>CM022764.1:25573551-25583551 GCA_012411365.1 Ameiurus melas | reverse complement strand
ACCTGTTATTATCCAAGAGTGTAGCGTTTAGCCGTCTTTTACTTCTAATGTCAGATATTTTTACATTTCTACGAAGCGGTGTTATATTCTCCAGACCACTGCTGAGGACTCAGTATGTATTTTCGACCATAGAGGGATTGAGTCACGGGTGTTGGAGCAGTGAAAACACACACGAACCTGCGGTACATGTGGCGCCCAGAGCGCGAACAGAGATTCACTGATCACATGGTTTGTGAGTGGGTTGTGGGTTATATCACCAAATAACCAAAATCAGCTTTTCAGCGTGAATCACAGTGTGTTCAATCACTTCTGCATTTATTGCAGTCAATTCCCTACTTCTTTCTCCTAGTGCTCCTAGTGTTGCTAAAAGTCCACTAATTTACGTTCAGAGACTGGATCACGCTTATGTTTTTCTTTTTTTTCTCGACTAAAATTTGTACAGGTCCAGTTACATAAAATCCATCGCCTAGAAAGGCCGGAATTCACTGATTGACGTGAATGAATAGCAACGACAGTTATCTTTAAATGTTTAACCGTTAGTGATTGGTTTAGGGTTTATAAATATGAAAAAAGACGTGCCGCTTCACGTTTCCAATTTTCCATCCATTCATTTCTATTCCGCTTCATCCTTTTCAGGGTCACGGGGGAACCTGGAGTCTATCCCAGGGAGCATCGGGCACAAGACGGGTTACACCCTGGACAGAGTGCCAGTCCATCGCAGGGCACAATCACATACACACTCACACACCCATTCATACACTACGGACACTTTAGACACACCAATCAGCCTACCATGCATGTGTTTGGACTGGGGGAGGAAACCAGAATACCCGGAGGAAATTCCTGCACACACAGGACCCTGGAGGTGTGTAACCACTAAGCCACCGTGCGCCCAGTTACCAATTGTGAATATCGCGAATGAATTTGATTTCGTGTTTAGAAAACAATAGGCACTGAATGACGCCAGTTTTATAGGTTTATCAGCTACAGTGTTTTAACAACACCTTCGTTCAGTGGTTCCACCAGTGGAAGAACCCTGCTCTCTGCGATCTACAAATGGCTTTATTTAATTTGTACCAATTCTAAAGAGAGTCCAACCCAACCTCCAATCTTAACCTCTCTACTATACTGTAACTGTTCATATGAATTGTGTGATGATCTCATGAATCATGCACGTTAACGCTGTGATGTTGGTCGGACTGGAACTTTTAACTGATTAAGTTATTTTAAGGATTTAGTTCCTCATAAGTATCTGACATGATTTCTCAAACGGTGCAGGAGTTAAAGCTTGTGTAATTTTTTGGCTCTAAACTGTCTCTGATTTTTCTGATACGCCGATGTAGAGTCATTCGGTTCATGTCATGTTTCACCTCCCCTTCCTCTACTCCCAACTAGTGTAGAATGAAAACACTGAAATACTCTTGGGGTTGACTTAACATTTTCGTCTGCATTCGAGTCACAACCTCCATTCCGTCTCTAATAAAAGACTTGTACTCCTTTGTTTTGTTTTTTTCCCCGCTCGACCAAAGCCAATGCTTCAAAATAAGACCTTCTGATTGGTTATAGTGTGATGGACCAGAACCAAAAGGCTCAGAATTAGATCTAAATGGTCATTCTATACAAAATAAACCAATTAACTAAATTCTGACCAAGTCCCACCCACCCAAATATACCGATTCACTTGGAAAAAATCCATTCGAATTCCTGTCAAACATTTTATACCACTTAGCTTGTCGCATCGTCTAATTCGAAACTACAGTAGCAACACAGCAAGTACAGTTGAGGAGTAATAGCAGCGTTTAAAGCGCACCTATGGTTTTGAAACGTGCCTAATTTTGTTTTAAAGGTCAAATAAGATAGATTCACATGCATCCGAGGTAAAAAAAAACCAAACACTTTAATATCAATGCTCATAATTTATACCTGCAGCGTTAACTTTTCCCCCCCAGTGTCACAAACGACTCGTTAAATGATTCGTTCTAAAGGATTCGTTCTAAACTCCTCCTTTCAGAGAGCATACTCTGCTCTGATTGGTCAGATGTCCCAGTCTGTTGTGATTGGTCAAGCACTGTCAGCATGTTTCAAAAAGGAAACGCCCACTACCGTAACGAGTTTCGGCTCCGTCTGTCAGCGGCAAGCCGATGAAGACCAGAGGCGGGGCTTTGTGTTACAACCCTACGTAGGTTCGTACAGGAAGTATAGTCTGGAATCACTAACGACTCGACTCAGCTGTCGATTCCTTCTTTTGGGAGTCGGTAACTCCGTTCGTCGTGCGCTTTGATCTTCGAAACTTTGCAGACTTTTTTACATTTACAAACAGCTACGTATAGAACACACTACGTGAAAGGGAGTATATTGAAAAACCATAATAGGTGCACTTTAATGTCATATGCTAATTAATGGAAAGGTTTCGATTTTAAATCCCTCCCTGGATTCTCATGGAAATGTTCTTGTTGTTGTTCTTTGGGACCTGCACAGCAAATTGCTCAACAATAATTCTCTTAAGGGTTCTGCAGCGAACACTAGAGTTGTTAACTCCATTAAGTATACAACGTACACACACCTCGGCTCCGCTAACCGCTGTCTAATTGGCTTCTTTAATCAATTCCATTTGGTACCTAATTTACATGATTGACAAAACGTCAGCGCAAATGTTGCTTGTTGTGCTGTCACTTTGACTCACTTTTAACATGTTAAAGAAATCACAGCTCTGTGTCACACGAAAAAAAAAAAAAAAACCCTTACAAACGTGAACAGTCGCTTTGTAGCTCGCTAGAGTCTATGTAATATTACTGAGAATACCGACAGTCCTTCACAGGCCTCGTCCACTAACTGTGTGTGTGTGTGAGACAACATTTTGCCGTGTCAGCGCGAGATTAGTGTGACTCCAGGCCGGGAAGAAATGCACACTATGCGAAAAAAAGAAAGAAAAAAAAAAAGCAGTAATTATTTTAAAAAATCTGACTTAAATCTACTGTAAAAGCCAAGAATGAAGACAGTGATGCTGAATCAGATCTGGGAGCCCTTTCAGCATCATCCCAATATACTATAACCCTAAAACACATCCCAACCTAGATCTGCATCACATTCCGACAGTAAACGATGTCCAACATGAATAATATGGCATTTTAGATAAACGTCTAGCGTCGCATTAACCGCCCCGCATCCATTAGCCAAATAACTTAG
This sequence comes from Ameiurus melas, assembly GCA_012411365.1. Taxonomy (NCBI): domain Eukaryota; kingdom Metazoa; phylum Chordata; class Actinopteri; order Siluriformes; family Ictaluridae; genus Ameiurus; species Ameiurus melas. Next base: position 25,580,365 of record CM022764.1, on the reverse strand, counting down.
CCTGACACGACACGACATTCCTTTCCGTGGTTTATGTTCTTACGCAATATTAAGCCATTTTAATTTATACGTGTCCGAGTACGACAGTGATATAAGAGCACGGGTTTCTTCTGCCGAGGACAGCAGGGGCAGCGGGAAATTTATTCCTGAGCCGCAGAGCGGAAAAGAAACAAATCAATACAAACTCCCCTGGAGGCCTGGCACGCTGGATGGTACCTCAGCCGAACAATCAATGGAGGGACAAGACGAGAGAACGGCATCTTCCACCACTTTTCTTCTCGACGTCTTTCTATTTTTAAATACAGTCCTGTTCGGTTTAATGCGCTTTTCTGAGCAAGTACTGATCTGTGTTTCGTCTGATTGTCACAACGAGTCACTGCCATAAAGTGGGCCAGGGTGCTAGATTCATTTCCTCGTTTTAATTAGACGTAAATCCGAATTTCACGCTTACGCCATACTTTAATTTCGCGCATAATTAATATTAAAGCAAGTTTCAAGAGCAACAGAAATCAGGATAATGATTACAGTTCTTACTGTAAGCAGTCTGGAGGTGATTTATATTTGATATTATTTCCTCAAAACGGCCTTGAATCGATTGCCCATGAATAAAAACGCACAATCGTTTATATGCTGCAGTTTTCTGTAAAGAGACATCTACGGTATACATCGTTAATGGAAGGAGTGTCCAGTGTCAGTGATTTGTAACAGGCAGTAAGGTTTGATCCTAAGGAAGTTCTTCAGGATGGAGGACGTGTCTTTGTTTTGGTAACAAGACACTTCAGGAGAGAGGAGAAAGAGAGGCTGGGTGAAGGGACGACAGGTTTGTACGTAGCTGCTGTAGCATAAGCGCTAATGGTGGGCAAATTGCTGTGGTATAAGAGAAAGAACACGCCGCGATGTGCAGTTTCTGGAAAAGAATCAATTCCAGGTGGTGACCTTGAGTAACTCTGCTTCATCACACCGCGCCTTCATGTGTCATTTTTCTACAACAGCATAACACTTAATCAATGCAAATGTGATTCATTTACACATGATTCATTTTCATGTGATTCATATTCATGCATGTGATTCATTTACATGTACTTCATTTTCATGTGATTCATTTACATATGATTCATTTTCACGTGATTCATATTCATGCATGTGATTCATTTACATGTACTTCATTTTCATGTGATTCATTTACATATGATTCATTTTCATGTGATTCATATTCATGCATGTGATTCATTTACATATGATTCATTTTCATGTGATTCATATTCATGCATGTGATTCATTTACATGTAATTCATTTGTGTGATTCATTTACATATGATAGGCCGCATGGTGGCTTAGTGGTTGCCACGTTCACCTCACACCTCCAGGGTCCGGGTTTCGTTCCGCCATGTGCGGAGTTTTTATGTTCTCACGTGCAGTGCGGGGTTTCCTCCGGGTACTCTGGTTTCCCCCCAGTCCAAACATGCATGGTAGGTTGGTAAATTGTCCATAGTGTGTGAGTGTATATGTGATTGTGCCCTGCGTGACTGGCACCCTGTCCAGGGTGTACCCACCTTGTGCCCGATGTTTCCTGGGATAGGCTCCAGGTTCGCGCGACCCTGAAAAATGAATAAGCAGTTGAAGATGGATGGATGGAATCTTCAATCATTTTCATGTGATTCATATTCATGCAAGTGATTCATTTACATGTAGATGTTTATTAACGTTACCTATATTTATACACACTGACATGTAGCTAAATCATTCTAGACTATTCTCAATGCATTCTGATGACAGTGTCTCACTAAATAGCTCATTAAGTACATGTATAAAACAATACATAGTGTTAATATCCATACATGGATTTTCTGTACCGCTTGTCCAGTACAGGGTCACGGGAGCCTGGAGCCTATCCCAGGGAACTTGAGGCACGAATCAGGGGACACCCTGGACAGGGTACCAATCCATCGCAGGGCACAATCACACACGCATTCACACACTACGGACAATTTGGAAATGCCAATCAGCCTACAACGTGTGCCTTTAGACTGGGGGAGGACCTGGAGGAAACCCCTTGAGGCAAGGGGAGGACATGCAAGCTCCACACACACATGATGGAGACGGGAATCAAGTCCCCAACCCTGGAGGTGCGATGCAAACGTGTTAACCACTAAGCAAACATGTCAGGGGGTCAGGGGTATACTCTCTCTCTCTCTCTCTCTCTCACTCTCTCTCTCACTCACTAGCCAATCATGAGCATCTGTGAGATCATGTATGTGGAAGAGGGCAGATAGCGTGTGTTACTCTGCCCTCTAACTCTGTTCCAGTGCACAAAGCTCCAGCGTAATCACCTCTTTACATATATCAATCAGAAAAAGAAACAATGTGGCTGGATTTCATATTAAAATTCATAAATGAACTGTCACGAACTCCTAATGTTATCGCTTTTGAATGCATTTGAATATAAACTCTGACTGCTGTAAAGCTGAAAGCCTTCACATTATCTCGACCTTAATAATGACACCTTCCGTTTATTATACACACTGTGGTGTGCCGAAAAGCTTCTAGACTATTCTCAGCGCATGCCGATGAGGCCCTCTATGACATCTCACTGAACAGATTCACGCTAGTTTACTCTTCTAGGTACTGTATATAAATAAATAAAACTTAACTCAAATTTATAGGTGTGTTTCAGCCATAACCGAGCTGCGCCTGGACAGGGCTTTAGCAATTTATGAAGCTCGAGCTCGATTAAGAGCCGTACAGAGCACACACACACACACACACACACACACACACACACACAGAGATACTTCCTACATCTCCCAATGACCGCTGTATTAGATTATCATGCTGGAGATGATTCATATGGCAATGGTGAAATTAATTTCTGAACTCTGATGTGATGTATCTAATCTCTGTATCTATATGTGTGTGTGTGTGTGAGTGTGTGTGAGTGTGCGTATGTGTGTGTGTAGAGTAGTTAGCATACACATTAGCCTCTCAAATCCTGATTAGATCTAAATGACCTGCTTATTCCATCTGGGTACAGAACAAACTAATCCCTGACCCAGTTGAATAACTAATAGAGAAATTAAGCACAGCATGATGGACGAGCAGACACGACACACTGATGAGTTACCCGGTTACACACAGCTAGTTGACTCTAAACATAGCTTTAGACAGGATTACACCACAGCACGGTTTGAATTCGGGATTGTGATTGGTCAGAAGGTGCTGATGAATGTTCTATAACAGCAGTCAGCCATGACAGTAGCGCAGCTCCAAATCACAGGTTTATATATTATATTAATACGCTCGTTATCGTTTCTATAGGAACAGCTCTTGGACTTTTGTGATGAGAAGATGTTTGTTTATGTTCCGTTGTGAAATTATTGTGTGGCGGATCGGTTGCTTCTATGATTATATTAGTCCATTAGTGTATTACGCGCAACCAAATTCCTTAAAAAAAGATCCTCTTCCGCAGTCTTGATAGATTTATATAAGCTAATTGACCTTGTTAGGATATAGCGTCCACTATGTTTGCAAATGAAAGAGTAAAGCGGTTCTCGGGGAGGTTTTTTTTTTTTTACATTACTTTGATTGGAAACGAAATTAGCAGTTGTTAAATCACTAATCACCATCTGTACGCCACTGGGAGCTGAAAATGTGGAGCTGAGTGATTAGTGACCATCTGCACACTCGCGCTCTGGTTCTCTTCACACGGCGAAAAACTTTGAGATTCGCACGTGTTGGCCAAGACTTTAACGAAGTGCAACTTTTCTCTTTGAGGACGGGACGCTGTGACTTATTACATCTGAGAATATTTCATTTGCGGAGACGTAATAGCCTTCTCCAAGGAGCGGTATTAATAGTCTTGGGGTACATGTTCTGATCCAAGCACAAATAAATGAATCATGCCTCCCCAGTGTAGATGCTTGAGCTCCGGAGCAAACATCTGTGGCGTAAATTAGAGCATCTCCTCAGACTCCCCAGGACCTGACCACAAGCAGCAGCATGCTCTAGGATGACTTTGAAAGGTGATGATGTTTATTTGCTATTGGAGAAAATTCTCACGAAAATATTATATGAGTAATTGAAAACACGCCTGTTGTTGTTGTTGTTGTTGTTGTTGTTGTTGTTTAGGGGTGTTTAGTTTAATCACAAGTTATCGGGAGGTGGAACATCATGCAAAAATGAGTCTTGAACGAGCTGTGTTATTGAGCTGGTGTGCCTTTGCACATTTCGAAGAGTTCTGAGGGGAAAATCGATATAACTGTTGAAAATATTTAGAAATGTAAAGAAATAAATAAGTAAATGAATGTTGCATTAGTATTCAGCCCTGTATTTTACTTACCATCAGAAGTCACAGAATTATTCTAATGGATTCGACCTGCGTGCAGTTAGTGTCACATGATCTCAGTATACACATTTGAAGGACGTAGAATTTTTTTAGAGAACATACCAAAGCAAAAATCATCTGGAACGTTTTTGGAAAAATATCGATCGGGATTTGGTTATGAATGACAGGGGCACCCCATAGAGAAAATCCGTTGTTCAGAATGGAAAGAATACGGCACAAGAGGAGGCAGTCCACTGAATGCCAATGAGTGGGTAAAGAAGAAGAACCAGGAGGCCAAGGGTAGTTGTCAAACATGATGCTACCACCACCATGCTTCACACACAAATAATTATGTCATATTTGTGGTTTCACAACAACAACGGTGAATATTTCTCCAATCACAACTTGTATGGGGCGTGTTTTTGTTATGTAATAAACTAGGAATATAACCGGATACCATCCATCCAGTTTCTATACCACTTATCCTTCAGGGTCATGGGGAACCTGGAGTCTATCCCAGAGAGCATCGGGCACAAGGCATAGCACAATCACACACAAAAGGAAAATCAGCTTCAGTTTGGTTTGGACCATTTCAGAGAGTTCATTTGATTGACCAGTCTTCAAAAACCAATGGAATTTATACAATACTCAAATGTTGGACGTTTGTGTTTTAAGATTTTATGAACTGGATACGTAGAGTAGTAGTGCACGTAGCTGTGCCCTCAATCCCGTGTTCCATCATTTTGTGCTTTTACCAGACCCACACAGCACGGCCTTCCGCTTGAATCAGCATTTGCATCAGTCACTCAGAAAAGGCTGTAATGCAGCCTGCATGTGAAATCTGGCCCTCGATTTCCCCATGAAAGGCCAAAGTGGAATATATGAATACATTCTTATGTATAAAAACCCTCATGTTTTGGCCCAAAAGCTCGGTAATATGCATTTCCCTGGAGGCAGCTGACCTCTAGATTGAACCCAGAGACAGGTTCTCCACTTTGGATCAATGCATGTCCCATCTCCCCGGCTGGATAACAAGGCATTTCATTCGGAGCGGCGATTTCCAGATGTCACTGTGTGCATGAACCGTTGCACATTTGCACTTCATTTTGAGTCCCGTAACACAAAGATATGTTTCTGAACTTTTCAGAGGGAAAGACTGGGGCCAGAAACACCTGGGGTACGACATGTGGCTAAGGTAGGCTAGTATACATGTGCACTGATGGCCATGACGCTTGGTGGATACACTTGCCGATACCCACAGTGCATTGCATGCGTATTCACCGCCCTTGCACTTTCCCAAATTTTGTCGTGTTATAACCTGGAACTGAAATGGACTTAATTAGGATTACATGTCATGAATCGACACCCATTAGCCTGTAATATTGAAGGAGGAGAACCAACATAGCTTGCCAGATTATTTAGAATAAATAAATAAATAAACAACTAAATGTTGCATAAGTATCCATCCCCGTATTTTTGTGAAACCTCTCGTGCAACAAGTTACCATCGCAAGTCACGTCATTATTCTAATGGATTCGACCTGTGTGCAGTTAGTATCGCATGATCTCAATATAAATATTGGAAGGACCCAAAATTTCTTAGAGAACATTATTCCTTATTCATTATTCGTAACATTTGATCCATTATTCAAAATGGAAAGAATATTGCACTACCACAACCTAGAGGGTGGTCCAGTGAATGTCGATGACAGAGTAAAGAGGGGATTAGGCAGAGAATCAACCAAGAGGTCAAGGCTAACAGTCAACACGATGCTACCACCACCGTGCTTCACAGTGGGGATGGTGATCTCAGGGTGATGGCTTTTATAGGTAAAACTCATTGTCTTGGATGAGCTAGAACTGATTTAGGGCTTTCACACCGATAATGGTGAATACATCTGCAGTGACAACTTTGATGAGGCGTGTTATCGTTGTTGTTTTTCACACTATATTGTTTTTTTTCATCTAACTTCAATATTATGTCTGGATTCGCGACATATAATCCCAATTAAAGTCCATTTCAGCTCCAGTTTGTAAGTGTGTAAAAGTTCAGTATGTATGCAAGACACTGTAAAAGATTATAGATAAAGCCATGCGTCTTTTGTTTCGAAGAATTTGCTCTTCGGCTCGGCAGATGTTAAGCTTCTCAGCTCAGGAACAATATCCAAGAAAGGAAAACCGAGAGCTTATAGGATTAACAACCGACTAATAAGAAAGGCAACAATATCCTTTAAGGACGCAGGGCTTATGGGATTTGCTCTGCTAAAATTGGCCCGAAATTGCTCATTTAATGCATTAAAGGTCCAGATGGGAGTGCTGCATTGACGCAATTAAGCATTTAACATCCTAACATGCTCTGTGGATCTGTGCCGGACATGCTGAGCAGGCTGAGTTGACCTTGAATTTGGATTAATATTGCAAGAGATCTAAGAGGAAAACAACTGTCCACCATTAGCCATGCCTACTTGCATCTCCAAGTATGCCTACTTGCAAC
>CM022764.1:25553551-25571051 GCA_012411365.1 Ameiurus melas | reverse complement strand
CCGCAGCTCCAGAACAGGACTCCACGCAGCGTGTGCACTCTGTCGAAAGGCCACAAACTCAATTTAGAGCCATACATCTGTCCAATACAATGAGAAATCCTCATTAAATCCACGTGTTTGAGAAGGTCGTCACCTTTAAACGTCTCTCTCGTACTAATCCTCGATTCCCTCGGCCGTATACTTTATGATTCCGGACATGAGCTTTCAATGTTTCATACGTAACCTTGCAGGACACATGGAACGTTCTAGTAAATACCGAGTTTATAGTTTACACCAGCGTGCACGTTGTGTAAATGTGTAACAGAGCAAGAGGCCGGATGAATCAAATAAATGTCATTATAACTGAAAATGGAGTGTTTTATTTAGCGTTCCAGGATGTCATAGATCTAACCTGGTACCCTGTGTTACCACGTCACAGCTCAACGCTGCCTGGATGATGATTGGCTGTCAGATAGAACTTTATCAAACCCTGTTTCTTTTTAATATTACACCAAAACATAAAGTAAATCATAAGGTATCCCTGAGTAATAATAAAGTTTATGCGGTTAACTCATCCTCCCTGATGCTAAAGACGTCTAATGATTGCACTGTTTACTGCTATGCTGCTACGCCCAGGTGTAGCTACAGAACAGAAAAGAGCATTGAGCTCGTCTCTGAAGTATAATTTCTTACACCCACAGTACTGTCAAGATGCGCTCTACTAAAACCTTCAAAATATTGCAACACCACTGGAGGCTCTCTGAAGAGGTACCGTATTATTAGTGTGATAATAACATCTAACATATGAAAGGTGCTGTATTTGAGCTTACGTAATCTAATGTTTGTTTACCAGTCGGATCGGGGATCTTGATTATTTTGGAAAATAAAAGGCAGTGTGAGTAGCGATACCTTCCCCTCTATGATATATTTGGAGCGTTTCACAAGTCACATGTTCAATGGGAAGTTGAAGCTTCATCCAAATTTCCTGAAGATTATGGGAAGATGAAGAGTGATCTTTGTTCTCTCATTCTTTATTCTTCATTTTCAGTGATATTGACTGATGAGGTCACTTTGAAGTGGTGCGGAACTGCTGGCCAAATTACATCCTGAAAGCAAATTATTCATTAAGAAAATAAATAAATAAAAGATTCAAATGTTCTTAATATCCTCATGCCATTAACATGGATGCAAGTGAAGCACGGTAGGATTTTGGGCATTTCACCGTCTACAGTGCACAATATCATTAAAAGATTCAAGGAATCCGGTCAAATCTCGGTGTGTAAAGGGCAAGGTCGAAAAAAAACACTTCTGAATGTGCGTGATTTCCGATCCATCAGAAGTCACTGTCTTGAAAACATGAGTCTGTAATGGATATCCTGACATGGGCTCGGGAACACTTTGTTAAACCTTTGTCGGGCGACACCATTCGCCGCTGCATCCACAGATACAAGTTAAGGCTTTACTATGCAAAGCAGAAGCCGTTCATCAACATCAGTTGTGTCACAGTGAGATCAGTGAGGTCACAGTGAGACAGTGAGACTGTCCTGACTGAGAAAATTCACATGAAGGGAAGTCGGAACAACAACATGGAAAGTCGAAGAACATGGCAGACAACAGTGATTGGTTGATGGTAAGAAACTTGATTAACGGGGAAAAACCATGTACTGCATTTTTACTAATATGTAATTTGTAATATGGTATTAGGTTATACATACATTTACATTTACATTTATTCACTTGGCAGACGCTTTTATCCAAAGCGACTTACAAACAAGCAAAGCGATATATCAAGCAGAGAACAATACAAGTAGTGCTACTATACAAGATCCATTCATTGAATACCAGAGGAAGCAAAGTGCACAGAGTAGAGGTGTAAGTGCGTTGTGTGTGGGTTTTTTTTTTTTTCCTCTTCCCTCTAGGAGTTGGTTAGGTGTTCACGGAAGAGGTGGGTCTTTAGCTGTTTTTTGAAGATAGTGAGAGATTCTGCAGTCCGGATTGAGATTGGAAGTGCATTCCACCACTGGGGAACGGTAAGCGTGAAGGTTATGTAAAGGGACCTTACACCACGCTGAGTGGGAACTACTAAACGTGGGTCGCTAGTCGATCGCAGATTGCGAGAGGGAATGTACGCCTTCAGGAGAGAGTTGAGGTTTTAGGGTGCTGTTCCTGACAAGGTCTTGTAGGTGAGCATCAAGGCCTTGAACTTGATGCGGGCAGCTACAGGAAGCCAGTGGAGGGAGATGAAGAGGGGTGTGACATGGGTCGTCTTGGGCTGGTTATAACGGTTAGTTGCTATCCGTGTATATTGACGTAGATTCATTAGAAACGTTCTTTATTAGCAGTAACCCTGATAAGTCAGGTAAAGCAATATTTAGTGGTTTCAGGTAATGTACTGGTGCAGTAACAACTCTGGGACAAAATCACTGTGTAATATAAAGCACTGATAATACAAATCCAACACATCTTTGTAGTAACGTTAGTGTCCATGTTGTTTTCACATTCCGAGTTTAAAGCATTTCCCTAACTCGGGAAATGAGACCATCTGAGGAGCGCATGAATGCACCAATTACATTTGCTCTGATGGCAGCAGGTAGCTTACCGTTAGCTAGCTATGTTACATGTGCTTCAATTAAAAATGGCTAAAGCTAAATGTTCTAAAGTGTGGTTGTATTTCACAAGAAAGGATAAATAAGTGTTGTTAAAAGAAAAGGTGATGTTACACCGCGGTCCCAACCTAGCCAAAAAGTGTTACCAGATCTTACTTAATACATAATAAATGAAACATACGGCATATTGCAGCAGTAAAAATAAATCAAATTCTACCCATATTACAGTTTTTTGGGTTTTTTAGTCAGTAATTAGTGCTGAAAAACGATCCTGGAACTAAATCTGACACACGGGATCATGTAATAAGGATCGATATTTGTTCGTTCCATCCAAATAATGTACAGTTCTCGCTGTGTAATGTAATTGTTGAATGATCTTTTAGATAACAGTTACAAAATAGATAGATTTTACATAGAATAATCATTCTACCTGGTCTCCTCCAATATGGGGGGGCACTTGACAGGGTAGGCGGGACTTGACAGGGTAGGCGGGACTTGACAGGCTAGGCTTTGGGGGGGCTTTAGTTGCAAAAGGTTGAGAACCTCTGGTCTATATGGTACACATGCTCTTAGATTACTTCAAACACTGTTCTTACTGCATGGAACACACACACACACACACACACACACACACTTGTTTTTTGTGCACTTGTCATTGCAGCTTCTCATGTTCTGATGGAGCAAATTACACAGCAGTGCAGTCACTCGTTTCTAACCATTAAACAAGATGAAACGATTTGACATCGCTTTTTTAATTGAGCTGTAATTCACCGTAACGCCTCATTTCCATGCAACATTTATGAACTCACAACACTCCATCTCAACATAACTCCTCCGTTTTATGGCTCCACCCCTTCACTTCCTCCGAGTAAAGAAGATAAGCATTTAATGAGGATGACACTGACAATATGGCGGCTGAAAGAATAGCGGATCAGCCTAAATCATCTTTACCACCATCCCAGGAGTAATAATAATAATAATAATAATAATAATAATAATAATAATTGTAAACTTTAACCTGGCTTTCAAAATAAATACGAGTGCTTTGCATTCAGAGCCAAGCACACATAGTGACCGATGAATTTCTCTCCCACACACTCTGAAGTGCACTTGGCCCCTCGTTGCACTAATTCACTTCATCCCTTCGGGCACTCATTTTATTACAATTTTAAATGCACTCATTCCAAAGAATCCCCTCTACACACATGCTGAAAAAGTGGAATAGGACTGCCACTTGTTTTAGCAAAAGAGTCGGAGACCTCTTCACAGTAAAATAAAAATGTGGAGAACACTCGCGATTTAGGAGTGGGGGAAAAAAATATTTTCCCAACTATTAATATAAGCTGTTTAGCGACCCATTATGTTTCTGCATAGAGATGAGGATGGAAAAAGAAGCCAATGAATTGATTGAGAAATGGTGCAAGGACGCAAGACGTAAATGCTTAAAGTAATAATAATAATAATAATAATAATAAACATACATACTGACAGATGAGAAATTAAAGGAAAAACCCAACATAAAGTGTGTTAAAAGGTGATGGACATCACGACATTGATTATACAAATCTTTGTAATCATACTGGAGTTACGGACGCCAATTTTCCTGGAAGATTTTCTCTCAGTTGGTGATTTTGATGATGTTCTTGGAGAGTGCTTCATTCATTTTCAACTGAATTAAGATCTGGTGAGTGTGAATGCCATCGCCTGTGATTTCCATCATCATCAATCCATTCAGTGAGCCATGTTTGTTGAGTAGCTAGGTCACATTTACATATATATATATGTTCTGAGTGGTGTGGCGTACTGTAGGAGTGCAATATTCTGTAGACTACACAGCTACATAGATCCTCCCTAAAATGGCTGGCATGGTACACATCCTCATCACGTTCCACTCTTCCGAACATTCCCAAATAAAGACTGGGATGGTCAGTTGGTTCTCTGCATTTTTAAGAAGTGACAAGGATTTAGTGTATTGGTTGCATTTCTTTTTTCCAATGTAGAATCTACAAAGGGCGGCTGTGGATCAGGTGGTAGAGCGGGTTGTCCTCTAATCGTAGGGTTGGCGGTTCGATTCCCGGCCCGGCTGACTCCACATGCCGAAGTGTCCATGGGCACTGAACCCCAAGTTGCTCCCGATGGCAAGATAGCGCCTTGCTATGGCAGCTCTGCTACCATTGGTGTGTGTGTGTGAATGGGTGAATGAAATGTGAGCATGTGACATGGTCACATGATCTGGCCATAGTTTGTGAAGATGATGGGAAATGACTTCCATTTTGTGATAATGTTGTAATGAACCCTAGGAAGTAGGACGCTGATTTCATGAGTTATGAAAAGTACAAAATGGTAAATGGTGCACTTATATAGCGCTTTTATCCAAAGTGCTTTACACTGGTTCTCATTCACCTATTCACACACACACACACACACACACACACCAATGGTAGCAGAGCAGCCATGCAAGGCGCTAACTTGCCATCGGGAGCAACTTGGGGTTCAGTGTCTCGCCCAAGGACACTTCGGTACGTGGAGTCACGTGGGCCGGGCATCGACCCACCAACCCTATGATTAGAGTACAACCCGCTCAACCACCTGATCCACAGCCGCCCCACAAAACACATTCTGCTGTTCTTAGTAGGCTTCTACACATAACAGAAAAGCTTTTATTCCATATAAGTGTGCTTGAAAAAGTGGAGAGTAGATGTGGGCGTGGTTAAACGACGTTCAATGACCCTAGTGAAAATTTCAGATGTTCATGGACATTGTATATAAGCTGCTGCAAATATATCTCACAGTGTTCAGTGTGACTATAAATGGATAAAAAGTGGAACAATTTCATTAATAGATCATTGGTAATCTGGTGTGGTATATAAGGAATGCAACCGTTTATGTCTAAATGAAAATAAACACATTTCAGTGTGGTAACAGCAACTCTGCTTCAGCACACCACACCATCGTTCATTTGTTTCTGATAACAGCACGACACCAAGTGTTTTATTCCTTAAAGACAGAAAGAAACATCAGCGAGCAGTGTCCGAACACTCTGAACACAAAAGTCTCCTGCAGGAATACTAACCACGCCGATGGGATTGACCACAGGGATGATTATCCTCAATCCTGACATTGCATATTGAACATATCAAGGAGGGGGCATGACAAGACTGATTTAACTTCCAATCCTTCATAGGCCTTCTTCGGTGTGGACAAAATAAGTGTTCTTTTTTTTTTTTCTTTTCTCGGATCCAATCCCGGAATGGACTCATTGGTTCTTTCCTCATGCGGCTCTGATTACGGCTCTGAGACCGCTCGCACGTATTCGATTAGCAATCTTCAGTAGCGACGTTTAGTCGTTCAATTAATCCTGTCCGGGAAACGCAGTGTAGACACTCTGATTCCTTTGCTCGGTGTTCCATTATTCAGAGTAAGAAATGGAGCCCATGACACGAGTACCGTCGGCCCTGTCGAGCCTCAGTGACCTTGACATTTCTATTAGAACCCTTCAAGCGCTATGGGAGCTTCGAGTGCGACGAAGGATAAAAACATTACACTGCATTACTGGAGCTCAGGTTAACTGGATACAGTGATCTGAATCGTGCTTGTGGGAAGACTCCACCCTGAAACACATGAAATATGTTTATAGTGAAGTAGACGTGATGCGTCTGGACGTTGCTTTGTTGTTTGGTACTGTATTTGGCTTATTTCTGTGAGAAGTTCACATTTATATCTCTGGATACAAATAAATGTTTTCACAAGCGTTCACAGGAGAATCTGCAGCAGAAATGTGGTGCTCGTGAAAATCCAGGTAGTTGGGAAAAACGTTCATCCACCACATTTCGTCCCCGACTTTGTGTAAATTCACGTAATGTGAACCTCGATTGATGGGCTTTAAAGTCGTATAATTGTACGATGGCACGTTTAAAACCACTCGTTTATTTGGATTACACACCGATTTAATAAATATCCTGTGAAACATGGTCATTTCATATTAATGACTGGAAAGAATTGGATTCCAAAACAAATCCTTCAAAGGAGACAAACAAGCCTAGTCATTCGATTAGGACAAAAAGAAATGGCACCCTACAAAAGTAAGTGAGTTAGTGTGTGACTATGGTAGCCAACCCGCTGCGTTGGCTGAGCTGCAGTATTGGAAGGTTTAGCGTACACCATAATTAAGAGGTTCTAGTTAATGCCTCAGGTGGTGGAGTGTGTTGTCTACTAATCTCAGTTTTACGGCTTGATCCTCGGCCCGTCCACATGCCGAAGTGTCCTTGGGCAAAACACTGAACCCCAGGTTGCTCTCAGTGACAGGCTAGCATCGGTGTGTGAGTGAATTGGTGAATGACAAACAGTGTAAAGTGCTTGTAGATCCACTAAGGTTAAAAAGGTGCTATGTAAGTGTAAGACCATTTACCATAGTCGCCATTTTGAGTTTTTCAGCTCTACATGTGAACCAGCTTTGCTGTTGATAATTTATGACAGATTTATCAGCATTGCAAAAAAAAAAAAATAATAATTTCAATGAAGACGCAGTGGAGATGTTGGTGCAAACGCTGGACTCAATGTCCCAGAAAGCAATGTACTGAAGCTAGACGACAAACTTGGGCCGAGTTACAGCAGCGACTCGACTCGGCTAGTTAGCGATCGGCAAGATGACGAGCGGGATTGGTGTTGATGGCGGTATTAGCATGAAACTTGAAGTCTTGGAAGCTGAACTGTTTGAGCAAAGTGTACAGATGAGGGGTTGAGAGAGCTGGACAGACAGGAGGACTAAAGTTCTGCTCCATCATTCTCTTCAGCTAGAGATGATGGGAGGGCGAAATCCCACTACAACCACAAATTCAAATCTGTTACAAAATAAATCTTGGACGCCACTGATGATCATATGCTAGTTATAAAGATGGCTATACATCAAAAATTAAACACAGCAAACAGCTTTAATGAGGTTTGAAAGACTAAATGCAGACAAGTAGAGTGGATAATGGAGGAGAACATGGAGATCGTGGAGCACATGAGCTAATCAGTGCTTAAGTGAAATCTCACTCGACATGATCAACATCTCAAATGTGACTAGGTTCTAAATATAAATGTGAAATGTCAAGGTGCACGTGATTGTGTTTATTGTTGCTCGCTTATATTTTCAGCAACAGATTTCACCAGCTTTTCGTCCATACTGTTAGTGCGATCTGCCATATGCACCTTTTAAAATGATATTTAGAGTGACCTCTGGGTGACGCCTGAAGAGGCTGTGAAAATGAGTCATGAGCACAATTAAACGGTTGTGTTTGTGCATGCTGTGCGCTTCAATTAGACAGTTGCGTTTTGTATATGTGGGGGAGGAGGGACACCAAATAATGTCCACTGTGGAGGAAAGTCTGAGCTGTATTTGTTCATCAAAGTTCCCAGAGTTTCTTTAAACCACAGTAATTTCCTTATTCATCTTGAGTAAGCTTTGTATCCTGGTCAGGGTGGTGGTGGAATCCCGAGTCTATCCCAGGAACAGTGTGAGGTGTGTGATGTGAGAATACATCCTGAATCCATCACAGGACATCATGCACACATACCTAAGGGCAGCTTAGCATCACCACCGATATGTCTATGGGAAGTGGAAGGAACCTGGATGAAACCCACACATATAATTAAGAGGTGAAGGCGTCTAACCACTAACGATACCCAGTCATGGTTCTCTCAGTCTTCTCTTTCACAAACCTTGATGTGTTCTCCTTCTCGGGACGAAAGACATTCGCTCTGAGCAAGGTGCTCTTGGTTTGCTTCAGAGAGAAACCTGTGGTGAGAAAGCGATTCGAATCGGAATCAACTCACTGCAGGAAATGAATCAAACATACTGTGTTTTGGGGTTGCATGATATTTTTCTGGTACACTGACCCAAAGGACAGAGCTGTAGAGCTGCTGAAATGCCATGTGTTCTGGAGATTTGGACCAATGAACAAAAAGAGAAAACAAACACTGGATGTGACACCCAAAATTATTTCAACTAGTTATATAATTACACGGTCGTTTCTTGTGCGCCGACTCGATAACCTTTTCCCTTCGCTGATTTTCGAACCGATGAATGAAAGAGTTTTTAAGTATGATCATGAAGATGATGACGAATAGCTTTATTGTCATTGTACAAGTGCATTGAGATGAAATGAAGATGAGTCAAGTGTGTTACAGCAGGAGATATCAGACATCTGTAGGGACTGGAACAGAGATATAATATCACATAGATTAGATGTGTTTTATATTCAGGAGACTGAACTCTGCAGCATGGCAGCTTTCCAGAGCCAGGGTTTTGTCATTCTTGACACAGAGCTGCATTTCTAAATTCCGGCCTGATTCTCAGCGCTATACAGAGAATTTTACATGCAGTACATGCAAGCAACAGTACTAACAGAATGATGAACATATAGTTAAAAATGTGTTCATGTTGTTTCTTACAATGCAAACACACTAACTGTGCATGTGCTCGCTGTTCCCTAATTCCTAATTACCTTTTACACATGGTTCATTTATTTTCACACGATTCTTTTGCATGATTCATGTTTTCACATGTGATTCTTTTACACACGATGCAGTTATTTTTGCATGCAGTTCTTTTACTCATGATTCATTAGTTTTCACGTGATTCTTTTACACATGATTCATTTATTTTCACATGCGATTCTATTACACTTGATTCACTTAATTTCATTTGATTCTTTTACACACGATTCATTTATTTTCATATGCGATTCTTTAGCATGATTCACTTAATTTCACTTGATTCTTTTACACACGATTAATTTATTTTCACATGCGATTCTATTACACATGATTCATGTAATTTCACTTGATTCTTTTACACAAGATTCATTTATTTTCACATGCGATTTCTATTACTCATGATTCACGTAATTTAACTTGATTCTTTACACGATTCATTTATTTTCACATGCGATTCTTTCGCATATTTCACTTAATTTCACTTGATTCTTGTACACACGATTCATTTATTTTCACATGCGATTCTATTACACATGATTCACGTAATTTCACTTGATTCTTGTACACACGATTCATTTATTTTCACATGCGATTCTATTACACATGATTCACGTAATTTCACTTGATTCTTGTACACATGATTCATTTATTTTCACATGCGATTCTTTTGCATGATTCATGATACACGTGATACTTTTACACGATTCATTTATGTTCTCATTTGATTCTTTACACATGATTCATTTATTTTCACATGCGATTCTTTTGCATGATTCATGATACACGTGATACTTTTACACGATTCATTTATGTTCTCATTTGATTCTTTACACATGATTCATTTATTTTCACATGCGATTCTATTACACATGATTCACGTAATTTCACTTGATTCTTTTACACATGATTCATTTATTTTTCTTAGACGTGATTGGTTTATTTTCATGTGATACTTTTATGCATAATGTAAACATTTCCACGCGATTCTTTTACACGATTCATTTACATTCGCGTGATTATTTTAAATAGGATTCATTTCCTTTCACATATTATTTTTCCACATGATTCATTTACATGCACATGTGATATAGTTTACACCTGGTTTTATTTATCACACGTTCTCATGATTCTCATCTGGTTACGTGCAATTTCAGACCATACCATGTTAAAATCCATTTTCACGTGAAATGCATGTGACTTCTGAAGCTATACGTTGGAATTTAGTTTTGACCAAACATTTTATAAAGAGCTCCATAAACTGTAGATAAAAAAATTTAGATCTTTTGGTGTTCAGAATACTATTATACTACTAAATGCTCTTGCCTTGTGTTAAATGAGTGTAACTAGCTGTACTTTAACAAAGAAAACAGCTGACCATTATTGTGCATTTGAAAGGAGGTGAAGTTATATAAAATTCCAACAGAAAGGATCTCTGACACATCCATTACAGTCTATTCACAGCGTGGGGATTGAAGTGCGCCATCTAATGCCAATATTTTTCATATGACTCCATGTCTTTTTCTTCTTCATATTAAACAAATAGTTTCCACAATCTATTACTCACATGACAAGAGAAGTTCTTGAGAATACGCTCTGTCATGCAGGACCTTTGTTTGATTGATTGTATTTCTCATTGTACTGACTTGAGCGATGATTGGATTTGATGACAGATGTCCTGGTGGGAGGGCAGTGTGTGCTTTTAAATTGGAGCTGTTCTTGTATATCTGGCTTCCTGTAGAGTTGAACGATTTTCCTACAACAATCATCTTCATCATCATCAGCGGTCATTCGAGTTGAGTATCCTCCATAGGGTCAACTATCGATGGGTCTGCAGGTGGTCCGTGATCCACTGCGGCATGTTCTGGAGCTGTGTGTATCGGTAAGAGTGGTGGATGAGGATAATGGTTGTTCCTTGTTGAATTTCCACTCTCTTCTGGATGGATTTCCTTCAAGTGTTTCTGGTTGATGCTTCTCACTCTTGGTAAGATGTATGTTAGATTTCCTCAGGCTATTTCTGAGGTTGTCTTTGAAGTGTTTTTTTTTTTGTCACCCACCTGCTGTACTTCCTTCAATTGAGTACTGTATACACAGTCTGATTTAGGATGTGTGTGTTGGGCATCCGAATGGAGACAGGATCCAATTGAGCAGTCGGGGGCTTAACAGCCTTACTCAAGCTTCAAGCAGTGGCAGCTTGGTAGAGCTGGGATTTGAACCCACGACCTTTTCCCGATCAGTAGCCCAAAACCTTAAAAACTGGACTACATCTGGACTTTTCACTACCAATGTCCTCTCAAAAATAGCACCTGCAGCCAATTCAACCATAAGTCATAAACCATATGTTGACCTAGCACTGTGTAGAATTTCAGTTGTTAAGTTGTCATGACTACTCCGTGATGTGATGGCAGATCAAAGCTCATACGGAGTGTTGTATATCACCATCGACAGCCAATCAGAAACATGATTAAACATAAACAAGAGGTACTAAGCCCATGATTGAGACTCAGGGAAGTGGTTAGCATCTGTCTTTCTAAGTTTAACTTCAAGCAAGCTCTGTCTCTCGAATGAGTCATTTTAACAAACTCCAAATGAACAGACAATGCTTTACAATAAAGTGGTGACTCACATGAGCCATCTGTTCTATTTGTACTGCATGTGTTTATTCTACTTGGGCTCTGGAACAGTGGCGATGGACTACAGCAATGCAAGATAACAGAGTGGCTGCAAATGTACCTTGTATTTGCATATTGATGGAATATATTATAATCATTGCATTCAATTGTTTTAAAACATTTTGTGCCATAACTTCAGTAGCATGTATAGCACGTATAGCATGTATAGCATGTATAGTCCATCCTATAATTACATTTGTATGTGTATATCCTGTTACCAACAATGTATTACAACAAGGTGGCCACATTTTACACATAAGCCAGTTCCTCCGTAGAGAATTCTTGTTAGTAAATATCTCAAAAATAAGTTGTCGCATGTAGAATTTGTATGAACTTATTCTTGCTACCCCACCAGATGAACAGATTACGTTTTTTCCATTCCTCATGGTGTATTTTAAAGCTATTTGAAGCATACAAATTAATAACAAGAAGAACTACACTTACTGGCACCCTGTCCAGGGTGTACCCCACCTTGTGCCCGATGCTCCCTGGGATAGGCTCCAGGTTCCCCGTGACCCTGAAGAAGGAAAAAGCGGTAGAAGATGGATGGGTGGATGGATGGATGGATGGAATAGCTAGACTTGTTGGCAGCAGAGGTATCCTGTATCCTGAGTTCTACTTGTTGGTTAGAAGTAACCTTTTAATATACCATGTGTACTACATCTGATAATGATGCAAAGGTAACATTTGGTGGAAATCTTTTAAAAGATTTATTTTACTGTTATTTTGTTAAATATCTACTAATAAGACACCAGGGAGAACAGGGAGAACTATCATTTCTGAGGTAAGAGTGTGTCCTATCGAATGTAGACAGCGGATGACTTTTTGTTCATCAGTTTCAGTTCATCAATGCTCCCAGGAAAACTCGTCAGCAGATATGCCAAGGTTCACACAAATAACAGAAGGCACAGGGAGACAATTTCTTTGCGTACAAAGCAGCAACATCTTTTATCACTGCCTCCTACATATTGTGTTCACAGCTCATTTACACTTCCATTAAACTTGAATTTGTTTTCAGCTACACCGAGTTTCACAAACACATCTGGGTGCTATAAATTTTTATATATTTTACACAGGGAGCTATGGGTATGGGTGCATCCTCTATAGTTAAGATTTATTTTCATTGCTTGCTTTTGGTTATACGAATTGATTCGTTTTAGGGCGTTTTCAGACCTGTAGATATGTGCTTTGTTATGAAACGCGGACTCAAATTGTTACGATGTTGCATTATCTCCTTGGCTCCATTTGCTGTCACAAGGCAACATTTAAAAGCAGACCAAAATGTATTTATGCAGGCCACGTGTGAGTAAACTGTCCTCTCATTAGTCCGAGTGTGCCTGTTTATGTACTGGGGTTCGTCATCCGTTAAAATGGATAGACAGCAACTCAACGAGCTTATTGTGGCTTTCTTTTTACCTGTAGTTACTATAGTTTATCTTATTTCTATAGAGCGATTCAAGCCCGTCTCCGCGAGATGCGGAAACCTCTAACCTTGTAACCTTGTAAACCTCTGTGTTTTGAAATTGGTTGGTCTGTTGGCTTGGATTGCTTTCTCACCACAAGCGAACCGCTCTAGAGTTGGTTTGCGATTGTTTTGGTGCGGATCTGAGCACGACTGCCGTGTTCATATATGTCTAAACCAACCGGAGAAAATGCAGCAGGTTCTGAAACGAATGCTCCAAACGAGCCAGGTGTGAAAACACCCTTACCTTTCTTGAACACATATCGAGGTTGTAAGCACATGTTCTCATCCAGACTTGGATTGGTCTTCGGAGAAGCAGGAAGCAAAAAAATCCAGAACTCAGAAATATGAGGCTTTACAGACTTAAGTGCTTGTCACTCAATACAGGAAAAATACACAGCATGCGTCTAAATGAAAGAATCCATTTCACTTTTGAGCTTAATCATGATTAAAGAGCATGCTTCAGAGGACAAACAGCATGACAGCTGAAGGCTAAAGTACAGTTAATGTGACATGATATGCCAACTTCAAAGTGAATTCATTCACTTTGAATGGTGGAGTTGTTTATTTTAAGTCTTTAAGACAGTGATTTTCTCATATATATATATATATATATATATATATATATAAAAAAGAAAAAGGGATACAGTGTGAGACATACAGCTTGATGGACTGCATGTGTAGTTCACTATATAAACACCAGTGCATCCTGAGAGAAATGTTCTACATGTTTTTACATTTCCTTTATTTAAGAATTTTTTTAATCATCAGAAGGGTTTTCTGGTGACTACGCTGATCATATATTTCAGCCACATTCACAGTACTGCTGTTATGTGGTCACATGTGCCTCGGTCCAGATCTGAACATGGTTTCAAAGATCTATTAACCTGAGATGGATGATAAAACCAGGTTTGAACGTGAGCGAAGTGTTAAGCTGCTCTCTAAACCCCATTTGATCATTTCTCTATCTTCTCCTCTATCACATGCATCACTATTCTCACCATTACTCCAGCCAGAATGATCACTGAATCGTCTCAATCAACCTCTGCCTTACTGCCTCCTAGACCAGACAAAATGTACTGCAAAGAACCAGGAATTAGAGATTATGAGAGTGAAAATGAGGAATCAATAAAAAAAGCGAGAAAGAAACAGGGAGAGAGGAAAGTTGAGAGAGAGATGATAGTATGTACTGTAGGTGATGAGATATTCACAGTCTTCACAGTTTTACGTGGAGGAACATTATTCTGAAATCGTTCCACAAATTGTAGGTGCAGTTTTTTTGCAGATTGGCGAACCTCTGCACATCTGAGACGTGTTGTGGCCATTACATTTAAAATGACCTTATTTTGAACATTTGATATGTTTTCTAAGTTTTATTGTGAATACCGTCTGTGTTTATGAGATATGCAAATCACTGCATTCTGTTTTTATTTTCAATTATTTACATTTTACACAGCGTCCCAACTTTTTTGGAATCAGGGTTGTAAATGTCTATGATGGAGGGAAGAGAGACCCCAATGATCTCTCTTCATGGTGGTAATTGACCGGGGGGAGCGAGATGTGGTGGAGAGAGACATGGTAGTAAGTGACAGGGTGGAGAGAGATGTGGTGGAGAGAGACATGGTGGTAAGTGACAGGGTGGAGCGAGATGTGGTGGAGAGAGACATGGTAGTAAGTGACAGGGTGGAGAGATGTGGTGGAGAGAGACATGGTGGTGAGCGACAGGGTGGAGAGAGACATGGTGGTAAGCGACAGGGTGGAGCGAGATGTGGTGGAGAGAGACATGGTGGTAAGCGACAGGGTGGAGCGAGATGTGGTGGAGAGAGACATGGTAGTAAGTGACAGGGTGGAGAGAGATGTGGTGGAGAGAGACATGGTGGTGAGCGACAGGGTGGAGAGAGACATGGTGATGCAAAAAAAAAAAATTACAGGGTGGAGAGAGATGTGGTGGAGAGAGACATGGTAGTAAGTGACAGGGTGGAGCGAGATGTGGTGGAGAGAGACATGGTGGTGAGCGACAGGGTGGAGAGAGATGTGGTGGAGAGAGACATGGTGGTGAGCGACAGGGTGGAGAGAGACATGGTGGTGAGCGACAGGGTGGAGAGAGATGTGGTGGAGAGAGACATGGTAGTAAGTGACAGGGTGGAGCGAGATGTGGTGGAGAGAGACATGGTGGTGAGCGACAGGGTGGAGAGAGACATGGTGATAAGCGACAGGGTGGAGAGAGACATGGTGGTGCCGACAGGGTGGAGCGAGATGTGGTGGAGAGAGACATGGTGGTAAGCGACAGGGTGGAGCGAGATGTGGTGGAGAGAGACATGGTGGTAAGTGACAGGGTGGAGAGAGATGTGGTGGAGAGAGACAGGGTGGAGAGAGATGTGGTGGAGAGAGACATGGTGGTGAGCGACAGGGTGGAGAGAGATGTGGTGGAGAGAGACATGGTGGTGAGCGACAGGGTGGAGAGAGACATGGTAGTAAGTGACAGGGTGGAGCGAGATGTGGTGGAGAGAGACAGGGTGTGGAGAGAGACAGGGTGGAGAGAGACAGGGTGGTGAGAGAGAAAGCGTGGTGAAAGTGTTACTTTTGTGCTGTCATTTTCCAGACAAATGTCATTCCATTTCCTGTCTGATTCTTTCATAATAAAAACTGGAACTTTGTGAACCTGGCTCTGGGATAATCTCCATAAAATGGAAATTTCCTGTAGACGATATGCCAGCTACCAAACTACAGGGGTATTTCATATTTTTCACCTTGGGATTAAAACATTGTGCTATAAAGTGAGTGAGAATGTCAGAGCATATCATCGGTATAAATGCCACACTGTCTGATGAACTGCTGCAAAAAAATACTACACTGACCTTCAACACACCACGAGGAGAGAAAATCCCAATCTGCTGTCAAAACACATCATTTAGTTGTGCATTTTAGAGTGATTTTTATGCCCACTTCTCTCAGGTTATCCAGAGTGTGTGATTTTACCTACTTGTACAGTGGTACTTGAAAGTTTATGAACTCTATAACTTTGTATATTTCTGCATAAATATGACCTAAAACATCATCAGATTTTAACACAAGTCCTTAAAGTAAACAAAGAGAACCCAATGAAAGAAATGAGACAAAAATATTATACTCGATTATTTATTTATTGAAGAAAACGATCCAATATTACATGTCTGTGAGTGGCAACCTCTAGGAATGGCAGTTAATCTTTAAAGGTGAAATTAGAGTCAGGTGTTCTCAATCAATGGGATGACAGTCAGGTGTGAGTGAGTGAGCGTCCTGTTTTCTTTAAAGAACAGGGATCTATCAGAGTCTGATCTTCACAACACATGTTTGTGGAAGTGTATCATGGCACGAACAAAGGAGCTTTCTGAAGACCTTAGAAAAAGAGGTGTTGAAGCTCATCAGGCTGGAAAAGGTTACAAAACCATCTCTAAAGACTTTGAACTCCACCAATCTATCCAGTCGGATAGATATACGAATGGAAGAAACTCAACACCATTGTTCCCCTCCTCAGGAGTGGAGACCAACATAGATCACTCCAAGAGCAAGACGTGTAATAGTCCACGGGGTCACAAAGAAATCCAGGGTAACTTCTAAGCAACTAATGGTCTCTCTCCCATAGGCTAATGTTAATGTTCATGAGTCCACCATCAGAAGAACACAGAACAACAGTACTGAGCATGGCAGAGTTGCATGGAGAATGTCATTGCTCTCCAAAAAGAACATCACTGCCGTTCATGTGGATGAGCCAGAAGTCTATTGGAAAAATGTTTTGTGGATGGATGAGACCAAAATAGAACTTTTTGGTTTAAATAGGAAGCGTTATGTTTGGAAAAAGGAAAACATTGCATTCCAGCAATAACAACTTTATCTCATCTGTGAAACATGTGTTGCTGCATCTGGGTCAGGACGACTTGCCAATATTGATGGACCAATGATTTCTGGACGATTTCAGCAAATTCTAAAAGAAAATGTCAGGACATCTGTCCGTGAACGGAATCTCAAAAGAAAGTGGGTCATGCAGCAAGACAACGACTGTAAACACACAAGTTGTTCTACCAAAGAACCGTTAAAGAAGAGTACATTCATGTTTTGGAATGGTCAAGTCAAAGTCCTGACCTTAATCCAATAGAAATGTTGTGGAAGAGCCTGAAGCAAGCAGTTCCTTTGAGGAAACCCACCAACATCCCAGAGTTGGTCATATTCATGCAGAAAAATAGAACATTCTAAAAGGTTCCCAAACTTTCAAGCACCACTGTACATGTATTCATAACAGAGCATATGATAAAGCAAATGAATGG
>CM022764.1:25543551-25548551 GCA_012411365.1 Ameiurus melas | reverse complement strand
CATCCTTTTTTTTTCCCCCCATCTTCACTTTAATTACTTCCATTCATCCTGCTGTTTCCATCTCGACAAATGAGGCGCTTCGCTAAAAGCAGGCCGGGATTAATTGCTGGTGCTCCGTAAATGGCAAACAACAACTCTGTTTTATATTGAGGGCAGCAAAAAAGAACCAAAAACAACAAGGAGAATGGAGAGTGTTGGGGTGGTCATGCTATGGAGACTGATGTGTTTGTTTATTTGGGCCTATTTTTCTCATGAAATTGCAGGATAATTGGTTTTAATTGGTAATTGGAGGTGATTAAAGCAGCTCTGGCCATGGATGCCAAACCCATCAGGTGGTCCGAGATAACATGATGCACATGCAAACACACACACACACACACACACACACACAATATATATATATATATATATATATATATATATATATATATATATATATATATATATATATATATATATATATATAAAATCACACAAGCAATACAACACATTATAAATGTAAGCAGGAGTTGGCTATGGTGTTTATTCTGATTTTCTGATATTCTGTTTTGGACACAATTCAAAAGTTGTGATCATAAACAAACTTCTAAATTAGGCCAAAATTTGACTAGAGTGTTGGAGGCAACAAACATGTTAGTCAGAATGTTCCTTAGATCCTCCCCAATCGGTGTGGCAAATTTCACAACTTTTTTCCAGACTATGGGCTGCCGTAGACATGCCAGTCAGAAGAAGACGAGGAAGAAGACGAAGAAGAAGAGGAAGAAGAAGAAAAGGTCAAATAACAATAGGGTGCTTACGCACCTCTGGTGATTGGCCCCCTAATGAATAAGTAATAAAACACTTTACATACTGTTATAGGGAAATAATAAACACCTTGAAGCTGAGTGTTTTCTATTAACAGAACGTTATAAAGTGTTTTTTTTTCTTTTTATACTACAGAAAATTACCAATGATTACAATCTATACTTAATTAATGAACGACACTTCTTGCTTTTTAACTATTTATAGTTAAATGTTAAGGAATATCTGTGAAACAGATTAGTTTCTGTTTACATATACAGCCCCCTAATATTGGCACCTTGGTAAATATGAGCAAAGACGATAAAAAAAAAATTTTTTTTCATTATCTCCACAAACATAACTTCCTGTTTCACAGGGGAATAAATATGAGGTAACACACAGGCCAAATTCCCTTAGTCATTCATAACAATGGATAAGAGCGAGGAATGTAGCTGTGATATGCAGCAAAAGGTTGTTGAGCTTCACAAAATGGGGCGTGGCTATAAGAAAATAGCCCAAGCATTGAAAATGCCCATTTCCACCATCAGGGCAATAATTAAGAAGTTCCAGTCAATTGGAAATGTTATAAATCGACCTGGTATTTAACATGTGTCTATATCGTCTCATTTGGAAAAGTACCTCATGCCCACAGTTAAATATGGAGGTGGATCTTTAATGTTTTGGGACTGTTTTTCTGCCAGAGCACCTGGACATTTTGTTAGGATACATGGCATCATGGACTCAATCAAATATCAACAGATATTAAATGAAAACCTGACTGACTGCCTCTGCCAGAAAGCTTTAACTGGGCCGTGGTTGGATCTTCCAGCAGGACAATGATCCACAACATACATCAAAATCAACACAGAAATGGTTTACTGACCATAAAATCAAGGTCCTACTATGACCATCCCAGTCCCCTGACCTGAACCCCATAGAACACCTGTGGGGTGAACTGAAGAAGAGTGTCCATCAGTGTGGACCTCGAAATGTGAAGGATCTGGAGAGATTCTGTATGGAGAAACAGTCTCGCATCCCTCGCCATGTATGCAGTATAGGAGAAGACTCAGCGCTGTTATCTTCGCAAAGGGAGCTAGTACAAAGTATTAACTAAAAGGGTGTCAATAATTGTTACACACCTATATTTAACCAATATTTTTTTAAATAAACCTGTGCTGTGTTTGAAATTGTTTGCTATCCATGAGAGCGGAGTATTTTTTGTGAATTTAATCAAAAGGTTCAACAATAAAGACAATTTTTCACAGCCTTCTTTGTTCACATTTACCAAGGCTGCCAATATCAGTACGTTAGTACTGTACCTTATATCAGCGATAAACATTCATTTCCTTAGCGTTCAGGCTCTCAAGACAAAAGACGCAGCTTGTCACGTCACCGAGAATCCCCGCCATGTAACCTTCTCCGTTTTGACCCCAAACTTGCTGACTATAACAAACCACTGACTCTGGAGACTTCCATAAATGTTAAATATGCATCTCCTTACACAAAACACCACCGCAATCATCATACAATGTTTCTGTGTTAAATAACAACACGTTGCTTTTATCCATTTATTATTATCATCACTACAGTTTCTCTTATAGTTTAGAAAACATGGCACGTCTCCAGTCAGTGTACAGTACTGAGGTCTGCCTACATCGTCTTTTCTTTTTCTGCCCTCTTCGCCCTTTGTATTAGAAACAGATTTGATACACCCCCCCCCCCCTTTTTTTTAACATGGCTCATCTCTCACACTAAAGCACAACCGAGCACTTTAGTTTCCTTGCATTACAGCCTGCAGAGAAGAAAAGGCTTTTAAGAGCAATTAGCTCAATGGAGCTGCTCTGTAATTTGTCTTCATTGGGCTCTGAATAATGATTTTGTTAGTGTCTAGTCAGCTGCTTAAAGCCCTTCTGAACGTGCGTACTACATACGGAGTGCTTTATTAGCATCACAGACGAAAGCGCACGAGACTTGCCCCCACGTTATAAGCCATTGACGGCTTGTCAAAGACGTGTACAGAGACGTGAGCTGAAAACGTGGAAGCAGGATGGAAGCGAGAGTGTTAGCTCAGTGTGTATTATGAGTCAATGATGAAGTCAGTGCATACAGGACGGTCGAAAAGAAATAAAATGCTCCATTTAGTAATCAAACAAAGAAAATAATCAACGATGTTGCTTTCTGAAGTTACTGTTACCACCGCGGAGTTGATTTTTTTTTTAATCACTTGTAAAAGTTAAAAAATCATGTTTTTTTTTTTTTTATTATAATTTATTTATTTTAACTTTCGCATAGAACTTTACATCTTCAGAGATGATTTCAAAAATGTCATAAACTTTCCATTTGACGGCATTTTCGTCAAAGTAGGCCTTTTTTATAATTGGTTTTTATAGTCATGTTTGTATGACCGGTGTCTCGTTATCATTTATTCACGGTACGATTTACACGACACGATGTGGGAAAAAAAAAACGGGAAAGTTTTTCCTTTGCGCCTCGACAGTTTCGCACGTTTCACGTACAGTTCACGCTGTACGAAAACGATCCTCGTTCACACGGATTCTGCGTAAACGACGAAAAACGCTGTGTTATGCACGCCGGGCCATTAGGTGGCGATGTCACTTTGTAAAGAAACACCATGCGCATGCGCACATAAGCATTCATGTCAATGTATCCCCCATATCGATCCGGGCAAACAAGTACCGGAGTAGCTGCGATTATTCCGGATAAAAAGCACAATGACGTTTATATTTCTCAAACGATTTTAATTGTTTTTTGATGAAGTACAAAAGGTTTTCCCCACCCAATAGTGCAGCTTTAAGTACTAATCATTGGCCATCACTGTACCAAAATGAAACAAAATCATCAAATACAAACTGAATAGTGAGACGCTGGCAGTCCGCCTGCTTTCTATATTCTATTAGCAATAAGATGATACAGACGTACACCAAAACAGACAATATAGGATAATGTAAGAGATTTTGAAGACCCTTCGTCGGTGTAGATGTGGGTTAATAACGTGGCGTATGTAGTAAACGCGTCTCCGCTGGTGGTAGTCGTGATGCAGTAAGCCTACACTTTGCTGGAGAAGTACAGTCTTGTACTACAGTCCTGTAGTTTTAGAAGTACTCGCGTGCGCACGTATGGACTAAACACGTAACACGCGTGCGCATGACGTCATCGTTTTTACCGATTCTCGTTTTCTGTTTCAGTTTTTCATTGAAAATGTTGGTTAAACAGCCGCTTAGATAGTACTTAGTAAAACTTGAGGTTCAGGTTAGAGATGACGGAGGGAAAAGCAACATGAGAAATAAGTTGCATTTGACACTTTTAACCTTAAGGTTTTTTTTTTTTTAAATACGCTTTTAACCGTATTTCTCCAAAACACCTGCAGCGTGCCCTCCAACCAGCCTTCAGCCCCCCCAACCCCCGTCTTCCTCAACCCGCCCCCTCTCTCTCTCTCTCTCTGGAACAGTTTTTTTTTTTATATATATATATACCTAAGAGACCATCATGTGAAATCATTTCCCAAAGTGGTTGAGTGAATCCTATAGCTCATAGAGCATAAGAGCTCCATTTTACAGAAATGTGTGCAGTTTGTCTCAAATCATCTAATGCTGGTGCATTTTTCCCCAATGTGCCTCAGTCTCGCTCTGGCCAAGTTATATTTAAGGCATATGCATTAGATGAGGAAACGGCAGGAATTCGTTTCAGCCGTAAAAGCTTTTTGTAATCACCCAGCAAGTCCAATTTATTATTAAGGAAGCAACGTGTTTGTCCATTTTAACACGAAGCATCAAAACCAAGGAGAACTGGCCCCTGAGCTCCAGTAACTGGCTGAGAGCCATACTGTAGAAAGCCACAGAAAAAGATGGCTGAGTCATGTGTATCCTGCAATCTGAACATCAGTAAGAACATCAGAAGGGGATTTAAACTTTGTTAGCATGCTAGCACTCGATAACATCACTTAATATTTCTCGATTAAAGCAGTATCAGTATGTACAGGACAAGTCTGTGTGTGGGAGTAATTGCCAGCTGTCACTTAACTGATTAATTGAACAGACAGACTTAAGAGTGCTTTCATCTGCTCTTCCTGGCTGTAAGAGGAAGCTGATTAAAAGTTCGCCCGGAGTGCTCATTAAACTCCAGCAACCAGCCGGCCCTCGGTAAATCACAGGGCCGTGTTAGAGCCGTCTCAGAGCCGTCTCACAGCAGCCAATTCATAA
>CM022764.1:25386051-25536051 GCA_012411365.1 Ameiurus melas | reverse complement strand
TGGCTCGTTCTCTCTCGCTCTCCCTACTTGAAATGCATGGGCTGTGCGTCACATTTGATTTCCAAAAACGTTTGTAGGTCACAGTCGCTCGATCACGGGCACGGGGGAAGATAAATATCTACTCCAGACATCTACAGTAGCCTGAGCGAGAACCAAGCGTTCATCATGGGTCGTCAAGCAGCAGGGTGATTTCACAATTTGTGCTGCGAAAAAATCATTTTTCTAATCGTTATTAAACATCTTACTGTAGCGAGTGACGGCAGGACATAAGATCGTGTGCTTGGGTTGACAACAAGGCTAATTCAAGAATCAAAGTCAAGAAACAAGGACATAGTAAACTAAGTTTTTTTTTTTTTTGCCTTTGTTTATTCATTTTCATATGATTCATTTCCATGTGATTCATTTACATATGATTCATTTCCATGTGATTCATTTACATATGATTCATTTCCATGTGATTCATATTCATGAATGTGATTCATTTACATGTAATTCAGTTTCATGTGATTCATTTACATATGATTCATTTTCATGTGATTCATATTCATGTGATTCCTTCACAAATGATTCATTTCCATGTGATTCATATTCATGCATGTGATTCATTCACATGTAATTCATTTACATGTAATTCGTTTTCATGAGATTCATATTCATGTGATTCATTTACATTGAAATCATATTCATATAATGTAGTAAACTAAGTTTAAAAAAATTACAGAAATGCATGATGTGAGAGAAACACTGTTTGGTCAAAAGTATGTGCACACTTGATACTTTTGATCATGTTCCAGATTTATTCCCATTTTTTGCTCCTATAATAAACTCCACTCTTCTGGGAAGGCTTTCCACTAGATTTTGGGGCGTGGCTGTGGGGATTTGTGATCATTCAGCTACAAGAGTGAGGTTGAGGTCAGGCGCTGATGTTGATGTGAGGAGACTCCAGTTCCAGTTCATCCCAAAGGTGTTCAGTTGGGTTGAGGTCAAGGCTCTCTGCAGGTCACTCGAGTTCTTCCAACTTCTTCCAACCTTCACACACTATATCTTCATGGAGCTCGCTCTGTGTACAGGGGCGTCATCATATTGGAACAGTGTTTGGACCTTTTAGTTCCAGTGAAGGGAGATTGTAATGCTACAGCACACGAAGACATTCTATACAGAGTTTGGGGAAGAAGTGAAGAAACACATGTATGATGGTGTCCACAACCTTTTGGCCATGTAGTGTCAGAAAACACTAACGACAGGACAGACGCAGAGACAAGACCAGAACAAGAACAAACAACAACAACTAAACAACAATTGTAAGTAAAATAATGTTGATGAAATTGAAATAAAAATGTCACGTGATTCATATGTCTTTTATCCGAGATGTTCAATAAACATGCCGTTAATGTCGAATACGTAAACATCCCCGTGTCGATGTTGCACAACAACACACTTTAATCCATTCACCGTTAACCTCACATTGTATAGACGGTCTGTCTTCCAGACAAGTCCATGTGCCACATTGTAGCTATAACAATAATATATTAAAACGAGTGCATTAATATTCACCTGTTATGTGCAGCTACTGTACAATGAACCAATCAACACCTTCTGACCAATCAGAATCCATTATTCAACACTAATGACTTTATTGTAACCACTAAATGTGTAAATATATTCTCTGAGCGACAGATTGGATCCGTAAAGTTCGGCAAAATTGAGATTGGAACGCACTTCCTGGATTAGACCGATGTCTAAGACCCTGACCCTGACCCTGAATGCTGAGCTTGTCACTTTTCACTCTGCACCACTAAATGAAAACACAAAGAGGGTTTTTTTTTTTTTTTTTTGAGCTTTTAGTTTATGAAAAAACATCAACCGTTAAAAAAAAAAAAAAAAAAAAAGAATAAAAAAGAGTGGGCAATTTCATTGCTTTATAGTGTTTGATTTTTTAAAAGAGTTGATTAATTAGAGTAGAGTTTTTACTACACTGCACTAAAGACAGAGACACATTTAAAGACTGAGAGTGAGAGAGAGAGACATTTATAGTCTTTGTTCAGCACTTTTCTGCGTACTTAAAAGAAACTCCTCTCTGCAACCACGAAATCCCAAGAGATGTTTTTTGAAGCGTTTTTTTTGTGTGTGTGTGTGTGTGTGTGTGTGTGTGTGTGTGTAAAACCCTTCACCGTAAAATAGATGATGTTCGCGAAACAAAAATGTCCTGTCCATTTCAGTCCCAGCAGAGAGAATATATAGGAGTCTAATTACAGATGTATCAATCACTTGTTTTAAAATGGATCCACAGTGACAGGGGGTTTTCACCTACACAGCGCCCTCCACTAATATTGGTACCCTTGGTAAATATGAGCAAAAAAAAATTTGTCTTCATTGTTTAACCTTTTGATCTTTTGTTCAAAATATTCAGAACAATACTCTAATGAATACTCTAATGCACAACTCGAATGAGAAAGTGATTCGACTGTGAATCGACTCACCGCAGGAATCGAATCGAAGATTCTCTGGGTTCGTAAAATAAATAAATCAATAAATATTTGGTTGACGTGCACTGCTAAACTGAGCCAAAGGACAGAGCTATAGCGCTGTAGGAATGGTTTGGAGATTGGGATTGGAGAACATAAAGAGTGAATAAACACTGGATCTTTTCATCTTTTAACCCATGTTAAAATGCTAAAATTCTACTAAAACGATTCACAAAATAAACCAACGATTGCATGAAATGGAGGTGACATTTATTCAAATCATTTAAAAATTTGACAGATGTAAGAATTGGAGTTGAAATCTCACTCAAGTGTTGGAAAATCAGTAGAAGAGCACAGAGAGTGTTGGTTAGTTGTTAGTTACAAAAGACGGACTGAGTGCTGAGAAATTACGTTACAGAATCCCAAATTGTGTAATGTTGGGAATGTGACCTCCTCTCTCCTAATGAACAAAATAGTGCTGTAGACTCACCAGGAAAATCTAACTGACCTGCAAATGTTTACAGTGCCTTGCGAAAGTATTCGGCCCCCTTGAACTTTTCAACCTTTTGCCACATTTCAGGCTTCAAACATAAAGATATAAAATTTTTATTTTTTGTAAAGAATCACCAACAAGTGGGACACAATTGTGAAGTGGAACGAAATCTATTGGATATTTTAAACTTTTTTAGCAAATAAAAAACTGAAAAGTGGTGCGTGCAAAATTATTCGGCCCCTTTACTTTCAGTGCAGCAAACTCACTCCAGAAGTTCAGCGAGGATCTCTGAATGATCCAATGTTGTCCTAAATGACTGATGGTGATCAATAGAATCCACCTGTGTGTAATCAAGTCTCTGTAGAAATGCACCTGCTCTGTGATAGTCTCAGGGTTCTGTTGAAAGCGCAGAGAGCATCATGAAGACCAAGGAACACACCAGGCAGGTCCGTAATACTGTTGTGGAGAAGTTTAAAGCCGGATTTGGATACAAAAAGATTTCCCAAGCTTTAAACATCCCAAGGAGCACTGTACAAGCGATCATTTTGAAATGGAAGGAGTATCAGACCACTGCAAATCTACCAAGACCTGGCCGTCCCTCTAAACTTTCAGCTCAGACAAGGAGAAGATAATAATAATTTAATACGACACTCATTGAAATAGTATTGACACCTGTGTGTGCGGAGTTTGCATGTTTTCCCCCAGTCCAAAACATGCATGGTAGGCTGATTGGCGTGTCTAAAGTGTCTGTATGTATGAATGAGTGTGACTGTGCCCTGCAATGGACTGGCACCCTGTCCAGGGTGTGCCCCGCCTTGTGCCCCGCCTTGTGCCCGATATTCCCTGGGATAAGCTCCAGGTTCCCCGTGACCCTGAAAAGGAGTAAGCGGTAGAAGATGGATGGATAAATGGAGTTATGTGCAGTGTAAAATGAAACCAACTAGCGAATGAGCTAAGAGCAGAACACTTACTGACTGTGACAAAGTGCTGACACTGGAGACTCCTTCCATGGATGTTAAATAAACATCTCCTTACAGTACAGCACGTGTTTAAAAAAAAAAATCTGTTTATTATTTTCCTTAGATATTATTACACAATTCAAAAGCACTGTGGTGTAATAATGTAATGACATTCGCATTACTATTAACATTAATATTAATATCTGTGTTAATAAACTACATTTGCACAAACAAGCTGTTGTGCCAGAGCAATTTAATTGTACAGTGACTTGTAAAGTTGTACCACACTTCTTAACACCTCTCCACACACACACACACGCACGCACACACACACACACACACACACACACACACACACACACACACGCACACAAATTGCAATGCATAGACTTTCAAGAAAAATAGATTCAAATGCAAAGCACGTCTTCTTGACACATTCCCATTCCATATGCAGGAATAAAACAATATATACACGGACGTAAAGAATATAAAAGAATCTAATGAATGAACATAAAAACACAGTCATGGAATGAGTTATGGACAATTATCCCCTGCAGAGATCATAAAAATGGCTCAGGATTGATTTTTTAAAAGAGATTTTTATATTATAAATCCTACATAAAAAAAAAAAAAATGTAGTTTTCGGCATGAAACAATTAACCCCAGGAAAGAAAAAAAGAACAAAAATTAAAAGAGAGAGAGAGAGAGTCAGAAGGAAAAAGAAGGTTGATAGTTTAAACAAATCGGTGGATTTCTTATCCATTCTGTCATTAGCTCATCTGATCTTCATGTCCAGAGCATCACCTCTTTCTTCTTCTTCTAGCATAGGACGCATCTTTTATACTCATTATTATTACCTCTACAAACACATCCAGTAGGCGAGGTGACAGGAAACAAAGACGCATTTTAATCTATTCATATGGCACTTTTAATAACAGTCGGGATCACAATGGAGAGCTAGAGGAACCCTGGGGGAAGGAAGAAACATTTAAAGACGAGTGAAGACTCACAAAGGGGTGGAATTACAGCTACATTTACAGTAAGAAGATAACAAGGTGTCCCAAACACATCCATACACAGGGCGCTATGTTTGCCAGCACTACAGTATGTCAGTTGTTCCTTCGTCAGTGGATGTTTGTGTCGTGGGCGTCCACTTCTCGGTCGGTCCGTAACACTTCCAATATTTTTGAAATTGTTAATACGTTTGGCAACATCGTCGTGTGCGAAGTGCCCGCCATGTTTCCTATTACGGTGTTAAACTTTGTCACTGGTAAACAAACAGATAAGGATGTACATGAAGTAGGAAGAAGCAAATTCAGGAGCGGTCTTTCTCCCAATTCCATCCATCCATCTTCAACCGCTTATTCCTTCTTCAGGGTCGCGGGGAACCTGGAGCCTATCCCAGGAGGCATCGGGCATAAGGCGGGGTACACCCTGGACAGGGTGCCAGTCCATCGCAGTTACTTCATAATGCCATTTTTGTAATGATCTCAATCTGAAAACTGTAAAGACTAGGGTTTGGATAGAAGTTTTATTTGATCAGGTTTAACTGAACTCTAACAACACTATTTATTCTTGTTCAAATCTATACAAATTCCCAAGGAGATCAGGTGTTCATGGGAATCGATGAGACCGGGAAGGTTTTACCTGAGCAGCCGTGAATCCTGAACTCTGGGAGCAAGGCTATGGACAGGACATGAGTCCATCATAGGCACACATATATTTGGACAGATTTCAAATGTGAGCTTCAAAACTGGTAGGACACTGGAGAACGTACATGGACAACAGAAGAACATGTGCCAAAGATCCTCGGTCCCCTGACCAGGATGAAGCACTCACTGAAGAACATTTTAGAACTTGTTTCAAACAGGCTTAGTGGGCTCCGTGGCTTAGTGGTTAGGACGTTCACCTACTCCTCCAGGGTACTCCGGTTTCCTCCCCCAGTCCAAAGACATGCGTGGTAGGCTGATTGGCATGTCTAAAGTGTCTGTAGTGTGTGAGTGTGTATGTGATTGTGCCCTGTGATGGATTGGCACC
Source organism: Ameiurus melas (assembly GCA_012411365.1). NCBI lineage: Eukaryota > Metazoa > Chordata > Actinopteri > Siluriformes > Ictaluridae > Ameiurus > Ameiurus melas. The sequence continues at coordinate 25,530,097 of CM022764.1, read as the reverse complement.
CTGTCCAGGGTGTACCCCGCCTTGTGCCCGATGCTCCTTGGGATAGGCTCCAGGTTCCCCATGACCCTGAAGAAGGATAAGCAGTATAGAAGATGGATGAATGGATAATTTCAAGCTTTCCTTCTTTGTTACATTCCATGATGAATATTGCCGTTTGAGTTGCATGCAAGTGCCCCCCCTCCCCCCTTGCGTGGCTTTGGGGGATTTGTTGAACAGCTCTTAATTAACTGTGAAATAAAGTGTGAGTATTGGCTTGGCGCTCTGTTGATCCTTTATGGCTGCCTGGGTAGGAAGCTTGGTAGAAAACTAGCAGAAATTTGTAATCCTCAACGGCTTTTAGACTGTCATAACAGCGCAAGAAAACAAAGCTGTGATATTAAAGATTCATATTTTGACACTCGTACATGTGTGTTTTCACAGGAGCTGTTTCAATATGTGTGTAATGGTTCCACGGTGCACCATTTTCTACACTTCTCCCGGTTTTGAACATACTCGTGGTTAACGGCAACTGAACGAAACGTTCGGATGTTCTACATTTCGGGCACCAGTTACTCATTACAGACCATAAAATTTGGTTTTGATTTAAGGGACCTCAGTTAAATTGCTCACATGCTGCAGGGAGCTAAATCACTGCAGAGCAAGAGTCCCGGAGGGCGAGCTTTTTCGCTGCTGGCGAAATTTGTGAAAGTCAGTCAAATATGACTGTGGCAGCAAAATTCCCTCCACCATCACCCTTTAAACCAGATCACATAACCCACCAGGTAAGACATGGCCCAGAGGTCTGAAACACCATCCGTCCTAATCCACTTCAGGCTACAATCTAATACCGAACAAGTAAAAACCTGTACAAGTCATTTCTTAACATCGTAAGCAACAAAACATGAGCAATGGATCCAATAAACGTTTGCAAACCAGGTCAGATCATGGGCTTTTAACTTCTGTATTGACATCTCTAGGCCAGCTCTCCTAAATGCACAACTCTTTACATTTATTTAGATGGTGTAACACAATTAAGCATGATCACATAGAGCTTAAGTGTGTGAGCTGAGATAAGCATGCGAGGATTTAATACTGAAATTCAGGTAAATACTGGTATTCAGATCTCAGACATAACCATAGACCAATAATCAAAATATATCATCATATTTTGCTGTAAAAATGCACTGGAAAATAAAACACGGAAAGCCAATCCAGCGCTAATATAATATTAAATACATATATTTATATTGATATTGATAATCCTTCAAAATGTGTCAAAATAAGTCCAATTTTTATGACTAGTCATGCAGCAATGTATTGGCAGCATACTAGACTCCAATTAAGTGTATTTTAATATTTGACATCTTCTTCTATGATCTTATTATATCATAATATTGGTCTTTCATTTATAAACTGTCTCTTGATTTTATGTTACACTGTCTTGAACTTTTTTTTTATCTATTTAGTACGTGTGTAATATGTGAGATGAGGAAATAGAAATCGACATAACTCAAGTCTCCGACTCTGATTATGACTCACAGAGCCTTTCCGTTAGTAAAGAGCATCTATTATTAAAAAAATAATACAAAACTAGTCTACAGTGAGGGAAAGAAGTATTTGATCCCCTGCTGATTTTGTACGTTTGCCCACTGACAAAGAAATGATCAGTCTATAATTTTAATGGTAGGTTTATTTGAACAGTGAGAGACAGAATAACAACAAGAAAATCCAGAAAAACGCATGTCAAAAATGTTATAAATTGATTTGCATTTTAATGAGGGAAATAAGTATTTGACCCCTCTCAATCAGAAAGATTTGTTTTTTGTACGCAGTTTTATACAGTAACGAGCTGAGATTAGGGCACACTCTTAAAGGGAGTAACCTAATATCAGCTTGTTACCTGTATAAAAGACACCCTCCAAACAAGTCAATCAATCAGATTCCAAACTCTCCACCATGGCCAAGACCAAAGAGCTCTCCAAGGATGTCAGGGACAAGATTGTAGACCTACACAAGTCTGGAATGGGCTAGGCAAAAGACCATTGCCAAGCAGCTTGATGAGAAGGTGACAACAGTTGGTGCGATTATTCACAAATGGAAGAAACACAAAAGAACCGTCAATCTCCCTCGGCCTGGGGCTCCATGCAAGATCTCACCTCATGGAGTTGCAATGATCATGAGAACAGTGAGGAATCAGCCCAGAACTACACAGCGGGATCTTGTCAATGATCTCAAGGCAGCTGGGACCATAGTCACCAAGAAAACAATTGGTAACACACTACGCCGTGAAGGACTGAAATCCTGCAGCGCCCGCAAGGTCCCCCTGCTCAAGAAAGCACATATACATGACTGTCTGAAGTTTGCTAATGAACATCTGAATGATTCAGAGGACAACTGGGTGAAAGTGTTGTGGTCAGATGAGACCAAAATGGAGCTCTTTGGCATCAACTCAAATCGCCGTGTTTGGAGGAGGAGGAATGCTGCCTATGACCCCAAGAACACCATCCCCACCGTCAAACATGGAGGTGGAAACATTATGCTTTGGGGGTGTTTTTCTGCTAAGGGGACAGGACAACTTCACCGCATCAAAGGGACGATGAACGGGGCCATGTACCGTCAAATCTTGGGTGAGAACCTCCTTCCCTCAGCCAGGGCATTGAAAATGGGTCGTGGATGGGTATTCCAGCATGACAATGACCCAAAACACACGGCCAAGGAAACAAAGGAGTGGCTCAAGAAGAAGCACATTAAGGTCCTGGAGTGGCCTAGCCAGTCTCCAGACCTTAATCCCATAGAAAATCTGTGGAGGGAGCTGAAGGTTCGAGTTGCCAAACGTCAGCCTCGAAACCTTAATGACTTGGAGAAGATCTGCAAAGAGGAGTGGGACAAAATCCCTCCTGAGATGTGTGCAAACCTGGTGGCCAACTACAAGAAACGTCTGACCTCAAGTACTAAGTCATGTTTTGCAAAGGGGTCAAATACTTATTTCCCTCATTAAAACGCAAATCAATTTATAACATTTTTGACGTGCTTTTTTCTGGATTTTCTTGTTGTTATTCTGTCTCTCACTGTTTAAATAAACCTACCATTAAAATTATACACTGATCATTTCTTTGTCAGTGAGCAAACGTACAAAATCAGCAGGGGATCAAATACTTTTTTCCCTCACTGTAGATGTTGTTAAATTTGTGCAAAAAATGCAATTGCCCTGGATTATTTATTATTTTGTCACATTAAAAGGAACATGAAGACCCTACACGGTACGGATGTTTCTATGTTGGTTCCAAAGAGTGCTATCAATATTAGTCTATGATGCGGTGAAAGTATGAATCACAGCTGTAGAAAAGAGCCTTTAATGATCAAAGGGGCATGACATGCAGATTCATTCTTTCTCACACATACATTAGTGCCAGAGGTTTGATTTAGAATGATTCAGTTCAGTGACCGTATGAATAAAAAGAGTTCAAGGGATTGCAGACAGAAACTTTCATGTCTGGAATTAGCTGAATAGCCTGACTGCTGTATTAAGGACAGTGATCAAAGTCCATCCAGTCGTCTGCATCGCCATGGCAACAGTACCACACACTAAGGATGCACCGACTCCAATCTGCTATTGGGTGTTGGTCCAGGACCATGGTCATTTACTCGGACTTAGAAAAATGCTCTAGTGTCAACATTGAATACCGGGTGATGCTAAGTACGTGCCTTAAGCCGAGAATTAACATAGAAAGATGAAAGGAGGAAAACTGAGTAAAGTTTCCATTAGAATAGCACTGTGAGGAGAACCCATTAGATCTGATCACTGCCCTGTTGTAGTGAACCAAACTCAGCAAAGAACCACGTACAAACCTGAATAAATCACAAGCCAAAATCGTAGTTGTACAGCAGACAAAATGGTCAAAAACGCCATTAGTGTCAATCATCGAAACAGAACGGTTGAACACGACACTGCAAAAGGAGCAATGCACTGGATAAGAAATCAGGAAAAACAGCTCGAACTTCCACAGCTTGAGAGAATGGCAAGACTGAAGAATTCAGCAGACATTGACCTCTGCTGGTGGGGAGGAGTACTGCTCTAGTCTGGTATGACACCTGTGATTCAGACTATAAAAGGCAAACAAAATGGATCAAGAACTGACCCGTGAGGAACTCCCATAGCTCAGGTGTGAGGTGGTGATATTCAGAATCCCTTTCATGGAAAGGGAACTGTATAATGTTCCCATGTATAGACAGCATAAGTCTTATGTTACATTAAGCTATACGAAAAGCTATATACTGGCAAGAATGTGTAAGATCAGCTTAACTTTGTCCTCATTCCATTGTATTATATGATTGTATTATAGAAATGCAAGTTTCTAAAGCTTGTCTAGCTTTTACAGGTGTATGAGGTCTATTATTTTTCTCTTTCTTCATTATTTATAGTGCAATCACTTTGCTAATTTCTGTGACGTAATCAGACGGCTATTTCTGATTCCTTCATCGGGGATAAGCTAGCTTCACCTGGATGCCGTATATAGTAGAACTCAAACCTAGCAGAAGAAAATTGTAGAATAAACATCATTTTTTCTTTCAGTTATCTTCAGGACGCCCTTTATTCTGTGGTGGATCCGGAACATATCCCGGGACCTCTGGGTGTGAGGCGGGAATAAACTGTGGATAGAATGCCAGACCAACGCAATGAACCAGGCACATGCTCATTGGTAGAAAAACTGAACATTTTCAAGGACACCCAAAGAGACATGGGGAAAACATGGACAGAAACTCCACACATAGAGTATCCCAAGCTCAGGATCAATCCAGGAACCCAGGAACTGTGATGTGAGGATGCAATGCTACCTGCTGCAATATAGCAATCTCTCAAATGAAAGGAACAACATTCTTTTTTTTTAACCATTCAATAATACTTTCATCATTGAAGCTATAGCTGACAGTAATAACAAGGATTCATATTATAGTTTCCAATCTAACCAATCTGTATTAAAACGAATCCCCTAAATGTAAATGAATCCCACAGGACGGGAGAGCTGCAATACACACACGCATCTCTAATGAGAGACCAGCTGACTAGATGGGGAGAGAGGCAGCGAGAGATTTACAGTGTTCGTTTCAGCTGCGATTTTCCACACAACATGCTGAAATGATCAATATTCAGATGATGACGCATCAACGGGAAAAAACGCAGAGGAAAGAGTGAATCAAACGGACAAGCATATTGCGAGTGTGAGGCAGAAAGCAAGTGAGAAAGGGAGTGAAGAGACAAGAGAGTGCGAGAGAGAGAAAGAGCACAAGCCAGAATGAGCAAGCGAGAGAGGGATAAATGGCACGGATGATCGACAACACTTTGCCTTCTGCAGCTCGCTATCGTTCAGCCCAGAGCTCTGGAAAAAAAAACAAATGACAACATGGAATTTCTGAGTTTGTTTCAGATCAGGAGGCTTGGTATTTCATTAATTCTTTTTGCATTCACTCCACTGGCTTTTTCCCCCTTGGATTTGTCCTTCGTCTGGCTTTTCCAGAAGTCTGCAGAAAAGGACAGTTGAATGCAGTCACTGATGTTCACAACAGAATGGGTAAGTTCGCTTTTTTTTTGATTTACACAGTCTGGACCTGAATAGGAAATGAATAGTGAATTGAAAAGACGGCGGGGAGAGAGTGAGGGAGTAGACTGCCCGTGCAGTTAAAATGCCATCTTTCTTACGCCATTTCCACATATTGAATCATCCAAACTTGTGATTTAGACTCGCTTTAAATAACAACAGTATTGTAGGATAGAGAGATGATAATGATGAGTAAAAGAGTGCTGATAAAGTCATTCAGATATGGCTCCCAAATGCAGTATAAATGTAGATGGAAATGGCAAATGTGCAAATGAGCAACAGATATAGCATCTGAAACAACCAAATGAATAATGCATGCATTTCGGCATTTGGCATATTTACTGTTAATTAATTAATTATTATTAAAATGGGAAACCAGTTCAATCTTAAGCCTGAAAACAATACCCAAACCTCAAATTCTGTATCAACATTAATATTTGCTGCTAAACCTAGAGCTAGAGACTGGCAGAGAGGGGGACGGGATATATATATGTATATACACACAAACACATTTATGCCCTGCTGAGATCAAATGTGCTTATCTTTAAACCCACCCAGGTTTTCATTCCAAGGTGGCCATTGGTGGGACATGCACCAGCAGCACTTTGTGTGATCAGCATACTTCTGTGCTTCCCTCCTGCGTCATGCACAGCCTGCCCTCAGAAATGCCGCTGCGAGGAACTGCAGTTTTACTGCGACACACAGGGTCTCCTGGCGCCCCCAGATGGCGTGGACAGAGGAGCCCTCGGACTCTCGCTCCGGCACAACAGCTTCACCGAGCTCAGCCCTGACCAATTTTTTGACTTCACCCAGCTAACCTGGCTCCACTTGGACCACAACCAACTACATACTGTGCATGAGGATGCCTTCCAGGGGCTCTACAAGCTCAAGGACCTGAACCTGAGCTCCAACCGCATCACCAAGCTGCCCAACACAACCTTCATCCACCTCATCAACCTCCAAATCCTGGATCTATCCTTTAACCAGATGACTGCGGTGGAACCCGAGCTCTTTCATGGGCTTCGGAAGCTCCAGATCCTCCACCTGAGGTCCAATTTACTGAGGACTATGCCTGTCAGGGTCTTCTGGGACTGCTGGAGTCTGGAGTACCTTGGGTTAAGCAACAACCGGCTTCGGAGCCTGGCTCGGAATGGATTCGCCGGGCTAATAAAGCTACGGGAGCTCCATTTGGAACACAACCACTTGACCAAGATCAATCTGGCCCACTTCCCGCGTCTCGTCGCCCTCCAGTTCCTCTATCTCCAGTGGAACAAGATTAACAATGTATCATGTACAATGGAGTGGGAGTGGACCACTCTGGAAAAACTGGATCTAACTGGGAACGAGATACGCACGCTAACCCCTGAAGTGTTTGAAACTTTACCGAACCTTAAGGTTCTGCTGCTGGATAACAACAAGTTGACCAGCCTTGATACCCAAACCACGGATATGTGGAAGTCTCTGAACACCATCGGGTTGTCCAGCAACCTTTGGGAATGTACCAACAGAATCTGCAGCTTGGCCAGTTGGCTTAGTAAGTTTAAGGGTCGATGGGAGCAATCCATCCTATGTCACAGCCCTGACTTCACACAGGGCGAGGAAATACTAGACGCTGTTCATGGATTCCAACTCTGCCAAAACATCTTAGCGCCTGTTGTACTGACCAGCACCACGATGGAGACCACGTTACCCCAACAGTTCACTAGATCTTTGTTTGGGAATATCCAGACACCGACGCAGAACTTCTATGCAGAGAATTTGGGAAGCTTTAGTATTTTCACCACTCCTGTCACAACATCCAAAAACACAAAAACTACCATGGCTACCACCACAGATGAGGTGAAAGCTGTTACTGATGACTCTGCCATAATGGACAACATGGTACTAACCCAGACAATAATTGTAGGTACCATGGCTCTTTTGTTTTTCTTCTTTCTCATCATTTTCATAGTGTACATCTCATGGAAGTGCTGCCCACACTCTATACAACGTACCCACCACTGCTTGACCATTCAGAATAGGCAACAGAACCGGACACAAGAAAGGCAGCCGATGGCGGACCCAGCCACGCAGCTGCCCTATAACGAGTATGAGCTGACTCACAATGACGGTGCACTTGTAATCATAAATGGTTACGGGCAATGCAAGTGTCAGCAACCATCTTACAAAGAGTGTGAAGTATAAACTCTATTTATTTACACAGATGATTGGTTGACCATTTCAATCATTTAAAATAATACATGCTTTGTTTATGAATATTTCAGTTTGTAAAGAAAAAAAATAAATACATGCTTCTTTTATTTTTTTTTCCCCTGGCTTTGAAATTCAATAAAAATGAGATGTGAAGGTCATATCTATGGTATTTTGAAAGTGGTAATATGAAAAACAAAACAAAACAATAAAAATCATACGACAGCAGTCTTTAACCACAGATTATTGTCTTATATGATATATGACTTTTCAGTATGAATAAGCAAAATCACTTAGCAAACAGAAATGAAATACCAATTATTACTAATTTTGTGGTAATATAAAACAAAATTCCACGTTTTGCACTGTTGCTGTAATTCATAAATACATTAGAATAGGACTGGAAGAAGAATCCATGAGATCTGACCAATACACTGACCATGATATTTCAAACCATTGCCTTAGCCAGAAGCATTATACCTTCTTTCTTTCCTTCCTTCCTTTCTTCCTTTCTTCCTTCCTTTCTTCCTTCCTTCCTTCCTTCCTTCTCAAGTGGTCCAGTAATTGCAGAGTCGGTTGCAAGGTACGTGTACATATATAAACATTTTGCACTTTCCTGTTCCTTAGACTTAGAACTTAAGTTTTAAATGTAATGCTCAAGATTGCTCACAGTTCCACTTTTAGGTCAATTTATAACAGGAAGGGGTCCGAGTCTCGGTCTAAATTTTTTAGGCGGTACCTGGGAAAGTACAGTGTTCATTCAGAACATTACATTTTTTTTTTGTTTTGTTATTGCTGTAGTCACTTACTGCTTTTATCACAGGAGAAACAACACCACAGTTCTGTTTATGATCCTATTTACTTGTAGAACACCCAACTGAACACTGTAATACCATATTTGGATGAAATCTATTCACACACACCAACTGTACACATGTACCGACATAATAGTCTAAAGACATGTACGGTAGGCTGATTGGCATGTCCAAAGTGTCCATAGTGTATGAATGGGTGTGAGTGTGTATGTGAGTGTGCCCTGTGATGCATTGACTCCCTGGGATAGGCTCCAGTTTCCCCACGACAAAAAAAGCAGCTTGTCAATTTTACCAAGAAACTGGAAAGTCCTCTGTCCTTAAGAGTCCTCATAGAACGCGTCACCATATCAATATTAGTCATTTTAGCAGTCATTTTTATTATTAAGTTTCCATTATACCTATTAGGTTCCTGTTGATGAGCTGTGACTATAGAGTTGATAATGGATTAAAATTGACATTTTCATGCTTATGAACTAAATGGATAAATGTAAACCACTGGCTGTCTGAGCGTTAGGAAGAGTGCATTCAAAGTGCAGAATTAGATTAAAAAAAAAGATGTAAGCTTGACGTTTTTGCCAAGTTAATGTTCTGGACACGTACAAAAGCAGCTCATGACATAAACCCTCACGAGTATTCAACATCAGCTGTAAAATGCTTTCATGATCTCTGGAGGCATAACATGAGTTCATTTCCTTGACATACTGTAAGGCTGTCATGAAAACTGACTTTATAGCTCAGTTTGTAGCAGTTCTCTGGCCATTAAATACACCTAATCAACTATAAATGAACTACAATGATCCCCCACCCCAAGTGTAATACTATGTATATATTCATGCCATAAAAACTCAATTAAATGCAATTCAGTTCCAAGAAAATGTTGAAAAGTTCAATAGGGATGTATTTTATACACCACTATTAGTGTTTCTAATTTGAAGATTAGAGAAGCGATACACAATTGAATCAAAAGAAGGCTGCGGATAAAACAGAAAGACGAATGGAGGGACAGGAAGGAGAATAGTTCATACGACTATAATCAGCAGACAGATATTCCACAGCAGCTTGAACATGATCAGAACCGAAGCACTATGATGAAAAGACCCATGTGAGTACAAGACCAACGATTTTGCAAAGAAGGATAAGACGAAAAACAGAATTCAGCTCAGACGACTTGCATGCTCTGTCTGGAATGATATCAGGCTCAGCATCATTAAACCTCGATAACAACCAGGGTTGGGAGGGTTACTTCCCAAATGACTTACTAAAAACGTTTTGTGTTACAGTTACGAATGACTTCATGTAAAATGTCATCAGTAACGTGATCCAAGTCTCACAATATGAATGTAATCGGTTTACTTTTGGATTACTTCTAGGTCACACGTGTAAATATAGTCAAGAGAAAAGCAATACTTTTATTTAGAGCTTATTTTAAGCTTATAACATGCTAACGCTCTTAATAGCGGTCAAAACACAGAATAATACACTGAATACACTTTAAATACACTGAAATGGATTATTTTCCGATAACAGCAAGTGTTTTATTTATCTTATACTATAGTAATTTGACAATGATTACAAATGTTGTATTTATTAAAGAACAGGTCACACCTTTTATACATGTATAGTTACCTATAACATAGAACGTCCATGAAACGAGTTATAAACTCTGTATAGTTATAGTACTACAGCAGTTATAAAGAGTTGTTTCCTCACCAGAATCTCTTTTTTTCTCTCTCTTAAAGTTAAGACTTAAAAAAAAAAATTCAGGTTGCCATGTTACAGAGAAACTCCCTGACTGTTACAAAGCACCGACAATGGAGACTCCTTCCATGAATGTTATCTATACTATCAACAAAAACTTCACCTTATCAGTGATTACACTTCAAATCAGTTCATGTGGAGCATCCACCGTACAAATCCGTGGAAAGGAGTCGTTGCTGTAGAAAGAAAAAAACGTGGATTCAGGGCCTGAATCTATGGAAGCCAACTGATTCAACGGGTGGATTCAGGTGTGCCTCCTGCTTGGTTGGAATGAAAACCTGTACCCACACCGGCCCTTTCCGGATAAGATTGCCCACCCCTGTAACCTGCCTCGGGTGTTGTCATTATTTGTAGGACTACCAGACCGATAAAATATAAAACGTTTTTTAACTAGGCTCGTTTGGTATCGCTAGCCAAGGGGAGGGTTTAACTGCTACAGCTCCATGCAAAGTACATTATCTTTTCTTATGCTCTGCTCATATCATGTTCACGTAGTCTGGAACTCATCTAGACATTTACACACCTGTATGCAGGAGCTTAGCTTCAGAAGATGTTACTGTTTCAGTTACCCCTTTACTGGTGTGTATATATATATATATATATATATATATATATATATATATATATATATATATATATATATAATGTGTATATATGTAAAATTTTACTGATGTTTAGTTATGTAGTGACAGAATTATTCAGTGGAGAATTATTCGGGGCTAAAAATCTTTTGGGCAAGACGTGATTCATTTTAAAAATACATTTTACTTAATATTGTTTTCTTAACAATAACTTTGTAATGCAAGTAGCGTAATTTTATTGACATCAGTAGCTGTAATCAAATTACATACAGTTAAAATGTATAATGTTACATTACAGAATTATCAGTAAAAGAAATTTGATTACGGTACTCCCAACTCTACTCTTGAGTGGTGTTAAAACATTACTCTTTTTGATACAGTACTGCGTATCACTATGTTCATGTTGAAGGAACATACAAAAGAGATTCTGGAAAATAAATACATATCCATAGTGGGTTGATGTTTGCAGAATGTTTATCAACTCATGAAGCATATGAAATGTACTACTTAAGCTATTATTTTCATCTTTTATACCTACTGTATGTGTTATGAAGTGCACTGGATTTTTGTACATATGTAGTCATGATTAGGTAATTATTAAATAACTGTAATAAGCTCATTAGGTGTATTGCATCAGGGAAAACAAACTTAACCTGGAGGATCGGTGTTTCAAAGAAAGTACATTGACTCCTTAACATGTAGGCATTGTGCAAACAGCACCTTATACTGTACATGCAAATGCTGTGTCAACATGTCAGACCAACTACAATGGCTGCAAGCTGGCTCTGAGAGGATTTGTAATTAAGAAAGCAACTGCTGCTGCCTCTGATGGATGGATGGATGGACGGATGGCTGTACGGGTGAGTGGGTGGATGTATGGATGGAGGGATGGATGGATGTGTAGAGGGATGCATGGTTGGGTGGATGGATGAGTGGATGCATGGATGGATGGAGGTATGGGTGAGTGGATGGACGGATGTGTGGAGAAGCGGGTGGATGGGTAGATGGATGGATGAATGGATGCATGGATGGAAGGTTGGATGTGTGGTTGGGTAGGTGGATGGATGTGTGGAGGGATGTTTTGGGTGGGTGGGTGGATGTGTGGATGCATGGATGGAAGGGTGGATGTGCGGAGGGATGGGTGGGTGGATGTGTGGGTACATGGATGGATGGGTGGATGTATGGATGAGTGGATGCATGGATAGAACGGTGGATGTGTGGAGGGATGGGTTGGTGGTTAGATGGATGTGTGGATGCATGGATGGAAGAGTAGATGTGTGGATGTATGGGTAGATGGATGGATAAGTGGATGCATGGATGGAAGTATAGCTGTGCAGAGGGATGGGTGGGTGGCTGGATGTGTGGAGGGATGGATGGGTGCTTGGGTGGATGGATGCATGGATAGAAGTGTGGATGTGTGGAGGGATGGGTGGGTGGATGGGAAGATGGATGGATGAGTGGATGCATGGATACAAGGGTGGATGTGTGGAGGGATGTTGTGGGTGGATGGATGGATGTGTGGATGCATGGATGGATGGGTGGATGGATAGAAGAGTGGATGTGTGGAGGGATGGGTGGGTGGATTTGCAGATGGATGGATGAGTGGATGCATGGATGGATGGATGGATAGATGGATGGATGTGTGGATAGATGTGTGGATGCATGGATGGAAGGGTGGATGTGTGGAGGGATAGGTGGGTGATTGGGTGGATGGGTGTGTGGATGCATCTCCACTACTTGCTATATTTTTTTTTCGTATCAGTCACACTTTTCCCTCATAGTGTTTACGCATCACTACATGTGTGTTATTAATGTGTGCGAATTCTCCAAGATGGCTGCTTTTTCTTCAGCACTGCACTGTACAATGTGACACAGCCACTCCACGATGTTTATGGTCACAAAGGCTCACAGTACTGCACTCAGTATGGCTTATATGTGTGAAATAGTGACAGATGGACGTGACCCACTAATACATCACAGTTGGCGAAAGCAAATATAGCGGACAATAGTGTACAATAACGCTGCTGTGTTAAGGCCAGAGCACATGGACACAGGACTAACGGTGACATACTATTGTACCCTATTGTACTCAACGGAGTGATACACGAGCAACACTGGCTAATAATCGGCTAAAAATAGCTTAATAGACCCCAAAGGCTTAATAGTGGTATAAACACACGTGTTGTTTTATTCATGGCAAAGATGCATTTCTCTACGCTGATTTTTGTACGTAAATGGAAGGAAGACAGCTCCATCTCCTCCGGAGGCTGGGAAATACGGACTAAAATCACCGTGCACGTCAAGCCACAGTCAATAACACGACTATCTGCTAAATTTCCTCTTTCACACTGTTTATCATTACACGTATTCGATTTTCCACCAGGCAAGACAAAGACGTAACAAACACAAAGCCATCGCCTCTAACCTGTAGAGTCAGTGACGCTCTGAATTAAAACGAACGGAGCATGTGGTATAAAAAACGCTACCGATTTCTTTCATTACTTCCTCCAGAGGGAGAGGGAATTTGAGTATAATTGTAGCAAGACAAATATGAGCTGTCAGACCTAGCACAGAGGAAAGTTCTGCATCTAACGCGCTGCGATTTAATGAGTTCGCACTTCGATCTTCTCGTTACGATCCTCGGTGTGCTCTCGCGGAATTTCAATCCTAGCCTCTGTGAAGCTCTTCGTGAACTCTGGGATTCCAATTGAGAGAAATGGACGAGGATGAAATTCCAAATGAATTATCGTCGATTTATGACTACAAAGAAAATCCATGGCAAAATGTCCCCCTTTTCAAGACGCAGCAGTGGGACGTAATTAACGAGCGATGTGATGAAAACAAGAGCGTTGCTCATTCTTCATTCTCCTCACTGATTTGTGACTCTGGCTTTACAGAATGCTTTTCTTTCCGTGACGAACCCCCTGTATCAGTCTGCAGCTTCCTTTATACGTGAAAATTAGCCTGTTATTTGCACACAATGGATCTGAACATGAGAATCGCGATTATGTGATCACACCCTCTTATATAAGCATGCTGTACTTTGTCATTCCTGATTCATATAATCTATCATACACTGTATATAATAGTATATAATAATCTAATCAGATTCTTGCAAGTACATTTTTTTTTGTTATTTTCAGCTTACATCACATCTGATGAATTCTCGATTCTGATTGGTCAGAAGGTGGTGATTAAATTTCTATATCAGCAGCTCTGACAGTAGTGCAGCTGCAAATCACATGTTCATATACGTTAAGGCATAAGGGTTTCAATAGTAACAGTAAAAACAGTACATGATGTGTTTTGGTAGATAAAACATTGTAATGGTTTGATACTTGCTGTGGTGTAAGAGGAATAAAACACTCAGGATGTGGCGTTGTAGGAAAGGAATCAACTTTGGGGTGGGAGAGGAGGGGCGAACAGTAACTCCACTTCATCATACTACACCTTTGGGGATTATTATATATACAATCCTCAATTAGGGCACACGGTGGATTAGTGGTTAGCACATTTGCCTCACACCTCCAGGGTTGAGGGTTCAATTCCCATCGTGGCCCTCTGTGTGTGGAGTTCGCATGTTCTCCCCGTGCTGCGGAGATTTCAACCGGGTACTCCGGTTTCCTCCTCCAGTCCAAACACATGCATGGTAGGCTGATCGGCGTGTCTAAAGTGTCCGTAGTGTATGAACAGGTGTGTGAATGTGTATGTGATTGTGCCCTGTGATGGATTGTCCAGGGTGTACCCCGCCTTGTACCCCATGCTCCCTAGGATAGGCTTCAGGTTCCCCGTGAACCTGAAAAGGAGTAAGCGGTATAGAAGATGGATGGATGGATGAATCCTCCAATAACGTGGAATGCAAATGCCGTCAAGATTGATGATGTTATTGGTCTGGATCTATTATTTATAGGCACAACATGTGGAAAGATTATCATAACCGAAGACAACAATATACACGTTGTGACCTTGTGTAGGACCAGACCGAACAGCCATTAGTGGAATGTTGGATTTTGATAATAGCCTACCTGAGCATGCAGTAACTCCTCTGTGCCTCTCTTTCTACTCTTAAATAAGCCATTTACCTCCATCAATACCTGCTTCTCTCTGATAAAAGACAAGATGCAGACTCAGCCCTAATGGCCTTCTGGAGATTTCCACCTAATCACAAAATCTACACTCCATTACAAAGAGGGAACAAAAGCATCAAAGTTAGTGTTTACTTGCTTAGAACATCGATAAAATCAATCTACTAAAATCAATAATGAATGTGGATGAGTTTCATATTAAAGCAACTACACCATTTTGCCTGAAAACATTGCAACACTGCAGATCATATTTTTGACTAATGCTACATAATTTGCTAATAATTGATTCAAAAGTAAAAAAAAAAAAGAAGTCATGAACCGATAATTACCATTAGTTAGAATTTATCTTGCTTCTTAGCCATCTACATTAGCCACTATTATTCATAACTAATCTGGCATTAGCAAACAAAACAGGTTAGTTATAGACCTTTAATATTAGCAAATTAGCTAAACTTACCTGAGCATGTTTTTTTGTTTGTTTGTTTGTTTTTCAAATAAGCTAGACATGTTTTCTAAGCAGGTAAATGAAACCTTTTGCTGAGGTAAGGCCAGGCTGCTCATCCAGTGCAACAAGGCATTATGCCTCTTCATACATGCATGGTTAGCTACAATGCTAACTATTCACTTCAATTCAATTCAATACAATTTTATTTGTGTAGTGCTTTTAACAATGGGCGTTGGCCCATTACTGTAACAGGGAGAATGATTTCAACATGAATTGGACTTAAAAATGAGTTATTGGTGAAAAATTGGCATTTGTTATACCTGAACACAACTCTTTCTAGTCGTAACATTTTTTCCCCCCAATATAAATACCTGCTTATCTCTGGTAAAAGTTCAGATTTTGTCAGCCATAATGGCCCTCTTGATATTTCCACCATGGCTAATGGAGAAGAAGAAGGCCATTCAGATATTATGACTTAGTATCCATCCATCCATCCATCCATCCATCTTCTATACCGCTTACTCCTTTTCAGGGTCACGGGGAACCTGGAGCCTATTCCAGGGAGCATCGGGCACAAGGCGGGGTACACCCTGGACAGGGTGCCAGTCCATCACAGGGCACAATCACATACACACTCACACACCCGTTCATACACTATGGACACTTTAGACACGCCAATCAGTCTACCATGCATGTGTTTGGACTGGGGGAGTAAACCGGAGGAAACCCCTGCAGCACGGGGACTCACAACTTAGTATATGAATGTATACATTTTATTTTATTTATTATTATTATTATTATTATTATTATTATTAATAATAATAATAATAATAATAATAATAATAATAATAATAATAATAATAATAATAATAATAATAATAATAATAATTTATGTATTTATTTATTTATTTTTTACATTTTTTAATCCTTGGCTATTTGAAGGCAGTGAAAGTTTTCACACTAGAGAACAGCACAAAGTGAATGGCTCATTGTAATTCGGAGTTAGTGTCTAAATAAATACTGCATATCCTTTTTCCCCAAACATTTTAATCATATTATGTTAGCAAGAGAATCCTTATTAATTCTTTCTTTGCCTATTGTGGCACTTTATTCACAATGAAATCAATAATCTTGTCTGTGTCGTGAATTTGTTCAGCTAATGAAAAGGCTCAGCCTGAAACTTGTCCAAATCGGTAACTGGTCCTGAGGGAAGTGGAGATTAGGAGGACTGTGAGGTCGTATTTAAAAAAATAGTGAAAGCAAATCACATATTTGAAAAAAAAAAATAAATAAATCACGTGAAAAACAGAGAGCTGTTGAATTTCCTTCATGCAAACCCAAACGTCATGATAACAATTAACGCTCCAAATATCCAAGGTTATGAAGCATCTTTGTACAAAGCCTCCGAACGTCTTAATTCACATGATATGGTTCCGGACGTCAAGGTTGATCTGGTACTGATCATGGAGAGAGAGAGAGAGAGAGAGAGAGAGAGAGAGAGAGAGAGAGAGAGAGAGAGAGAGAGAGAGAGCTATTTCTTTCCGGAAGTGGAACATCTGCGAAAGATAGGGAGAAAAACCTAGCTGAGGCTTCGTCATGGTTGCAAACAGAATAAAGTCTCCGCGCACGCCATTACAGAACAGACCCACAGACACGTGAAATTTACACATGTGGATTTTCAATACAAAACACGTTATTATTCAAATATTTTTTCACGAAAATAAAGACAATTTTTCACAGCCTTCTTTGCTCATATTTAACAAGGGTGCCAATATTAGTGGAGGGCACTGCACGTTTGTCTTGATGGGCTTAAAATTGAATCAACTAGACTTCAGTCAGCTAGGCTACATTAGAAGTAACTTGACACAATTAGATTTGACTTGATTCGACTAGACTTGAATCAACTAGACTTGACTGGACTACACTTGACTCTATTTGCTAACTAGACTCACCTTGACTAGATTAGACAACTACATTTGACTTGAGTAGATTAGACTCAGATCAAATAGACAACTCGACTAGACTCAACTTAACACGACTCAATTCAGCTAGACTCAGATCAACTAGACAACTTGCTTTGACTTGATTAGACTAGACTCGAATCAACACAAAACTCAATTCAACTAGACTCGACTCGATTGTATTCCATTTGACTCTATTTGACTAGAATCAAATCAGCTAGACTCAACTTGAATACACTTGATTAGACACTAGATTTGACTTAATTAGACCTGACAGGACTCAAACATATTTTTTTTTTTAAATTTTTTTTTTTTTACTTCGGCGATCCACACATGAACTCCCATTACTCGACTCGAAGTCACATGGCTCAGCTCGACTAGACATGGAATACAAAGGGCTCAGAAACATCACTGAACTGACACAACACAGACTACCTACAGTATCTCACAAAAGTGAGTACACCCCTCACATTTGTGTAAATATTTGATGATATCTTTTCATGTAACAACACTGAAGAAATGACACTTTGCTACAATGTAAAGTAGTGAGTGTACAGCTTGTGTAACAGTGTAAATGTGCCGTCCCTCAAAATAACTCAACACACAGACATTCATGTCTAAACCGCTGGCAACAAAAGTGAGTATACCCCTAAGTGAAAATGTCCAAATTGGGCCCAAAGTGTCAATACTATGTGTGGTATAACCTTCTTGGGCATGGAGTTCACCAGAGCTTCACAGGTTGCCACTGGAGTCCTGTTCCACTCCTCCATGATGACATCACGGAGCTGGTGGATGTTAGAGACCTTGTGCTTCTCCATCTTCCGTTTGAGGATGCCTCACAGATGCTCAATAGGGTTTAGGTCTGGAGACATGCTTGGGCAATCC
Organism: Ameiurus melas; assembly: GCA_012411365.1. Classification (NCBI taxonomy): domain Eukaryota; kingdom Metazoa; phylum Chordata; class Actinopteri; order Siluriformes; family Ictaluridae; genus Ameiurus; species Ameiurus melas. Next base: position 25,511,801 of record CM022764.1, on the reverse strand, counting down.
AGCACCTTCACCCTCAGCTTTTTTAACAAGGCAGTGGTCATCTTGGAGGTGTGTTTGGGGTTTTGGGGTTATCTCTTCAGTGTTGTCACATGTAATCAAATTTTTACAAAAATGTGAGGGGTGTACTCACTTTCGTGAGATACTGTAAGAGTCCAGCTGATTTAAACAGAGTGCTTGCTTGAGCACAAATGGGTCTCATTAGAATTCGGGAGAGTCATGTGACATGGGTACTGGCTGAGGATCATGGGAGTTGGAATTCATAGTAGATGTGCCAACAAATGTAATTTTGGCTTCATTTCATACCACGATTGATAAATAAAATGGACATCGACAAATAATTGTTTAACAAAAGGCAGTATAGTACAGACATCATTTACATGATGACAAATAAAGAAATCAATGTTTACTTTCATGTCATTACATAAAAAAATAAAAATATAAAAGTCAAAGACGACAAAATTCAAAGAGTCGGTGATCAATAGACAGCAAAAGTGCATAAGCCAGTAGAGACTTTAGATCGTGCTCTATGTCTTTGGATTCCCAGAATGCACTTGGCTTTGTGAATCTTCTTGAAGTGGGCACAGATGGTTTTTCCCAGAGTGTGATTGGGTTCATTTTGCATCTTGCATGTCGCCAGTGCTTTATTCACCTCATCCCTGTGGCTAATAGAAAAGGGCTCATGCTGGTCCACAAGGATGAGAAAAAAAAAAACATTCAGAACAGTTTGTGTGTGTGTGTGTGTGTGTGTGTGTGTGTGTGTGTGGATGAGAAGACATTTATGCTGTCAATTCAAGTTCATGAGTTCGATCTCAGCTGGTGTCTACAGTCGTATCAGCTAAATGACATAATGTGATTATTACGATTTGTAACCTCTCTGAACAGAGGCGCTGCTGTAGAGCCAAGCATCAGGGCTGAAACATCATCCTGTCTCAGCAGGAAAACATTTTACAACACCATCGTATAAGACATCCTGTAAATCCGCTCATCTGGAGGTATGATGATCCGGACAAAAAGCCTTCACAACATCTCAGCATGAGAATATCACCCAGATTCACCTCTTCCAGATTACATTTCTGCTCTAGCTCTTTGTCCAGCCCTCCTCCTGTGACCACACCCATAAATACACATCTATTTTAATTTTTAATTACATTGTTTTCAGGTTGTAATGTTCTCTCTTAGAATTGACCACTAATTTCCGTTAGTTAATTTCATTTTCAAATATATGTATTTGTATTCGTTACTATTTAATGATTATGTTTTAGTTAAGAATTCCAACACACTGATGAAACATTTTGCCATGTTGCCCCCCAATACAAATGAAAATATAAAATAAAATAAATAAATAAAAATAACAATTTGTAAACATTTCTCTTGTCAAAAATATCGTTTTTCTCTACGGACACTTTGGACGTGAAAATCAGCCTTCCGTGCATGTCATTGGACTGGGGGAGGAAACCAGAGTACCTGGATGAAACCCCCACCGCACGGGGAGTACATGCAAACTCCGCGCACACATGGCCTATGTGGGAATCAAACCCTCAACCCTGGAGGTGTGAGGCGAACATGCTAACCAGTAAGCCATCACATGGTCAATTTAATGAATACAACACTACAAAAGAATGCTAATGCTAATTTTTATGCTCTTTTTTTTTAAACAGGGTGTTCAAATAAAATCCTTAAGGGTTCCATGTACGAATGTTAAAGCTCAAAATATCAGTCTAGAATTAATTCTGGAGATGCACCCAGCATCACCAGTCTATTATATACGCTAATCAATCTAATGGCAGCTGTACTGTACTGTTCTTTTTAGCATTGCTTTTACAATGCTTCTTTATGTCTCTCTTTCTGCAGTAGGTTTCAAGATCAGAAAGTAGAACCGAAAGTTTCCTGAGAAACGGCATATTTGAGAAGGAAGTTCTTAATCAGCTCCAGCAAAGTCTTTCTGATGCTGTCAAAGATCAAACTGTCTGATTCCCAGACGCATGATGAGTATATGATCGGACTTGCATGACTGATCTTATTTTAAAGCTTTAGATGATGCACGACTCCAGTCTGCCTGGAATAGTTATATGTGTATGCACAGATGTATAAAACATGCTGTGAGTCCATACAGTATATAGTGCAACATGTATGACTTGACAATACCTCCACAATGTACACTTGATCAATCTTTTGTAAATTTAACAAGACTATTTCAAGCTTGAGAAAGTCTAGACATTATTTTAATAATCATATATTTGGCTTTTATTCATCCATCGATCCATGCGTCCATTTTCTGTACTGCTTATCCTACACAGGGTTGCAGAAGGCCTGGAGCCTATCTCAGGGGACTCTGGGCACAAAGCAGGGGACACCCTGGACAGGGTCCCAACCCATTGCAGGGCACAATCACACACACTCACAAATCCATTCACTCACTAATGACAGTTTAGAGGCCAATAGCCTACGAGGCATGTCTTTGGACTGGGGGATGAAACTGCAGTACCCAGAGGAAATCCCCAAAGCACGGTGAGAAACTCATCGCACCACACACATCAAATTGCCATTTTTAGAAATGTAGATAGACTAAGCAAACATACAGTCAATGTCAAAAGGACACAAAAGGACAGAAGATAATCAGTTTAGTTTAGTGTTTTATGGTTTTCTGCACATTTTCACACACAGTGCTTTTATTTATCACATATCGACTTAAATTCATAACATGTTGAGATTTCACAATTCTCTCATGTAATGGTTACACATAACGGTGTGAAATGTGTGTTTTTTTTGTTTGTTTTTGTGTTTTTCCAAAAGAGAAATCATTTAGGGTTTTACTGGGTTTGTATTCAGACATAATCAAATTTAGCTTGTACTGCCCTTGAATTAAAAGGGGAAAAAAAATAGCATTCAACTCTTCATGATTACTCAATCAATCAATCAACCAACAAACCAACCAATTAAGAAACCAATTTACCAACCAATCAATACCCACATGACCCAACCATGCAATGAATCAAATAACTAATCATCTACTCAATTAGTCAACCAATCCACCAGCCAATCAACCAACCAGCCAACCACTCAATCAACAAACAGAAATACCAATCAATCAATAATATATTAACCAATTAAGTAAGCAACAAGCAGCCAACAAACTAATCTATCAATCAGCTAAGTAAACAATTAATTAACCTTATGCGTAATAACATCTGGCAAAGGGACTACCAATGAAATTTAGTCTTCGGCTAACTTGGGTACATATACATTTATGAATGTGGATTAGCGTACACTGTCCCTTTAATAAATAAATAAATTCAAAGTTAACCAACAACCAACCAATAAATCAAGCCATACAATTAACAAATCTATCAACTAATCTATTGACAAAGCAATCAAGTTAACGCACAATTAATCAATCTTTTAATCAAATAAATCAATTAAACTACCAGCAAATAAACAAATCAACCAATCATTCAGCTAGTCAACTAATCAAAAGCTTTCCAATTAAACTGACATTAAAGGAAATACCTTTTTTCCCCATAACTGTCACTTTCCTACATGATTGACAGTATGGACACCCAGTGTGTAATTATCACTCGGGTTGAGTCGGTGTCTGTTTTACCTTCACAGCTTACCTTTCACACATCGTCCCAACAATGCCTCAGATCCTGTCAGGCTTTTGAAGAGTCTCTGTCTTAGTGTGTCTTTGAAAGTCCAGGCTGTGATACAGTACACAAGCTCGCTTCACTGTTTGAAGCTGAAGAAAAAACAAAGTTTCTGTGGGCTAACAGCGCTGAGGCTCAGTAACTGAGATTATGTGAAATGTGAGACACAAACATGTGGAGATCAGAACGTCTGTCAGTCCTGCTTCATTGTGCACCGTATACCTCTTTACTCCTGATGCTGTTTATCCTATGCTAAACAGCCATGACTCACTGCTATGTTAAAGATACCTGAAATTTATCTTAACAAGAAGATTTGTTTTCGAACCTAACCACAAAGCAGTTCTGTAAGCCACTCTGCATAAGACCATGTTCTAAATGCAATAAATGTAAATGCATTTCAAGCCCGAGTACCAGCTGCTGTTAAGAATTCTGATGCATTTATTCACAAAATCTGGCCAAGAACCACCTACTTTCACTGGAAAGGGCTATCTGACTGATGTTGCAAACAACCACCCACTGACTGTTTCTATAGGCTATTGGAAAACACATCTCGCTTACTCATCGCCATCCATGTCATGTTCAAAAGTTTGTTTTGCCCTTGGGAACGAGTACAGGGAAGTGCCAAAGAGAATGAAACCTTCAAGGTTCCAAAACTTGTGACCAGCGAAGTGTTCAAAAAGAAGGGGAAATTGTAAAGATTCTTTGTTCCACAGACACATTCTAGTCTCACGTCTGGCTTTTTGATATATCTGTGTGTCTTTGGTGTGGCCATTTTTGTAGTGTACTTGAACCTACAGTATTACTCTTCAACCTTACATAGTTCTTATCCTAAGCATAACCATGGCCGTTTCTCCAAGGATGGATGGTTGTCATCCCATGTGCCAAATTCAATCAATCAGTCAAAAACTTCATGAATCAACAAATCAATAAAGTATGAGCCAACCAATCAACCAACCAATTTATAAATCAATCAATCAACCACATAACTAACTGTCTAATAAATCAATCAATTAATCAGTCACTGAGTCTATCAATAAACCAACAAATCAACCAAGCAATCAAACAGATAACTGATCAAATACTCAATTAATCACCCAATCACCCACCCAATCAACCAACAAACTGATAAACCAAGCAATCAATCAACCAATCAATCAATCAATCAATCAATCAAGCAGTCAAATGATTAATAAGGATACTGCTGTCTCCACAGAGCTGGGACACAAAGTTGGACTTGCTCTGTAAAGTTGGACCTTTTCTATGAGGAGATCCATGTAAAAGCTTCAAGTCAAACAACAAATATCACTTGTTTGCAGAAGTATTTCACTATTTGTTTATGAAAAGCTCAGGCTCTGTAATAGTTTGTCTGTATTGAAGATTTGAAAACATACAAAGTTATTATTTTGTGTTGTCTCTTTTCATCACTCTCTGAGAGTTAACTAAGTCTTGTAGGATGCTTGGCCATAAATATCCAATAACAAAAGGAAAAAGTGTATTATATTTATTAGAGCTTTGTGCGTTGTCTGATGTTGTGCTTATAGAGGAATATGCATCTGCTTGCATAAATCTTCCCCATATCAGTGATTATACAATAACCTGCTTGTTACCATCAAATCTGATAACATTTTTCCCCACTGGGGTCAAAGTTTATGTTTCAGGTAATTTATTTGTCTTTGTTGACTACTTTAATAGCCTTTTACATAAATCTCCCAACCCCACCATTTATACATCCCGAATACCCATTGCAGGACTATGGACAAATTTGGAAATCACCATGAAATCTCACTGATTGGCCTAAAATTGGAAAAGTATTTATATATTTAGGTCTTTTAGTTTTTTGATAATATTTCTAAGTATAGATTTTTGTCATTTATACTATTTCGAAAGAATAACAATTTATTTTATCAAGGATAGTAGTTTATCAAGTTGTTTCCCCAAATTCAACTGAAAATGCAACTTTTAATGATTTCTCCATGTTTCGAAATTATTTACCCCCTTCATGAAAAGCATCTTTATTACTTAGTAGAGCACACTTTTACTGTTATTTCGTGATGGAAATAAGATTCAGAGCTTCTGGCAGTATTCCTGAGGAATCTTCTCCCGTTCATCATGAGCAATGTCCTCCAGTTCAGTAATATTCTTGGGTTTGTGTGCTGCAGCTGCCTTCTTCAAATCCAGCCAGAGATTTTCTATGGGGTTCAAGTCTGGTGACTGTGATGCCCCTGTAGAATCTTCCAGGACTTCTTCTGCAACCAAGCCTTGGTAGAATTTGAGGTATGCTTTGGATCTTTGTCCTGTTGGAAGGTCCAATAATGCTGCCTCACAGATGGCATGATGTTTTCTCCTAGGAATTCCTGATACTTTAATGAATCCATCTCGCCTTCCACACGCTGCAGGTTCCCAGTGCCAGAGGATGCAAAGCAGCCGCAGAGCATCACCGAGCCTCCACCATGCTCGACTGTGGACAGAGTGTTCTTTCTTCATTCTTCTTCCTCCAGACATACCGCTGCCCCATCGTGCTGAAAAGTGTTGAATTTCTGCGGATTATTTATATGATTCTAAGCGACTTTTCTTGTGCTTTTGGGTCAGTAGTGGTGAACGTCTCGGAGTTCTGTCATGGAAACTTTCTGTGTTTAGTACACACCTTACTGTGTTCACTGAAACCTCAGTGCCTGTTAAACCAAATCTTGCTACAGGTCTATTGCAGTTTTTCCACAACCCGCCTTCTCCAAAATCTTCTCGCAGATCAAGCAGAAATAGCTTCCTTTTTCTGCCCCGTATAGGTATTTCATATATTTACAACCCCTAGCCAGTTCAGGTATTTCGTATATTTACTACCCCTAGCCAGTTTTGGTATTTCATAAATTTTCTGCCCCTAGCCAGATCAGGTATTTCATGTGTTCCAACTCAAGCACACCTGTAGCAACTAATGAAGCCCGTGATTAGCTATATCAGGTGTGTTAAGACATCACCTGTTCTTCATATCTGTGCTGTTGTAAGGGATTCCATTCAGAGGGTTGAATAATTTTGAAACTGGAGAAATCATTATAAGTCTCCTTTTCAGTTGAACTTGGTGAAACCACTTGAAGCATTCGTCGTGTCAAACTATTTCCATTTCTTTTCTTTGATTTGTTCATCGCAAACAGCTGAAAGTCTGTACATGTTAACAATAAACCTGATTTGCAACGAGGCGTGAATAATTTTGAGTGCAACTGTATACCGAATATAAAAAATTATATAGTGCACATTATTATAGCATGTTTTAGTGACTTCAATAAAACAACCAAAACAAATGTGTGTAAAACTTTGATATTTCTTAGGTTTTATACATCTAAAAGAGCTTGGGGTCAAATTGAACCACGAAGAACACAGATGCTACAAAATGCAAGACATTGAAAAAATATCATCATGTTAATGTCATGTTTACCGAGTTGTCCCCATTAAATTAGTAAAAGAAGAAGTCATAAAATCTGAGGCAAAAAAAAAACATATGTCAATCATGTATTTACAGATGTTAAACATTGAATGGAGTCAAATTGAGCAAAAGATAAGGAGGGTTAATATAGGCCTGTGATTAGTGCAGCTGCACTAGTGTCTTCACTTCTGAATTCAGTGCTGCTGAGTAATGTAGGATTGTTTTCTTAGTGATGGAGAAATAATTTAGTGCAAACCTCATTTGATCCTGGATGTCTTTAGCCTCCCTCTCGCTCTCTCTGGCTCTCTCTGTGTGTGCAGTGAGAGGATGGAGCGTGATGTAGACATAACTCAGTAGGACAGAAGAAACATTTTTCCCGGGATTAATAATTGTGCTGTGGCGAACTCATTTTTAAAAGGACGAACTTTTGTAGAATTCTCTGAGTTTTTATTCAATAATTTACCCTAAAACAGAGCGATACGATTCCACATACAGCAGCAGCACTTTAGGGTGAGACCTTTTAAATGAAGCACGGATAAACTTTACTTAAATTCTTTGCTGGAATACAGATCATATTTGTTTAATATCGTGGAGTCAACTGAGCACAATCTTCTAGGGGAATGAGTTACACGCGATTGATCAAAAGCAGGCACAGCGAACATGTTCAATCTGAAATAAATACGATTGCAGTTAGATACTCCATTAAGCAAAGGTTTGCTGCTAAAATCCTCATGGCTGTTTATTCGATACTGAGAGCTCATCCATTTTGTTGACTCGAGATGTTGCATTGCTCATTATGATAGAATGCAGATACAGTCTGTTCTCGCTTTCTCCTTTTACTCAAAAGTGAAATGTTCCTTCCACAGCAACTCATACTCTCTAAACACAGCCAGCAGCTGTTGGTTGGAAGTGTGTGGGTGAACACTTATCTGTGCTCGCTTGTTGGACATTCTGTGAGGAACAACAGAATTCTGAAAGACAGATAAAGCAACAAATCTTCCCTGCTTTCAGCATTTCCATTTGTAAAATGTACTGCTAGGCAATAGGCTGGACACGATCGATTGAATATACAGACAGATTGCTAAAGCAAAGGAAACCGCCATGCCTAAAAACCTACGCAACGCACGCCATAGTTGGATTGGGACATTTACTAATAGCTAGAATTTTTGCCGTCAAAAGGCACACTTGACCATGCCCTACTTTTTTTCTTTTCTGTACCTAAATAAGTCACAGTGGCCTTCTCAATCTCGCACTCAGCAAGATTTAGTGTCAAGGACACTTTCTCTAGACGTTTAAGCGCGGTTTCCAATCAGAAAACATGTTCTGAACAACATAGTGAATACACTATCAAGGTAAGCATTGTAATTATTAACATCAGCAAGCACTATGTTAACCAGTCTTTGAAACGTAGCAGGGCCTTTCGAAAACCAAACGCCATAACGTTATATTGTAGAAAACAAGTTAGTGTTACGAAAGCAGAAATTTCCTATCCCCTAGGGGTGGGGGGATGGGGGGAGGGTCAAAAGAGCTTGCTGACTCTTTTAGTATGTCTATGGTATCCATGCAATCTTGCATTCTGGGTAAGGGAAAGCAGTCTGGTATCGTAACAATTTAATAATCTATACAGAAACGTTTAGCGCTGTCCAAGGTCTGTACTAAAAGACATGGAGAACAAGGACTACTACTAGAATGAGCTAATCCTTTCTCCAAGAAGTACTGCATTTCTTCTTTCATAATAGCTCTCTACAATTCGTTTACCCTATATGGGGTGCTGCTTAATTGGCGGATACTTCTGGAACTCAACTGTCATAGGCTGTGTAGGCAAAGTATCTAGTACCTCTAGTAAAGCAAGTACCGTTTCCCCAGCTAAATCATTGCCTAGAACGGAAGATACCCCTCTCACTGGCAAAAAATGGGCGTATTCCAACTTCTAAAAAGTCTGTCAAAGATTGACACTACTCTACTGGAACCTACCAACATCTGATGAGAGAAAGGTAACACGTCAGAACATACAGAAGATAGTGCAGAACCTGTGTCCCATAACATCTGCACCTCCACCTGGTCTTCCTTTTTGGTATGTCAAAGACACAAATAATTTTAATAGAAAAGGCAAGTAATTAGAGTCAGGTGTTTCGTCTCTCTATTGAAAATGTGAACATGACTTAACAGAGTTTACAAATGCCGGAGGATTCTGTTTATGGTTAATAAATAATCAGAGATAAACAGTTGACTATTACATGTCCTTTCTTATGACAGCAAAAACATTCTCGCAACTCTCTAGACTTTTCAGTGTTCTGTTTAGGTAGCTGAACATTCAGCGGGGACCTCAATAAGCCACTATTTTTGGCACTTGGTATATGAAAGATGCAAGTGAGCACAAATTCATCAGCCAACACTGCAGCTTGAGAAAGTGCGGTCACCTTCTGCTCATTTAAATACAGTACAATCCGCTCAGGAAGAACACTGCTTAAACTCCTCAAGTAACATGAGTTCGATACGTGAATTACAATCGTCGTCCTCACCGGAAATCCTGGAACCAATTCATATGCTCGAAGTATGGCCAGTTTAACCACGCCAATACCTAAGACCACTTTCCAAAGATTTTCCAAACTTTTAAAGCCTTGCCAATTAATTTGCAAACAGACCAATCATCTTTTATTCCCTCAAAAGCGTTAATCAGCTGTCCACTTCCGATTCTCTAAAATTCGGTACCAAAGCAATATGTTTTCCAACATCAAATGTAGTAGAAACCGAAATAGCTGCATTATCATCACTCATGATGGGATATTCTGCTGAAAAGAGGAAACCAACCCAACCTTCGCCATCTCCATATCCAACTGACGAAGCTTCATTTCTTTATCAGCTTGAATTTCAAGCCTGCGGATTTCGAGACGGAGATCCAGTTCTGCCTGCCAGGCCTGTACGCACTCTTGTGTCTCCGTATGGAGTCGTGCAATCCGCACTTTCATCTGTGCCTCCCCACTCGAACTAGGGGTATAACCCCCCACTGAAGGGTGGTATAGCTGCCTTGGTCTCAATCTCCACCTCCTTCATGGCTGCTTCCACCTCTCCTTTCCCTGTTTCTCCCGTGACGAGCTCGTCACAGGTAGTCTCTCGATGATCGTCAGACACCTTTAAAATTCCAAGTCCGAACAGTCGATTTAATACGTCAGCTTTAATTTGAATGTTTTTTTTTAATGATTGCTTGGTAATGGGAATACAGAAGTATAGCCATTATAAACTCATCTTTTTTACACTTCTCAATTATCTCCAAAGATGGATTATAAAGAAAGCTTTGCAAATTGAATGCCATGAGCAAGCTTAGTATTATCACAACCTGTCTTCACATAAACAGGAAAATACTCCACCTAATATTTAATCCCGGTCTCCGATAATTAATCTCTGCCGTTATCAATACAGCAGACAATTCTTTCAAGAACGATAACAAAAAGATACTGATTTTTAGTAATAGACCATTAAGAGAAAGCACCTGATAGTATTTCCAGTGCCACGGTGAAACATCAAATTGAAATATTCAAATATTCAACTTATAATGATTTCTCTACTCTCAAAATTATTCAACCCCCTGAATAGTATCCCTCACAACAGCACAAACATGCAAAACAGCTGTTCTCAAGCACACCTGATATAAACTAATCAAGGGCTTCATTAGTTGCACCAGGTGTGTGTGAGCTGAAACACATGAAATACCTGAACTAAGGGCAGAAAATGTTGAAATACCTGGACGGGGCAGAAAAAGGAAGCTATGAACGGCTGTGAGCAGATTTGTGAGAAGGCAGGTTGTGAAAAACCTGCCTTCGAGTGACTGCAAAAGACCGGCAGCAAGACTTGGCGTAACAGGCACTGAAAATCATATAAATAAGTTTTGGGATTCTGTTCTGTGGAGCGATGAAACAAAACTGGAACTTGTCAGCATGATGGATCAGTGGTATGTCTGGAGGAAGAAGAATGAATAAAGAACACTCTGTCCACAGTCGAGCATGGTGGTGGCTCAGTGATGCTCTGCGGCTGCTTATTTATTTTCTGGCACTGGAAACCTGCAGACGAATGGAAAGAACTCAACTAAACAAAACTCTCTTTACCTTATCCTTATTTCCCTAAACTAATCATGAAAGCAAAATACCTAATGATGATGGATGGAATGAATGACCAGTCACAAAACCTAAGAACCATGTCAGTAAGAATGAATGAGATGTTAATAATAAGGTGTTGGCTATTCACAAGTTTCAATGCATCAAGTCTATCCAAAATATATTGTTTCTTTGGTTGGTGATGTGATGTTGGTGGTAAAGATCGCTGTCAAAACACAGCTCCAAAATCTTCCCTAACTGTTCATTTGGGTTGAAATCTGATGAGTGTGAACGTCATAGCATGATGTTTTTTTTTTATAAACAAAAACAGAAACGTTTTACTCTGGGGAGGGGGGGGGGGGGAGGAAAAAATAAATAAAAAAAAAAATAAAAAAAAAAGAAAAGGGGTAAAAAAAAAAAAAATTTTTTAATTTTAGTGGGAAAAAAAAAAAAAAAAAACCTTACATTAAAAAAAAAAGCTTCCCCTTTTAATTTGTAACCCATATTAAGGTTTTCATTGTTTTTATTGTTCCTAGGACAGATGTAATTACTATTTTGAAATGTATCCTGGATGAAGCTTATTATAAAGATGATTGGAATGTTGCCAAAAATTGGACAAAGCTTCATCTGGAATACTGTTAAAAAAAAAAGAAGAAATATTAAAAGCTTTGGATTGGTTTCCTTGGTCACTGGATGATTCCATATGTGTTCTTTCAGTCTTATATCACAATGTGGTTGAAAACTTGAATCTGGTTGGTCAGAAGGTTATATGTATTATATTCCCATAACAGCACAGGTAGTTCTGGCTATAACATGAATATTCATATTAATGCACTTGTTCTAGTTCTTTATTGTTTCTATAGTAACAGCTCATACACAGGGACTCGTACAGCAGACACTCCGCATAAGCTAAGACTATTAATAAATGGAATTAAGGTTGTGTTTGTTTAAGAAAGTAATTCGTATAATCATTGATGTGAAGTTTTTGGTTAGGGGATCTTGATGTTTGTTTAATTTTTATGGAGGAGTCTCGGTTGTTGCTCTCCAAATCCTCACTTCTGTGTGGGATTTGATGAACGAGTGCAATCACTCCCAAATGCTCTTGAACTGACAACGTACTCAACCCATGAACGTTTTGGCTGATGTCAAAAATTTGTAATGGGCAGACAGCACATATGATCGTGAGAAACTGAACCCTGAGACCTTCTGTCCTTTAACAGCATTCCATTGGCAGACAAGCTGTAACTCAATGGTAACTCAACTATGGTTCTCACGCAGTTCTGCGGTTTCGACTCACAACTTTCGTATTGCTAGCTCAGAACAATACCCACCGAGTCACCACTGTCCAGAGTGTTTTGTTGTTTGACACTGTAAATATTTTGAATATTGGTATAGAATGAGAAATCCGCATACTACCGTGCACCATCTCAACTTATAATGGTTTTGTTGTAGCACTTGCTACTATATAGCTATTCCAGCTTAGTATGTCTGAGTCAAAGACTACATGAGCACAGTAAAATGTCTAATCCCATCTACCATGTCGTCCACTCCAAGCTCAAGCCTTCCATACAAGGTTCTAAAGATTCCATTCCTTCTTGTAATATACGGGCTGGTTTGTCATTTTTATTACGATATTCCATGATATGCGATTCCTGTACACACTGTGCTGTTGGTACTCCTCCGACGTCAGCATCATTCACTCTGGTCCTTTTAAGGTTTTATACAAATTTGGTTCTCAGCTAAGTGCTATCAATTTGACATCTAATCTCCTGTACATTTGGTGTTGAACTGGAACGTAAACCGTTTTTGAATTAAAGTCTGTAAAGCATTAGGAAACGGGGCTGTGGAGAGTTGAAGATTTGCTGAAAGCCTGCGCTCACTGAATGCATGCGAGATGTATTTACAGGCCGGTCAACACCAGCTGCTTTTGTGCTGACTGAATTCATTCAAATGTGGACGACTTCAGTCCAAAAGCTACGCCGGTTTTAGCAGGGAATGTTTATTCATATTCAGACTTTGTTTTCGCACTTATGCTTAAGTTGATTTTCAGATTCATGTGTGTGTTTCTAGAAATATACTAAGATTTTTTTTAATAGCATCTAGACCAGCAACTTTAAACACAAAATCAGAGGTAGAAAAAGTGGACTAAAGGAGCTGTCAAGATGTAATAGAATGTAACATAAAAGCAAGGCGTAATTTACATGGTTTAAGTGGTTAGCACGTTCACGTCACACCTCCAAGGTCCGGGGTTCGATTCCGACCGTGGCCCTGTATGTGTGGAGTTTGCATGTTCTCCCCGTGCTGCGGCGGTTTCCTCCCCCAGTCCAAACACATGCATGGTAGTCTGATGGGCGTGTCTAAAGTGTCCGTAGTGTATGAATGGGTGTGTGAGTGTGTATGTGATTGTGCCCTGCGATGGACTAGCACCCTGTCCAGGGTGTACCCCGCCTCGTTCCCGATGCTCCCCGGGATAAGCTCCAGGTCCCCGTGACCCTGAAAAGGATAAGCGGTATAGAAGATGGATGGATGGATGGCGACCAATACGATGATCCGTGAATGAGAAGCTGGCAAGCATTAAGCAATGAATCTAATATGTGTATGTTGACAATATACCGCCTTGCTGTGTGAATAGTCCTAGCTGTAATTATCACGTTAATTTACTTTAATTTATGGCTTCTATAATGATTATTCTCCATCATATAAAACAGCATTCGATCCAGCACATATGTTTATTTTGCATTTGTGTAGTTCATTTAAATCTGCTCTACAAAACATTGGGTCATCAAAGTTGCTGTCTCCTTGGACGTCCTCTCTGCTAAAATTTATTATTAGTGTCATATTTATTCATTTAATATTGGTTTCAAGTTGTCTTCCATAGTTTTTTTGTTTGTTTGTTTGTTATCTATTTTTAGTAAGTAGTGCTTGTAAACGAATGCACAGTCAGCGTTTGTGAAATGAACATGCGGATAAAAGCAGTGGTGGAAACAGCATTCCAGTGTGTTCCTTTTGACTCAATCCATTAGAGCACTCTCTCAGCAGCATCCGAATGCCCTAATATGATTTATGAACGTCGAATGAAGTTACACCCCGAGGTCTGAGGCGATATCCATAGCATAAGAAGAGATTCAATAAACTGGCTTCTACTGCAGGGAGGCACATATTTTATCAGGGTATAAAGATTTATGACCATGACTAAACTCTCTCTAATCTCTCTCTCTCTCTCTCTCTCTGTGTCAATCACTCTTCACTTGTTATTCCCCCTTCAGGAAGCGAGGGCATTAGGCAAGGGTCTCAGAGTCTGTTAAGACTCGTATTGTTTGAGTTCCATGCTGTCATTCCCTCCTCAGCACATTTCTATTCTCATATGTTTAGTTTTGATTCCGTTTTTATTTATCATACATCTTTTAATGTTCGGATGTTATAGTTAAGCTTTTCTTGTATTAAATGCCTTATCATTTGACATTTATCCTTTTAGTGTTTCATATAGTTTGTAATTTTGTAAAACACTTGGAACTGCTTTTTATATGAAAGGTGCTCTATAATAATAATAATAATAATAATAATAATAATAATAATAATAATAATAATAATAATAATAATAATAATAATAATAATAATAATAATAATAATAATAATAATAATAATAAACGGTGGCTTAGTGGTTAGCACGTTTGCCTCACACCTCCAGGGTCAGGGGTTCGTTTCCCGCTGCCTGTTCTCCCCGTGCCCGGTTTCCTCTGGGTACTCTGGTTTCCTCCCCCGGTCCATAGTGTATGAATGGATGCGTGAGTGTGTATGAGATTGTGCCCTGCGATGGACTGGCACCCTGTCCAGGGTGTACCCCGCCTTGTTGAAGGTGGATGGATAATAAACGGTGGCTTAGTGGTTAGCACGTTCGCCTCACACCTCCAGGGTCAGGGGTTCGATTCCCGCTGCCTGTTCTCCCCGTGCCCGGTTTCCTCTAGGTACTCTGGTTTCCTCCCCCAGTGCATGAACATGCACAATTGGCATGTCTAAAGTGTCCGTAGTGTATGAATGGGTGTGTGAGTGTGTTCCAATCCATTGCGGGGCACAATCACTTTGGAACCCTGTCCAGGGTGTACCCTGCTTTGTGCCCGATGCTCCCTGGTATAGGCTCCAGGTTCCCCGCGACCCTGAAAAGGATAAAGTGGAATAGAAGATGGATGAACTTCAGTAATTTTTTTTTGGACAAAAATGTACTTATAAGAGTAGGTTTAACTTTCCATACTCTTACTCGAGTTCATTTTTAATCACAGAAATGTACTTTTGCTTCGCTATATTCTGTGGCGTTCTTCAATTACTGTTAAATGTTAATGAATATATGTAGTTTTAATAATTCGTTTCAATCGCGCATAATGACCTAGTGAGCGTTTTTGTGTTGTCAGTATCGTGTTTGATGAATACTAAAAAAACATGTTCTTGTGCTCATACTTGAACACTAGCTGGTTAGTTCACATCCATATTTTTTTTTCTTAAATAAATCTGTTTATTCATTATCACCTGCATCCAACCTTCACTTACCCAGGTGCATTAAACGTTCAATGAGGCAATGATCACCTGTGGAGCAAATCTCTCCTTAAAACATACTCTTCCATTGCTGCATAATCAACCGCAGCTGCATTGTTCGTTAATAAAGCAGGAGCTGAATAGAGCAGGAAGTGCCGGATGAGCTCGTGAGTTTACCTTTTTACACTCTCGCTGATTTATGACTCTCACACAAAGACAATTAGTCACTCTGAGATAATGAGCAGATATTAAGCGCCGCTGTATAGGCGGCTAAGTGAGATCAACTCATTTAATGTCAACTCATTTAATGTTTAATCTAACGTCTCTTTGTTCTGCTGCTATCCAGTTGTTATGAATAGAAGCGCTTGGCGACTTTTAGACATGTAGGAGGTGTTAAAACAATGACGACTCCTAATAAGAAGAGGCGTGTTGCCATAATGTTTGCTTTATACGACCGTTTACAGATTGTAATGTACTAAGAATATTCTTACGATTTAGAAATGAGCAAAGAGGGAATGAGAACAATTAATGGCGCTGCATTTCAAGAACCTCCCAAGTCATTCTGCATATTTTTAAAAACCCATCAAGCCTTCAGCAAAGACCCGTTTAACAGTAAATCCTCATACCTAGGTTTTCTGCCCATTTCCCAGAAATACCAAATCTGAGTGCGTTTCATGTGTGAATATCCAAAGGGGGGGGGAAACAATCACATAATTGCCACACTGCAAACTATAAACCTTTAACATGAAGGGTTTAATGCTCCCTTAGCGGGTCAGAATCCTGGGTCTGTGAGGCTAGTACTTCCAAAGCGACAATGAAACTGCAAAAACAAAACCTGCCTTACACGAGTCCCAGTGCAATTTTCCTTTTCAACAGAACACGAATATTAATGAGACAGCTGGTGTAGAGCCAAAAGCACATCTCTTGTTCTCTGTTGTTTACTCACCTTCTGAATAATACACAAGTGACATTCAACAATGCATGATACTGCCTCTCACACACTTTCCATTTTAATGGTTTCACTGGAGAAGTGATTTGTTGGAACTAATCAAGCAAAGTTTCAATAAATGCCAAAGACCTCAGTAGACATACAGTGTGTATACAAAGTCTGCACACCTCTGTGAAAAAGGGATGAAACTGAAGGAAATCATGTCCGAACCTTTTCGACCTTTATTGTGAAATTGCAACACACACATATATATATATATATATATAAAGTCCCAGAATCAGAATCGACCAATCACATCACATTCAAACTCATTTCAAATACTAATTAGTTTATGCCTGCTATCAATTAAAGTGACTGTTCCTATAGGTAACATCCCTCTTGGTCACTCTTGGTAACACCCAACTGGAAAAGCCATGGGTCACAAAGAGCTTACAGAGCAGTAACAGGATCTCTATGCATCCATCCATCCATCTTCTACCGCTTACTCCATCTTCAGGGTCGCAGGGAACCTGGAGCCTATCCCAGAGAGCATGAGGCACAATGCGGGGTACACCCTGGACAGGGTGCCAGTCCATCACAGGGCACAATCACATACACACTAACACACCCATTCATACACTACGGACACTTTAGACACGCCAATCAGCCTACCATGCACGTCGTTGGACTGGGGGAGGAAACCGGAGTACCCGGAGGAAACCCCCGCAGCACGGGCAGAACATGCAAACTCCACACACACATGGCCCCCCACACATCGAACCCCAGACCCTGGAGATGTGAGGCAAACGTGCTAAACACCAAGCCACTTTGCGCCCCGGTTACAGGATCTCACTGTTGAAAAATATCAATCAGGAGACAAAAAACTTCCAAGGTATTGGATATACCATGGGGCACTGTAAAGACAATAATCACCAAGTGGAGAAAATATGGCATGACGGTGACTGTATTAAGAACAGGACATCCTTCTAAAATTGATGAGAAGACCATGACAAAACGGGTCACGGAGGCTGCCAAGAGGCCCACAGCAACAATACAAGAATTGTAGCAATTTCTGCCAAGTGCTGGAACTGAATATTTGTAACTTTCTCCATGTTAATATTGATAGATTTAAGTAGCTGCTTCTGAATAGTGTCTAATATTTGTTCTCCTAGCCTTACACACTGTCTACAAACCCCTCCAGCTGCTGAGTGCGATATCTCTCCCTAGCTGTGCATGCTTGAGGCTGGCTTCTCATCATGCATGTGCATTAGTTATTGGTTTTGGGATCTCTCCAAGGTGTTGAAGCTGGTATTGGCTCTACTCCAATAGCGCTCCAGGTGCAGTGATTTTCTTTCAGTGAAGCCCAGCTTCGTGCTCTTTATCACTGTGGTTGGTGGAAGGTTTTACTGAATAGAGTTCAGATATGAGGAATGGAGAAAACTCTAACTAAACGGTGAGCTTTGTGCATTCATCCACTTTAAATAAAAAGTGACCTATTGCTACTGCCATGGATGGAGGGAAAAAATGGTTTTTCAGGGAAAGCTGGCAGTTGAAGACTCCTCCAGCAGTAAAGCTGGATCCTTGGAGAGGTGTTTAGATCATGACAAATTCTTTGGAAGTCCCTGAATTCAATTTATATCCGTTAACAGGATGATGCTCCTGGGCGAGAGTTGTTTAGTCTGTTTGTCTTTTAATCTCCAGCCTGCTTTCAGTCTCTGCAGCACTGACAAAACCGCCATATTTAGAGGAATTTCTGCTTGATCAGCATTTTCCAGAAGCTGATGACGCTGCTTCTCAGCCCAGAGAGAGTCATGTTAAAAGTATCTGGATTTTTTAAGTCTTCTTCTTTTTTCTAAAAGGACTTTTTTTTTAACAAATGATGTTGTCATATGTTGCAGAAAACCCTTAAAATGTCTATTGTGGCCTGGGAAAACCCTTCATAAGTTAAATTCAGCGGGGTCACATAGGCTTAGTGGTTTGCCCCGCACCTCGGGGTTGGGGGTTCGATTCCCTTCCCACCTCCACCCTGTGTACACCGAGCTTGCATGTTCTCCCTGTGCTTTGGGGGTTTCCTCCAGGTACTCCAGTTTCCTCTCCCAGACCAAAGATATGCATTGTAGGCTGATTGGCATTTCCAATATGTCTGCAGTGTGTGAAAACGTGCCCTGTGATGGGTTGGTACCTCGTATAGGGTGCCAACCGCCTTATGCCCTGAGACTCCAGGGGTAGGCTCCAGGCTCCCCGCAAACCCGTGTAGGACAAACTGTCGAGAAAATGGATGGATGTGAAATGAACATCATTTTCTACACCATACTGTATGTTCATGTTTCTTCGCATGTATCCTAATGAAACATGAAGTGAAAAGCGAGAAAAACTGCGTTTAAAGATATAATTCCAATCCCTCTGAAAGACGCAAACACAACACACTCATGTCGTCTCGGGGAAATATTTTCCTCTATATCAACTGGCACCAAAGCATTCAATCCCTGCATGATGAATCAAGCTCTATCTGTTTGAGGCAAAACCATAACGCTAATAAGGAACTAAAGTCAGGCATCTTTCTTATTAGCGCAGTGGTTATTAAGCTCCTGTGGGCAGGACATAAAAAAACCAAAAAAAAAATGCGTGACGGCACTTCAACAAGCCGACAGCTGCGAGACTCATCTGCACCTAACACGCAGATTAAGTGCGTTTCATTCCTGTGGTTATCAAGGGACTGTAGGATTAAGGTGAAACTTAATGAAAGTCATTTCCTGTCTTATATATAAATAATAAATCGAAGCAATTTCTCCACGTTCTCCATATTGTTATTGTGATGAGTTTGTGTTTGGTTTAAGCCGAGCTCCTGTGAGGCTTTTTGACCTGATGTTAAAAAGTAACTTTTATTTATATATTTATTTATTTATTTTTATGACGAGTTTTACCGTGTGATACTGGAATTTCACGTATAACTGGACACAATGATCCGATGCTTATCTAAGGAATAAAACACTCGATGTCATATTGAACTTTCTCTTACTTTCACGCTCTCCGCCGTGACCCGGATGAGGACGGGTTCCCTTCTGAGTCCGGTTCCTCTCAGGGTTTCTTCCTCATATCATCTCGGGGAGTTTTTCCTCACCTCCGTCACCAACAAAAACACACACACACACACACACACACACACACAAACAAGCAAAACAACAGGATGCCATTTTACACAGACACCAGGAAGCATAAGACTATCCCATGTTTGGAAACTTATTGAGTGTTACAAGGCACTGACATTGGAGACTCCTTCCATAAATGTTACTTAAACATCTCCTAACAGAAACCATCTCGACATCAACCTTTAAATCCAATTCAATTCAGTTCAATTTTATTTGTGTAGCGCTTTTTACAATAGACATTGTCTCAAAGCAGCTTTACAGAAATATCAACACGGTGTACAAATATTAAAAGTGTGAATGTATCCCAACTGAGCAAGCCACTGAGTGGCGACGGTGGCAAGGAAAAACTCCCTAAGATGTTTCAAGAGGAAGAAACCTTGAGAGGAACCCGACTCAGAAGGGAACCCATCCTCATCTGGGTAACAACAGACAGTGTTTATAGGATTTTCTGTGTTAAACGACGATGTGTCTTTTAATCTGTTTATTATTAGCCTTAGTTTATGTGCACGTCCCTGTGAATGGCCTCGTACTATAGAAATATTCATGTATTAGAACGGGTGTATTCATATAAACATTTACGTTACAGCTGGAACGAGTGTCAGAGCTGCTTTTATAAGAAATGAATGCACACTTTCAGTTTAGAGAATTCAGCCACACTGTGGTATAAATTTCATTTAATCCTGGGAAAGAAATGAAACAAGGCACGGTGTATAAAAGCAACAATCGTTCACTTTAGTAATAGCGGCACAGAGCTTCGCGTGACTATTATTTATATCACTGAAATTACGCTGAGATT
Organism: Ameiurus melas; assembly: GCA_012411365.1. Lineage (NCBI taxonomy): Eukaryota > Metazoa > Chordata > Actinopteri > Siluriformes > Ictaluridae > Ameiurus > Ameiurus melas. The sequence continues at coordinate 25,491,251 of CM022764.1, read as the reverse complement.
TTTCCACTATGTGTTTGTGTGTGTGTTTTCCCCATTATCTTTGCAGGTTTATGAGAGAGGCTGAAAAATCTGGTGTTACCGTGTCCGTAAAGGAAACTCGAGCATTTCCCAGTGACCCCTGCACCACTGTGTCATCATCGACCATCGCTTTGCTTCATCTGACTGATTCAGATGTTGGAATTTCTGAGCTAAGCATCTAATGAGGGTTCGTGATGAACCGTATTGTGTTTCATTCACTGCCGTGGAGCTTCACAGAAAAGCCGAGAGAACGTCTCTCAAGGCAACTTTACTGTACACTGTACGATAGCATTAATTTGACAGTAAAAATGAACTGGAGGGTCGTCGCTAGAGATCCTGGTATGTTTTTTTTTTCAATAAAACGCTGCCAAGAACAAGACATTTGATGAACACTTTTCCTATATACACCTGAGCACTTGAGAGATTAGCAGTCTTACTTACAGGCATGACAAGAGCAGTTTGGTGATTTGAACTCACAACCTTCTCATCAGTAGCCCTATGCTTCAACCACTGAGCCTCCACTATTTTGAGCTCATTGTCTATATTTTGCTCTTGAATGTGTTTGAAATATAATTTCCTACTGAAAAAAGTGCCTAGAGCCAATCAATTTCAGCCTTTGGGGCTGTTCAATCTACAGATTTATTTATTTTTTTATTCATGAATGTTCCACTCATTGAAGACAGAAAAACACATCAGTAAATTTAATAACTCTGATAATGATGAGATTTGTCATCCCGTCCATACCCCCCATCCCCACCCCCCCCCCGTTAATAAAAAAATGTCTACTTTTACGCCACTGGACCCCACTTCAAGAACCGTGGCTTTAAGAGATCAAGCTATATTTCATTCATTCATTTATCTTCAGAAGCGCTTTATGCTGTTTGGGGTCTGGAGTACAGTAGTTGTGAGCAAGAACCATGGCAACAAACAGTATAAGCAAATTATTATTATTATTATTTTATAAAGATTGTTCACCTAAATTCATTTAACTGGTCTTCTTCCTTCTTTCCATCTTGCCTTAAAGAAAACAGTGAAAGAATCCAGAAACCTTGGCCCACTTCGACACATCATCAATCCATCTTGCTCCTCAGACAGCCTTGATTCTGTCATCTCACACATCCTTGGTTACTCTCATCAACGTTTCATCATTCTAAATGTCACCCTTTGGTTTGTCTGAATTTTCAGACCAAACGGTCACCCAGAAGCTTCCAATTCCCCATTGCCATAAGGTGTCCAAACGGTCTGACGGACACTAACGATGTCTGAGCGTCCTCGCATCCAGCATCACCCAGAGGGCACCCGCGAGACAGCGATTGATTTGGCAGGTATTTTATGGATGAAATGTCACAGACATGACAGTTGTGTGTGTACCATATGATGAAAATGCAAGTTAGTCGTTATAATGTCAGGTACTGCTTTGATTTTCTTGTCTCGAGAGCGGTGTTGACAGAACTATGGTGCGAAATAAAAATATTTTCCAAGGAACTGTAGATCGATGGCTGAAAAAAAAATATCCTTTTAGAGCAAATGAAACTCGGATTTGATCGATCTTACTTTAAAGTTTATATATTGACATGTAGATATATAGATATATAGATATATAGACATATAGATATGGATGTACTTTATTGAAATGTCTATGTTCCCTTACCTGAGACCACAGTCCTTCCTCACATGGATTATTTCATCAGGACCCACCTGACACAGTCCTTATTGCTAAGATGAACTCCATTCATGTAGTCTTTTCTTCCTAGGAAAAAACATTGTGTTACCCCAAAATACATCATATCCAATTATGGCCACAACGAAGAAGAAAAAAAAAAAAACCCTCCCGTTGTTCTTGGTGTTGTTGCAGATCCAGCAAATGTATTCTATCAAATATTTTTGTTACCCCAAAATGCATCATACCCAATTATGGCCATATTTTCTTTTTAAAAAACTGAATGGGAAAAAAACCCTCCTGTTGCTCTTGGTGTCTTTGCAGATCCAGCAAATGTATTCTGTCAAATATTTTCGCTTGTATCCACCCTCCATTGGGACCCCGTCGTGTTTCGGCGCAGCATGACGTCCAAATCGAACGACTGTGTTTTTGTTCGTTCTTCTTGCTTCTCACTTCTTCTCAGCAACGCTGTGGAAGTGAGTGCTGGATGAGTCACAATGCTGTACCAACTTAGCAAAGCGAATGCCGCATTTAAGACTGAGAAAATGTGTGAAATGAGATGAAGCGGATGCGGGGGAAAATCGAGGGATTTTAGGATTTGCATCACTAAATAGCAGATAAATGGGTTAGCAGGGTTAAGCCACGCCCCCTTTCTTTCTGCTATCTAACCCAAAACGTACGAGCGTGTCACACTTTTTATTATAACTGTACAGATATGCAGAGATTTTATTTAGCATTCTTCCTTATCCCGGCCTTGAAATGAATTCCATAACTCCATAAACATGCATTGCATTTAATATCAGACAAGACAGTCATATCATATTTGTAATATTTAAAAAAAATAAATAAATACATAAAAAACACCTCATGCCTCCTATTCAACAACATCGCTGTGTCAGGCCTGTTAGCAGCACACTGCCACTTTTGCCAATCTTTCCACTGAACTCGTACGTAAGGTTATGAACAGTTGAGGTTAATGGTTGACCTTTATTTACAAATGAATTAGGGAATCCATTTTCTATGAATACTCTATGAAGTGTGCTGACAGCTTAAATGTGATTGAATCGATGTGGCCAAATTTTTATTTACACAGCCCTACTTATGCATAATTGAAACAAGACCCGAACAAAGCCGAAACAATGGACCAACGGATATGAGCAAAATATACCATTTGAAATATAGCAATTTAGAGCTGGAACAACTTCGGTGCAACATAAACGTCTCTGCACGTATGCGTTTGTTTTGAAATGGATACATTTTTAAATAAATTGATCCTCCTAGCCAAGGTGGATGGGATGAATCTGATGATGTTCATTTTTCAGTCTTACAGCTGAGTCTGGTGTGTCTGGTGACTTACATATCGATTATTTCAATCAAAACGCACACTATAAATATTCGGTTCTGACGGGGAAGCAAATGCGCCTTAAAAAAAACACCCTGTTTTATCTGCGCTCTCATACCGCATAGCACCCTCCATCCTTTGAATTTATGGAACATTTACGGATGGAGTCTCCAGTTTCAGTGCTTTGGACCAGTCAGAGATAAAGCTGTAACTAAGTGGGGGAACAATGACTGTTTACAGCTGCTGTAGTGCAAGTGATAACAAGAACTAGCTTTTTTTTTTTTTTTTTCTACAGACATTTCTCAGCATTAAATGCAACTATAAATGGATAAAACTCATGACATCGTTTTATAAATAAACATTTACCCTTATCCAGAGTGACTTACATCGATCTCATTTATACATCTGAGTGGTGAAGGGTTAAGAGTCAAGGGCCCATCAGTGACAGCTTGACAAGGCTGGGATTTGAACTCATGACCTTCAGCGCAGTAGACAAAAAACCATAACCGCTGAGCTACCACTGCCCTTGACTCATAAGCGCTGGTGAATTGCTGTAGTATAAGAGGAATAAAACACTTCCGTATATGTATAGATAAATAATCAATAAGCATTCATAAACACTGAAATTTACACTAGGATAAAAATAGATTTCCTCGACAAGCCACTTGGCTTAAAGAACGAAACAATAAGCACGTTTGAGACTCGTGAGGGAAACCCAGTTTGTGCGTCTCTATTTATTTATTTATTTTAGATCTGACATTTGGGTGTTTTTAACTGTTGTTAATTGAGCTTTCCTCATTCGTATTTTTTTTCAAAACTCACATAAAAGAGCTGGATGGGACGCCCCGTACCCCCTCAGCGCTGTACTGCAGTGTAGGAGCTTTTCTCTACCTTGTACATTTTGGGAGGATTGTGTGGGCAGAAGATTAAATATTCATACGATCAGTTGCTGTGACACTGCGCAGGGCGGGACCTCGGGCTGTCTATTAGCAAAACACAACTCCGTGTACGATAGAGGAAACTCAGGTTGGGTTAGGTTAGGATTGCCAGCTTTACAGTTTTAACACACACACTGCAGGCCTGCGATGGAGAGACTGGGTCACCTGCATTATTATGCTCGAGCTTCGTACAGCTTCTAATAGCTATTAGCAACAACGAGCTAAACTGGGTGCCAGTTTGATTCAGACACTGCCGTTAAATGAGTGTTCATTTCATTTATAAGTCTGTATTTTAAATATTTAGTCATATTTGCCAACGTTATAATATGAACGTAATACTCACTCCTAATCTTAACTAGCTAGAAAAGATCGGCTGATCTGGCAGTATTTCCGTGAGGATCACAGACATTTTAATCACATTCATATCTTCTATGCTAATCATTTTTCTTGTTTCTTTTAATAATGAAGCTGGTAGACAAGCTCAAACCTACAGTGTTTTAATAACCATCTTTGTCGACTATTGCTAGTATTAGCTAATCTAACATTAGTCACCCTGCTGAGAAAAACAAACAAACAAACAAACAATAGAAACCATCACAGGAATTCTAACGACTGGTAGAAAAACCATTGAAAGCCATCAGCTAACCATTACCATTATTGGTCCTTAATGTCCACTAGACATAACATGCCACCAAGAAGGCAACAAATGACCAGTAGAGACCCTCAGGGACCATTACAGTGTCCATCAAATCCAATACAATTCCCATTATAACTATTAACACCATTACAAATTCTATTAGGATTTCAATAGTCCTTAGCCAGCTAGCTAACGTCAACTAATCTGACAGGAGTTTTGAGAGTCCTACTTATAAATCTTCACTGCTAGTTTTTGCATGCTGGCTTACATGAACTAGCTGTTTCCATTAGCCATCAAGCCAACATGAGCGAATTACTGACGTTAATCAGCTGGCTAACATGAGTGAACCCAGGCTTTTTGAGATTTCTTTAAGTCACTTTCAGAAATGTTTATCATTTTCTTTACTTAGCTGTTTAGCTAACATGAGCTAACCTGACAGGATTTCTGAGAGGATGATTATTTATTCATTTATTTTATTTTTGTAACATCTGATTCATAGATATACTCTTCACTGCCTTTGCTAGGTAGGTTTTCAGTACAACTGCTGCACGCTAATTTGAGTTTGCATAGAAAGAATTATCGTCAAGTTGCTTCAAAAACTTTTAAAAAAAAATAAGTAAAACATCCAGAAACTTCAATACGAGCACTTATTCTTCATTTTATTAATACTCATTTAGCTCTGAAAGGTAAGGGTAAGAAGGTGGCGTAAGGAAGAGGGATTTCTCATTGTCGTTAAAAGTGATTAGCACTAAAAATCCAGCACTAAAGTTGGTCTGTTCTTGTGTAATATTTAAAAAGTGCCCCAAGAGAGCGATCAGTGGAGGGACAGATTCAGCTGTGAAGTGCTACAGACTCGTCTCACTCCCAGCATGCACTGCTCTGCACGTCGTCCGATTTGAGCTCACAGGTTGAACCTGTTCATGGTTTTATTATGAATTTGAAAGATGGGAAAATGCTTCTGGTTAGCTTGGGTAAAATAAAATAATAAAATAATAATAAATAAAAAAAAACGAACCTCGATGCAGATTTCATGACTGTGTGTGATCGTGTCTCTAGGGGGCAGTGTTACACTTTCTGCATTCTCACTACTAGTCCCACTTTCCTCTCTATTTCATTCCTTGTTTAACCTTTTCTCGTCTTCCTTCTCCAGCTCTTGCATATCACGCTTTGGCCTATCCTCCGCATTTCTCTTTCACAGTTTGTCTCTCGTTTGTTCCCATTCTCGTTTACTAACGCATGTACGTGTCGGAGCAATCTCTAAGGGAAATCCAGTTATGTATGAAATGGAGAAACGGCATTATTCATCCTCTTTGTGAGGATGTATGTGCTATGATCAGGGTTGCCAGATCTTTATTTAGTAAAGCATAACACATCATACTTTAATGTTGTGGAACGTCGGAGGAACAAGTTAGTTCCTGTTCTCACTTACATTTAATTTTTTTCTCTCTGTGTTTTACATTTTATTTTATTTAATAAGACAAACAAACAAACAAAAAAAATAAACACTTCTTGCCACGTTAACAAGAAACTAGGACACGTGAACTCCTCTGTCCTGAAGACGTCAGAAATCTTAAAGGGGTCATATGATGCTTTTTAATGTTTTCCTGTTCCAAACATCTACGTCACAATTTGAAATAGTGGAATAATCCTGCACAAAGGCAAGGGAGGCTTCAGTGAATTGTGTTAGTGTTAGTGCCATGTCGTGAACATGCTGTGTGTTTCCCCCTTTTGAAAATTAGGAACCAGTACTGACTGTTCAGATGCTGAGTTTTGTGTTGTGGTCCAGGGATCAGTTGTCTGCTAACGTGCTAGCTAAAGTTATTGTGTTTTGATATTCAACTGTGGGAATTGTTACATTTACATTTACATTTATTCACTTGTGAGACGCTGTTATCCAAAGCGACTTACAAATAAGCAAAGCTATATATGGAGCAGAGAACAATACAAGTAGTGCTACTATACAAGATCCATTCATTGAATACCAGAGGAAGCAAAGTGCACAGAGTAGATAAGGAGCATTACATTTCCAACACACGCTTGAGGTTTTGGACCAATCACAATCCAGATGGCCAATCAGAGCACCCTGGGCTTTTCAGAAAGAGTAGCTTTGGAGAAACCGGAACTCAGTCGGAGCAGCAGCCTGGGAATGTACTGCAATAATGTACAGTATGTATGAAAAATAATGTGTTATTTGATTCACAGTAAAGCATGTGAACCTATTCTATTACACCCAATAAACAAAATAATGATTACCATTATTATTATTTTTTTTAAGCATCATATGACTCCTTTAATGTTGCAGCTTTACCTCAGACTATCACAAAGCATGGACACTGGAGACTCCTTCTGTTAATGTTAAATAAACATCTTGCAGAAAACTTCACCACATCAACAATTACACGAGCTTTTAGTGTTACGTCTGCCGTACAAGTCCCCGCGAATGAGCTGCTGCTATAGAAGCGATACTGTATTAGAATGAGTGCAGGAATATGAACCTGTGATTAATCAGAAGCTTCTGACCAATCAGAATGCAGAATTCAGCAGCGCTAGGGTAAATAATAGTAATAGAAATAAAGCTTTGTAATAGTTGTGTATTTTGTTCATTATAACCTATGATCCACAGCTAAAAAGTACAGAACGTAGTTCAGAACTAGTTTATCGAGTAATAAAATGTCCTTTATTATGCTTCACTTCTTCTTCTTCCTCTTATTATTATTATTATTATTATTGTTAAAGCTTTCAAAGCACAACGATTGAAGAATACCAGAGCGATCTATTTGTACATCCTGATTTCTGTAAACGTTGCTTTCTGACAATCTCTGTTGCTGAAAGAAAGCCACTGAATTGAATTGAAGGTATGTATCTAGGGGTTACGGATACTTTGGTTGTCCCTTTGATGGAATCCATGTTCGGTGTAGAACCCTAAAACAGCGTGTTACCCTAGCAGGGCAGATTCCACGTTGAACAATTTTCAGAAGCTATCTCAGAAAGCACTTAACACACCTTTTTTAACTCTCCATTTATCACAGGATTTGTCAGAGTCTTTGCCATCATGTTTATTCGGACAGATTATACATGTATTAGTAGCAACTTAATCTGTCAGATTCAGATTCATGAATAGTGCTTTAGATTCGTCTTGAGAGAGTTGCCGCGGTCTTGTTAAAACGCTGTCAGCGTTTTATGAAATGTTTCGCACCAATTTACCTCGCACTGACTGTTCTCAGACGTCAGCGTTCGGACCTGCAGCACTCTCAGGACGTCATGAGCATATGTGTACGCTCGAGAGAGAGTGGTATCAGTGAAAACTTCTCGTCTTTTTCTGCCCTGAATCTCATTATTCAATCTGTCCTCTTGGTGCCCAGAGTAATAGAAGGAGAATGAACAAATCCCCTGCACAGATTGGGAGAGAAGCAGCCAGTTTCTCAATTGTGTGACATATGGCTGTACAAGTCAATTTCATGTAGTTAAAAAAAAAAAAAAAAAAAGGGCACACAAGCACCGCTAAGCAAGATCAAGCACAGTGTTAGCCCTGGTTATAGAGGTTTCTCACTGAATGAATTGATTCATTTGTTGGGTTACCCCATTTTTCAACCTGTCAGTTCCCACTCTGCCTCATGAATATGTGGATAGGAAATACAGACAGGTGACAAATTACAGGGGGGAAAAAAAAACAACAACATAATGTATTTTAGTAAGCTCTTGGTCTACCATGAGCCACCCCAATAGCTTCGATTGTATTAATTCTACAACTCTCCAGAGCAGTACTGGAGCAGTAAACACCATCCTTCCAAAACACCCCGACTGGTGTTTTCATGATGATAGGAGTTACGTCGGGTTGTAATGTAGTGACTCTGAAGGCAATAGCGTATGATTGACACCATTTCCATCCTCATGAAACCATTCAGTGAGTCCTCGTGTCCTGTAGCTCCGGGCGGAGTCATCCTGGAAGAGACCATGCCTATCAGCATAGACATGTTTCATCGTAGGATAAAGGTGATCATGGCCTAGTGTAGGAGTGATGCTTGCAGTGGTGCTTAACTCTAAGGGGAACCAAACAATGCCAGAAAAAATCAACAAATTCCATGAGAATATAACAGACCCGCCATTTCCCCCCTTTAATTGATCGCCGGGCTGTTCATAAGAATATTAATCACAAGAGCAATTATTTATATGGAGTTGTAAGAAATGCTACTTGCTAAACTGTCTACTGAACCATCATATTTTGATTTGACAAAACGTGTTAAGTTTGCTTCTTTAGTTATGAGGTACAGGGTTAAAATGGCTAACATAGAGGTAACGTAAAATAGCCAACACTACAACGGCTTAAAGACTGTTTCAGTGAAGTAAACAATAAAAAAATTACTGCGCATGCCCGTTCCTTAAAACATTTCCTCTGGGTATTCACCTGTAAAATGACTGAACAAGATATATACTGTGCAACAAATAAGCATTACCCCACCCGTTTTACGAGAATGTGGCAAAACTATTTTTTCTGCTGATATAAAACTTCTACCTGAAGTGATTTATACCCAGTGTGTACCACGAGCTTATTAATAGGGTGTAATAGAAATATTTACACCATAAATACACCATTCTTAATAGAAATATGAAAAATATTTGCTCTTATAATGCAGATGGCGTCCATATTGAGTGTGTTGAGCTTGCAGCAAGCCAACCACTTCAATCCAATTCAACTTTATTTGTATAGCACTTTTAACAGTGGATATTATCACAAAACACCTTTGCGGAAATGTATAAATTAATGTATCCCTAATGAGCAAGCCAGAGGCGACCGTAGCAAGGAAAAACTCCATAAGATGATATGGTAAATGATTTGTATAGCGCTTTTTAACCTTTAGCCAAAGTGCTTTAAACTGGTTCTCGTTCACCCATTCACACACTCCAATGGTAGCAGAGCTGCCATGCAAGGTGCTCGCTTGCCATCGGGAGCAACTTGGGGTTCAGTGTCTTGCCCAAGGACACTCGGAATGTGGAGTCACATGGGTCGGGAATCAAACCACCAACCCTACGATTAGTGGACAACCCGCTCTACCACCTGATCCACAGCCGCCCCAATATGAAGAACAAACCTTGAGAGACTCAAAAGAGAAGCTTTCCTCATCTGGGTGACCTCAGATTATAATACACAGTGCGGTTATATAACTTACTCAGCATTGTTCAGAATAAAGAGTAAGTTACGAGCGCATGCTTGGGTGAGGTAGCTAGCTAGTTCGTTAGCTTCCTTTTTCTGGCAATTGAATGCATTACACAGCCGAGTGTTCTCCTGCTTAGGATATGACATGCTAGGTTTGTCTGATATGGTTTGTTGAACATCCTGTCACAGAAAAATGTCACGTCCATCGTTGACAACTCAACGCACAGCCATCAGAGGGCACCCTCCTACATATTTCTGAACTTCTTCCTCTGTTGTCTAACTCATTTCCTGTGTTTGTGCACACCTGTCTTGTGTTCCCCTTGATTAGTTCCCCTATATAAGTTCTGTGTTTCCCCTCCTTAGCTGTTTAATGTTTGTTGGTGTGATTATATTAATTTTTTTATTGTCGCTGAATTCTCCTTGATGTATCCTTGTCTTGCACTCAGTTCTCGTTTTGTCCTGCTTTCGTTTGTTTCTATTGTTTCTGCTTTTGTTTGTTGCTTTTGTATTTTGGTTTAATAAAGATTGCTTGCACTTCCCTCTTTTACTGTTACAAATAAGAGCAGCACAGAGTACATTTCTTTGCTGACGTCTTGAACGACGTTTGCTGTCAAGCGGAACTTTTAGGAACAGCGGTGTCGCTTCCTGCACTTATGACCTGCAGCTCCACCTACTGACTTTATTCATCCATGACGTATACTGAATGTGATTTAGAATTTCTCAAATGATTGCCGTTTTATGACTGGTGCATCAGTTCACAGTACTGATGCTGGTGAGCTGCTCTATTTCCCTTTTCGCAGGACAAATTTCAGCCGAAAATTCTCCATCCCAACCGGAGTGATCCTTTGCCAGATTCTGACGTCTTGAGAATTATATCTGCGTGCTCTGTGACACCATCCTGTCCTCCTCCTGCTAGCAGCAGGCTCCTTTTTGAGCTTCCTTGGCCTGAGCCACGGCTCTCTGCTATCCAGGCTAGAAACGAGTCGGAGAACCGTCGGGAACTTAGCATGTGTTTTATTAGAAAATGTCAAATATGGTCAGGTGAAAATGTTTCACCTCAGTACATAAGATGAGCCACTGGGGCGCCGAGAGCGAGGCAGCAATGTGGGTGGGCACACACTATTTTACACATATTTTACTTGCGGGACAAGGAGCCAAACTCTGGAAAAATGTCCTCCCTATGACATACTCTCTCTCTCTCTCTCTCTCTCTCTCTCTCTCTCTCTCTTTCCTCTCTTTATCTCTATATATATATATATATATATATAGATATAGTGTGCGTATAAATATACATAGAGAGAGTATGACACAGGGAGGGATTTTTTTTCGTTCGCGTTTGCTCCAGTAGCCCGACCTAAACACTAAGCCTTACTGATCTCCAAAATAAAACCATATTTCTGTACACACGAAATAAATTATATTTTTATTCATAGAGTCCTCGCTCTATACATTATATCCCACGGTGTGCTCGGAACAGGACGGCACATCTCTGCTAGGTTCTCCCCACAAAATGAAATGAATTAAAAGAACATTCTCCATTGTTATTTAAAGAAAAAATCTTCCCGGAGAATCATACACTCTTTATAACAAAATGCTCCCTAAAGGACTCCGGTTTGACTCGCAGCAGCACTGTAAGCGTGTCTCAGGATTGTGTTCTTCTTAGATTCTTTCTGGAATGTATCAAACTGAAAAAAAATTCTAGAAACGTAAGACATTATCCAAAGGATATCTTTGTCAAATGTAAATAATAGGTTCTTGATGTGGGACAGACATTGGAACATGGTTAGTTTGCTTATTCTGTGACATAAGATCGAAGCTTTCCAGAAAGTTCCACAGGATGTCTGCTTCAAGAGTTTCATTAAGTTATGTTCTGCAAATTGATATTTGTTTTTAGACTTTGTGAATGAAAAATATTATTTTAATGGGTTTTTTTTTTTTTCCTTTGAGTTACTAGGGCTTAGTGACATGGTTCACACAAACAACAAAAAGTATTGAACACACCCACTTTTGAGCATTAGACAGATACACATAGAGATAATGGCACTGCATTATACCCCTTATATAAATCGTAAAAAATATATATATTTTAGAAAAAAAATAAAAAAAAAAATATATATATATATATATATATATATATATATATATATATATATATATATATATATATAAATTCGCACTCCTTAAAGAAAACTGTACAACACCCTTGTATGTTTAATCTCAAAATATCACTTATTACATCTGATAGTTAAGAGTTTAACTTTTGCTCATTTTTATGGAGGTTGCCAATAATTCTGTGATTCACCACCTCATTTGATAGAGAGATGAAAATGATGGAGGGAAAAAAGGATGAAGGTTCATATACTACCACGCTCAAAGACAGTTTATAGCTGGTGGTTGCATATCAATAACTTGAAGGTTAATTGTTTCTTTGCACTGGAGTTAATTCTCCCTGGTGATGGATGACGGTGGACATGTTCTCCAGCTCAGCACTCGCAAAAAAAAAAGCGCAGCTAACTGTTGTGAAAGCATTCCATTGGCATCCGGATTGAATTTCTGGAGGAGATTTTGATCATATTTCTGGCTTTTGGCTTTTTACAATACTAACCCTGGAGTCACATGGTGTAGAAACTGCTGATGAACTGCCATGCTTTCATACTACTAAACTATATGACTTGAATTCATTGTCAAGATCATCATCAAGATCTCCTGCACACGGCCTTCATTAATCTGACATATTTATCATGAGAAGAGTTATTTTCTCTTGTACTGACGCCGACCCTGATGATCTACATTTAGAGAGTGGCTTCTTTTCTTTCTGATGTGTAGATCAGGTGTTTGTCAGCCATCTTTGTTAGTAATGTTAAAAGTGATGATTGGGACAAATTTACAGCTCATCACACGACTTTATTATTAGTTTTGAGGTTGTTGTTGTTGTTGTTGTTGTTGTTTTCTTGCTTGCTTTACAGCTTGTTATTGCTGCAGTATATAAGGCACGATTAAGTCGTCCGTATAAAGCACTGTTTCGGCGAGCGAGGTCCGATTCTACATTCAGTTTTATGGGACGAGAATTGATCCGTCCTCTAAGAGGTGGATTCATAAAAATGACCTTGGCTGTAAATTATGGTATTGAGATGTGAGAATTGTCTAGTGAGTAATAAAAAATGACTGTGTGGTATATTTTAGAGAGAGAGAGCGTGAAAGAGCAAAATATATAGAGCAAAATGAAGCATTTTTGGCCACAAATATCACAAAATAAACTCCTGTACGGACTGAGTACTGACACTGGACACCAGTTCTTGTCTTCCATGCTAATTGTACCCTAGTAGTACGTTGTACAGGTCCTCACCAAGTATGTTCTTTTGTAAAATTCAGCTGACGGACCATCCAGCCGAGATGATCTTCCATTGAACGGCTCTTGTCAGATGAGTGAATGTCAGGGTGTCTTCTAGCCCCTGCTGCTCTCTCTCTAGGAGCTCTGGTCGGTCATGAAGGACTTCCTTCACTGCGTTTGTATCACAGGTCTCTGATTGAAACGCTTCTCATAGAAAGAAATAACAAAAGCCTGGATGTCATGCTGATCATTTGTTCCTGGAAGTTTTAAGATATGAAGATATGTCCTTGTTATATTGGCCTATCTGTCATTCCAGTCCAAAGAAGAATATATTAGGTGCATCTATGTCATTTAATTGAGTGTAGTGGGCTCTACCAAGCCCTTGCCATGTTCTTCAAGTAGATTCCTTAGTAGGAGTTTTTGCTTTGTCTCAATTGTATAATATATAACAATATAATTATGTATTTTGCTCATATCTCACTACTGACTTCCAGGAAAGGTGAAAGCAATGAATAAAAGCGTGTTCTTGTAGTAACCTGTGTGATGAGAGTTAGTTGACAGAACAGAGGTGGTGATTGAGATATATTGATGATCTCACAGAGAGTTTGGTGTCATGGAACCACCATAAAATATTATTTTATATAGAAGCAGTCAGATACATGTCCTAGATACATGGTTCGGGTTTGTACCATCTAACCTTCGTGAAAGTGTCTCTCCTCAAATCACCAACTTATGATAGTTAATTGTAGATTTAAGAACCTTTGATGAGTAAAGATGAGGCTCTTTATGATTCCTAGTTTAATGTGCAATTAAACTCACCCCCGAGCGCTATCATCCTCTCTTGAGGGCAGTTAGACAGAGCTTCAGTGCATATAAAGATTTTAAAAGAAGGAGAAATAAGAATTTCTCAAGAGCTTATGCACAACATTTGACCAGGTATATTATTGCTGTGTGTTTACATGCGATGAGAACAGTACTGCAACTTGTGCACGTCTATTAGTCCTGTGACTGAAGAGCGTGTCACCTTGTCAGAGCCAGCTTGTTTGGTTATGTGTGCCTGTGTGTTTGATAGGGTGAGGGAAGTTTCGTATGCTTTCCGAGTCTGTCACGTTTTGCCTGCTCAAGCTCTTCTAATGTTGTGTTTTTCATGCCAATAGCGCATGAGGAAAAGGTGTAGATTAGGACAGTATTATTATTATTTTTTGGTTAAACCAAGATTTGGTTTAGGCGCACAGTGGCTTAGTGGTTAGCACGTTCACCGCACACCTCCAGGGTCGGGGGTTTGATTCCCACCGTGACCGTGTGTGTGGAGTTTGGATGTTCTCCTCATGCTGTGGGGGTTTCCTCCGGGTACTCCGGTTTCCTCCTCCAGTCCAAAGACATTCATGGTAGGCTGATTGGTGTGTCCGTAGTGTATGAACGTGTGGTGATGGATTGGCACCCTGTCCAGGGTGTACCCTGCCTTGTGCCTGATGCATCCTGGGATAGACTCCAGGTTCCCCATGACCCTGAAAAGCATAAGGGGTATGGAAGATGGATAAATGGACGGATGGAGATTTGGTTTATTCTGGCTTTAGTTTGCAGCTAGAAAAATAATTTAACTTCTCCATGCTATTTCCTTTTAAGACTAAAAATGTAAAAGCTATTTTTAGAGAGAAAGAGAGAGAGAGTAAGAGAGAGAAAGAAAGAGAAAACTAGATAATGAGAGATAAAAAAAATAGAAAAAAGACATAGAATAGGGCAACGGAGAGAGAGAGAGAGAGAGAGAGAGAGAGAGAGAGAAAGAGAGAGAAAGAAAGAGAAACCTAGATAATGAGAGATAAAAAATAGAAAAAAGACATAGAATAGGGCAACGCGAGAGAGAGAGAGAGAGAGAGAGATTGAGTTTTGACACTCCTTTATTAAACCATTATTTTCCAGCCTTTACACACACACCACTCAGTTAATCATTATTATTTGTACAAAGGACTCCACTATAACCCAACACCTTTTGAAAATCTGCCAAGTTCTGCATAGAGCCATAAAATCTATCCATATCCTGGCTTTTAAAACACTTTTAAAAACATGGCGCACTTCAGAATCTTGTCCTGCATCAATATATCTCCTTCTGCTGTTGTAAATTGCTATTTTGGCTTGTCCTCAAACAAAATTTATCAACTGGCATTTTCCCGTCTTTTTCTTAAAGTGCAGAAGCCTGAGGATAAAAATAAAATAAAACATTCCACCCAGAACAGCAATAATACAATCACCTCATTACTGAACCCAAAGACTAAAGCTCACCAGGGTGTGTTCACCTGCTCCTTCAGTTTGGCTTTGTTTAACATGCTGATTGTGCAATAATTTGCCATTAAAAGTGTCATACCGGCAGTTTCCCTTACTGCTCTGGGTGGCTAGTGTCTATATGATTAGGGCTGATCCTTAAATGGGGAAAGGGACTCAGTTCCTCTTGTCTCAAACATCTTTAGTGACTCTGACTTACTGAATGTTCCTGTGAGAGCCAGCCGTCCTCCATAGATGTTCACTCCCTGCAGCAGCCAGTATGTAGATGAGCTGGAGCTTCTTGTCTACTTTGTAAAGCTCTCGAGCTCTGAGAATGCTCACATAGCTCACAAAGTCTAGACTCAGTTCTTTAGTCCTGAGTGAGAAAAGGGTCCCGTCTAGTCCAAGTCCACCAGCCCAGAACAGAGTGTACCCCACCATGTGCCATATGAATAGGATATGAGGATCTTATCCTCAGCACACCGCAGACTCATTGGCCTCAAGTTCTTCAATCCACTGAGGATGATGACTGCTCTTCTACAGCTCAGAGGTAGCTGTGCGAGGTCAAGACTGTCACTGATCAAATCCAGAAAATCCTCCCTTTCTCTATGTCTCCAAAAACCCCCCTAAACTTTAAAGTAACGTAAACAGAGATACAATTAATGTCTGGAGCCTTATGTTTTTGCCATGTGAATAGTAATTCTTGTATAGTTACTGCCTCCTCAGAGTCTTCCATTAACACCTGTGTCATAAAACTGACACTGCACAATTTGTTTGCGATAAAAGTGTCTGGCGAAGGAATAAATGTAATTGGCTGCTGCCGCAATGGCGCTGCTTCTGCTAGTGGGCACGGGTGCCGACCGATCACGTGTGCTCTACTGTCTTCACTTCCATTGGTAGTCGCTGCACCAAGTCGCTCCAAATTTGCATAAAGTTAAACATTTCTCAACTTTCAAAGTCGCTGGACACGCCCACATCTAGTCGCCAATGGTCGCTCAGGTCACTGGAAGTCGCCAGCTCTCGTTGAAAATGAATGGTCTCCGGTCGCTTTGTCGCTGCGAGTCACTGTACGTGTGAATGCATCGTAAATCCTGGATCTCTTTTACTTCTGAGTTGAGCTCCCTCATTGACAGTAAGAGTGTATTGTTTACAAATTAATTCAATTTGTACCTTTCATATATGCCCACCATTGCTGTAGGGTTGCTAGCTGTTTTTATTTTTATTTACTTATTTATTCATGACCACCGTTGTTCCCACATATATTACAAAACAGTATTTAAAGGGTAAGTGCAAGTGATGTTTAAAACAATACAATCTGTCTAACCTAGTCACTGATATGTAATTGCCCCTAGTGGACGCTCATGTGTACTGTCTAACAGTTCCATGCTTGACTCACCACACATCAGCCAACTCATGGGTTTGTGAGACTGTTTAAATCATTTCTCGAAGCTGGATCTGACTCAGCCTTTAACAGCTCCAACAGAACCGCTCGCGTTCTTGCATCTCTTGCCCGTTAATATTTATTGAGATGTCAATATCTTCCATTTCTGAGTGCAACTCATAAAATCCACCCTAATTTCTTTATTCTTTCTTTTTTTTTTTTCTTTTTAAGAAAGTTAAACTCATTCTTTGTTTGTCGGCCTCTGACTCCTGACTTTGGTGACAAGTTTCTTTAAGCAGATAATTTTCAGCCTTTCATATCCTGTTCACAACTGATGGATTCATTATTTCTGTAGCTGAACTGACAGACATTCTCGGGTTTCTTGCTCAGATCCTGATGCAGTACACCCCTCTTGATCACTGAAGTATTTCCTCATTACACCCCCCTACACCACCTGCTACTTACTACTACACCCAGCTTAAAGGTGGCATTTCTAGAGAGAGAGAGAGAGAGAGAGAGAGAGAGACTGAGACTGCACTGTGTGCATGTGTGTGTTCTGAATCGAAGCTCGTTAAACAGCTTTAATTGATGGACACAGTGTAATACGGTATTAACATTCCAGTCGATCACACACAGCCGAGATCAGTGGTGATGTGAAAGCTAAAGCGCTAACTCCGGTATTTTCCGACACCGCACTGATAACCAGACTGATGGGTTACTGTGTAGACTGAAAGAAGGAGTGAAGGTCATGTGATCAACAACTCGTTCTGTAAAGAAAGACACACAAGTCCAGCATGGAGAAATCCACCCCCTCTGTTGGAGAGACAGGTGAGTGACAGGTGAGATAATTCCTCCAGGGACGGGGGGTGGACGTTACACTCCGGCGTTTGTTCAGTAGACGGGAAGTCAAATGAGCCTCAGTGCTGATGTATGGGGTTTTGTTGTCTTTTGTTCTGTTTGAATCAGTAGTCTCTTGTTTGCAAAATAAGAACCTGGGCACTTTGTACAGGGGGCAGGTCTAAGGACATTTTTTAGTCCTTCCTTAATCGATAGGTTTGTTTTTCACACATTTGTTTACACACGATTTGTTTATCAGTTCACATGGAGTTTTTATTTCCTTATACGATTCACTTGTTTTTCACCCGATTTGTTTATTTCCCAGAGAATTCGATTTTCCATGTGATTTCCACACGGGATTGATTCTTCATCTGATGTTTTCCGTATTATTTGTCTATTTTCACCCGACTAATTATCTACGTATGTTTTCATTAAGAGAACTATTGGCATTCTCTCATCCGACTTGACAAGGTAATTAACCTGGGATTGGATTTTCCTTCACAAGAAACCAGATATGACCAAATTTACACAGACGTGTGACAAATCAAAGACAATTCTCACTGCTCTGTTGTCCTGTGGAGGGTATTTATCACTCATTTATTTTATTTAGCTGGCACGGTTTAGGTCAGCTTGTCCTCTTAGATGGAAGGATCATCAAGATCACACACAAAAAAAAAGGAACATGATCTTATCAATATTCTTCTCTCATTGTGAAAAGCATTTCTAATGCATTATGGGTAAAGGATCTAGAAGATTTATATTATGATAGCGATTCTCTTAGTAGACACAAATGTTATTCGTATTTATTTATCTAATGCCAGGGGAAACGTTTCCTTTCTCCATATCCGCCTGATTAAGGATCTCAGAGCAGACACCACAAGAAGCCAATAATAAAGATCTACAGCTCACTCTTTTACACAACAGACTCATTCATCGATCAAACAATAATTACCTCAGACACTAATCATAAACCAGCTGTAGTGAATGTAGGGAATGCCATTTGTTTATTTATGTACCCTCTGAAATGTCATTATAGAGGTATAATTCCATCCATAATTAGGTCTAATTAGATTAAACCTAACTTTCTAATTGGATCTAATCATCCTTCCACTTCTTTCTGGGTTCTTTTCCTACCAGTGTCTGGCTTTCCATAGGGACATGGCTAGCTACTTGTACATGCTAATGAGGTATTACTGACAGCAGGGAAAATCTGTTTTATGTTTTTAGTCAGCTTCCTAAGTGTGTTTGTTAGTTTCTTTGTTTGTTTCGACTGTAGTTACATGTTGCATGCATGTGCACGTTCGTTGTTATTGTAACAAAATAGTTGTATATATAGTATGCTAATAGTGTGGTCACAGGGGAAAGCTTGCTAGCTAAAAACATGAAGATTTCAGTGTACAAGTAATCTGGATTTGCTGATTCAGTCTCACGTTTTTCTGTTTTGAAACATAATCGAGGTTAAAAAGTAGCCGCTAATATAATGGAAGAATGTATGTGGAGCTAGTTGGCTAATTAAATGCATGAATACAGACCAAGGAGAATTATTGCAGTTTTGCATAAAAAAACGACAGCTGACTGTTAGAGTCAAGCGGAAGCGAAAATTCAAATACCATTTGGTAAATGGTCTGCACTAAAATAGCGCTTTTTTAACCTCAGCGGTTGCAAAACGCTTTACACTGTGTCTTATTCAACCATTCACACACACACTCACACACCAATGGTAAAAGAGCTGCCTTCCAAGGTGGTAGCTTGCCATTGGGGGCAACTTGGGGTTCAGTGCCCAAGGACACTTCGGCATGTGGAGTCATGTGGGCTGGGAATCGAACCGCCAACCCTACGATTAATGGACAACCCACTCTACCACCTGAGCCACACCCACTCAAATTATGTCAAATCTATACAATTGGCTCAAATGATTCCTCCACCACCAATCTCGTGGTGTTTATTCAATTCTCCACTCATTTTAGTTCCCATTTACTGTTTGACACACAAAAATGGAGGAAAAATCTTATAACCGTGGTTACATCGTATCTTGGCAAACACAACCACCTCTCATGAAATGTGTACAAAGTCATTATTAAGAAATAATAATGGTGTCCTTTCCAGGGTGACTTATTCCACTTCATGCCCAGTGTTCCCGGGATAGATTCTGTCCCAAGCGCAACCCTGACCAGGATAAAGTGCTTACTGAACAAATGAATAGATGAATAAAAGTTCATTGGTGCTATACAGAATATAAGTCAACTTCTCAGAGCCCGTGGCGTTTCTTCAGCACTTCAGCTCTGTCCTTTGATTCAGTTTACGCATTAAGCCTCAACCCAAAACGCGGTATTTTTGATTCACATCCTGCAGTTGAGTTCATTCAGAGTTGAACCACTTTCTCACTAGCGTTCCGAGACCGCCTCAGTGTACTTACGAAACCACCAACGTCAATGCAATTCCTCAAAAACAGCTAGATCCTGGCGTTTATTCAAGTGTTTGTTTGCATTATGCTTCATCATACTGTTGGTCATTTCATATACGTTGTTTCTGTGTCTGACAATACGGTGTACTAGTAAACCTTTTTTGCCTATTCGTGAAATGACAGGAAACTGATGTGTACTTTCGTGGTGTGAATGCAAAACGAGCTTCAAGTTTGGTGTCAACATGCAGTGTTTCGTGATCTCCTCTGTGCTGCAAATGAGGGGAGTCTATCTCTCTCTCTCTCTCTCTCTCTCTCAGACTAATTCATAAGCATCCTGTGTCGTGAGCATGTTTAAAAAGATGAAATTAGCGCACAGTCATTTATGCAGTTGGAGTCCTTTAATTAATCTATAAATAAAGAGCTCATAATGAGTGCTGTGGAACTGTGAGACCGATACACGTGTTAATGTGTTAATTGTATTGTGAGAGAACTGACTGCGTCATTTATAAAACTTTCTCCCCCTCTCACAGGCCTGAGTCATTTGATGAAATGTATGGATGTTAAAGGATCTTTTAAATGAAGTTATGGAATTGTGTTTCTCCCCGAAGCCGACTTTACACTGTTCGATTTTGGGACGATTTTGACACAAATCGCACATCTTTTGCTGTTAAAAAGCTCGTAGATGGATCTCGGTGAGTGGGCTGGTGGTCCACCATGAGGCGAGTCATCGCCTGTCCCAGATCCTGCCTCCCCGGTGCTCCCCGGATGCCCTTGGCTGGTTATCCGGTTCCTTTCAAGGGTCCGGGGCATTTCCTTTGCAAAAAAAATTGTGTTTAAAGTGGGCAGCCAAACTCGCGCGAATACCTGAGCTAGAAATTATAAAATAGGACCCTGATTCAATTTTGTGGGTTTTCGGAACCAGGGCCATGATTAAGGGGGGCAGCCAGGGGTGTTCGTATTGCAGAACTAGAGGTGAAATTCTTGGACCGGCACAAGATGGACGAAAGCGAAAGCATTTGCCAAGAATGATTTCATTAATCAAGAAGGAAAGTTATATATTAACGTTAATTAAAGTTAATACCTCAGGCCCGAACCTGGTCCGGCATGACGACGCCCCTGTGCACAAAGCGAGCTCCATGAAGACATGGTGTGTTAAGGTTGGAAGAAGTTGGAAGAACTCGAGTGTCCTGACCTCAACTCTACCTTTTGGATGAGCTGGAACACCGACTGCACCCCAGACCTCCTCCCCCAACATCAGCGCCTGACCTCTCTAATGCCTCACTAATAAATCATTTAGCGCCTGTCCTCCTTTACATTATAGCAGCTATAAACAGTCTTTCCTTCACCACCATCTCATTTCTTTCACTCTCTTGAGGTTAATAAGACAAACACTTCTGTCCTGAAGGTGTGTGTGCTCAAACTACCCCCTCACCCCCACCCCCACCCGCTCTCAGGCCTTTAATTAGCTCTGGCTTGATGAGCTCATTTAGCTCATAGAAGAGTCACAGTAATTTTCCTCCAGAGACAGCAACTCCTCAGTGCAGTTCTGAATATTCATAAGCAGCTCCGCCTCCTGCGCTCTCAATGCAAACGAGGAGGATTGCCCATCTCCGGGCGGGCAAGAATGCTCTGATCTGCTCATTAGAAGGGGGAAAAAATGCCACCGTGTGCTACATAAAAGTCAAAATGTATCTATGAAACTGAAATTCAAAACAGCTGGTGCAGAAAATATCTTTTACGCTTACCAGAGCTGCTCCATTACCGTTTGATTGTTGCCTAGGAGATGGACCGCCAACTGACCGACAACAACAAAAAAAATATCAGAGAAAAGGATAGGATTTTTTTTTTTTCTCCTGGTCTCAGTGGATCAAAGAAAGAATGAGCAAACAAAAAAAGGTGCATCTTGAGAATATGTTGAACAAGCCTGGGATGTTTGAGTGGAAATCTTATTGGCGTCCGATCCTTTAAACCGAATACGGCCTTATCTGTCCTCAGCTGACAGGACCAGCTGCGCACCATGATTCAGCTCACACACTCTTCTGGGCTCACACACACTCCAACGAGTCATCATGGATATTTCCCGAAATGATTTCAGATCATAAATGGCAGGTGGTTAAAGGACAGAATGGACAGAACTTCCATTGGAGATTCGAGGGAACTGTAAAATGCAAAAAAGAAATAGATAATGCTGAAATAAATAATCGTCCATGTAACGAAGTCTATTTTTATCATCCTGTGGTATATCAGATTTGTAAGCACATATCTGAAAACAGGGATGTCAGCTCTACTAAGCAGATTTATGACTCCAAAGAATGCGCTTTATTAGAGCTTTTCCTAAACAGTGTCGTCATTATTCGTGGCACAATCACAAAACAAGCAAACGGCGTTCCGCGCGGAATCAAAAACGTAGACACGTGTCAAATCAAGCAAGCAAACGGAGATTTTACTCTTGATTATTATGACTTCATTTGAATGAAACGTGCATGATAAGACTTTGGAGATAAAGAAATACGTCATTAAAGACAATGATACAGCGCCCCCTGGAGTAGAGAGGGTTAAAGGGCTTCGCTCAAGGGTTCAACAGTGGTAGCTTGAACCCCAGACCTTCCGATCAGTAACTCAGTGCCTGGCAGTGCTGGGGCTTTTTTTGTAAGGACACATTTATCTAACATTCATGGAAGGAGTCTCCAGTGTCAACGCTGTGTTAAGTCGGAGGTAAAGCTGCAACTTTTGTGTAAGTTTACAAGCTGCTTTTGTTTTGTCTTATTCGAGAGACAAAAAGACAGGGCTGGTGAGGGAACGACTGTTTATAGCTGCTATAATGTAGGTGAGAACAGGACTTGACTTGTTCCGTAACGTCATTCTTTAATGAATAAAAAAATTGTAAGCGTTGAAAAAAACAACAGTAACTACTTCGTAGCTATGCTTTGTGTCGGGCTTCATCACACCACCCCCGTGAACGGCTCTCTCAAGTTTTATTCCTTATGTGGTGAGACACTGTTATTTATCTCTGCCCTCAAGGCTGTGTCATGTTCATGCGCCTTTTTGGGTCTCATTTAGTAGATCTACAAAAACACCACTGCTGCTCTCCTGGTCGGTAGGTGTACATTTTGTTTTGGTTTTGTTTACCATCATAGGCGTGTTCAGTATGTTGCACAGGTGTATGATCTGTGTCTTAATGTTTCATCTAGTAAACTTAGAAGTTGGCTGCTGGATAGATGGTAATGGAACGATCTCCGCACGCTGGTATGTAAAACCCTCTCATTTTTCTACGCCCACTGTTAAAGGTATGTAGATTAGTTTTTTTTTGTTTTGTTTTTTTTTACTTTTATGTGCCTTTCGGGTGAATAAATCGGCCCATTAGTTTGGAGTGGACGCTGTCGGCCATTATTTGCACTTGGCTAGACTGAGTTTTTGCTACCCGAGTGGATTGACTTCATTGCACCTAACTGTTGGAGGTTGGATACCCTCAGGATTGACTGTCAGTTTTCTGTTGTATCTTTTTCTTTTCTTCTTTTGTATTCTCTCGGAGTTTATCTTTGTGTTTCTTTTTGTATATGATTTTTTGTAAGCGGTGCCCATTACAAGATTACTCTTAGGATAATTCATTTCTCTTACATTTGGTTTGATCTGGGTGTGTTTATTTATTGATTTTTTTGTATTGTGGTATTGATTATTATTTTTTTTTGTTTTGTTTCTCTCTAGGAGCTGGGGGGCCAGACCGGGAAGGCGAGTCGCCCCCGTGTGGTGGTGGTGGTGATTTTCCTTTCATATAGTGCTGTGTAGATCTTTGCACTGGAGTGTGTGAGAGAGGGATTTTGTGAACGTGTGGGCCTTTATTAGTGTAGACAACAAAATCTTGTATCTAACCTGGTTTTATATATATATATATATTAATTTCTATAGTCAGTGAGTGAGTGAGTGAGTGAGTGAGTGAGTGAGTGAGTGAGTGAGTAAATTTTATTTATAAAGCACATTTAAACACAGCGAAGCTGACCAAAGTGCTGAACAGAGTAAAGAAAAGTTTAAAAGAAAAAAGAATAAAACCAAATAAAGACATTTGATCGACCATAGTAATGAGATTAAAACTCCTGGGAGAAGAGATGCGCGTTCAGCCTCTTTTTAAAAACAGTAATAGACGGTGTGATGCTCCCTGGGATAGGCTCCAGGTTCCCTGTGACCCTGAAAAAGAGTAAGCGGTAGAAGATGGATGGATGGATGGATGGATGGATGGAATTCTTTATCGGGATATAATAAAGCCAAATATTTTGTATAACCATATCCACGTCTCAGTGTTTCTATGTGAGAAATATTGAACCTGTGTCCTTATTTTGTATTTTCCCACGAAACCAAACCAGGGTGGCGTAGTTGCTATTTATTGTGGTGGTAAACCTCCTTAGATGTATATCGTCTGCGAACCTCCTGAAACTCTGTGATCCACTCATTTTATGCCACACTTACTTATCTACAAAAAGAATGAATTACACTGTTTTTTTTTTTTACTTTAAAACTCTACAAACCTTTGCTTCGAGACAGAATCTTAATTAACACATCTTTGTAAACAGTATTAAAGCCGTGCTGCATTTTAGTAGGAGCCTATTCTTATTGTACAGTTTTTGGCTAGGAGTAAAAGTGCTTAAGTTAAATATAAGCTGTTGTTGCTAATAATTACTCCTAATAAATCACAAGTTGCTAATCATTTAGTGGCTTGTCTTGACAAGTGTCTCTTGGCACCAGTGGGCTTGATAAAGTCATTAAAGATAATTGAATTCAGGTTAGTTGATTGAAGTAGTGCTTTCCAAAAGCTGTAAGTGTGTTAAAGCAAATTGTTAAAAGTGATTTTTATTGTATCTAAAGCAACCGCAGATTCATTTTGAGCTTTTTATTTTTATTTATTTATTTATTTATTTTTTATTTCATTTGACATTTTTGGGGTGGAGTTTGACCAAAACAGAAGTATCCCAGATTAGTTTTTGGATCTCAGCCCGAAGAGGGGGGCATGTGTGTAAATATCAGGTCAAAATGATGAATCATTTGTGTAAATCACATGACAATACATAAATCCTGTAAAAGCTATGTGGAAAGACGAATCCTGATAAAATCATGTAATTAATCTTGTATAAGACTCACATGTGGAAATAAATGAATCGTGTCAGAATCACAAGGCGACATAAATTAATCTTGTGTCAGAATCAGAAGTGGACATAAATTAATCATGTGTCAGAATCACAAGTGGACATAAATGAATCCTGTGTCAGAATCACAAGTAGACATAAATGAATCATGTGTCAGAATCACAAGTGGACTTAAATGAATCATGTGTCAGAATCACAAGTGGACTTAAATGAATCTTGTGTCAGAATCAGAAGTAGGCTTAAATGAATCATGTGTCAGAATCACAAGTGGACTTAAATTAATCAAGTGTCAGAATCACAAGTGGACATAAATGAATCATGTGTCAGAATCACAAGTGGACATAAATGAATCAAGTGTCAGAATCACAAGTGGACTTAAATGAATCATGTGTCAGAATCACAAGTGGACTTAAATGAATCATGTGTCAGAATCACAAGTGGACTTAAATGAATCTTGTGTCAGAATCACAAGTGGACTTAAATGAATCTTGTGTCAGAATCAGAAGTAGGCTTAAATGAATCATGTGTCAGAATCACAAGTGGACTTAAATTAATCAAGTGTCAGAATCACAAGTGGACTTAAATGAATCATGTGTCAGAATCACAAGTGGACTTAAATGAATCATGTGTCAGAATCACAAGTGGACTTAAATTAATCAAGTGTCAGAATCACAAGTGGACATAAATGAATCTTGTGTCAGAATCACAAGTGGACTTAAATGAATCTTGTGTCAGAATCAGAAGTAGGCTTAAATGAATCATGTGTCAGAATCACAAGTGGACTTAAATTAATCAAGTGTCAGAATCACAAGTGGACATAAATGAATCTTGTGTCAGAATCACAAGTGGACTTAAATGAATCTTGTGTCAGAATCAGAAGTAGGCTTAAATGAATCATGTGTCAGAATCACAAGTGGACTTAAATTAATCAAGTGTCAGAATCACAAGTGGACATAAATGAATCATGTGTCAGAATCACAAGTGGACATAAATGAATCATGTGTCAGAATCACAAGTGGACATAAATGAATCATGTGTCAGAATCACAAGTGGACATAAATGAATCATGTGTCAGAATCACAAGTGGACATAAATGAATCATGTGTCAGAATCACAAGTGGACATAAATGAATCATGTGTCAGAATCACAAGTGGACATAAATGAATCATGTGTCAGAATCACAAGTGGACATAAATGAATCATGTGTCAGAATCACAAGTGGACATAAATGAATCTTGTGTCAGAATCACAAGTGGACACAAATTAATCAAGTGTCAGAATCACAAGTGGACATAAATGAATCATGTGTCAGAATCACAAGTGGACACAAATTAATCAAGTGTCAGAATCACAAGTGGACATAAATGAATCGTCTATAAGAATTAAATGGGGAAATTAATGAATCATGTATAAGAACAACATGTGGAAATAAATGAATTATTTGTTAAAATCACAAATGAAAATAAATGAATCACGTAAAAAAATCAAATTTTTGTAAAAGCAGCAAGTCTCATAGACCCGTTTTCTGTTGTTCTGTTGTGCGTTGAAAAGCACGGACCGAATAAAAACGAGCCTGGAGCTCAGCTAAAATTCTGCCTGCCTCCTGGGTCTTCTTCCATACCCTCACACATCGGGCTCTGCAGTGGTGCTGAAACCTGGGATCAAGGAAGATGCCACTGCTGCCACTATGGAAGCCTCCTTTCTTGGTGAGGTTGTCAAGTCCCTCGCCATCCTTCACCAAACCCAACACCATGCGCTCCTTGACCTGTGCAACGAGCAGCTGCTGCACTTTGAAGCCCTCACACAGGAGCATGCCAAGAGCCAGCAGGCACTCCAGAAGCTGCTGCAGCCCACCACATCTTCAGCTGCATAAACTGCCACCATGCCACATGTGATGATGATGTAATGAATGATCCAGAGGCATTCCTGCAGCTCTTTGAGTGTTTTGAAGATGGGAAGGGATGACCAGAGGAGGAATGTGCTCTGCAACTCCTGCCCTTGCTATCAGAGGAAGCCTAGCTTGCTGCCCAGCAGTTGCTGCCACAGACAGAGATGGCGTATTCAAGTGTCAAGAGGGAGGTCACCTGAGGAGAGAGTGGCTGGACACCTGAGGAGGCTGGATACCTGAGGAGCATCGCTGTCACTTCCAGTCGATGCAGCTCCTTTAATTCGGCAGCCCCTTTGCTTACTCACATAAGCTGAAGGTCTCTTGTTGGTTGATGGCAGAGGAGCAGGACACAAAACAGATCATCAATTGGCGCTGGAGCAATATATTACTTGACTCCTGACAGAAATGGTGGAGTGGGTCCAGTGCCATCGGCCTTCATCCCTGGATGAAGTTTAGTTGGTGGAGGATCAATTGGTGCAGGCGTCCCTGGTCTTTCTTTCTTTCTCTCTCTCTCTCTCTCTCTCTCTCTCTCTCTCTCTCACCAGTTTTGGGAGTCACACAAAGAGACCCAAATAAGTAGACTGGTGGTAATATGACCCAGGTGAGAATCATCACGCATTACCTGCTGGTTCAACCCGCCTCCTCTCCGTCCACAGCTGATGCTCGACCACGCCACAGCTGCCACAGTAAGGTCAGAGTTATTATCACGCTAGCTAACATTCGAAAGATTAGGCATAAATCTGTTGTTAGTTAGCTTTATTATAGGTTATGTTTTCCCATGTTCCTTCATTCCTTGGTGAAAGAGGCACTAATTTACCATCAGGAAATAAAACCAGTTTGTAATTTTGTTCTTTTATGAATAGTTTTTTTTACTTTGACTATTTTAAATAAAGTAGAACATCTGATTCTCTCAGGGCAGAAAAAGAATACAACCATCCAATATTCATGCTTTGTTATTCATTTCCTTCTCTTTTTACCCTTTTACCAGCCAGAGGATATGTAGCCGTTACACCATTTTCCAATACCAACATACGACAATGGTTAATAATTATTTCTTAAAATCGTCCTTCTTTTATGTGGATTCTTCAGCAAGTGGACAGGAAATGTTTTGCTTCCTGACAAATAGCCCGTTGAGATGGGGGATTAGATTGAATGGGAGATGAGGAAGGATTAAGTTAAAGAAAGAAAACAAGAAAAAAATGCAGAAAATTGCCCGAATACTTCTTACTGCTTGTCCGTCATTTGACAGTCTTTGTAAGTCTTACTTGAGGGATTTATTCTATGCCTCTTGTATAGAATTTAAAGAAATTGTCATTCACGATGTCATAAATACATTCTCTCTGAAGAGGCTTGAAGGCTAAAGAGAGTCTGAGAAGTGAATGAATGTGAACTGCTATGAACTGCACATTCAATGTGAACTGAATGTGTTATTTACCATAATGTCTAGAGAGGCATTACTACATCCCAGTGGTGTGCTTCTTCTAATTTGCTCCTCTAATTTCCAGGCTTGTGGAAAAACCACTTCAGAATTGCTGTCTACAATACTGCAGTAAACATGCATGCCTTTGACTTTCTATTAATAAATAGAGATTATCTATATAAGTGGTCAATTTGTGCAGGTAGCGCTTACTGGAAATTACGTGCATCTTTCTTCATGTGAAAGCAAAAAGGTTTTACGTTTTAACCACACTGTAAACCCGGATAAGTTCAATTCAATTCAATTATGTTTGTATAGCACTTTTTTCAATAGACATCGTCTCAAAGCAGCTTTACAGAAATATCCACACAGTATACAGATATTAAACGTGCGAATTTATCCCTATTGAGCGAGCCAGTGGCGACGGTGGCAAGGAAAAGATGTTACGAGGAAGAAACCTTGAGAGGAACCCGACTCAGAAGGGAACCCGTCCTCTTCTGGGTAACAACAGATAGTGTGAAAACTTTCATTATGGATTTAGATGAAGTCTGGTTGGCCTTAGACGCAGCCTTAGTCCCAGAAATCTGGAATTGGAGTCGATGAGAGTTCCATCCGGAGGTAGGACATCCAAAATGGATCAGGCAGGTCCGGAGAGCAGAGAGGATCAGGATCTCTGGTATCTCCATAAAATCATGTGTGGCTCGACAGTAGGAGAGAGAGAGAGAAGATTATTAGGACTGTGCTTAGTGTAACAGAAAGTCTAGTCAGGGTAGGCTTGAGTAAACAAATACATTTTAAGCCTAGACTTAAACACTGAGACTGTGTCTGAGTCCCGGACACTAATTGGAAGACTGTTCCATAACTGTGGGGCTCTATAAGAGAAAGTTCTTCCCCCTGCTGTAGCCTTCACTATTCGAGGTACCGTCAGATAGCCTGCATCTTTTGATCTGAGTAGTTGTGGTGGATCGCAGAAAACCAAAAGGTCGCTTAGATATTGTGGCACGAGACCATTTAGTGCTTTATAAGTTAATTATAATTCATGCGAGATTTCACTGGGAGCCAGTGCAGTGTGGATATGATCGGTGTGATGTAGTCGTATCTTCTGGTTCTAGTTAGGACTCTAGCAGCTGCATTCTGGACTAACTGGAGTTTGTTTATGCTCCAATTGGAACATCCAGACAGTAAGGCATTACAGTAATCTAATCTAGAGGTGACGAATGCATGAACCAGTATTTCCGCATCATGTAGTGACAATATGTTTCTTATCTTAGAAATATTTCTGAGATGAAAGAAAGAAAACGGCTTTCTAGTATTATTATGTACAGGTATCAAATGATAGACTGTGGTCAATACTGCTGTACAGGTGTTTAACTTGCTGTACATGTTAACAGATGACCATCCCGGAAAGCCTCATGTTGTGAAGAAGCTTGTTAATCAGGCGCTAATACACGTACGTTATTTGGTGTTAATTCTGATTAATCGAATAAGTAAAGGAGTTAGTTAGCATCCAACATCTAATGTAATTTACACAATCCTCAACTTTACTAAGCTGCTGTCTGTCTCCTGGCTTCGCTGAAACATACAGCTGTGTATCATCAGCGTAAGAGCGGAAGCTAATTCCATGTTTATGAAGTTCATTTAACTCAAAAAAATTGAGGAAACTAATTACTTCAAAAAATGTAAGTTGATAAATCAATTTATTTAAGGCAAATACACTTAAATATAACTAGTTTGAGTTCAATTTTTGAGGTAATTAGTTTCCTCAAATTGTTTGAGTTAAATTAACTATCCGGTTTTACAGTGTGCACTTAGGGGAAATTTAGTGTTTCAAAGCCACCTACTGGTAGGCTTCTGGGAAGTGGACACTTGAGAACATACTAGTGTGCAAACAATTAGTTCCTGTGGGAAGATGGAAGAACCTGCCAGAAGGACAGCCATTGCTTCAGCACTCCACTAATCAGTCTGTTGTGGTAGAATGGCCACATGGAAGCCATTCTTCAGTACATGACAGTTTGATTGGAGTTTTGGCCAAAAGGCACCAAAAGGACTCTTAGGCCATGCGAAAGAAGATTGTTCTGATGAAACGAAGATTGAACACTTTGAACATTATATCTGGAGGAAGACAGCACTCATCACCTAGCAAATCACCCCAATGGTGAAACACATTAGTGGCAGCGTCTTCTAGCAGGGATGCTTTTCAGCAGCAGTGGTTTGTTATGATGGAGAGAAGATTTAATGTACAGAGAAATCTTTGGGAAAACCAGCTCAAGAGCACTCATACATCAAAGCAGTGGAACTTGGATACACACGTTCTGGACAGAAATGTTCAAATAAGCCATGTATGAGCCGTTATATATGTAAAATATGCAAAAGGAAAAGAGCACATCCATATGTGTAAATGTCAATAAGATTGACGCAGAAAAGGGAATCCATCTTCTTTCAATAATAAAATAATGACTACAGCCTAGGACTGGTTTTCTCTGGTCCTAATGCATTCATTCATTCATCTTCACTTTATCTTAGTCACGGTCATGTTGGATCTGGAGATAATCCTAGGAATACTATTTGTGAGCTGGGAATACACCGTATACCACTGCCTGTGTGGATTGGCTAATCTAGGGGCATTTAAAAAAAATAAAAAAAATAAATAATATTTAGCTTAGCCAATTCAACTACAAGCATGTTTTTGGGAGATATGAGGAAACTGGACAACCCAGAAGAAACACATGCAGACACAGAGAGTACATGTGAAACTCCATACACACCCAAGTTCAGGATCAAGCCAGGGACCCTCGGGACGTGAGCAATGTTACCCAGTACACCCCCGTGCCACTCTGCACTTTTAAGTTACATAAAAAAATATGCAGAATATGAAAAAAGGTAAAGTACTGAGCACTACTAACAAAAACCTATTAGAACGTATTACTGTATACTCTCTCACATTGCTCACATCGTTAGAGTAAGAAAGCAAATCACAACAAAACACCCAAAAATGCCATTAGTTCTTAGACTGAAAAAGTCTAATATATAGTGCTGTTAGGTAGAGTTTCTGAAAAAGAAAAAAAAAAAAAAAAAAAAAAAAAAAAAAAGGAAGAAGAGAAAAAGGAGTGAAAAAAAAATTTTTTTGGGGGGGGGGGGGGGGGTTTTTGGTTTGGTTTTTGTTTTAAATAACAATCTCAGGCCCAAGTTCAGTGCCAAACAGCTTGGTTTTCTGTGGCTGAATTTCAAGTGGCATACTACATGTAATACGAGGCAATTACGTTAAAAGGGAATTTATGTTATACCCAAAGCAGAGTGCAACAAATGCAGGTCTGAAATAACTTTTAAAATGAAATACATACATGAGTATAATTATCACTCAATGACTGTAGCGACTCATTTTAAACCCACTATTCCTTATAACTGTTTACCCCTGACCCCTGATATTGATTTCTTTTATTTCTATTTATTATTTTTTACCTTCATTTTTTTTCTTCTTCTTCTCCACTGACTATTTAATCACATTCATAATACAAGGTTGACATTAGAGCTCACTTATGAGAATAACTGCAGGTCTATTTAATACCTCTACCTCTAAGTTCTTCACTATTGGCACTGCGGTACTTTTATTGCAAAGTCAACAGAAAGCTGATTAAAAATCTCTGTTGAATTAGTTTTTAAAAGGAACTCCCTCTTGTTCTCTGTCATCATGGAAAAACACTGCGCGGTTATGCTGACACTGCTCGAATTTGTTGACTGCTCAGTGAATTGCCTTGTCATTGTTGTAAATGGCTCTTGCATTTGTTTAGGGGGGACGAATAAGTGTAGGACACGATCCCATGGGACTCCAGTTGTTTAAACGCAATTGTTACACTGCATTGTACACAAGCTCAGGGATTAGGAAATCAGATAAAGGTCTAAACTTCAGCCAAATGCCGCTACCCAAATGTATGGCAATTTATCAGACAAAGAGAGTGGAGGGTGGCTTTTACGCTGAATTTACTGGATGGATACTAGACAGTGCAAATTAAAACCACAGGTCATTGTACCGGGAATGTAAATGGTGGATGTTTAAAGACTATACCCAAACTGTAGACATTAAACGCCAGGTTAGACAATCTAATCTAAAGTTTTCAAATCTATAGTTTCTTGCACTCTAACATTGCCATTAACTGTGATAGCCAATACAAAGTTTACAGTTTATTTAATTTTTTATAACTACGAGGAATTATTCTGTAAATGTAGTGACATTAATAGAAAAGTTTGTAGGTGCAAGAGAAATTAATGTAAGTCTGGATGGATTCTAGGATGACAGCGAAATTCTTTCTGTCGCATACCTCAGCATGTTGGGGTCAGAGCGCAGGGTCAGCCATGATACAGCGCCCCTGGAGCAGAGAGGGGTAAGGGCCTTGCTCAAGGGCTCAAAAGTGGCAGCTTGGCAGTGCTGAGGGTTGAACCCCCAACCTTCTGGTCAGTAACCCAAAGTCTTAACTGCCAAGCCACCACTGCCCCGCCACAGCATACATTATGCTGATAACCATACTCTGTTATGAACAGTGGCTGTTCAGGACCCAAAAGCAGCACATAGACTCTGAGAGAAAAAAGTTATATTGGTTTTATTGAAAGATTAACTAAGGTAAATATGGTGGATGAAGCATGGCTTGATGTTTTTGTTTGGACTGAGATTTTAACTAGGGTTGGAGGTGTTGGAGTCAGACACTCTGTCCATGAACCACAGGGGAGGCAATGCAAGGATGGGTGTAGTGCAGTGCAAGCAGGAAGGCAGGGTGGTAAGTGAACCTGGAGCACAGGAGGGTTACACAAAAGACAAAGCACGAGGAAACAAAAAGAAATGGGAAAGACTTGAGCCTGGGCCAAGACCATGATATACACAGGCTATAAATTTCCTTCCCAGCTTCAATAAAAAAAATTTAGACTATGCAGTGTTGACAAAGACTGTTAAAATATATAAACCAGTGCATTAAATATTAAAAATAATACATCTGTGCATTGATTCTGGAACTGAGAGTGCCCAACATGGAAGTTTATATCCATCAACAGAGTTCTCTTTAAAGTTCGATCACTGATTGTGATGGTGATCGCTGATGATCTTCCTTGGATGGAAGATTTTATGTATACAGCAGCATCTGGGAGGTTTTTCCACCATAAGATCCAAAAGCAAGTCTGGATCAGCCCCTGTCAGCTGGTATCCATCACTATTGGATTACTGATCAGAAGGTTGTAAGTTCAAATCCCAGCACTGCCAAGTATCCACTGCTGGGCTCTTGAGCAAGGGAGTTAACCTTCAACTGCTCAGTTGTATAAATGAGAGAAAAGTAAGTTGACTTGGATAATTGTGTCTGCCACATGCTGTAAACGTAAAAAAAAATAACTGAGAAAGGAATTCCGATAGGGTCTGCCTCACAGTTTTTTGTCCTACCACCCTAACTAGTCTATGCAGCCCCTACCTACCAGTGCTACTCCATTCTTATACCCCTACAGTAACATTCATTGTTTGGCACTGGACTCTTATTTGTCCGAAGAATAGTTGTCCATTTTTTGAGGTCAGCCTGTGTTATCATAAGTCATAAGAAGGCATCTGGAACCCTACCCTAAAAAAAAAAAAAAAAAAAAAAAAAAAAAAAAAAACTTTTTACACAAAATTCAAATTGTTGTATTAACTTCTAATCTTTGCAACTCCTTGACTCGTTATGGCTTCAAAGCACAGTGTAAGAATTTCCTCTGGCCCCCATATTCACCCTAATTGCTTTTTTATAACCATGTGCTGTTTGCAGGCTGTATATTGTGAACCCATCTTTGCTGTGGACAAAAATGCACTTTTAAATCCAAACCATGGCTAATCAGGGAGATAAAGAGGTCCACTGTGAAAAGACTGACCTATGGTTCGCCCTGTATCTCTTATATAGCTTATTGCTGCACCACACTTAAGGAAGTAATAATGAAGTTAAAGCGGGTCAAACGTTTGCAGAGGTGATAATAGGAATGACTACATCAGGCTAGCACGGGCTGTCAAAAGTTCTGGAGAGTTTATTTTGGTATCTAATTTAAATTTCTAATGAAGAACAGAATGATAAATATTGCAATAAAAGGGTTGAGGGCTGAACTTTTTACAGTCTAAATGCTACAATATAGTCCTTACAGTCTAAAAACCATCAGCTTATCCTTATAGTCGAAATACTACCATGTAGTTCTTATAGTATAAATTCCACCATTTAGTCCATAGAGTTTAAAGCCCACCATCTAGACTTTAAAGTCTAAAACCCACCATCTACCCCCTACAGTCTAAAACCCACCATCTACCCCTACAGTCTAAAACCCACCATCTACCCCTTACAGTCTAAAGCCCACCATCTACCCCCTACAGTCTAAAACCCACCATCTACCCCTTACAGTCTAAAGCCCACCATCTACCCCTTACAGTCTAAAACCCACCATCTACCCCTTACAGTCTAAAACCCACCATCTACCCCTTACAGTCTAAAGCCCACCATCTACCCCTTACAGTCTAAAACCCACCATCTACCCCTTACAGTCTAAAGCCCACCATCTACCCCTTACAGTCTAAAGCCCACCATCTACCCCTTACAGTCTAAAGCCCACCATCTACCCCTTACAGTCTAAAACCCACCATACCCCTACAGTCTAAAACCCACCATCTACCCTCACAGTCTAAACCCACCATCACCCCTACAGTCAAAGCCCACCATTACCCCTCACAGTAAAGCCCACCATCTACCCCTCACAGTCTAAAGCCCACCATCTACCCCTCACAGTCTAAAACCCACCATCTACTTACAGACCACCTACTCCTTACAGTCTAAACCCACCCCTTACGTCTAAAACCACCATCTACCCCTTACAGTCTAAAGCCCACCATCTACCCCTCACAGTCTAAAGCCCACCATCTACCCCTTACAGTCTAAAACCCACCATCTACTCCTTACAGTCTAAAGACCACCATCTACCCCTTACAGTCTAAAACCCACCATCTACCCCTTACAGTCTAAAGACCACCATCTACCCCTTACAGTCTAAAGCCCACCATCTACCCCTCACAGTCTAAAGCCCACCATCTACCCCTCACAGTCTAAAACCCACCATCTACAAGTTACAGTCTAAAACCCACCATCTACCCCTTACAGTCTAAAGCCCACCATCTACCCCTTACAGTCTAAAGCCCACCATCTACCCCTCACAGTCTAAAGCCCACCATCTACCCCTTACAGTCTAAAACCCACCATCTACTCCTTACAGTCTAAAGACCACCATGTACCCCTTACAGTCTAAAACCCACCATCTACTCCTTACAGTCTAAAGCCCACCATCTACCCCTTGCAGTCTAAAGACCACCATCTACTCCTTACAGTCTAAAGACCACCATCTACCCCTTGCATTCTAAAGACCACCATCTACTCCTTACAGTCTAAAGACCACCATCTACCCCTTGCATTCTAAAGACCACCATGTACTCCTTACAGTCTAAAGACCACCATCTACCCCTTGCAGTCTAAAGACCACCATCTACTCCTTACAGTCTAAAGATTACATCTACTCCGTCTACTGCCTGGCATTTCTGCATTTGTTTTTAATGAATTGTGCTATATACAATATAGTAATGTATGTTTTTAAACAAAAAGCATATACAGCTTTCTCTCTTCACTTTTGTAAAGTGCATCTGTCAAGGAGCAAGGAGGTAAAGTTGGGGAAAAGTAGTTAGTGTCATGAGACTGTTCTTGCTAGCATCCCTCTGAGCCCCTGACTGAATGTGAATTTCGGAAAGGCCCTGAAGCAGGTAAGTGCCTGTGGGTTTTCATGAGGTATGACGGAGTGTATTGTGTAAGTGGACCATGCATTCACACTTTGTGCACAGCATTTAGGTTGACTTCTGGTGTGGGAAAACATTTTCAGAAACATTGCTGTATTTATTCTTTAGCAGTTTTCAGACAATTTTCCTTTTTTAGGGGGAAAACAAACACATACAACACAGATAGAAAGTGACATTACAACATTGTTACACGCTCACATTGGCTCACATAATGATGATTTAATGATGTCTTAAGTTTTATCACAACTTAATGTCGAAATGAAACTTTTCAACACTATCTCAGGTGTTAGATGGACCACCCTGCTTACACTGAGGCCACTACTGCAGCACAATACACTCATCACTGACGTAACCGACTGTCGCAGTTAAACTCAAAATATCCACACTCCTTTACCAGCAGGAAAAATAATAGTTTGAGGGCTCAAAGAAATGACTACAGAATAATTTATTCAAGCCGCTGTGATGAAGTTCGACCAAATGCTGTGTTTCTGATTTGCAATTATATTGTCTTATGCTAAACGGTGTTTAACCCATCAATATTATATGACTAAGAAGAGATTGCTACCCTAGGTTGATTTTTATTTAATATGAATATCACTGTTTAGTTAATATACTGCATTATCCGTTTTTGCCATTTCGGCCTGTTCAAATGTCAACTTTTGGAGGTTTTAAGAGCTTGGCTAAGTCCAGATGTGTTGCAAGCCATGATCCATTCTTCAGTACTCAGAGCATGAAAACCTCAATTGTCGGGTGGGATTTGGCCTTTTTACTCTATTACATTCATGACGTGCAATTCTAATACACAGCAAAAGTGCTGTAACATGCCTCAGTCTGAAGCACTGGCTCTAATGGACTCAGGCAGTGTTGTTTTAATTACTGCTGCAACAGTGGTCCAGACCTCTGTTTCAACTCTCCATTAGCTAGATATTTGCCCTTTTCAAAAGAGACATTGTTTTGCTGTCAGCCATGTCCGATAGAGAGACAGAGAGAGAGAGAGAGAGAGAGAGGTGATTGGTAATTTCATATTCTATTTCCCAGTCCACTGTCAGCTTCACCTTGTGTCTACTTTTGGACTCGTTAAAGACTGTTATCATGCTGTTCCACTGGACAGGGTGGTACAGCACAATATTGAAACAAATCTGAATAAAGAACTGACGTCCTGCGTCAGGCCAATAATAGCATGATTCTGCCTCCACCATTCTTTACCATGGGTACGGTGTTCTTGGGTGATAAGATGTCTTGTTTTTTTGCAGCAAACGAATCTTCTAGAATTATGCCCAAATAGTTCTTCCTTGTTCTCGTCACACCGTAACAGTTTTCATATCTTTGTCTGGGGTGTTTTAGGCAGGACTGAGTGTTTATTTGTTGTTGCAGATTTTTTGATTTTTTTTACACCCTGGACAGGGTGCCAATCCATCGCAGGGCACAATCACATACACACTCATTCATACACTGGACACTTTGGACACGCCAACCAGCCTACCATGCCCACCTATTTTGGACTGGGGGAGGAAACCGGAGCACCCGGAGGAAACCCCCGCAGTACGGGGAGAACATGCAAACTCCGCACTCACAGGGCCACGGTGGGACTTGAACCCCGACCCTGGAGGTGTGAGGCGAATGTGATAACCACTAAGCCACCGTGTGTGCCTAAATTTGTAATGTGATTTTATTTTTTCATTTTATTAACATTTTTTCTATTTTTTTAATTTAACAGAAGTTTTTATTCAAACTGACTTATAAGGAAATATTATAAGTATTATGAGGAAATACAAGCAAAGTGATGTATCAAACAGGGAACAATACAAGTAGAGCTACCGTACAAGATCTTTTAATTGAGTTCTAGAGAAGCAAAGTACACAGAGTAGAGGTATACGAGTTTATATATATATATATAATTTATTTATTCTTCTTTTTTTAAAGGGGAGGTAAATTAAGTGTTCAAGTGTTGAAGATGGTGACAGATTCTGTGGTCCGGATTGAGGTTGGAAGTTCATTCCACCACTGAGGGACAGTCAGTTTGAAGGTTCTGGTAAGGGTACTCATGCCACACTGAGTGGGCACTACTAAGCGTTGGTCGTTAACTGATCGCAGATTGCGTGAGAGAACGTAAACCTCCAGGAGAGTGTTCAGGTAGGAGGTGCTGTTCCAGACAAGATCTTGTACGTGATCATCAAAGCCTTGAATTTAATTCTGACAGCTACAGGAAGCCAGTGGAGGGAGATGAAGAGGGGTGTGACAAGGGGTCTGAAAACAAGGTGTGCTGCTGCATTTCGAATCGTCTGATGGGGTTTGATGGAGCTGGCTGGGACATTTTCAACACAAATGTAAAAGCCGACTGTCTTTATTAAGAAAAATCATCAAATAGTCATAATTCACAGAATAACTCGAATCACAGGTATCACAAAAGGATAATCCATAATCCACAAAAGTAACTAAAACACGCAAAAAGGGACGTGAAAGAAATCATGGTTCAATAATGCATATTATAAAATGACAAGGCTTCCCATAGAATAAAACATACAAGAGTATAGAAATAGACTGCATCTGAATATCCCTACTACCGTACTACACAGCAAGCGAAAAGCAGTACGCCAAAGGCGTAGTATGTCCGAATGATCAGTATTTATAAAACAGAAGGTGAGAAATATCCAGATGACTCACTGCTTCCACCAGGTTTCTGCAGTATAGAAGCAATGGACACTGCGCTATCCCATAAGGCACCGGGACTGGCGTGGAAGAGCTGTCAGAATCAAACACGGCAGAAGTCGGCTTTTTTTTAAGTTGTAGGTCACATGACAATGCCAACATGGTGGATGTTGGCGGATCGTTTTCCACCATACATTGTGTATATATATCATCACTACAAACAGACTATTTAACATTGTATTCATTCTGTTATTAAATAGATAACAATCAAATCAATCAATTTTTTTTTTTTTAATAATTAAAAGATACATGTTTCTAATGTTCTCTGTTACATGGCTTTAAATACTATATTATTGTATTTGCAGAACTACTGTATATACAGGGTTGTGGGCAGCCTAGAGCCTATCCCAGGGCACTCGGGGCACAAGGTGGGGGACACCTTGGGCAGGGTGCCAACACATTGCAGTAAGAAATGTCCAAATTAAGTGTGTTTTGACAGCTGATTACCCCTATGTACTACCCTGAAAAAATAGATGAAAATACTCAAAAAAGCTCATTATATTGCCGTAAAGCCTCGCTGTAAAGACGCACATATTTATGAACCCTTTTACACTTGAACATTTCTGATTTCCCCCGGTTTTTGGTTCATGGTTATGGATCATGTTATGATTGCCTATGTTTTAACCCCAGCTGGCTGAATTCCCATATTGGCACAAATAAAGACACTCTGCACAGATATTCTCTCAAGCACAAACTCAGCAGTTGTCAGAATTGTGTGTGTTTTTTTTTCTCTCTCTCTTCTTCTTCTTCTTGTGGCAGCCTGAATAGAAGACCCACAGAGAAGAAACATGCCACTGCTTCAACCTGGGTGATTTATTTCGGGGGAGTGTGGAAGAGAAGTGGGTTATTCATAGCGCCCTCTGATTCTAAGCTGAACTCACGCTGGCACAAAGGAGTTTATGTACCTCAGCATGAGAAAAAAAAAAAAAAAAAAAGTCTTCTTTAGTTCTTTCCCTGTCTATTTCTTCTCACATTCATGATGTTAATTGTAAAGGCACCGGAGGAGAGAAATTAACATCACTGAATTATGCACCGACAGGCAACGAGCTTTTAGAGCTGATGTTCAAACAGTGCAGACATGAGGATAACGAGCCACATCCCAATCTTCCGCTCTTCTCGTCCTTCTTTGAAGCTGTTGATGGCTACTTTGACTTTGATCAGTGCTACGTACTTGTATGTTACCAGGCCCATGCTCTTCTTGGTCCGTGACAGCTTCAGAGTCACTATGTTCTTCCCTCTTCATGGGATGCATTTTTATGCAATTCAAATTCTTCTTAACGAACCCTTAATTAAAATGTATTCTCTTTTTTTTTGCAGACATGGCATACGTAGTACATGAATCATTTTTACACATGATTCATTTGAACTGGTTATCTTTACACATAGAGGTTTCGCCATATGTGCCATATGTCCTCTTTCTCTTTCTCTCTCTCCCTCTCTGCTGATGTCAGTCACATAAGGAACCACCCTGGTTAATAATAATTCATTTAATGGTCTTATTATCCAAACAATAACCCCAGTAAACAGTTGCACCGTGTTATTCATAACCCCCGGTGTAACAGTATTAATTTTAACACCTGCCTGCTTTCATTAGAGCCAGTGACTGCATGTTCCACTTCCTGTTTTATAGTGTGTTAAACCTCCTGTTGCCTCTATAATGGGGTTAAAATGGTTTCTGCACCTGGCACTCGATGTTCTAGCAGAAGGTATGAACAGAAAAATATTTTAGGATGGGTTAGATTTACTCAAAAAAGATCAATATGAGATATTTTAAAATAGATCTACACAATTTGAACATATTATCAGGATTAATTGAACATCCATGATTAGAAGAGTTACATGGAGATGTATAAAATTGTGCATTTCCAATTGAAACATTTAGACACATGTTTGTCCTTCTAATTATTATATTCAGCTAATAGTCACCAAGGAACGTTCTAGTATTCCAGCGACCTTTAACAATAGACCTTGTCACAAAGCGAGCTTTACAGAAATCCAGATTTAGATTTCGAATCCTATAAGATTCAGCTCAGTTCAGTTTTATGTGTAGAGCACTTTTAACAATGGACATTGTTTCAAAGCAGCTTTACAGAAATATATAAATTCAGTATATAGATTTTAAAGGTATGAATTGATCTCTGATGAGCAAGCCAGATGGTCATGGTGGCGAGGGGAAAAAAAAAAAAACTCCATGAGACGATATGAGTAAGAAACCTTGACAGGAACCAGACTCAAAAGGGGGAACCCGTCCTCATCTGGGTAACACCGGGTAATGTGATTATAAATAAATAAATAAATCCCTTCTATAAATGTGCTAATACTACATGGTCAAATAGTGCAGTTGTGTAAACAGGAAATTCATTACAGTTGAACTTCTCCACTGTTCATTGATGGAGACTTAAACGCAGACTTAAACTGTTCGTGGCAATTCTAGTCCTAAAGCTAAATCATAGCAATTGCATCCTTAACAATCATAGCATAACTTTTCACATGAATTGAGATCCAAAGCCATCTTTATGGTTATTTAACAGGAAGAAGAAACCTTGAGAGGAACCAGTCTCAAATGGAACCCATCCTCTTCTGAATGACGCTGGATAGTGGGATTAAACACGGTTATAGTATAGAAATAAATCTAAATGAACAATATTCCTGATTAAAAAACGTTTTTCAAACTAGACAAAAAGATTGAGAATGTGTCTACCGTGAATCCCTAACACTAATTGGAAGGCTGCTCCATAGCTGGAGAGCTTTGTAGGAAAAAGCTCTGCCCCTGCTGTAGTCTTCATTTGTCCAGGTACTGATAAAGGACCTGCACCTAATTCACACAATCAACCGAATGTTTACTTGGGCACTGTGAAGTGAGGGCATTCAGTATTTTATAGGTCTTTAGTAATATTTTATAAACAATGCAGATTTTACTGGGACCTGGCCGATATAGTGTGGAGAAGCTGCTGTATTGTGGACTATTTGGAGGTTGTTTTTGAACCAACTGGTGGTGTCACAATAGTCTACCCTAGAGATAACAAACACATACGTACAAACGGACAAAGATGACTTGAAACATAGTGAATTACTATGAGTACATGGCAATACTGTTCGATCTGGATAGCATATCACTTCTATTGTAGATTGCAGTAAAGGTCAGCTGGGATATGATTGGAGGTCTTCAAGTTATTTATATGTACCAAACAGTCATTTACTTGGTCGAAATTAAGAAACATTTTTAATATATTTTCATAGTCTTCAAATGCCAACTGGAAAAGATTTCTCAGGCAGTTCTCCGAGACAAACCTGCAGACTGTATGTTCTGTGTGCTAAAGAAACACAAGTCCTTCTCAAGAATATCACAGAAGTGGGTGCTACTGGAGTAGGTGTGGAGTGTGTGCTTACTTTACCAGGACAGGAAAACATCTCTGACTGAGAGGGACCATGGTGTCATGAGTTGTCAGTGAAGTTGGCCTCAAGGAATGGAAACATCGACTGGATGGAGCACAGGCAACAACAAGAACATAGAATGTATCAGGATAGGCAGAAAACATAACCCCCAACAATCTAGGTGCCCTATTTTTATTGAATTTGATTGTATTATGTCTTATCACTAAGGGTTCAAGACTATCGTCCAAGGATGATGCTTTCTAACAAATGAATATTGTTTGAACCAAATGGCATCATCAATATGTCAAACATCATACCTCCTATATGACAGGTCCAGAATAGAGAGCCTACGATTGTCTTCCTGACAAAATCTATGTAAGTGATGACCTCAACATCTGCACTTATACTGCACTGGTAGCAGGTGTAGATCTTACCACATCACAACTAGTTATATAATACTGGAGGTCAAGATTGACCAGGTTAGCAAGAACTGTGTATTAATGCTGTTTCTGCCACCAAACTGATTCCACTAATCATCCCATTTTGACCATGGTCACATCTGTCCATTGCTTTTTGTCACATAGCTGCCCTTATCAATGGGTCATAGATAAGATTTCCAGAACTTCCTGCCTAAATCCTTGTTCTGCTCTTCTCACTCCCTACCAAGTGAGTGACCTCTTGCAACTGTTCCCAGCAATGTCTAACAATTCCATGCACAGGAGCGCAGTACGTGGTCTGATCGCTGTCAGGCAGCTTAGGCTTCATCACTCTGAGA
Organism: Ameiurus melas; assembly: GCA_012411365.1. Classification (NCBI taxonomy): domain Eukaryota; kingdom Metazoa; phylum Chordata; class Actinopteri; order Siluriformes; family Ictaluridae; genus Ameiurus; species Ameiurus melas. Next base: position 25,448,164 of record CM022764.1, on the reverse strand, counting down.
AGAATCCCACGGCAGCATTCAAGTGTAGATTGGCTTTAGAGGTGGCCAGACTCCCGGGAGATCGTGCTGAATTCACATGCAGTTCAATGAAGGATGACAGGCAACCATGCCAAACAACACTGGACTTGTTACCTGAAAATATCATCCCAGATTTATTGTATAGGTGAAAAGGACTAGCCTCTGCATGTCTTTACACAGCCACTGCCAGAGCAGTGTATGGGGATATAATATGCTCAAAACTCTCTCTGCCATGCATCTACAAGCTTATCAAGATGAGCTGAATTATCAACCAGCATTATTTACATAGATCTCAAGGCCAGCTCCATCCACTCATCATTACAGTGCGTTTATCCGACTGGATATAATTCTCCAAATCTCTCCATGGACTTGCAAAAGTTTATAAATTTTAAATTTAGATCCGAAATGTATATATTTCAGTAAAGCTGCTTTGTGACGATGTGGATTGTTTAAAGCGCGATACAAATAAAACTGAACTGAGTGGAATCGAATTGTCATGCGAAAATTCTGATTCATGAGGTTTGAGTAGCACTGGGGTGGCAGTTGTGGTAGCTAAGAATTCTGAGCCCTTGGAAATTGCTTTAATTTGATTTTCATAAGTGTCAAGAGCAGACCTGCCAACCGCCAGTCATTTCGTATAGGAGCTCTGCATTGTAATACCGGAGTACACTGTACTCTTTTTGAGTTATAACTCCAAAATATGCCAAAAGAGTCTTCTTTTAAAGCAAAAAAAAAAAAAAAAAAAGGCATATGAACCAGTCGACATATAAATTTGGAATGATTGACAGTTATGTCTGTGTTTTGAATTCTTCAATATTAAAAGCCCCACCTCCTCCCCCAACTATCTCACATTAACATAATGTTTTGGATGGTGCTCTTGTCTTGATTCAGGACAAGACACTGTCCCGTTGCTTTCTGTCAAGGTAAAATGAGAACGTTTTGAGTGTCATGTCGTTACAGGCCAGCAACTCTTTTCCCCCAGAAATATATATATTTTAAAATAATATTTCAGATGTTGATTGCGATTGCATGTTTAAAAAAAAAATATATATATATATATATATATATATATATATAATTTGCTTCTAAAACACAATCTCAATGACGCATCTTCTCCAGAAGCACAAAAGCAGATCATCAAAATCAGACAGCAATCAGCCTCAAGAACATTTCAACAGTGGCTTCCAAGGTCAAAGATATCAGGAATCAAGCTGCTGTTCATGAGGAATGTAGTATTTTCTTTATGGGTGTTGCTGCCCATCACCTTTCACTGAACTGATTGTGAATTCAGCCAGATCTTGTGAGAGTTTGGCTTCCTCCGAATCCCATCTCCGGTAGAAGGCTCCCCTTTGCTTCTACTTAGTGTGATGAAAGCTAAGCTGCCTGACAGGGATCAGACCCCGTACTGAGCTCCTGTGCCTGGGATTGTTAGATGTTGGCTTGTATTTAATGCAAAGACAGGTCACAGGCTATGTGAAAGAGGTTTTTTTTTTTGGTGGAGCTTGTCCTGTATTGCACATATGTATATAACCTTGTGTTGTGTATATAACCTTAGTTGTGGCGTTTGAGTTTAAAAATGACTTTGATTCCTAGATTACTGGAGATTCAATCCGTAATTCCATTCATTCCATTAATACAAACCTGTGATTTATGCTCCTGATGGACCTACTGTCAGAACGGCTGCCATACGAGCATTCAATTCAACTTCAATTTGATTCAATTCAAGAATTCAACAGAGCTGTGGTATAAAAAAATTTCACTTGAGTACAATTTTGTATTCAGTTTCGATGATGGTTTCTCTGTACTCCATGTAGGCTTTTAGACTCTACAGTATTTTCAGAGCTCTAACAATTGTTTTGGCTTTGGCCTTGAGATGTCTTTGGAAGTAAGTCGACTTTGCTTGCTGCGTGACTGGCCTGCCAATAAATTCAGCTTCAGACCCTTTCCCCTAATTTACCTCTCTGTGATGATATTGTGCACTCAGTGAAGCCTGCACGCAAGCTCATTGTGAAATTTAATCAAACCTGGACCAAGCAGAGCATGAATCTTTTGGAATTTTTTTTTTTCCCTCACTTGGACTGGAATCACACTTGCCGAGACGGGGTGTTTGTACATGCTTTGTCCACCTTAAGGGTCTCATTGAGGGTTAAATCAAGTGTCTGTGGTGACAATTTCATATTGATATTGGTGTGTTCTGATCTCATAATTAACATTGGAAGTAAATGCTGCCCAGAGATGTGCATACTATATAGCAGAAATGTGCGGCATTGAAATTCCGTCCTCAAGATAAACAGTCCCAGATTAAGATGCTGTCTCCTCTGATGTCATTAGTGTGAATATATATATATATATATATATATATATATAAAATATATATATATATATATGAAAAAAATCAACACCATCTGACCAACCTAACCCTGCAGTAAAAAAGTAACTCTTTTATTCTACAGATGAGGTAGACAGACATTAAGTTGAAAAAACACTGTATCTTTTGAACTGGTTTAACCATTATTGATCAAAAAGATCTATACAAAGTAACCATAACGATCTCACTGCCCTTAATATAAATGAGAAGAGCTGGACTTTCTCGGGCTTTAAATATAAAACCGAAAAAGGTGAAATATAGAAACTGTTACCTCGAGTGTTTTTTTTACCATTACGAATCCCTCCCACATCCCACAGGAGTGTGAGGTACATGTAGAAATCTGCCATGATGCCTTCCTTCAGGATGGTGTCCCCTGGAGAAAAGAGACAGTGAGTGTCCTTGCATCCCAAATCAGGATGCTGCAGAAATCCAAATTCTGGACCCATTAGAGAAAAAGAAGACGATTTAAGTGGAGGGTTTCCTTCAACGCTAATGAAGATTTCTAGCACACGTGTGGAAACTGAGCAGCGTCTTTATTTACAGCGAAACAATAAACGTTGTCATAATTCCAGGCATGGGTCAAACTCCAGGCAGATGGTCACAGAGGAGAATAATCTATTATAATAGCATGTCTAAGCAAGAACACTTACATTTGTGGTATTTGGAAGATACCTTTACTCAGACAAAATACATTTATACATCTGAGCGATTGAGGGTTAAATGCCTTGCTGAAGGGTTCAATAGGGGCAGCTTGGTGGTGCTGGGATTTGAACTTTACCTTCTGACCAATAGACTTAACCACTGAGCGACCACTGCATTATGGTGAAAATGATTATAGGTGAGTGCAAATGTGGTTTGAAATAAACAACATTAAATCCAGAAATGACAATAGATCAAAACTGATTCCGTAATATTTTATTAACAATGACAAAATAATGAAATACAGCATATATTGTTATATTTTGACATTTTATTCGTCATCAAACGGATGCAAAAAATACGCACCCGTTAAAAATCACGCTCTAATAATTCAGGCGCTAAAATCAAAGTATTGTAGCGTTTTCCTGCAATCTTTTCACTCACCAAGAAATAACAAAATGATAAACATGACAATATTTAATATTTTGGAAATTAAAGTCATTTTATCATGTAGTAATTTTTCGTAATATTAGTATAGACAAATGCGGCACCTTCTGTGCTTCCCCAGGTAAACTCAGCATCTGGCTTCCATTTGGGATCTGGATCATTTGATACGTTACTCTCAATAGGCTACTCATATTCTCATTAGGCTACTGACAGCTTCATCATCAGATCCACCGTCAAACGAGGCTAATACTTGATTAGAAACGTAAATCTGCAGTAAATCGCTGAGCCAAGTCAAATTTGATATAACATTTCTTTATTATGATTGACACATTACATCATCGTTGTTTACCACACATTCCCGATCTTGAGGAATGAAAGTGAATTGCACTTATTGAGCCGTGAGAGATTCAATATTGTTGCGAAGAAAAATATGCGTACACTCATACTGAATAGGACAATAGACACAGTTTTCCTAAAATAGCATGACGCCAAATGATTTATGATTTAAAATTGAAGTCAGTAAAAACAAACACAACATGTCCAAGCATGCAACCATGACAGAGAGCATACCAGCTGTTTTCAGAAGCTTATAGAGCATCTTATTACCCCAGTACTGGGTACCCGAGATCCGTGTGTGAGTGTGTGTGTGTGTGTGTGTGTGTGTGTCTCAGCTGAAACTGCACTGAAAACGTGTGCATCATTCCCTGAGCTGCATTACTGTGAAGTCACTGTGCCATGATCCCCATAGTAACAGATACGCCTCTCTCTCTCTCTGTCTCTCTCTTTCCTTGTCTGTCTCTCTCATGCTTTCTCTGTCTCCCTGAATTTGAACAAGACTGAACAAGAACAAGACTGACCTGGGTCTTGGCCTCCTACAGCTCTGACATGAGCTGCGAGACTTTCTGATTCTTTGTAACACACTCTTTGCACTGCCTTGGCTTGCAAGGAGAAGACGTGAAGAGTTCGTATGGGGACCTCCGGAAAAACCTCCTTCATCTCTTGGAGAAATTGCTCCCCTTCCTCTTCCGTGGGGAGAAAAAAAAACAGGCTGGTGTCTTCAGTGGGGTCCACCTGCATCTTTTTCCACATTGGCGAAGCTGGTGGATGGACAAACATAGGCTTGGGGAGTCCCTCTGCTCGGGCCAGCCTTAAACACGCTTTTCCTTGCATAGTCAACAGCTTCAGATTGGTTTCAAGGTCGGTGGCCATGGCAGGTGACAGTCTGCACATGGGCAAAGCGGTTTTCACAAAGAAGGAAAAAGCCCCAGCCTTACATAAATGATGTATGTTTGACCACGTCCCATCCTGGATGGCGCTAGATGGCCAGTTTGATTGTTACTCCATTCAGAGCAATATCAGACTGGTCACCCAGTCACCCAGTGAGTGACATATCCGAGCGCTGGCTCTCACACAACAATATCCCCCTTATCTCCTGGACCTCTAGGACCTAGAATTAACTCATGGCCCCTCTGACAACTTTTCCAAGCTGTGCAGACTCCATAGAAAACGGCTATCAAATACATTACTTTATATAGAGTACATCAGGCAAATTTGACACGGAACTAAGCGCCTTATTAGAAGATTTGAGACGGAAAGAATGGTGCTCTTTCATTCATTCCCACTCTCCATTTCACATTCAGCTCCTTATTGTATTCTTTCCCACACCATCCTATTACTTTCCCTCTCATTTCTTGATCACATCATTTTTTTTTGTTGCTGTTGTTTCATGTACTCTCGCACTCTCTCTCTCTTTCATCCCAGAGCTCTGCTGAGAGATCAAATTTCGCAATCTCTACACACTCAGGCTTTCTGCTTTACTTCTTACCTGCACTTCACTTGACATGTTATGTTTGAAATATTCATTATTTATGCCCGTGTGAATGGGTGTGTGAGTGTGTATGCGATTGTGCCCTGCGATGGATTGGCACCTTGTCCAGGGTGGACCCCTAATTGTGCCCGATACTCCCTGGGATATGCACCAGGTTCCCCATGACCCTGAAATATAAGCGGTATCGAAAATTGATCATTTATGACCTGTGACCTTTCATAGTATTCAAACAAAACTACTCAAACCTGTTTTGTTTTTTTTACTGTAACACATTTATCTAATGTATTAAAAAAAAAAAAACGAATACAATTTTTTAAATGTCATACTGCACATAAAGACAACGATAAAGACAATGATGAAGTAAATCAGCAACTTGTGGAATGTTTAATAAAGCTGATTAGTCAATACACACAGCTCCTGCATGAGCGGATATCTAATCTGGCAGGGAACACATCAGACAGCAAGATCAATGACTGTTACGGAGTGTAACATAAAAAAAGAGTAAGTAGGCAGTAAACAAGATGAAAATCAAACTGATCTGTGTTTGTGATGCTGCTTGCGGAGTGTCATTCCTCTCTCTTTGTACTCAATCCTTTTAAGTGTCTTTCATACAACACCATCGCTGATGTGTCACAAATCTTCTAAAAGACTGAGTTTGAAACGCAGCTTCAGGAGGAATTAGCATGGAAATGTAAGCTAATTTTATGTAAGTTGGATCTGATGGCTTTAATAATGAAATTTGCATGAATATGGAACACTTTATGTACGTAAACGTACTCGGGCTGATGAAAAGATTCACATTACAGCGGCGATGATTTCACACTGCAGACTCTCATGGACTTTTCATTGTGTGTGCTGTCATACACATGAGATTCAACAAAAATAAATACAGTTGAAGGCAAAAGTTTACACGCACTTAGGGTAAAGACTTTCAAACTAAATTCTTCACAACTCCAAACATTTCATACATTAGGGGACGTTATTTCCTTAAGAGGCCATTTCAAAATAATAGCTAAGATACAGACAAAGTTATTTCAACTTTTATTTACTATGTATAATATACTGGGGGATTAAATGTTTAAATACACCTAGTAGTAGTACTGTTAGTATTTGGCGACGTCGCCTTTTAACTGCTTAACTTGAATTAAAAGCTTGGGGTAGCCTTCCAGAAGCTTCTCACAAACTTTGCTGGAATTTTTTTCCATTTCCTCCTGACAGAACTGGTGTAACTCAGTAAGGTTTGTGGGCCTACTTACTCGAACATGCTTTTTCAGCTTTCATTCAATACGTTGTTGACTTTAAGTCATTTTTTGCTTAGGATCAATGTCCTGCTGGAAGATCGTGTTTCAATCAAGTTTGAACTTTCTGGCTGATGTCCTGAGGTGTTTCTTCAGTATTTCTACAGTGAGGGAAAAAAGTATTTGATCCCCTGCTGATTTTGTACGTTCGCCCACTAACGAAGAAATGATCAGTCTATAATTTTAATGGTAGATTTATTTGAACAGTGAGAGACAAAAAGCTCCTTTTTGGTCTAATCTGACCACAACACTTTCCCAAACCCAGTCCTTCTGTTTGGTGAAAGAGAGAGAAAAAGGCCCCACCTTCCCCTTTTTTGGAGGAGGAGGAGTGTCAGGTGTACCTCAGACGAATCAGCTCAAATATTGGAGGAAGAAATTTTTTTTTTTGTTTTTTTTTGCTGTATGCGCCAACACAACTTTCATCAGTCGGGAAAGGGTTGTGGTGGAAAATATGTTTTTTTTTTTTTTTTTGGCTGAGGGGACAGGACAACTTCACCGCATCAAAGGGACAATAGACCGTCAAATGTACCATGTACCGTCAAATCTTGGGTGAGAACCTCCTTCCCTCAGCCAGGGCATTGAAAATTAAAAGTCATTACTAAGTCATTACCAAGTACTAAGTCATGTTTTGCAGAGGGGTCAAATACTTATTTCCCTCATTAAAATCAAATCAATTTATAACATTTTTGACATGCGTTTTTCTGGATTTTTTTGTTGTTATTCTGTCTCTCACTGTTCAAATAAACCTACCATTAAAATTATAGACTGATCATTTCTTTGTCAGTGAGCAAACGTACAAAATCAGCAGGGGATCAAATACTTTTTTCCGTCACTGTAAATAATCCTCCTTTGTCATGATTTCATCTTTTTTTCTGAAATGCACCAGTCGCTTTTCCATCAAAATCCCCACAATATGATGCTACCACCCCCATGCTTCAGAGTCCATACATAGCGCTGATCACTATGGCCAATTCCTTCGACTTGTCTCTGGTGCCCCCGCCAACCCCCTTAAAAAATCTTCACCTACACTGGCACTTCTACTCTGTGCACTTTGCTTTTCTAGAACTCAATTAAAAATCTCGTATAGTAGCACTACTTGCATTGTTATCTGCTTGATGTATCGCTTTGCTTGTTTTTCTTTATTTGTAAATCAATTTAGATAAAAGCATCTGCTGAAAGAATAAATGTAAATGACTATCTCTTTGTCCTGGTGATTTTTAATGCTGGTCTTAGAGTAGGGGCTTCTTCAGTCTTTCAGGCCATGTAGGACTCTCTTAATAGTGGCACATAGTTTACTACCTGATGCTTCCAACTCCTTCCCCAGTTCCTTTGTTGTTGTCTAAAGATTCTTTTGGACTAAAGTTCATTTATCCCTCATTCTTCTCATTCCTCATTCCTGTTTGTGTGGTCCCGAGATGTTTATATTCACAAACAATTGTTTGTACACATGTTTGTGGTAGCTTCAGATGTTTGGAAATTGCTCCTTAAGAGGAACCAGAATTGTGGGGTTTGGCTGAGGTTCTTGGGTTTTCCCAATAGTATTTTTCCCATGGTATAATTACCTGTGATGTAAACAAACTAGATGCTCTAATTGACTTGCTAAAAGAAATCAATGTAAAATGAAATGTGGGCTAAAAAATGAGTTTAAATATCTTTAGCCTAGGTGCATATCATTTATTTGGCCTCAACTGTATGTATATAATTATTACATAGGATGAGATTCAACATTATTGTGAAAGTATACAGTACCAGTACAACAACATGTAGATGAAGAAAGCCGTTATTGGTCACGTATACAGTATCTCACAAAAGTGAGATTAGCCATTTTCCATGTCTTATTCAAGGTATAAACTTCTAAAGCCACAATCTTGTACATTATTGTCATGTAAGGAAGGGTGAAATGGAAGCAAACGTCGGCCATGTTTCTAGGCTGCGGTGCATTCTGGGGAATGGCATCACTGTTTTGCTATGATATGACAATTATACAATACCATTGCTCATTTCTGTGTCACAGTAAGAATCTCTAGAGATGATACCAGACTTACTATCCTGCGTGGGTTTGTAACAAAAAGCCCCGCCTCTGGTCTTCATTGGCTGCTCGCTGAAACTTTCGGAGTTTAGAACGAATCGTTTAGAACAGATCATTGAACGAGTCGTTTGTGACACTGGGGATAAAGCTCATGCCGCAGTTTAAATGATGAGCACGTTAAAGTGTTTTTGATCTCGGATGCATGGAATTCTATCGTATGCGACCTTTAAAACGAAAGTAGGCACGAACAGTTTGGAAGATCACAGCAGTATGCTTTTTTGCAGATCAACGCGTTCCTACACACCTGATTAGACCTGTGAAGGAGCTGATAATTAACTGATGAGTGTGTTAAAGCAGAAGGAACATGTTTCAGCAAGAATCCGTTGAAAATGTGCTGTGACATTGAACTAGACGAGTCACAAACAAACCCAGCGGTGACACCTCTTTATCACTTCTGACTCAATGTGATCTGTTGGGTGATTAACTTGTGACCGTATATGGATACGTTAGACTTTAGCATATCTCAATCTTTAATATCCTAGTGATGAATTAACCTGCTGTACAGATACCAAAGCTTGTGTTATAGCTGCATTCAAAAAATTTAAAAAATTAAATCATGAAAACAATATTTAAATAAGAATTTTATCGGAAACATGGCAAAGATCGTAAAAAAAAGACTCCTGGAAGAATAATGTGAAACTTGATGAAACAGAAATAAAGGTGTTAGCAGGGAATATTTATCTCTTTAGCCTCTTTGCTTGACACATTTTTTATCTTCTTTTTGAATATCAGTGACGATCAGTCTCTTGGTCTTCTCCTTCAGGACATTGCTGTCCTTTTGTGGCCGGATGAGCTATCCATGCCATTTTGGCTCTATTTTATGTCACTCCACCTGTTCAGCACCGCCTGGGGTTGTGTCACTGTGTTTCTTCAAGAAGCAGTCATGGTTCATCAGCACCCAAATGTCAACCTCTTTCACAGTATAAAGGTCAGTAAAGTGTTACCAGGCTGTGTATTCTTCAAGTGGAATAAAGACTGACATAAATATGACTTGAAAAGGGTGAGGTGATTGACAGACATATTCACCACAGGGTATCATCTCTGAATCAAAGCTGAATGTTAAAAGCCATCCAATTTTTCAGGAGGTAGATACATGCCTAAAGCAGTAGTTCAGAGGTCTGGACCTTGCAGAGATGGAGGGTCAAGTCACATTTGAGTTGCTCAGTGAAGGCATTGCAACTCGATTCAGACGCTCATGAAAGTATAAGTATGATCCTTGTTTGTTAAGTGTCTCATGCAGCTCAGAGACTTGATTTGGACTTAAATCAGACACTTGAAAGTTGAGTCAGACATGTATGTCAGAGACTTGAGACTTAACTCAGGCTTCAGCTTAGAGAATCGAGACATGACTTGGAATGGCTGCTCATAAACTTGAGACTTAATATAACACTTTACTGAACCCAAAGGGTAATTAGAGATTGGAAGTTGATGAAAATCCAGGTGGATGGAAATCAAAATCTCCAACTTAAAGCTCAAAGAGTTGAGATTTGACTCAGATTTACAGCTCAGAGATGTGAGACTTGACTTGGGCCAGCCTCTTAGATAGTTGAGACTTGATTCAGACTGGCAGCTCAGAGATTTGAGATTTCAGTTGAACCGGTTGCTTAGAGACTTCAGAATTGAATCGGTCTTCAGCTCATCCACTGGACTCAGACTTGCAGCTCGGAGACTTGAGACTTGAGTCAGACTGGCCTCTCAGAGACTTCAGAATTGACTCTGCCTTGCATCTCAGAGACTTGAAACTTGACTCAGACTGGCCTCTCAGAGACTTCAGAATTGACTCTGCCTTCAGCTTAGAGACTTCAGAATTGACTCAGACTTGCATCTCAGAGACTTGAAACTTGACTCAGACTTGCATCTCAGAGACTTGAAACTTGACTCAGACTTGCAGCTCGAAGATTTGAAACTTGACACAGACTTGCAGCTCCGACACATCAGACTTGACTCAGACTTGCAACTGAGAGACAGACTTTAGCCTTGATTACCTGGCGTGTCCATCATAAGTCCTTATGGCAGTTGTTACTGTGCAATCAATAACATTAGAACGAGTGCATTAATGCAAAACTGTGATTGGCGGCTGCACAAAAATCAGAGCTGCTGTTATACAAAATTATTTGTAAGTCGCTTGGGATAAAAGCGTCTTCCAAGTGAATAAATGTAATGTAAAATGAATCAACACCATTTGACCAATCACAAGCCAGAATTCAACAGCACCGCGGTATCATAACATTTACTGTATATTACAACTAGCATCCTTGGATAAGGCTTATTTGAGATCAACAAGGATAATGAAATGTTTTTCCTCTGAAAGCTGGAACAGAGTTCTACAGAGTTCTAAATTAAAACCTGAACAGATATAATAACAGTGCACTCAATGACTCTGATGTTACAAGATGTTGAAGTTGCATCTTTATAAGCACTGAAACAGTGGGTGCCTTCACAGAGGCTTCAATTCTGTTCTTTATTTCATTTTTTTTTTAATCAGCAGCAATAATCTTACAGCGAGATGTCTGCAGGAATCTATAAACACATTTATAAAGTAAAACAAATAAAACATTTGGAGTAAAAATAAGTCAATTAGTTACTGTGTGTCTCATATACAGGAGTGTGGCGTTTTATTTATTTAATTATTTGGCTTTGAAGTGAGGAAGTGCATCAAAGATGTGCTTTATTTCAGACATGGACTAATTTCGTACAAAAAGCTGCAAACAATGCTCAGTGGCAAAAATAAATAAATAAAATTATATATATATATATATATATATAATACGCAGGTGAATGTGAGAGGACTGAGTTTATTTAAATGATTATTCATGTATAACGGAATGTACATTGGTGTATTCGCTATGTGCAAAGTCCGGCCTCATAACGCACTGTTCAATTCAGTTCAGTTTGATTTGTTTAGCGCGTTTAACACTGGACTTTGTTTATAAACACAGGATGGAGATTTTAAGCGTGTGGATTGATCCCTATCGGGCGAGCCGGTGGCGACGGTGGTGAGGAAAAACTCCCTGAGATGATATGAGGAAGAAACCTTGAGAGGAACCGGACTCAGAAGGGAACCCGTCCTCATCCGGGTAACGACGGAGAGTGTGAACGTAAAAGAAAGTTCATTATGGTGTTTATATGAACTAGTTCACTGTTCACTAAAGGAGACCTGAGTGCAAAACTGCACGTTGTAATTGCAGTCCTTTGAGAAACCTGATTGAGTATCAATTTAAAATAATTACGTGAGGAATAAATCATTTTGTGCTGCTGTGATGGTGATGGGATCTAATATCTATCTATCTATCTATCTATCTATCTATCTATCTATCTATCTATCTATCTATCTATCTATCTATCTATCTATCTACCTACAGTCATGGACGAAATTATTGGCACCCCTGGAACTTTTCCAGAAAATGCACCATTTCTCCCAGAAAAGTGTTGCAATGACCAATGTTTTGGTATAAACATGTTTATTACCTTTAAGTGCATTGGAACAGCACAAAAAAGCAGAAGAAAAAAGGCAAATTTGACATCATTTTACACAAAACTCCCAAAATGGACTGGACAAAATAATTGGCACCCTGTTAAAACTGTGGGTAAATAATTTCATTTCAAGCATGTGATGTTCATTTGAACTCACCTGTGGCAAGTAACAGGTGCTGGCAATATAGAAACCAAACTGAAGCCAGTTAGAGTGTATAAAAGTTGGCACAACCTTTGTGTTGTGTGCCTGTGTGTGCCACACCAAGCATGGAGAAGAGAAAGAAGAGCCGAGAATTGTCTGAGGAATTAAGAAGCAAAATTGTGGAAAAATACAATCTCAAGGTTACAAGTCAATCTCCAGAGATCTTAAAGTTCCTTTGTCCACTGTGCGCAATATAATCAAGAGGTAGAGGTTTATAACCCATGGAACTGTGGCAAATCTCCCTGGACCTGGACGGAAGAGAAAAATTGATGAAAGAATGCAACGCGGGATAGTTCGAACGGTGGATAAACAACCTCATTCAACCTCCACGCAAATTCAGGCTGTCCTGCAGACTCGGGGTGCATCAGTGTCGAACCATACGTCGTCATCTGAATGAGAAGAAGCTCTATGGCAGGAGACCGAGGAGAACCCCACTTCTGACACAGAGGCATAAAAAAGCCAGACTGCAGTTTGTAAAAATGTACCGGAGTAAGCCTCAATCCTTCTGGGAGAACGTTTTCTGGACAGATGAGACTAAGGTAGAGCTTTTTGGCAAAGCACGTCATTCTACTGTTTACAGAAAACAAAAAGAGGCCTACACAGTACCTACAGTCAAACATGGTGGAGGTTCAAGGATGTTTTGGGGTTGTTTTGCTGCCTCTGGCACTGGGTGCATTGACTGTGTGCAAGGAATCATGAAATCTGGAGACTATCAAAGATTTTGGCGCATAAATGTAGGGGCCGAGTGTAAGAAAGCTCGGCGCTCGGTCCAGAGGTGTTCATGCGGTGTTTCAGCAGGACAATGACCCAAAACATATCTCAAAAAGCGCCCAGAAATGGTTGGAGACAAAGCGCTGGAGAATTCTGAAGTGGCCATCAATGAGTCCGGATCTAAATCCCATAGAACACCTATGGAGAGATCTCAAAAATGCTGTTGCGAGAAGGCACCCTTCAAATCTGAGTGACCTGGAGCAGTTTTCAAAAGAAGAGTGGTCCAAAATTCCAGTTGAGAGGAGTAGGAAGCTTGTTGATGGTTATAGGAAGCGGTTTCAGTTATTTTCTCCAAAGGGTGTGCAACCAAATATTAAGTTGACCTAACCCTAATTTTTGAGTTTTGTGTAAAATTATGTCAAATTTGCCTTTTTTCTTCTGCTTTTTTGTGCTGTTCCAATGCACTTAAAGGTAATAAACATGTGTATACCAAAACATTTGTCATTGCAAAACTTTTCTGGGAGAAATGGTTCAGGGGTGCCAATAATTTCATCCATGACTCTATCTATCTATCTATCTATCTATCTATCTATCTATCTATCTATCTATCTATCTATCTATCTATCTATCTATCATGCCACATGCTAACATTTTAAAGATTAGGAATAAATCCGTTGTTAATTAGCCTTAGCTAATGTTTTAGAACATTCCTTGGTGATATTAATTTACCATCAGGAATTACAATCAGTGTGTGCTTTCATACCTTTGTGGATTTTCTTGTAATTTTCTTTCATACTTTCAGTAAATTTTAGTTTACTCATTTTTTCTCCTTAAATAGAAAATCTGAAGTCGTACTTCAACTTTGGCCAGATGATTTATGTAGAATGTAGGCAACCGTTCTTCATGCAGCAGTAATGCACTATTGATTTGATATGGATTCCGCAGTGTTTCAGCAGCTGGAAGAAGTAATGAGACCATTGTCGAACTTTATTCTATTTGGTCCAAGTTTGCACCTTGTTTCCAATATTCACTTTTCATAGAAAATAGAATATTTTCAATAGAAAGCTGCCCCCCCCAAAAAAACTTTCGGTCCTAGGAAACATCAACGATAGTTCATAATTTAAAACTACTTTTAATGGAGGTCAAAAAGTGAGAGAAAAATCTGGCCACTAAAGTATTATCCCATAAATCATCATTCGCAGGTTTACCATAGACATCTCTTTCAGCTCCCAGGGTGCTGACACTGTAGTCATTATATGAATATTAATGACGTATCTCTCTGGGCAGCTTACCTACAATGGATGAAGTGAGTCCTAAGTCTTGACCTGGTCAGTCCAAACACAGCGGTCTTGTTAAAACTAAATTGTCTTGTAATTGAAACTTGTTTATCAGAAGTGAAAGAGTGCACGGAAGAGAATGGGTGACATCCAATACTGCCCCTTTAATGGTATTTACACCGCTTTAATTTACCGCCAAACACTTTAATCTGCAATAAAGTGAGCATTACGTACTGAGAATTACTCACAGTGTCTAATGAATGAATCGCACTGCAATGTGCTATATGTGTCCATACAGTACATATATTACACAATATCAGGATTTTTTGTTTGATCTGTTGAATAAAATGCCGGAATAAAAAAAAATAAAATAAAATAAAATAATGCATGTTTTTTGCAACAGAAGTTTTGCAACTTATTTTGACTTCTGAGCAGAGATGCATCTGCATGACATGCTCCTGCGGTGTTCTAAATGACTGAAATGGCCAAATCTAGAATGGTTGGAGGATTCTTCGCAGAGTTTTAAACAGTTCGTACATGCTTTCAGTACATTTATGCATGCGTAATCGGTTTGGCTAACAAATTCTCATGTTCCTAAAATGAAGGAATTTTAGTGAAACATTTACGGTCAGGTCTTAGAGTGACAATAAGAGCTTCACCTCATATCTCAATAATCATCTTCATTTCATATCTCAAAGCTCTATTAAGAAGAATAGATTTTTTTTCCCCATGGTCTCAGTCCTCAAACGGCTAAGAAAGCTAATCATTCTGAAGTACTTTTAAGGGAGGTCATAAGGACAAGTTTGCTTTTAGCAAACAGCTTCAGCTTAAAGTAAAAAAAAAAAAAAAATAGGGTTATGTGTTTAGTTTAGTTTAACGTGCTGTTTGATAAGTAGACAGTGAATGTACGAGTGCATTCTAGACACTTCACTGCTTTTTGCAATAACATAACGGCTTAATGTAAATATTCACTCTGGTATAAAACCGTATATGTGGAATTTACATGAGTAGTGCATTTGTTTTTTTTTTTTTTTTTCACCTGTTTTCTTTATTTAATCAGCTTTTGTTTTACTGTAGATATTTGTAGTTATATATGTTGTGTCAACAGACTATCCTGAGCCTAAACTATTATTAACAGTTGAATTATTGAAGTATTAGCTAACGGTAAAAGAAATGCTTAACTGCTATTATTTCAGAGTACACAAGTAGCTGCAAAGGGGGAAATAAGTATTAAATGCGTGAACATTTCTTTCAGTAAATATATTTCCAGTGAGGCTATCCAAATGAAATTTACACCAGACTTTGGTATTAACTCAAGAAATCCGCAAATATAAAGAAATCCAAACATTAAAGTCCATAAATGAAGTTGTGTGTAATAAAGTGGAATGACACGGGAAAAAAGTATTGAACACGCTAACTGAAATATATTTAATACTTAGTGGAGAAGACTTTGTTTGTAATGAAGCTTCAAGACACTTCCTGAATGAAATAATGAATGGGCCGCAGTGTTCAGGTGTGATTTTGGTCCGTTCTTCTGAATATATCGTCTTTAAAACTTGTTCAGTTTGATTCGAGTCAGGTGACTGACTGGGCCGTTCTAACACCTTGAATTTTTCCCTCTGAAACCAAATGAGAGTTTCCTTTATTGTATGCTTTGGATCGTTGTCCTGCTGGAAGCTCCACCCATGTCTCATCTTCATCATCCTGGTGGATGGCAGCAGATTCTTCTCAAGAATCTCCAGGTAAAGGGCTCCAT
The DNA here is from genome assembly GCA_012411365.1 of Ameiurus melas. NCBI lineage: Eukaryota > Metazoa > Chordata > Actinopteri > Siluriformes > Ictaluridae > Ameiurus > Ameiurus melas. The sequence goes on along the minus strand of CM022764.1, from coordinate 25,432,057 downwards.
TCATCGTTCCTTCAATTACATGAAGTCTGCCAGTACCATGTGATGAAAAACAGCCCCACACCAAGATGCGTCACCTCCAAACTTCACTGTTAGTGTAGTGTTTTTAGGGTGATGTGCAGTGCCATTTCTTCTCCAAACATGGTGTATAGTTTGACAGACAAAAATTTTAATTTTGCTCTCCTCTGACCAGACTCCACTCTCCCAGTATTTCATAGACTTGTCCAAATGAGTTGTAGCAAACTTTAAACGAGGTTCGACATGCCTTTTCTTTAGTGATGGAGTCTTGCGGTGTGAGCGTGAGCAGTGGAGTGCATTGCCTACTGTTTTCTCTGTGACGACGGCACCTGCTGCCTCCTAGTGTTTCTGGAGCTCTTTCCGAGTGGTCCTTGTCTCTTGGGCTACTCTTCTGACTATCCTTCTGACTCCCTGGTCAGAAATCTTATGAGGAGCTCCTGTGAGTGGCCGGTTGATGATGGAGTGATGTTGCTTCCACCTGTGGATAATGGCTCCAATGGTGCTTAACGGGGAATTCAGAAGTTTTGAAATACTTCTGTATCCGATTCCATCAATATATTTCACAACAATAAGGTTGCAAACGTCTTAGGAGAGCTCTTTGCTTTTACCCATCATGAGATGTTTCTTGTGTGACACTTTCGAAGTAACCCAGCTGATATTAATTTGCACAGAGAAGAGGTATTATTACTTTCTAACTTGTTATGGATTTCAGCTGGGTCCTTGCCTGACCTTGCAGAACGGCTTTTTCTTAGTGTGTTAATATTTTATATCGTCTTCCCGTGTCATTCCTTTTTATTACACATAACTTTATTCATGGACTTTAATGTTGGGAATACTTTATATTTGCGGATTCCTTGAGTTAATACTGATGTCTGGTGAAAATTTCATGTGAATAACCTCATTGGAAATTTATTTAGTAAAGAAAAAAAAAATGTTGACGCGTTCAATACTTATTTCCCCCCACTGTAGATGTCAATGGACAAACTTAACAAACTAGCACGCTAACAATTAAAAACGGGCTACCTACTAAAGAATGAACTTAAAATAACACATTATTTCCTGAAGAAATGTTTTGAATGTTTATTTCTGAAATTATCAACAAGTTCACATTTAGAAAATGCTACTTAGCTACCAACGTTTTGGCATTAGAAACCTATCTACTGTAGCTCAAACGATAACAAATAAAGAAAGGTTGCTAACAATTAAACACTAGCTAGGTGCTAATTTAACAAAGTAACAATTTCAATACGTCTGTGAGTTCAAATCAACAATATACTATCATTTATACAGCAAAATCATGCAATGAACACAGAAAAAGTAATTGAGTACAAGCATGACAGCTAAAATCTAGACACTGGATATAACAAAATACAATGCATTAGAATAAGAGCAGTGGATAACAAGCTGCACCGACAGGAAAAAAAAAAACGTATAAACCTGACAGAGTACAACAGGGACTCTGAAGGCCCGGGAAAAGAAACTTCCTGAAGTGGCTCATTTTGGTGATTGGGAGTCTGCACCGTTTGCCACAGTGAAGTGCCTGATATTTGACAGATTATTGTAGCTCTTTTCCTGCTTGATATACAGGGAGTGTACAGAGGTGAGGTAACATGCAGTTATTTTTGAGGCTCTTTTAGTGAGAGAGTCTGTGTTGCTCTAGCAGACCGTGATGGGCAGTGTCAGAATGCTTTCAATGATTGCCCAGTAGAATTGAGTTAGCATCTGCTCAAGGAAAGAAAGTCTCTGTAATGCCTCTTTGACAATGTTGCTGACGTTCTGGCTTTTGGATGATTGTTGATGTTTTCAGATTTTGCGATTTTGCATAAATCTCTGATTAGTTTTTGAGATGTTTTGGAGAAGAGGCTGTTGTCCCCAAACCAGGTTACAGCATGGACTACTCCTCTTGTCATTATAGTGATTCATCATTTAAAATTGTCCATTGATGGTGGTGTCATCGGGATATTTGAATAAAGAGAACAGAAAATGGGAGAGAACACAAACCTGGCAACTGTTCTCACTACTCTGCATGAGATTCCTTTGGGTTCATCGGTTTTGTTCCCACCTCCCAAAAACATACAGAAAGGTCAACTCCATCCATCTTCTATACCACTTTATCCTTTTCAGGGTCACGGGGAACCTGGAGCCTATCCCAGGGAGCATGGGGCACAAGGTGGGGTACACCCTGGACAGGGTGCCAGTCCGTCACAGAACACAATCACATACACACTCACACACCCGTTCATACACTACGGACATGCCAATCAGCCTACCATGAAAACCGGAGTACCCGGAGAACATGTAAACGCTGCACACACAGGGCCAAGGTGGGAATCGAACCCCCAACCCTGGAGGTGTGAGGCGAACGTACTAACCTAAGCCACCGTGCGCACAGATAGGTCGACTGTCTATGCTAATTTGCCCTTTGTCCCATCCAGGGTGCATCCGTGCATCAAACTCAGTGCTTCTTGGTCCACAGTGACTCTGAGCAGGATAAAGCACTTACTGAAGAAAAATGAATGCATGAAATCTAGAGGAAACCGAGGTTCTGACCTAATACACAAGTCATGCAACATGAGGATTATGACACCTATGATGTTCAAGCTATGCTATTGTTATCCACTGCAGTAATTTCATAGACCAAGACATGCGTTCTGAGGTCAGACGTCTTTGTTTGCTTTTGTTTGTTTCAGCAAAAGTTTCAAAGATTAAAAAGTCGAGCTAAATTTAATCGAGCAAAACATTTTCAGCTAACGCACTGCTGTCTTATTTACCATCTGGCTTTGTACAAGTATGACGGTTAGAAAATAAAAAATCAATGGCATTTCACAGTACATCGTCTTCTCTGTCACTGAGTCGAATACAGTTTTATTTTGTACCTGAACTATAAAATGTAAACAGCACACCAAACCAGGGCTTCCTTTCGATGTTCCTAACGGACATCGAATCGCATCTGACTTATTGATGGTAAGGTTCTCCATCCATTTTCTGATAGGAAAACCCTTTATTTTAAGGCTCTACGTTGACGTCTACAGCGTACACTTTAATAGGTACGGCAAGTTGGAGCAAAATGAAGTTAGTTGACTCAACCTATAACTTTAGTCTAGTTGGTGATTCGTTTCACGGTTTGTACGCATCCCGCACAGTGCCGAAACGTCTGTCCACGTTCTGCGCTGAAGCATCCCATATTTTAACGCATAAAATATACAGAAATCTGCCGAGATCTAAAGATTATGCATGTCTTTTAACATAAATTTGAATGAATAATAAGCAGCACTTTGAACTCCAGAGTTTTCAGCGTGCTTCTTGATGCTTTTCACTTTAAAGGTCAGGCATATGCACACATTCCTGATGTAAAAAAAAACAACAACAACCCAGAAACAAACATGCAAATGTGTATGAATAAATTAGTATGCTAGCTGAAGTATTAGCCTTTTTAAGATTTGTCCATATTTATGCATCGTATTAAATCCTCTCGAAGTTAAGCACAACCCCTTAAGCACAAGTTAGACGTCAAGCAGCTCGGACAGCTCAAGCACTGCAGTAGAAAGAGAAGTGTAATGCTGAATGTACGCTACACGCAGACTAATTTTGTTGAACTGAGACAACCCCCTGTGGCGAGTGCTTGTGTCTGTGAACGGTTCGGCGACACAATGTTCTCAGTCTGTTTTGTTATCACAGTTGCTTCAATATATTCGAGCATATATTCTCTCCAACGAGTCTCGTAGTATGAGCACCGCTACGACGAGCAGCACGAACAGTGACGAGCAACAATTAATGAGGATCTGAGAGGAAATTACTGTAAGCACAATAGTAGTTTGGGCTGTTTTCTCAGAATGGATGTTAAGAACAGCAGCGATGAAAAAACGACCATGAAATGATTCCTTAAGTGCGCAGTATTAAAAAATCGTTACGTTTCTTTGCTCTGTACCTCCAGTTCTCTTTGCAGAACAGACAATCAGTACGTTTACATGGACAACAATAATCCGATCTGAACCCGATTAAGACGATACTCTGATTAAGAAACTAGCATGTAAACAGAGATTATTGATGACTTTAATCAGATTAAAGTCTCACCCGAAGTAAACACAAATGGAATGAAGACGTGTGGAGTGTTCCTGTTTTAGTCGCAGTATCGATGTGTGTTACAGACGTGTACATACCTTCATCACACTGTTAAAGTCGTGTAGGAGTTTTCATCGCATTGTGCGACAGGACACGTACACACACGGCAGCGCTCGACCGTTTGACGGCAAACAAGAGAGCACGGCTGCGTCCCAAAACCGCATATGTATTTCAGCTACTATATAGACGGTACATAGCTACGGTATATAGCTACATGTATTTCAGCTACTATATAGACGGTAAGTACGCGGTTTGGGACGCAGCCCACGGCTTCAAGCAGTCGTCTATTTGCACGTACAGCACGACTAATAATTAACCGCACTCGAAGCTTTAGTAAAAATTACAAATAAATACACCCAAAACTGTATACGGTACCATAACCAAGACGAACTGTATGTCGATACGTGAAATTCTGGACGGAACGTGGCGCGAGGACGTAATGACGTGTGACGTTAATCGAACTATGTTCTATAACGTATAACACGGGTACATGAAAGGAATATTCTAAACGTGACTCATGTAAACACCTTAATCAGAATATTGTCTTATTCAGAATAAGGTGAGTAATTAGATTACTTTTGTCCGTGTAAACTGAGTCAATCCGTCTTGATACTGTCTCCCGGACCAATCTTTTCACCACATGTTTCATTAATTTCTTATTTGATTGTGTTGTTGTTGTTGTTGTTGTTGTTGTGGTTTCTGTACAAAATAGTGCCAAAACAAATACCACAGCCACTTCTCCCGACTTCATCTTGACAAAGTCGCTTCTTCAGGGAACTCCCCAGGTGAAAGTTTGTCTAGTCTGTGAGCGTCATGTCCAATAAGTTATTTAATCTGCACATCACTACAGCCACGAAACAACAGATCGCAAGTCATAAAAGTAACGTACAGTGATACCGAGATTAGGAAAGTCGTGCAATGTCCACCTCCTCGTTTGGCTATTCAGACGCTGTTGTTCCATTGACTTATCACAAGGTCTTACATTTCTTATTAAGTCTAAGCCTTTGTATTTTGGTTTGGCCATAAAAACATTTTCACCCAGCTTTAGAAAAAGACAAATAAATCAAGTTCTCTGATCTGGCGAGCAGGTGTTTCTGCCACTTATGTTTAAGATCAGCCGAAAAAGCTTAATGCATTGTAAAATGGTGCTCAAAAACACGGCTGCAGGTTTCACAAAGTCTTATGGACTGTTATTATTACTGAATATTTTAGTATTAGAATAAATAGAACATAATATACTGGATGTATATTACTGCATATTATAGTTCTTAAGCATATTTCATATAGTAGATATAAAGCAGTTGAGTCATCAAGGAAATGATGATAATGATTTGTGTCTAATCTAGAAACCACAAACAAACTTCCTGCTACAAGCTGGGATCCGACACGTTCCCATGTCCCATCCATTCCTCAATTTGTGTTAGGTTTTCAGATATTAAACTTTAGTGAGAACTCCATGCCATATCCTTCTAAATAGATTTCTCTAAAGCTGCGGGCTGCGCTCACAAATCATCATTAGTGCTTATTGGAGCACTTGCTCATGTCTGTCGTGTGGCCGAAATCATGCATATTTCAAGAAGTATGGATTTCTACAACCTGCAGAAGGGAAAAATGACTTAAAAGTGCTCTCATGCAAGATATTGTGCTAGATTTATAATGCAAAAAAAAAAAAAAAAAAACTCTTCAGAGGCTGTTTCATTTACATTCTGCTTTTGAACTCGGGTGATTCTGAGGGTTTAATCTCGGGGAAAGTAAAAAGGGAACACGCAGAGTTCTCGTTAAAATGCACGTTGGGGGTATTAAGACTTGATTTGTAAACACAAATGCTGTCGTGCTGGGAATCTGGGAAGCTGTGTATAAACTCCGATATGTCAAAAAAAGAACGTATTTGTTCATGGTGTGCTGCTTCAGCCGTTCTCTGATATCCAGCAGATGTGTTCTCACAAACAGCAGCCGTCATTAGTCATTAATGCATTCATTAGCAGTGAATCAGGAATAAGCCATGCATGCGATACGGGCGGCTATGCTGCTTTAAGCACAGCGAGAGGGAGTTAAACATAACTGAAGAACGGAGCAGAGAATCATCAAAAGAAAGTGCGAGCTAGAAAGCTTGAGATCTTGAGGAAATTGCTGAATATCTTTTTTATTTATTTTTTTTTTTTTGGGGGGGGGGTCACTCAGCCTTCATTAATTTATCTGTGTATACTGTATCTGAATATTACATGGTGTATTTGTTTTTTGTTGTTGTTTGTTTGTTTGTTTTAAAGGAGGCTATCTTGTCACACTTTCAAGAGATGACCTACAAATATATGAATGACTCAGACGTCATGGTGGTTTAGTGGTTAGCACATTCGCCTCACACCTCTGGGGTTCAAATCCCACCTCCATCCTGTGTGCATGTTCTCCCTGTACTTTTGGTGGTTTCCTCCAGTTTTCTCCCCCAGTCCAAATATATCCATTGATTGGTTGAAGCATTTCCAAATTGTCCTGACAGGCATTTCCAAATTTTCCTTAGTGTTTGAATGTAGGTGTAATTGTACCCTGTGATGGGTTGGCACCCAGGGTGTCCCCTGCCTTGTGCCCCCGATAGGCTCCAGGCTCCCCCTTGGCCCTGTGTAGATTAAGCGGCATGGAAAATGGATGGATAGATTAATGACTCAGGACAAAGGACATTTTCCCTCCAAGCCAGCAGAGGTCATGCTCACCAGCGTTCTAGCTTGACCTCTCGTGATCATATCCACATCCGGGTCACTTCCTGGTTGTTCCCTATAGAAACTGTTCATGGACATTCACTAATTGTGAAGCCTTGGCATTACCTTGTGTTGTGTGTCAGGTCTGAGCCATTTATTTAGATAATTCTTCTTTTGTGCATGACCCTTGATCACTTTGACTTTGTCTCTTGGATATCCCTTTGGCCTTGATAACTGGTTGGAATTTGGTAATTGGAAGTTTATTCAACTAAGGTATTCTGCAAATGGGTCGTCACACTGCATCCGAGGCTCCATTGTTAGAGGCACAGGCTTGTATCACAAAACTTGTAAAATATTGATGTAAACTCTTGCTGCTATAGCAGCTCCTAAAACCATCTTTCATTGCATTCAAATATTTTAAAATATCCCATAATGCCGCTACAACGGAGGTAACAAGGCCTTACCATCCCATCATGTTTGGTGCAGCCTCCGAGTGTCCGATAGTTGAGTAAATTTGCATGACGTGACACAACATCTCACTCTGTGTTTCATGTCCTTATGTAATATTAATCCGTGTAAAATATATATGTGTGTGTGTGTGTGCAAGTCAAATGGGGTGAGCTAAGACCACAGATTACCTGCCTAGGAGAGGACAAGCAGCAGAAAATTTATTCCTGATGCACAAACCGGAAAAGAAACAAAATCAACACTATTTATCCCAGAGAGTCAGTAAATGCAGTTGAGACTCGCAACAAGGGAAGGAGACAGATGGAGAAAGATCGTCTCAGCTACTTTCTTGTGTTTAAGATCGTTTTTTCTTCATCGCGCCACTGATTCCATGTTTCTTTTTTTTTTTCTTTCATCATCAGTGAATATAATAAAAGTGTGTCCTTTTGACCTGCCTGAATAGAGTTTGCTTTGCAGAATGAGTTGATACTGAGAATCAACAGAGCCACTCTGCTAAGCTCCTTCAAGGTCATATAACAATTATACTGTCCTTCAGTTAGCGCCACTATGATTTCCCCACAGTTTAATATATATATATATTTTTTTTTTTTTTTTTTTTTGGTGTAGTGTTCCATAAACTGCCCTTTGTTACCTTGTTAGCTCATAGTAAAAGCTACAACTCCTACATTTAATACCTGCCCTTAATTTGAGCACAGGATCCAAAGTAAATATCATATTTATTAAAACAAACCTGCAAATTGCTCTTGAGAAAGACACAGTATTCAGTATAAAGTGAGGGGAAAAAAGTATTTGATCCCCTGCTGATTTTGTACGTTTGCCCACTGATAAAGAAATGATCAGTCTATAATTTTAATGGTAGATTTATTTGAACAGTGAGAAACAGAATAACAACAAAAAAAATATCAAAAATGTTATAAATTGATTTGCATTTTAATGAGGGAAATAAGTATTTGACCCCTCTGCAAAACATGACTTAGTACTTGGTAATGACTTAGTAATTACTTTTTTTATTTTCACACAACACTTTCACCCAGTTGTCCTCTGGTGGTTAGATGAGACCAAAATGGAGCTCTTTGGCATCAACTCACCTCGCCGTGTTTGGAGGAGGAGGAATGCTGCCTATGACCCCAAGAACACCGTCTCCACTGTCAAACATGGAGGTGGAAACATTATGCTTTGGGGGTGTTTTTCTGCTAAGGGGACAGGACAACTTCACCGCATCAAAGGGACGATGGACGGGGCCATGTACCGTCAAATCTTGGGTGAGAATCTCCTTCCCTCAGCCAGGGTATTGAAAATTAAACATGACTTAGTACTTTGTAATGACTTACCAGGTTTCCAGATAAAAGGTCTTCCCAGAAGTGACATCATATCCATCCACACACACACACACACACACACACACACACACCAGAATCAACATCTCAGCTAATCACTAACCACTTGTGAGTTGAAGTGGGTGTTTTGGAGAATAATCAGCACTAATAAGTGCTGTGTTGTGGCCCTAAAGGACCTGGGATCGGCACAGTTGATATACAGAGCTGAGCTTGCAGTTGGAGTGGTGAGTGTTCCCTTTCGAAGGGAACTCGATGTTGTGGGAAGCGTGTAAAATCATGCTTATTTATAGGACTGCCGTGGTCAGGTGACGTGGCATTTTGTGTGCCTTGCAGGACTATAAAATAGCGCCTGTAAACCACGTCCTCAGCTTTCTTTGTCTTCAGCGAAGCCACATGTCGGTTGTCTGTGTGAACATTCCTAAAACTCTTCTCTTCTCTCTATTTTCAAAAAGAAGTCTTCTGTCACTATCCTGTGGAGACAGAATGAGCCATAGAGAGTTCAGAAAGTGTGTTACTCCCCGCTCTTGATGGGGCTGACCACTCATTTGAATGCTTCACTATGAAGCAACTCCACTCCCAGCTCTCTCGCTTCTCAGCCGAAGCTAAATGGGTTTCGGAACCTCAGGACTCTGGGCCAGCCGCTGTCAAGGCTGGCATCCGGCCCAGATCCTGGGGGTCCGTTATGGACCTGCAGGGGGAACCAGAGATGATCGCTGCTCTATCTCTTGCTCTTTCCTCAGGATCCGACATTCTGCTTCATGGTTTTGTTTTTTTCTTCATCCGGTATGTCGAGTCAATCCACCCTCTCTGACTCCAAGGAGCCAGAGGGGGGAGCCTGTGAGATCTCCCGGAAAAAAAAACAACTGGCGTCTAACACTCAAGTGGGCTTTCATTTAACCTCGGCAATATGTTATGGGGAGAACATGCAAACTCTATGTACGCAGGGTGGAGGCGGGAGAAATAAGTTACTAATTCAAAACAATACATTATTTATTTATTTTATTTATTTGATATTTTTAGAGCTTGTGTTTAAGTGCTTCTGAAGGACGTATACTGTTTGACAATACTCAATCCCAAGTAACTTATGAGACACACATGAGAGGCTACATTGTTCCAGAAAAAAAAATGACACTATACTAGCTTTACAAAAAGGAATATGACCTGTCTTAGTGGGAAGAAATACAGCACAATATATTGCGGAGGTTAAATGAAAGCATGCTTGAGTGGATGGACCTGCAGTCAGGGACATCATGCTTTATACATGGACGGCTCCTGGGATCATGTCCAACAAGTGTGAAGCAGTCGTTCCTCACCGGTGCTACAGAATCATAAATGTGTCGCCCATTTATAAATCATATACAGTATGTATACTCACTTTAATCCAGAACACCTCTAACAGAGAAGAACAAATGCACTCTTCTCCAGACAAAGTCTCAAAAAAAACAACCTCTAATGGGTATGCGTTTCACTGTGACACGAAGGTAGAAGAAAAAACGTACTCCTTCATAGAGGTTAATAATTTTGGTTTAGTTATGGCCACGCTGTGTGAGTAAGATTCTCAATTTGGTAGATAGACAAAATGTTCCCTACTGATCATTACCATTCTCTCTAATGAATGCTCTTTTCCGCTTTCATATTTCTTCATGTTTTTGCTAAGGATTATAGCTTTCTAGCACAGAGAAGAAGCCATGCATGACTTTAGCCCTGTGATTCATTTCTTTAATTATTCTGTTGTCTCTAGTTTTTCATTTATACCTCAATTCACAGATGGTTCATTAAATATATTTGGGATATGAGTATGTGACATACAATTGCTTTGTGTATACACATCCATTAATGCACCTGAGATGTTTGATATCAGAGGCTGATGTTGCTTTGCCAAAGTTAAAGGTGCAATAGTCAATACAGTGCCTTGCGAAAGTATTCGGCCCCCTTGAACTTTTCAACCTTTTGCCACATTTCAGGCTTCAAACAAGAACAATGGCAAGAAGAAAGCCATTTCTCAAAGATATCCATAAAAAGTCTCGTCTAAAGTTTGCCACAAGCCACCTGGGAGACACACCAAACGTCACACCAAACGTTGAGAAATGGCTTTCTTCTTGCCACTCTTCCATAAAGGCCAGATTTGTGCAGTGTACGACTGATTGTTGTCCTATGGACAGACTCTCCCACCTCAGCTGTAGTTCTCTGCAGTTCATCCAGAGTGATCATGGGCCTCTTGGCTGCATCTCTGATCAGTCTTCTCCTTGTCTGAGCTGAAAGTTTAGAGGGACGGCCAGGTCTTGGTAGATTTGCAGTGGTCTGATACTCCTTCCATTTCAAAATGATCGCTTGTACAGTGCTCCTTTGGATGTTTAAAGCTTGGGAAATCTTTTTGTATCCAAATCCGGCTTTAAACTTCTCCACAACAGTATTACGGACCTGCCTGGTGTGTTCCTTGGTCTTCATGATGCTCTCTGCGCTTTCAACAGAACCCTGAGACTATCACAGAGCAGGTGCATTTATACAGAGACTTGATTACACACAGGTGGATTCTATTTATCACCATCAGTCATTTAGGACAACATTGGATCATTCAGAGATCCTCGCTGAACTTCTGGAGTGAGTTTTGCTGCACTGAAAGTAAAGGGGCCGAATAATTTTGCACGCACAACTTTTCAGTTTTTTATTTGCTAAAAAAGTTTCAAATATCCAATAGATTTCGTTCCACTTCACAATTGTGTCCCATTTGTTGGTGATTCTTCACAAAAAATTAAAATTTTATATCTTTATGTTTGAAGCCTGAAATGTGGCAAAAGGTTGAAAAGTTCAAGGGGCCGAATACTTTCGCAAGGCACTGTATATACACTATATATTACTTACCAGTACAAATAACCTGGGAAATATGTAGGACAAGATCGACAATAATAAACAGTAGCATCAACACATGTGGACTATGTTTCTGGGAAACCCATCTCAAATCCATCTTGGTTCGGAAATTTCCGTTTGCTACTGTATAAACTAGCCTATAACCGTGCTATTCACTGTTGTTAACAACTTGTGAAATTGGTGTTTCAGCTATGCAAGAGGACTCCCTTGAATGACAGTCTACTTGTTTATATACCTGCATAGTGTGTTGCTTTCCTGCCTAGAAGCTTATTATCTTCTCACAGCAGCTGGACTGCACCTGCCAGGTGTTGGCAATTACATGGAATTGTTTAAAGAGCCTAAATGAGCTCTGAGGTGCCAGTCGCTGTAGGATCCTTGCTCTAGATACAGGATTTGGCTTCCTTTTTAGTCTTTTCTGTCTATGATTAATTTCCTGAAGAAGAAGCTATCTCCTAATGGCAATACAGTGAAATAAACAAATAAAGCACTGATCGAATTTATTGCAGAGGGAGTCAGATATACAGTATGAGCTACTTCCTATTGATCTTCATGTTGGTCTGTCCGAACAACAGACTGGACTGGGCTGACATCACTGCACAGGGAAGGCTATAGCCAGCTTTAAAACACGACTCAGGTGTTTTGATGTGAACAGAAGCTATTTCGGCTGTGGATAAGCATCACTACAGGAGACACCAAGGGCCTCAATAAACTGGTCAGGAAACCATTACTTCAGTCTAAACTCACTGAAGGCAGAGACTGACATGAGGATGGTGGAGAATATTCTGGAGACAATTCTGCCCATCCCCCAACATGATGTAATATCCAGTTGAACCGTTGGCCACCATTTCATTCCGCCGAGGTGCCTGAAAAAGCTTTATCTTTTCCACTCATCCCTAGCAGGTGTTCCACAATGCCTCCACTCCCTGTTTCTCAGAGTTTCTCAAAATAAACTGTGCATGTCTTCCTTAAAGCTTAGCTCCTGACCTTACATCCCACACCTACAGCATGTAGGTGATTCAATATATGTTGTGAAACACTCTTGCCTGGTTTATATCAGAATTAACAGACCAATAACAATTTGTTACATTCAATTGGGATTCTTCAAGGCTCCAGTGGAACAATGTGGCATCCCACAAGGTTCTCCTCTAAGCCCATTATATTGTTTCACTTTAAAGGAAGCCTCTTGGACATGTGATTGCAAACAGAATGGTTTCACAGTGAGAATATACAGTTTTATTCAATGCAACCCTAGATGGTGGTGTATAACATAGAAAAGTAGAAAAGTACGTCTAGCATTGTTCTAGAGGAGAGAAGCGGAAAGAAGAAATAAGTATATAATTGCAATTCATCCTGTAGTCTGTTTTTGTTCTTCCCTGTTTTCCACTGATGCAATTTCCGTTTTTGATGATGCAATGCAAAACACATGCAATCCTTGACTAGTTTAATCAGTGGATTCTTTTTTATGGTTTTATTTTCTGCAGAAACACCCAATGATTCAATTTTAATAAGCTACAATGTTGATAAGTCGTGTGTGGTGACTAACTGTAGAGAAAACACACACATTTGCAATGATCTGAGTTATTTAAATAAAATGATAATATACAATAATAATATATACAATATGTACATACACAGTTCCCTCCACTAATATTTGCGCCCTTGGTAAATCTGAGCAAAGAAAGCTGTGGAAATTTTGTCTTTTGATTTTAAACTTTTGATCTTTTGTTCAAAAAAACTCACAAAAATACTCTGCTCTCGTGGATATCAAACAATTACAAACACAACACAGATTTATCAAAAAATATATCTTTGTTAAATATGGGTGTGTAACAATTATTGGCACCCTTTTAGTCAATACTTTGTGCTACCTCCCTTTGCGAAGATAACTGCTCTGAGTCTTCTCCTATAACGCCGGATGAGGTTGGAGAATACATGGCGAGGGATCTGAGAGCGTTCCTTCTTACAGAATCTCTACAGATCCTTCAAACATTGAGGTCCACGCTGGTGGAGTCTCTTGAGTTCACCCCACAGGTGTTCTATGGGGTTCAGGTCAGGGGACTGGGATGGCCATGGCAGGTCCTTGATTTTATGGTCAGTAAACCATTTCTGGTAAACAAAGAAGTAAAGACTTTGGCGTCAACCCATTGTGTTTTACTCCTTACTTGAAATATAACATTTGACATATTTGAAATATATTATAACATCATAATCTTTTTTTATTATTTTTTTTAAAAACAATCAGTATAACTGAGTAACAATGTTATCATTTGCAGGCACGCACTTTCAGAAGGCAGGAAAAAATGAGAAATAAATCACATGGACACCGACACACACTTATGTGTACTTCCCTCAGAGTTTGCCATTGAGATGCTAAACAAATTCAGGACCGTGGTTGCTGAGATGAAAATGAAACTTCCTGAGTATCTGCCACAGCCATTTTCGAGGGCCTTGTTTGTGGGATTTGTTGTTCCGAGAGCACAGCTGTTCATTAGTGCAATGTTCTGCACACGCTCACATGCAAACACTCAGAAAGATTATGATGCTGTGGAGTGTGTGCTTTGTCCTTCGTGTACTTTTTCAACCCCTTTGTTTCTTCACTGTGTGTAATTTGTCCTCTCAGGTTCAGGCTATTTTTCTTGCATCTTTGGTACTCATGGTTTAATGAGGAAAGTGGAGTGACTGTCGCAGTCAGGCAGAGGAAAATGTGAAGTTCACCACTAATTTTCCAAACAGAGTGAGAGGATACATGAGGATTTAGGAGGGATTACTCTAGTCTTTATGTCACTTATTAATGTACGAGCTCTTAATTCATTCCCTGAGTATCCGAGCTGCTATCCATGCACTGAAAGAGAGTAGCTCTGCATTTTAATATAACACAAGTTCCCACACAGCACGGAGGAACGAGTGTCTGGTAGTGTTTTGAAACACTGAGTTCATTTGTGATCTGGAATCTCTCCACACGTCGCATGCTACAGTACGTTTCCACACCATTTTTCACACGAAGCGAACGCGTTTGCTTTTTCACTTTTTCTCCCCTTTATTTTCACATCATTTTATGACAATTTTTTTTTTTTTACACGTGAATCATTTAGTTGATTCATTTTTCCCGATTTTTTACACATGACTAAATTGCATTTTAATTATTCATTTTATTTACACTGGATTTGTTTAATTATTATTTAAACTTTATTTATTTAATTTCACATGATTCTTTTTATTTTTTTTTTAAACACAGGATTCATTTATTTTCATGATTATTTCATGATTTTTGTGATTATTTTCTTTATAAATTCTGAAAACATCGATTTAATTTTTTTTATTTATGTTTGTGTGTTTGTTTTTACCGATGATTCATTTATTTTCACATATGACTGAACACGATGAACTTTTTTTTTTTTACATTATTATGTTCATTATTATTAATTAATGAAGTGATTGATTAATTAATTAATTAACTTTTTTACACTTGCTCAGTTTATTTCCAGGTCCTGTTAACAGGATTATTATCATTGTTTTCATGTGGGTTTTACATGTGATTCATTTTGATTTGTTAAGGAATAAAGAGGTTACTGGAGATATTTTCTCACAAATAGAGCCTGTATATTTGTTCCAATGTGGGCACAATGTGGGCATGGTGACTTAGTGATTAGCATGTTTGCCTTGCACCTCTGGGGTTGGGGGTTCGATTTGAGCGGAGTTTGCACGTTCTACCGATGCTTTGAGGATTTCTTCCAGTTTCCTTCCCTAGTCCAAAGATATGCGTTGTAGGCTGATTAACATCGCTAAATTGTGAGTGTGTGTATGATTGTGCCCTGCGAATGGTTGGCACCCTGTCCATGGTGTCCCGCACCTTGTGCCCCAAATTACCTGGGATAGGCTCCATCCTGCCCTGCAACCCTGCGTAAGACTAGCGGTACAGAAAATGGACGGATAGACTTGAGTTCACATATAATCTCACGGGGAGACGCACTTTTACGCTTGTTTCACATGCTCACACATGACTCACCATCTCAAGTGCAGAAAGTTATCAGCACAGGTCAGATGTTTGTGGTTTTTCTAAAACGAGTTGGCTAAATACTATAGCTAGACGTATATGTAGTAAAGTTATAAATACATTTTCAAGAGCTGACACAATGGATTAAACTGCAGGAGAGAGGAAAAGTTGGCGAGGAGATCGACTTTTTACTCACGTTGTGTGTTTGGCCGTGTGTGTGTGACTTTAAGGCAATGAGGTGGTGTGTTAGTATTTTAGAGCAGTGATTCCAGTGATGGAGCTCAAGCATTACAATCAGTGGTGCTGAGGGAAATTACATCCCTTTACACACACAATCAAATCAGGGATCTTTATTAGAATAATTAACAGTAATTGTGGGTAATGCTTGCATTAAGGATTCTTTAGTAAAAGAACACTTTCCTATAAATTTCCTCCATAAAACTTCATCTCTCTCTCTCTCTCTCTCTCTCTCTCCATCTCTCTCTTTTCTCATCCCTAGTTTCCTTGCTCCATTAGAGGGTTGATTACACACTGCAGCATCAGTGAATCTTCCCTCTATTCTCTCCCAGATATAGCTTCCACTGGCTCGAGCTGACACATCACAGCAAAAATAAATAAATAAATAAAAAATACATATATATATATATATATAAATTAAAATGAATAAATATAAAATATGCAACCAAGAGCTAAATACTCCTGCCTTGTATCTTAATGTTAACTTCACGAAGTAAATGTTAACATTAAGGAGGAATTGTTAACTTCAAGAAAAGCCTTCTTGTAATCCATATGACTATTTTAATAAAATAATACATTTTACTTGGAAGAAGAAGAATAAGAAGAAGAATGCATTTTACTTGTAACTGTCCACATCCATTTCTTCTGTTAAGATTCCTAACAGTGCTATAAAGCCCTTGGTAGTAAGCGTGTTCCTGGGTGAGGGCTTCTCTAGGTGAGTCATTCCCCTTTCTGAAGTTATCTGCTTCATCATTGTATTGGGTGAGTCATCTGGTCTTGGCCAATGGCCTACATCAATGAGTTTGACAGAGGCGTGCTAATCTGCAAGGGTTCATCACTTGGTCAGGGATGCCCTAATGTTTGTTCTATTGTTCTCAGGATAGCTGAAATTAGGTGGACGGTAATTAAATTGGCTCCTCGGGGTCTACGAGTGAAGAGTAATTGCTTTATGTTTCTTGTGGCAAACTAAGTGAAGTTTGTTGAAGTTTATTGTAACATTTGGAGCCGAGATTTCTGGTGGGTTTCCTGGTTGCCTGTTCATTTGGCCCTACACTCTTAACTCTCTGTGCGGTGCAATGAGGTGTCGATGAGAATGAAGGAGGCCATCATTAGGCTGAAAAACAGACCCATCAGAGAGAGAGAGAGAGCAGAAACTTTAGGACTGGCCAAATCAATAATTTGGTGCATTCTAAAAAGAAGGAACGCACTGGCGAGCTCAGCAACACCAAAAGGCCTGGAAGACCATGGAAGACAAGTAAAGTGGATGAGTGCAGAATTATTTCCTTGGTGAAGAAAAACCACTTCAGAACATCTAGCCAAGTCAAGAACACTCTGGAGGAGGTTGGCGTATCATTGTCAAAGTCTACAATCAAGAGGTGACTTCATGAAATTCATGTAAATACAGACGGTTTACATCAAAATGAAAACCACTGGTAACACTCAAGAACAGAAAGGACAGAGTAGACTTTGCTAGAAAAAAGGCCAAATCAGTTGTGATGCAAGATTAATTTGTACCAGGATGATGGGAAGAGAAAAGTATGGCGAATGAAAGTAAGGGCTCCACAGCATACCATATCATCTGTCAAACATGGTGGAGGAAGTGTTATGGCATGGACGTGTATGTCTGAAAATGGACCTGGTTCACTGGTGTTTATTGATGCTGTGACTGCTGAGAGAAGTATCAGGATGAATTCTGAAGTATTTAGAGATATACTTTCTGCTCAGATTCAGTCAAATGCTGCAAAACTGATAGCATGGCGCCTCACAGTACAGATGGATAATGACCCAAATCGTACCACAAAAGCAACCCAAGATCTTCTTAACGCAAAGAGATGAAATGTTCTTAAATGTCTGATGACCAGGTGAGCTGCTTTTCACTTGCTGAAGGCAGAAAGACCCTCAAACAAGCAGCAACTGAATGCTCAAGGGAAGAAACTCAACATTTGGTGATGTCCATGTGGTCCAGACTTCGGGCAGTCATTGATTTGAGAAGGATTTGCATCCAAGTATTCAAAATAGTCATAATATTTAAGATTACGTTAGTTTGTCCAATTACTTTTGAGCCTGTGAAAATAGCTGCAATTCCTAAATGGTTAATGGAGTATATTTATTAATGCGCTTGAATTAAAGCTGAAATTCAACACTTTGTTCACATCTTGATTGCTTCATTTCAAATCCGTTGTGGTGGTGTACCGAGGTAACAGTACCAACATTGTGTCACTGTCCAAATACTTATGGACCCTACTGTAGTTTCTTACTGTCAGCTAGATGTCTGCTATTGTAATGCTTATTTTAAAAAGCATGTCCCCAGAACTTCAACAAACTGAACAAGATTTAATAATACTGATAAAAAATGTAATATGGTTAGTACATCGATGAACCAGTTAAAACCAGGAGTTTTGGACAGCCTTTGGCAAATATTTCCTTTTGAATTGCTCTCTCTCTCTCACATGTGCATATTCATTGTCTTACCCTCCCTAGTTGAAAGACAGATGCGTCCTACGGTCTCATTTTTCCCTGTTGCAAGGTCGACTTCAGAGAGAATGATAAAACTCAAATTATTTTGATTTACTGCACTGATTTTTCTCATTACATTTGCCTGACAAATGTCACAAACAACGCCGAGACTATAGCTCAGTTTAATTTTTATCTGAATGTCAAAAAGACAAGTTTCATAACAACACTGAATTGCAAATCCCCCTTTCAAAGATTTGTTATTGAAATGAGGCTTTGAGCTGTTCTCTGTCGAGCATAGTATTCTTTTTATCCTGTGTATGAGTGCTGCATATCCGGTGCATGAAAGAGTCCAGAAATCATTGTGCTTCCTTTGAATTTTAAACAACATGGCTTCAGATGACAGTGCACATGACCTACACCTCTCATTCCACCTTGGTTTTCATTGTTCCAGTGGATTTTTCTTTGGAGGAACATGAAAGAAGCTCCTGTGGAATTTTCATGTAATCTTTGGTGTATGTCCTACAATGTAGAAAATGTAGGAAATTTACCTGAAATAAGTTTTTAAAGATTTTTTTTTTTCCCCAAAAAAATTTACTTCAATATTACAGGCGGTTTTGTGCAGATTTCTGACCTTTAATCCCAATTAAATCCATTTCAGTCCTAGGTTGTAACATTACAAAATGTAGAAAGGTTATTTGTATAAAATACTATTTATAAGTATATTATGCAATGCAATGCAATTTTATTTGTATAGCACTTTTAACAATGGACATTGTCCCAAAGCAGCTTTACAGAAATATATGAATTCAGAAAATATATTTTTTTAATTTATAAATTTGTCCCTAATGAGCAGACAGAGGTGACGGTGGTGAGGAAAAAATCAGTGAGATGATATGAGGAAGAAACCTTGAGAGGAACCAGACTCAAAAGAGAACTCATGCGGGTGACACAGGATAGTATAATTCAAAATAAGTCCCTTCTATAAATGCGCGAATAATATATGTTATATATTCAATATGTTCAAATAGTGCAGTTGTTTAACCAGGAAAATTCATTACAGTTTTACATGAAGTCTGTTTTGTTGAACTTCTCCACTGTTCACTGATTGAGCACAAAACTGCAATTGTGGCAATTGCAGCGCTGAGGCTATGATTGCAATTTGTAGTCCTGGCCATCATAGCAGAACTTGAGGTCCAAAGCCATCCCCATAGTCTTCAAGTGGCACCACCCTCAGCAATTCCAGTGATCTACAGGCTGCACCATGTGGGGACATCTCCAGCAGCAGCATGTAACTTCCAATTGATGAAAACTCCAATCAGAAGTAAGACATCAGGATGGGTCAGACAAGTCCAGAGAGCAGAATGGGTCAGGATTACTGGCATCTCAGGAGTATCATATGTAGCTCAACAATATGAGAGAGGGAGAGAGAGCGAGAGAGAGATTATTAGGTATGCTTATTGTCCCATAATGGTTAAAGACAATGTACTTTGCATGAGTACAAGAAGGGACTCTGGCAAGACTAGCTATGACAGCATAACTATAAAAGGGAGAACCAGAAGGCAACACAGACATAAGGGTGCTCTGGGACATAAGGCGGCCAGACACCCCTCCATCAACAAACCAAGGTGAACATGCGAAAGCGCTGGAGCGACAGCATCCAAATATCCCAGTTCACCACAGCACTGCATGCCTGTGAGCCTCCAGATCTGCTCCCTTATCTAAGAAAAAAAACTATTCACAAAAAGCTTGACTAAACAAATGTTTTCAGCCTGGACTTAAACACTGAGATTGTGTCTGAGTCCCGAACACAAACTGGAAGACTGTTCCATAACTGTGGGGCTTCGTAGGAGAAAGCTGTTCCCCCTGCTGTAGCCTTCACCATTCGAGGTACCAACAAATAGCCTGCACCTTTTGATCGCAGTAGCTGTGGCGGATCTTAAAAGACCAAAAGTTCGCTCAGGTACTGTGGCGCGAGACCATTCAGTTTTTACTGGGGGCCAATGCAATGTGGATAAGATCAGGGTGATGGTGGTCATACTTTCTGGTTCTAGTAAGAACTCTTACAGCTGCATTCTGGACTAAATGGAGTTTGTTTATGCTCCTACTGGAACATCCAGACAGGAAGACATTACAATAATCCAGTCTAGAGGTGACAAAAGCATGAACTAATTTCTCTGCATTGTGTAAAGAAGACTACCCTAGTAATATAATATATTGACATTGCATTACATCCCTAATGCCCTATAAAAAGAGAACATTGCACTTGTATGAAAACTCTGCATGTATTAAAGAGTTAAAGCAGCAAACACTGTCTGTGTTTGTAAGAGTCATGACTGTGTAAAGCTGCTTCATTTCCTCCACAGACCGGCCTGAGGATCCACTCACTGGCTTCATCGTGTCTGATGAGTTGGATAATGAGTTCGTTTGGGAGAGAAATTGACATACAGAGCCATGCAGCTCGCTTTTTGAGCTCGGCAATGCGTCTGCAGCTGTCTAGACTCGTTAACTACTCATGTACTAGACGTACCCGCCATGCTGGCTCATGTTGTGCGGTGGCAGTGCTGTGAGAATATTCTACATGGTATTGCACTACATGGCGGCTTGCGCACAGAGACACTGAGTTTTCACAGAGTTTACTTAATTTTACACCAATTGAAATGGGGCTCATCTTCAGTGGGTTTCGAGCTGAGGGTAAATCGAGCCCGATGGATGTTTAACAAATTGTTTATTGTTTCAGATGGTCTGTTTCATGCTTGAAACATTGCAACCTGTACCCTCTTAATTATTTCAACACGGTCATGGGAGGTTATAATGGAGAAAGACGTCTGAGTGAAGACCTCCATTATGGAGTCATTATAGGAAGTCATTTCCACTGCTTATAACTTTCAGATATGAGGGAAATTGTACTAATGTCTACAAAGTGATGGGATTTTCTCAAGTTTACTTAATTTTACACCAATTGAAATGGGGCTCCTCTTCCTAGGCTGGGCTTTTCCAGATCTCCAGAATCAAACTGATATGTAAAAGGAACCTGTTGAAGGCCAGACTATGATCATCCTCGGAAACAGACCAAACTAATGTAATTATACACTGTTTTAGGACTGTTATAGGAAAATAATCAGTAACTGCATGGTGTGGTGTGGTAAAGTAGCGTTACTTTTACCACCCCGAGCATGATTATTTTCCATTAACAGTCTCAAAGTGTTTTATTCTTCTTATACCACAATAATTTCCATTAAAAAAATACGTTACGAACAATACTTTGTACATTTTACCCATTTATAGTTAAATTTAACGTTGTGGAACACCCCTGAAGACCTAAAACCTTGGCCAAAACTACAGAGTGCAAATCCCACTGTCAAAGTTTTACAGCTTTACATTTGTATCTTACAAAGTTCTGACACTGGAGACTCCTTCCATATACAAATCAATCAAAGTACCACTGAAGCCTACAATCCTCTGTATTTGTTTTTTAGTATTTATTCTTACACTCATGGTACAAATAATTCAACTGATTAGCTTAGCCAATCTACCTGGAGCACTTATTATTAAACAGCAGTTTTGTTTTTTTTTGTGGTTTTTTTGTGAGAAGAAGTTATATTTGTAGATAGATCAATAAAGTATCTATCTATCTATCTATCTATCTATCTATCTATCTATCTATCTATCTATCTATCTATCTATCTATCTATCTATCTATCTATCTATCTACAAATATAACTTCTTCTCACAAAAAAAAAAAACTGCTGTTATGGAAATTTGAACAAAAACTTCCGACCAATCAGAATCAAGCATTCAGCAGTGTTATGGTATAAAATAATAATAAGTGCTCCAGGTAGATTGGCTAAGCTAATCAGTTGAATTATTTGCACCATGAGTGTAAGAATAAATACTAAAAAACAAATACAGAGGATTGAAGGCTTCAGTGGTACTTTGATTGAAAGAAAGGCATAAGAATGCTGAAGGACTTTGTGAAACGATGTACACTGATGATAACTAGGAAGTTTGTTTGTCTGTGTATTATCCATAGCGATGTAAAAAAAAAAAGAGTTTCAGACAGATTTAGTCGACCGTATCCATGCACTGACCTAGTTCTCGAGTAGGGATCATGATGGGTGTCTCAGGATTAGACCCCAGGCAGCACCAAAGCTTTGGAGAATTTCTAAATACCAAAACGGAAAGGTCAGCAGACTAATTGTAGTTTTGCTGCACTGTAAAATTGAGGAATGGCCTGTGAAGTTTACCTCACTGCTCCCTCGAGTACAAGGAGACTTTTATTGTAGCTCATTTTACTCTGTGGGTATAAAAGAAAAAGTGCAGAGTTGTTTATTCTTACTGTGTGAAGTGTACTTGCAGGATGTCAGGTGAAACTAGGGAACGTACAATCAATAATATAAGATGAAATAATATGAACACGGTATATCCCTGGACTCACATTGAGGAATGTCATTCAATAGTTCTGCATACGGACTCCTGAGAGATCACACTGAGGGCATCACATCAGTCTCCGCTGTTAAATTATAGCGAATTATACCACAGCAGTGTCGAAAGCTTGATTCTGATTGGTCAGAAGGTACCGAAGGTCCGGCAAGGTTTGTATTAATGCGCTTGTTCTAGTACACCGATGGTGGCAACTTACACAGTTTTATGTGAGGACATATTTATTTAACATTTTACACAAATACTATCATTTGTCAGGGGACCTGACATTATGTAAAGCAATATATTGCATTGTATTGTAATTATAACTGCTTGTGGCCATTTATACAGGATTATGACTGGTATCATGTATGCTATAAGACACATTAAAAATGTATTTAAATGAAAATTGTTGCAAATATATAATAGTTAATGTAAACCATGTATTCTTTGTCATTATTATTATTATTATTATTATTATTATTATTATTATTATTATTATTATTATTAGCAGTAGTAGTAGTAGTAATAGTATTTGAGGCCAGATCAATATACTATGAACTAAATCAGCTATAATTATTATTATTATTATTAGTTCACTTGTTCTGTTATAATGCTCTATCATAGTTCATAAACTTTTCTCTTTTTTTTTTTGTTGACTGCTTAAATTTCATGAACGGGGCCTTAAATATAATTACCGAGAAAATTAAGTGAAAAGAGAAGCAAGTTTACTTCATTAAAACAGGAAATTAAATTTGTTATTGAACCCGTCACTCAGGGTGTGATTTATTTATTTATTTTCTACCCCTGGCTGCTCCTTTCACCAGGAACGCCAGCTCAGTAACATGTTTAATTCAGGTAGGCAGGATATTCTGACTCACTGTGCTTAATGTTTCCCCTGGTATTCGTTGATTAAAACCCACCAGGAAACGTTTTATTTTCATTCTCGTGTTCCAGTGGTTCGCCATGTAAGCCAGCAAATAAACATGTTATTCACCCTTTAAGAGTCATTTCGGAGCTGAGACTTTCTAGTTACTGTTTATGTTTGGGGCTTAGTGAGTCTGCGGAAGCGCTTTAATTTACGCCACAGATGTTTGCTGCCAAGCTCAGTGTCTTGGGGAAACATGATTCATTTATTTGTGCTCGCATAAGAACATGTACACTAGACCTTTTTGATATCGCTCTTCTCTTGACGAATAAAATGTTGCACATTTTAATAATTCAAAGCATCTCACGCTCGACGAGAAATACTGTACGACGACCCATTGAGAAGGCTTGTTTTCGTGTTTTGTGGTTAGTAAGCAGAAGCTGAAAAGCAAATTGTGAGCATGCAGATGGTCGCTAATCACTCTGCTCTGCATGTTCTGCTCTCCGTGGCCTCCAGATCCACGGACTTACAGATGGTATGTAATCCAATAACTGCAAATTACCTGGTTTAATGTCAGACTAATAATTACGTCTAATAAGAAACGGGCCTGAAACGATTCTTGAATGATTAACGTGAGAATATAGGGAATATTATTCGAATATTATTACAGTGATAAACACGGTAAACAACCTGTGACGAGGCGTGATGAAAAGAATGATGGCAAGGCTGCTATAGCACTTTTGTGCAAAGGTGTTTTATTAACAGCGCTCCTATTTACAATCCACGAAATGTGCACAACAATAAGTGCATCCACATATCGGGGTATGCGGAGAAAAGAATTTCACGGTGCTGTAATGTATATGTGAATAATAAAGACTTGTGATCATTATATAGAGTGATTCAGCAAAAAAATCCAGAATTTTGTGGAGGATGTCATCCCTCTCTACAGTCCATCAGTATTTAAAGGTCGTTTCCGGCTTTCCAAAGGACACGTGGAGGTGTGCAGCTAATATGACAGCAATGTAAATATTTGTAATGTAACTAAGTGTTTGAATGTCGTCATGACGACGTCATTAACACGCTTTGTACGGTTTATATGAATTTACAAAAGACTAAATTGCCACTCACACATTTTTAGGTTTTGACCCTGCAGCTTTCCCAAACACTGTTTGTGCAGTGGATGAGTGTCACATTCCAATAATGATTTCCCAGTTGTGATAACTCCCTGGCATACCTAAACAGGAAGCAATACTATTCTGTCCTTTTAACCAGGGTTTTGTGACAGTCAGCAGCGCAGTGTAGGGCACGATGGGAGCTGGCATGATGCCAAAGCGGTCTGTCTCACGGAGGTCACTCGTCTTCTTGAAGAAGATCCTCAGTCCCTTGTCCTACCGGGAAGGCACACAATTGGGGGTTCTGCCTATCCTCGGTTGCCTCAACTTATGAGGCCTTACAGAGATAATAGCCACTTTGCAAGACAGATGCGCTTCAACAGGAAGCTCGTGTCATCATTGAGCATGTATTTAGCATCCAAAAATCCAGGTATAGGACACTTCGATGCGCGTAAATGAAAAACATTATGGACGTCAATTCAGCAGTTTCAGCATGCTGAATCTGACATAATCTGACTAATTGTAAAATTGATCACTTGTAGTGTGGACATTTTTGGTGCTCAATGAGGTGCAACACAAAAGGAACAAACAATTTTGCATCTGAATAAAAGAGCTTTTATTGAGATTCATGTCCGCTTTCTAACAGCTGTATTATTTACCCTTGTCATCTTCCCATTTCTTTGAGTTACTCCAGTATTGTTCCCAGGATGGTCAAGACCTTCCTTTCAAAGCATCGCCTGCACCTCTTCTTCATCCGCCACCATCTCTCCAGATCTGGCCTCTCCAGGGTCTGCAGAACAACAGTCCTCCTCTCTGTATGCGCCTCATAGGTGTCAAAAAATGAAGAATGTCCCTGTATATGCCTGCTGGTGACATTGAGGTTTGTATTTTACAGGGCAGAGCGTCCAGGGTGTTCCATGACAGAACCTGTCTGCTGGCCTTGAGGTGGCAGTGAAGTAAGTGGGTGTATTTTGTGAGGATGTGTATTCCAGACCCAGAGGAGTGGAGCAAATTGTGCCAGGTGGTACAGGTCCAATCCAAGATTATCCCAATAACTCTTCCGTTAGCCGAGTGGACAAGGCATGTCAATGTACCATGCAGATAATTATTAATATTGTATCTTTAATTGTTATAAGTCAGACTTGAAACTGGCATTTCATATTACTTAAAAGTAATAAATGCAGTCTTATACTTACTGGATAATACTCCCAGAGTTGCTTCCCCTCCCCCGTTGCACAGCATCTGCAGCAATGCTACAGTAAGTGTTATCACAGGTTTGAAATAAAGATGAGGGGACACAAAGGGTATCAAATTTGCGATGAATTCAGAACATATTTAAAATGATAATCTTCTATAATTGTAATGGTCTGGACCATAGCTGTCTGTTCAGCTCTCTCTCTCTCTCTCTCTCTCTCTCTCACCCACACACACACAGTAATTAAGATTGTACTGAATGAGCTTGATCTAAAAAAAAAAAAAAGAGAGAGAGACACATTTAACAATCAGCTAATTGCTCATGTATTTCGTAATCTATTATCACTTTGAGTAAAACACCATCCCTGTGTGTACACCATTAAGCTATAAACTTGTCACAAGCCATTATTTTTGGTAAATATTGGTCTCCATGGTGACGTAGGGCTTATGGGTCATGGATGTGAGGAGGAGATTTCATTAAGGAGACTGTGAGACAGGTTAATAAGAGGAGCAGTGCCACGATCGAGCTCCTCTGTGTCTTCCTGACCCGAGTATACAATCACACACTAATGGTCCTCACACACAGGAACGATCTGCTCCTTTTATGTTGTGCTTTGATGTTTATTCCTAACCTTTCTTTTCCTCAAGGATATATATATATAGAGAGAGAGAGAGATAGAGAGAGAGAGAGAGAGAGAGAGAGAGAGAGAGAGAGAGAGAGAGAGAGAGAGAGTAATGACAGTTATGCAATAAGTATAAGAAGAATAATGTAAAATCAAGCTTAATATTGTCCAATGTTATGTAAATGTTTAATGTATTTGGCTATAGGGTACCTGCTTACTTGATAAGCATACCTGCTTGTCTCTTGGACTAGGTGAAGTAACCAGAGTACCCAGAGGAAATCCCCGAAGCACATGGAGAACATTCAGGCTCTGCGTACACAGAGTCTCATACGAATCTCATAGGTGCAAGACAGACGTGCTAAGCACTAAGCCAGGGGTTCCCAAACTTTACCAGGGCAAGGGCCCCCAAATGGCATTAACATTTGACCAAGGACCCCCTTTTGCAAGATGTCTTTAAGAAACATTAAAGTGTGTGTGTGTGTGTGTGTGTGTGTGTGTGTGTGTGTGTTGTTTGTTGGGTGGTGTATTTGTTTATTTTTTTTTAATTTGTTGAATGCGGGGCGGCGGGGAAAACCACAGCACAAAGCCACCGACCCCCTTAGCCCCTACTTCCTGCCCACAAACTTGATATTATGTCAAAACCATAGAATTAATAAGAATAAACATACTGTTGTTTGTTTTTGTGTGAGCGAGGGTATTTGCATCATCGGAGTCACAGATTTATCAAAACTTTACCTCTAAAAATACATTTTTACTCCAACTCATTTTTTCTCCTAGCATTTCAACAAAATACTTTGCTTATATCAGGAAGTGTTGGTAAAATATATCTATAACATGTCGGATTTGAATTTTACTGAGTTTAAATATAAAACATTCGATGAAAAGGTGATTCGAGTGACCCATTATGCATTTTTAACTGTCAGGCCAAGTCGTGATTTCTTTCTTTCTTTCTTTTTTTTTTTTTAATGATCTTTACGGGGCGCACGGTGGCTTAGTGGTTAGCACGTTCGCCTCACACCTCCAGGATCTGTGGTTCAATTCCTGCCGGGGCCATGTGTGTGCCGAGTTTGCATGTTCTCCCCGTGCTGCGGGGGTTTCCTCCGGGTACTCTGGTTTCCTCCCCCAGTCCAAACACATGCATGGTAGTCTGATGGGCGTGTTTAAAGTGTCCATAGTGTATGAATGGGTGTGTGAGTGTGTATGTGATTGTGCCCTGTGATGGACTGGCACCCTGTCCAGGGTGTACCCCGCCTTGTGCCCGATAACTGTAAAGGCTTTTAATGCAATTAGTTGAGTTATGTTAAATACAATGCACTTAATTTTGTCTAGAAACTTATCATGCAAATAGATCCAATTCAAGCTTCAGTCGGTTTGGCAACAAATTTAGCTGCATTTCTTTTGTTTTCTTCACACTCATTAGTTTTGTAAACTACATATTTACATTTCACTGACCTTGGTATTTCTTTTTACATTTTTTTATTCTTTTGTCCCAACATCCACTGCTTATTACCTGGACCATAATGAACCACTGAAACAAAATGTTTTTATAAGTGGACAGATCTGAAAAGGCCACTTATCATTAGGATTGATGTCTCCAATTTATTTTTAATGACTCGTAAAATGAGATCCAGGATTCACTATCCACTATTTTAACTGTCTCTCCCATTATGGAACAACAGAGACAGCTGTTTAAAGGAGCACTTTAAGCTAAAACTTTAACAAGACCAACAACAAACAAACAAAACAAACAGGTTTCACTTGGGTCAGCTTGTAACTATAGCTCTTATTAAGCTACAATAGCCCTCATTCAATATTCGTATCATTATAATACAAGATACGAGAATTCTGGCGGTTATATTTCCTTAAAGCTCACAAAGAAGTCAAATTAAACAGGGTAAAGCATATAGAGTAGCAGTCCTGGCTTTGAGAAACAGCATTCTCTTGTATTTGTAAGACTTTTATGATGTCCGAATACCTGTTATACCACAGTGCTGTTGAAAACCCAATTGTGATTGGTCAGAAGGTGTTGATCCATTTTCTATAACAGCAGCTCTGACAGGACTGCAGGTCTAAATCACAGGTTTATATTAATAGCCTCCGTCTAATACCTTATTGTTTCTATAGTAACATCTATTAAACTAAGTGATTAAACAAAACATTATTTAACAAAGAAAAATGTATAATTGGCGATATAGTCAGGTTTTCTCTAAGAAGACATTTATTAAACATTTATATAATGAAAGAGTTAAAGGTTTGTAAGAATCACCAGCCTTCATGACGACATGAAGGGAATTCCTCAAATATTCATTGAGGGGAATAAATTAAGAAACCTTGGAAGTGGCCATTCCCAACCTTCCCTCCGGGTCGTGATAAAGTGGTGATAAACAACAGGCATTGAAGACCTAATCAATATAGAGTGATGCATCAGCACTAATCGAGGAAGAAGAGAGAGTCTATAGGGGTCCACAGTGTTTCCTTAGTAAATACCCCCATGTATTGTGGCCTTTTTAATGTTTTTTTTTTTTTTTTGGGGGGTTGTATACGTATAAGTATACCAGGCACCGGTATACTTATGTCACTTTCTACCCCCAAAAAACCTTGCAAGTTACCGTGGTGCTTGAAAGTTTGTGACCCCTTTAGAATCTTATTTCTGCAAAAATATGATCTAAAACATGATCCTAAAAGTAGATCAAGAGTAGCTATTTAAAGAAATCAGACAAAGATCTTATGCTCGGTCATTTATTTATTGAGGAAAATGATCTAATATTACATATCTCAGTGACAGAAGTATGTGAACCTTTGTTTTCAGTATCTGGTGTGACCCCTTTGTGCAGCAATAACTGTAACTAAACATTTGAGGTATCTGTTGATCAGTCCTGCACATCTGCTTGTAGGAATTTTAACCCGTTCCTCAGTACAGAACAGCTTCAACTCTGGGATGTTGGTGGGTTTCCTCACAGGAACTGCTTGCTTCAGGTCCTTCCACAACATTTCTATTGGATTAAGGTCAGGACTTTAACTTGGCCATTCCAAAACATTAACTTAAGTCGTTCTACCAATAATGGTTACAGAAGAATAGTGTGCTTAGGGTCGCTGTCTCGCTGACCCACTTTCTCTTGGAGATTCAGATCACGGAAAAATGTCCTTACATTTTCCTTTAGAATTCACTGATATAATTCAGAAGTCATTGTTCCATCACTGACCCAGATGCAGCAAAACACACCCAAACCATGATACTACCACCAACATGTTTCACAGATGGAATAAGGTTCTTACTGCTGGAATGCAGTATTCTCCTTTATCCAAACATAACACTTCTCATTTAAACCAAACATTCTATTTTCGTCTCATCCGTCCACAAAACATTTTACCAATAGCCTTCTGGCTCGTCCACGTGATTGTTGCCAAACTGCAGACAGGCAGCAATGATTTTGGAAAGCAGTGGCTTTCTCCTTGCAACCCTGCATTGCGTACCATTGTTGTTCAGTGTTCTCCTGATGGTGGACTCATGAACATTAACTATAGCCCATGTGAGAGAGGCCTTTAGTTGCTTAGAAGTAACTCTGGGTTTCGTTGTGACCTTGTGGACTATTACACGTCTTACTCTTGGAGTGATCTTTGATCAATCCATAGAACATTCTCCCAAAAGGTTTGAGGATCATCGAGGTGTATTTTGGTACAATTCAGATGAGCCTTAATGTTCTTCTGGATTAGCAGTGGTTTTCACCTCACCACTCCTCCTGGATTCCATTTTCCCCCAGTGTCTTTCTGAGAGTGGAGACATGAACTGTGACCTTTGGAACATGGTGGTGGTAGTATCATGGTTTGGGTGTGTTTTGCTGCATCTGGGTCAAGACGACTCGCCATCATTGATGGAACAATAAATTCCGAATTATATCAGTGAATTCTAAAGGAAAATGTCAGGACATCTGTCCGTTATCTGAATCTCCAAAAGAAAGTGGGTCATGCAGTTGTCCTTGGCTCTTTTGTGACTTCCTGGATGAGTAGTTGAGTGCTCTTGAAGGAATTTCAGAAGGTCGGCCACTTCTGGGAACGTTCAGTAATGTCCTGAGTTTTTTCCATGTGGCGATAACGTCTCTCACTGTGGTCCTTTAGAGTCCCAGAGCCTTTGAAATAGCTTTGTAACCCTTCCCAGACTTATGTATTTCAATCACCGACATAATTTCTGGAATGTCTTTCAACTTTGGCGCGTAGTGTGTTACTGAGTAAGACCTTTTAACCAACTTCATGCTGTTGAAAAAGATCTATTTAAGTGTTGATTTGATTGAACAGGGTTTGAAGTAATCAGGCCTGGTTGTATCTAGTCCAGATGAACCCCATTAAGAATGCAGTTTCATAGATTTGGGGAATTAGCAACTATGATAAATTATTAAATACATATTGGATAACTTTTTTTGCTTCAATAAAAACATTATCATTTAAAAACTGTATTTTGTGTTTACTCGGGTTGCCTTTGATCTCAGATTTTGTTTTCATTTCTGAAACAATTTAGTATGAGATGTACACAAAAACAGAAGAAATCAAATACTCTTTCACGGCACTGTATGTTGAAGAAGTGTGTCTAATTACACATTCCAGTCAATTTACTAAAGTTTAGCAGTTGCTTACTTTGCATAATTTTCTCCATTTCCTAAAACCTGGTGTAAATTAGTGTTTCAGGCTTGATGCAACAAGGTCACTTCCGTTCATTTAAAGGCCGGAAAGTCTACTCGCTGCACATAATGTATAATTGGTTGATCAGTTTAACTCGAGCTTTTTTCTGCTCACACTAAATGTTGGGACTGGGATATAGCAGGGTTCCAAAAAAGGCCACGTTCATTAACATGGAGTGTACTGGGTGCTTGTGTGGTGCTGAGTGATGGGTTTACAGCATATATTCATCTTTCTGTTCTGACTCGCTTATAGCCATCCTCGGTGATGTATTTTTACTTACTAATTTGTTTAGATGTTGGGAAAACTCGAAAATGTTTTGAGGACATACAAACTAAAATAACTGTGGGAGTGAGTGGGATTGATCAAAGTTTTTGTGGGATCAGGCGGGATTAGCCAAACGTTTTGCAAAAGTGATCTGGCTTGATCAAAATTTCTGCAGGAATATGAAGGACTAGTCAGACTTTCTGGAGAATTGGGCAGGATTGGTCCAAACTTCGGCAGGACGCATTGTGATTGATAGAACTTACTGCAAAACGTGGTAGGTGTGCCGGTTGACCAGCGGCCCACGCACAAAGAAAGAAAAGTGCTCCTCACACTACTGCCGCTATGGTGCTGAAAGAGCCCCTTCAGTAGCCTTTCTGTTTTAGACAGAATGTGACCACAAGGCGGGGCTGCTTAAATACACATGACTGGAATACTACAGTCGCAGCTCTCCACGATCCTGCAGCGACCTGGAGTGTATAAAAGGGTTCTCCGCCCACAACCAGGTGAACTATCATTTCCCTAACGATACTGATATGTACTGAAGGCTCTAGTGATGTGTATCTAACATGCTTTCGGAGACACACCGAAAACACTTCCACCTGTATTACTCTGTGTTCCACTGATTTCCATTTATAGAAGGTTACAATTAAACTTTTATTTGTTTAATGATTTTAACAATAGTCCAATATTACCAATATTGTCCCAGACATCCAGATGTGAATTTAGATCACTTATGACCCCAGTCCGAGGCAGAAGTGGTGAGGAAAAACTCCTTGAGAAAACATGAAGAAATTTTGAGACGAACCAGATTCGAAAGGGAAGCCATCACCTTCTGGGTGAAACCTGATAATGTGATTATGACTGTAAAGTTCTAGGTGGTCTTGCAAGAGCAGGGTTGTCCAAAGTCTGGCCCCAGGGCCAAATAAGGCCCCAGACAGATGCTAACTGGCCCATGGCTTCAAATGTATGATAGGCGACCTTCCGGCCAACACATCACAACAGACAAAGAACACAAAGTTACCAGTGAGAAGGGGCAATTTCAAAAGAACTGGAAACCACCAAGAATGGAAAACCTTTCATGAATTCTTGAAAGAGTCTATAACTAAAGTGTATTTGACATCAAAATGTTAAATTACAATTTTATTTATGATTGTTAGTTCAAGAATGTTTGGTCCCTGAACCACATATAAAACGTGCACCAATTTGGACATAATTAATCTTTAATGCTGAAACTCTGCACTCTGAGCTCATTTTCATTATTTAATTTCAACCATCAAAACAACACCCCCCCAACCCCCAATAACCCCTCCCTGCCGGCATACACACACAGACACATGTGCATGGCAGACCATTGTGTTTTCTGATGAGGTTTAATCTGGCCCTCTTTGAAAAGAGCCATGGAACATTTTGAAGCTGTTACGAAACGGAGATGGAGGCGGATGCAGGTGCAGGTCGCGGTCTTTATTTAACTTAAACACAGACTTAAAGCAAACGCGGTCTTTCCCGGGAAACAAGAAACGTGGCATATAACACAATCTTCTTAAGCATAGACGACATAACCATTACAAACATGTCAACACATATAATACCGAGCAACGTGCTCGATAACTCGGGTGTTTAAATAACAAGTGTCCTTGATCTTAAACTACAAACACGTGACCCATAAAGCTAATGCTCTCGCTAGTCCGGAAGCGATTGAACAAAAATAAAGACATGTCCATTCAGATGAAGTGCCGCAGTCCCCTCTGTCGGCGGCGGCGTAACAGAAGCACTCAGTTTATTATTTATCTGGGGTAAACTGAGACTATTTTTAACCAAGCAGCTACTTTATCACCATTTACTGTTGCAATGCACAACGCTTAATGTCAGTAATGCACTGTTCCTTAAATAAATAAATGCCTAATTAGTAAAATCAGGATGTGTAAGAAAAGAGCAGTGTAAAGAATAAAAACCAATATTTTATTTTCCTGACATAGGCATCATAGGGCTAAAAACAATAAATAGAAATAATTTGATGTAATTTGCATAACCCTCAACACTGTATTATATATATATATATATATATGTCAAACAATACAGAGATGCCACAATACATTTTTTTTAAACAAATGACATGCAAATGTGAACCAGAACTGTTGAATACTCAATTCTTAATGATCAGAAGGTGTTGATTTATTCATTTACAATTACATTTGATTCATTTTCTTTAACAGTGGCTCTGACGAATTACAGCGAATTAAAACACCATTCTGTATGTAAATTGTTGATATGGTGAAGTTTTCAGTAAGGGGATGTTTATT
Organism: Ameiurus melas; assembly: GCA_012411365.1. NCBI lineage: Eukaryota > Metazoa > Chordata > Actinopteri > Siluriformes > Ictaluridae > Ameiurus > Ameiurus melas. Next base: position 25,398,415 of record CM022764.1, on the reverse strand, counting down.
TAACTTTCACCGAAATTCTCCGCACTTTGTAAGAGTTCGAGGTAAAGCCGGAGTCTGAAGTTTTATTTGACCATGAGGAATTAAAATTCAGTTTTTATACACATTACACTAAATAAGCGCATTACCGAGAGATTCTATTATTTACATGTTAAGGGCTGGGCGCACGGTGGCTTAGTGGTTAGCACGTACCCCTCATACCTCCAGGGTCCCGGTGGGGCCGTGTGTGTGCGGAGTTTGCATGTTCTCCCTGTGTTGCGGGGGTTTCGTCCGGGTACTCCGGTTTCCTCCCCCAGTCCAAACACATGCATGGTAGTCTGATTGGCGTGTCTAAAGTGTCCGTAGTGTATGAACAGGTGTGTGAGTGTGTATGTGATTGTGCCCTGTGATGGACTGGATACCTGTCCAGGGTGTACCCCGCCTCGTGCCCCATGCTCCCTGGGATAGACTCCAGGTTCCCTGTGACCCTGAAAAGGAGTAAGCGGTAGAAGACGGATGGATGGATGTTAAGGGCTATAGGTGAGAAATCTTTACACCAGAAAAAATATCAACCTTAATCAACCTTGTGTTTGCTTTGATCTTACAGGAAATAAAAACCTTACCCTAGGAACCTGTCTCGTTCTTATATATATATATATATATATATATATATATATATATATATATATATATATATATATATATATATATATATATATATATATATATTTTTTTTTTTATTATTATTATTTTAACTATAATTTTTCTCTTTTTCTTTGCCATTTTTGCTTTTAGGTTGGTCATCTCATTAGTGATCTAGATTGACGTCAATACATTCAGAATTGACAATTTGTCCTTTGTTTGATTTCATTGTTTTTATTATTCTATCGATATTACCAAATCTGAAATCTATTCTGTACGTCAAAATCAGCCTGCCTTTCTCTAAATTGTTCTCCTAGCGGTTTGTCTTTTTTGATATTTTGATACTAAGCATGGCGAACCATGCTATTATAGATAATTTGCCAAGAGTTGATCCACACACGATCAGTGTTTACCCCCCAGCAATTAGATCATCCACACTCACTCCAGCGCAGTTCTACATTTCATATGACACCGTGATTCTACTGCCTTGCTGTTTAATACCCATTTTTGTTATTCATGGATTTTTAACAGCCACTTTTGCAATGATAAAACCTGCTAAATATTCAGCGAATACAACCACAATTGAAAGATGAGCTAGATCAAAACAATTACGTTCTGTTCAACCTGACCGACGATGGCGTAGGTATTTGTGATACGTTTAATTCACTTTTCTATTCTTTTTTCGAAAATAAACAAAGGGGAAAGAAATCTGTGGAAAAACACATTTTAGTTTAGAGCGTGTGATGTAACTGAACACATGGGAGAATTTAAATAGAGGTTCTGTATTAGCGATTTACGTCGAGACATAATCTTTTCACCTGCCAATCAGGCGCATTTACTGAACCGTCCCTGATTATGTTTAGGAGACTCACAAAACATTTCCGCTCCTCCATGCATAATATTAATAGTTGTGAGTGAATCCTACATGCGGTATTAATACTGGTGTTATGACTAAAGTGGAGATGAATTAAGTTACTTCTATTTTTTCACTTATGGCTCCGACTAATGAGCTGTGAAACAAATCTCTGGACCTCCTGAGGAGCCTCTGTTTTATCTAGGACAAGGCTGTAATGTACCCCTGAAATCAAATTTGGCCTTTCATAAATTATATATCAGTCTATTAGTATTATGGACACCAATACCATAGTATGTCTGGGAAAACAAAAAGAAGTTTTGTAGATGTTCTCATTTCTCCTTTCACTTCTGGGGAAAATGCTGAAATATTTTTGATGATTCATAACTAGGCCAAATCTTTTGATCGTCCAATTAAACACTCTCTAGAACAGCATACATCCCACCCTCAGGGATGGGCCTTGCTCTAGAGTAGTAAAATTGAATGACAAAATGGTTCCGTCTTTATACACCTTTATCTTTATATACCTGAATCAAGTCTAGTCGATTCTAGTCTAGTGTAGTGTAATTTAATAGGTTTGACCTCTGTTTGTTTATTCTTTACCTGTACCGTCTGTCTTAGGTCATGTGTGTTTGCTGATCGCTTGAGTTTCTGACCGTCTACCACCAAGTCTAGTCTAGTGACGTTGAGTCTAGTGACGTTGAGACTCAGCTTGTTGATTTGAGCGTAGTCCAGTCCAGTGGCATCAAGTCTGGTTTTGTTGAGTAGAGCTGAGTCTATTCAAGTTGAGTGAAGTCAAATCTATTAGAGTCAAGTCTATTGGAGCGTGTAGTCTTGAGTGTAGTCTTGGCAAGTGGATTAGACACAAGTCAAGTATATTGGAATCTAGTCTAATGGAGTTGAGCCTAGACCTGAACAAGTGTGAACAAGTCAAGTATAGTCAAGTCTACTGGAGTCAAGTCTAGTCAAGTGGAATCAAGTCAGGCCTAGTGGAGTCTGTCCAGAAAAGCTGAACTGTCTGTCCATCAGGAGAGCTTCTGTCTGTTCACCATTCATAGCACTTGTAGAATGGATCTCATTATGCATTTCCGTGAACTACCACTGTCGTAAAGAAAGTGGAACAGACACTGAAGCCTTCAAAACAATATAAAGGTTAAGGGTTGGGTTTAAGTACATCATTCGTTTAAATTTTCTCATAAGATCAGCTTGCAAAAATGTCTTTGCACTTATTTTTTTGTTTTTTCGTATAGTATTTGTTGCTTCTCTTGGGCTTTTTTTTAATATCTGGTCTTTGTATTTACCTGTAGGTTCTCTTCTTCTATGCCGACTCAAAATCTGACATAAAAAAAAAAAAAACAACAACAAAAAACAGGTGGATGGAAACCCCACCAGTGTGTAATTGGCCATTAGAACTAACACACATAGCCGCCATAAAAGCTTTGCCTTATTACCATGCTGTGTGTTCACGCGGCAGAAGATCTCCTCGGACATGTTAAATCCACCCTAACAGAACGTGGTAATTGCGTAACCGTAATTAGTCAGAGCGGAAATGATCGGACACAGCCAGCATGACTTAATGCCAGCGAATGTAGTCGTTGTCCTCCTGCTGTCCGGAACACGTGTCAGCTCGTCACTCTCCGGTTACAGCACAAGACTCCACACAGCTTGTTCTCTCTGCCAAAAGGGCACCAACTCAATTTGTCCGAAAGGACTACAAATCTTCATTTACCCTCTTGTCTCCTGAGGTGGTCAGTGTTAAATGGGTCTCTTTCAAATAAGATTTATTTATTTAAGATCAGCGACGGAGTCTTAACATCTGACATTTACAAGGAAACGCTGATTTCCCTCAAGTCCTTGTGTGTATATACGGTGTCTGAGCCGTGAACATCCGCACTCTCCGTTTATCACTTAGTTTAGATTTTGTCCAAGCAATCTTATTGGAAATGGCTTTACCTCCTCCTCCTCACTGGTAATCAGACTGGCTGTTCTACTGCTCTGCCAGAAGCAGCGAATAAAATGACATTGCTGGGAGACAGACACAAAGAGTTTCTTTTCAGAGGCTGAAATTTATATTTCTGAAATATTATTATTATTATTTTTTTTTCCCATTTCACTTTCTATCTCCGCTAATAAATAAGCTGAGAGGTTCCTCTGGCAGCATTCTCCATGTTACTCTCTAGCAACATTTGTCTCTTTCAGCTCCACATACTCATTATGCAGCGTAGCCGGAGAGATCCTCTGTGTTTCCATGGTCACCTGTCTCTGTGTTCTTTGGCTGAGAAATTGTTCTCTGTACACACAGCGTGTAAAATACGTTCAGCAAAGAGATGTATTCATTTTTGCACCTGTCCAAGACACGGGACTACATCCAGTCTGTCATCCTGTTTGGTCGTAAGGTGTCGATTCGTCTGCTATTACAGCAGCGCAAACAATAGCGTCCGCAGGTTCATATTAACGTGGTTGTTCTAATGGGTTATCCTTACTATGGTCACAACATGCACAGGGACTTGTATAGCAGACACTCCATGTAATTGAAGTCTTGAAAATATTGATTTTAAAATATGATGTTATTTAACAATGAAAATCATATAATCAGTGATCTGGAGACGTTTTCCAGGACAGGGCATTTGTGCTTTCTTGGAAATGTGACCAAGTTCCAAAATAATTAAGTTCTGGTTGGTAACAATAACTCTCTCTCTCTCTCTCTCTCGCCCCCTGGAGGACAGGAGCTGAGAACTGAGTGCAACACTTTACTTTTGCAACATTTGGCTGCCCAATTCATTTAAAAATACTTTACACTGCTAAGCCCCTTATTATGTTCTGCATGTTATATTTTTTATTTTCTTCAGGAACTGATTAAAATGCAAATCCTTGGTAGTCCTACTCACACCCCTGTGGTGTTGTGGCCTATTTTCATTTACAAACAGAATTCAAAGACTATAAAAATCTACAAATATACACAGAAAAGTGCAGAGTTATTTAACATCTTTAACTAAAATGCCTTAGCTATTGTTAAATGGGCATTATGTGATTTACATCGAGAGAAGGTCATATACTTCATTAAATGAATTCAGAAATACATTTCCTTTAGAGTGAAATACTCCTCCCGAGGATCGTGCAGTGTGATACAGTATGAACAAAATACCAAAAGATATTGTCCCTAATGTGTGCGTCAAAACAAAAGAATTTACAGTGCCCTCCACTAATATTGGCACCCTTGGTAAATTGGTGGATTTCCGGTTGCAGCATGTGGTGTAAAAGTCTATGATGGAGGGAAGGGAAACCCCAATGTTCTTCATTGCTGTCCTTACTATCCGCTGCTGAGTCTAGTGATCCGATACGGTGCAATTTCCGAACCAGACAGTGATGCAGCTGCTCAGGATGCTCTCAATACTTCTTCTGTAGAACGTGGTGAGGATGAGGGGTGGGAGATGAGAAAAATAGAGATGCTGCTCTCATTTTTGGATATGGAGCTGGTGATGAGGGACCAGGCGAGGTTCTCGGCCAGGTGAACACCAAGGAATTTGATGCTCCTGACGATCTCCACGGAGGAGCCGTCGATGTTCAGTAGAGAGTGGTGTTTGTGTGTGTGTGTGTGTGTGTGTGTGTATGAGGAGTGCAGGGAAAGAAATCACACATGGCATTGTTTGTGCATGTTCAGAATCAAACATGGAAGCATGTGATTATACACGATTATAAATTCCACTCAGGCTCGGGATGGACTCCGGATCCACGGTGAGCCTGACCAGGATAAAACACTTACTCAAGATGAATAAATGAAAATTTCCGTCATAATGTTTACTTCATCACGAACAAATATAACTAAAAAAGTGTTTATGGTAGGCAGGGCATGTTTAATCTGCCGTCTGTAACACCTACAACAGGGAGTCCCGGTGTCCTGCGGAGTTAATCTGCAGTCCTGATCAAACAATCTTTTCATGCGATATTCTGATGATCCTGAGCATCTCTGTTGGAAAGCTGGAATCTTACTCAGCAGGAAAGTACCTTAACCGTTATATTTTACCCCCTCAAATCCATTTTGTAGGCATGCTGACATGCTAAATTCGTACAAAACCTAACAGCAGGGCAGATCTCCAAGATCGCTGCCTCTTCACAGGACTGCCTCAGCTCATATGTTTGGCTCTAAATCCATAACATAATTACAGTATGGGTGATTGTATGCTGATGTATGGACCTGTGCATGGCAGCATCATTTGTATTGTCCAATTGCCTCATGTCTGATTAATCATTACTAACACTGTTAGCATTGGCTTGCATGCTCTTTTATTTATTAAAATGCTGTTCACAATGACTAATGTTCTTTGCTCAGCTAATAAGCCCATGTATCAATGTCAGCTTACTGGCAGGAGACTTGGGGAGAGAATAGAAGTCAGCAGACACTAAGGAACATGGGATTTGATTGGCTAAAGGGCTTATGGACTGATAAATGGAGAATAAGCATTACCAACAGTATTTAAAAGAAAGAATAGCCCACTTTATTTGCGATTAAAAGTTCACTATGTGGTCTAACAATCAAGTTCACTATGTGCTAGCATTTTAATAGATCTCATATGTCCATAGTGCTGCTTGAGGATAATGCAACTATCTCAATTTTACACTGAACTGCTACACAGGTATACAATCAAATTTGGAACGTAGCTGCTGAGGTGACCTGGTGATTATTTTCTTACTAAGGCGTGGCCACGTGTGTAGCATACGGTGTGTTGAAGAGGCAGAACACAAGCGCATAAACATTATATTTATTGAAGGCAAATCAGTCATCTTCATAATTCCAGGCATGGGTCGATACACGTGGAGGCTAATTTATAGCTAAGGAACCCATAATCATAAAACAAGGAAACATGAGCAGAGTGAAAAAAAGGAAAGAAGAAATCATGGGTCAGAACTTAGCGATGAAAAGACTTCGAAGGGTATAAATAAGAAGACGAATCAGGAAGACTAAACAAACATGTTAAAAATAAGAGTTTAAGAGCTGCAGCTTGTGCTAAGAGTACATGACAAGCTAGTTATTATATCGAGGCCACGAGTTTAAGCTACGAGATCTATTTCATGGCTATGAAATATCCAACTCATGAAAACTCTTATATTTCCAAATGAGTGAGACAGAGAAATCATCTGGCCAGAGGAAGTTAAGCATGGAGATGTTTGATCATATTACATTTCAGTCTTGGAATGATGAATGAAGATATATGGGTGTCACTGACGTTGGGACTTCTACATATACCATTAACCTGCAGCACCTTAAGCTGATCATCAAAGCAATGAACATATTGAGTGGTTAGCACGTTCGCCTCACACCTCCAGGGTCTGGGGTTCGATTCCCGCCGGCGGTACTCCGGTCTCCTCCACCAGTCCAAAGACATGCTTGGATGGAAACTCATTTCAAAATACCAATGTCCTGGTCGGAGAGAATTAGTTGCCATTTTCCTTACTTTTGTGGTATAAGCAATTAGGATATAACACATATTTCCTGAGGAACCAAAAGAAATATATATATATTTTTAATTGTTATATACTGTTATTAACTGGGGCCGTGTATGAAGTATAATGTTCCACAACATCATTATCTGAGGTCAGGACATAGATTGTGGCTTCAACATATTCATTCATGGCCTCAAAACATCAATCGATGTTGACTCTTTATTAAAAAATAAACGCCATGTCACCTCAGTGGCCCTGTAGAATAGAGACTCCTGGTTACTCATTAATCCTGGTTATAATAAGCAGAATTTCGCAATCAATTGAATACATGTAGTCAGTGGTGCAGGGACTAGGATGATTCTAAGGGCCCTGGTCAGACAGGGGGCCCAGTAGAACCCCATACTTTACTGTATGATTTTGGGTCTTTAAATGGCCTCCTCTCTTTGACCAATAACCTGTTAAGAAGCATGCTATAATGAATGCTATAATGTCCCCTTAAGACGTTCACGGATTATTCAGAAACGCAGCACTTCACAGTTTTGAGTCGTTACATGCATCAGGTAGATGGCAAGAGTTGCGCAAACATCTGGATAACAAACGAAGAAAGAAAAAACATGAAAAAGAGGAGAGATCAAGACAGGGAAGATGTTTATCCTTGGAAGTTGAAGCACAATATTTCCAAGAATGTATGTTTTCCCATGCAATCGAGCAGTAGTAATGGAAAACTGAGCATCGGAAAGGCCGCAACAGCATCGAGGGACAATAAACCAAGTCCAGTGCTGTATATATTCAAGCTTTCCGAAGCCTTTCCGTGAGGAATCGATCACAATGTAAAGTCATCATATAAATCTGCTTCAGCTGTCCCGCGTGAATTTATGAGAGAAGTGTAGTAATGATGTCCGATTCATGAGGGAGTCGTTTGTTCGAGTTGGTTCGTTTCAACGAGTTGTAGAATCCCGCTGATAAAAAACATTGTGAATGATTCTGTCATTGCACCGCAAACCAGCAACTCCATTTCCCAGAACAAAATGATGACAGAACAATTCGTGACGATTCATTCATGAATAGAATCTATTTGATTCTCAAGTTCAATTCACTGATTCAATGATCCGGTCACTGTTTTAGCTAACTTCAACATTTCCTTCTGGAGCTGCTAGTGTGTGAAACTTATTATTCACTTAACAAATAATAATAATAATAATAATAATAATAATAATAATAATAATAATAATAATAATGTTCATTATTCTTGGTACTTGGGGAATAAGAAATTACCAGTCGACAACTTATAAAGAAATCCAGACAGAGCTTATATAGGGTATGTGCATTAGAGAGCCAGAGTACAATGGTGTTAATTACTTGTACTGTATATATATCGTTATAAATACATAATTTCAGTTAATTTAATAAATTGTGTGAATTTAGTTATTTATACTCTTTTATTGAATATGCAATAATTGTTATGCTTATTGAGAATGTTTTTACACGTGGCAATAAGAAAAGATTAATTGGGGGGAGGGGGATTGAGGCCCAGAGTACAAATTAGTCAGGGGGCTGAAACCCTAGTGGTGCCCTTGAATACACTAGAAAACTCAAGCACAGTAAAAAAAAAAAAAGAGAAAAATACAAAATAGCCAAGAATTTGTGAATTTAATAGGACGTACAGTTGCAAAGCAGACAATGTTTTCATCAACATGACTACATGGTCTAACTGATGACCTAACCAGCCCAAAACATGTTGGTAGGCAATTCTAAATCGCTCCTTGTGAAGGCGTGTGCATGGTGCATGGAATGGTGTCCCATTCGGAGTGTATTCGCACCTTGAGTCAGGACAGAAGTCATTTTTACAGTTGCTTTGCACAGTTCTCAGACATGACCCTGCTGCAGTAGTACAATAGTTACCTATCAGTCAATCTGATTGACAGTTCTGGATACAATCAAGCTGTATTTCAAAATCTTTTCCATGCCAGGTAGTGTTCATATTCAAAACTCAAACTGAGTGACAGATCTAACATAAATCCTCTGTATGATCATGTGTCCAGCAGGTAAGAATTCTGAATATTTTATTTCGATCTTCACGCTGTCAAAGGCAGTTTTCATACTGTAAGTGCCTAAAATATATTCAAAGTTCCTGGGAGGAAAAAGTCTGCAGTCTGGTTACAGGATCCAAAATCAGTGGAAAGTTTGTGTGTTCACTCTACCTCTTATTTACAATCTTACAAATATGTCTTCTCCTGTATATATTGTTGCCTGGGGCTTCAAGGTCTATAGATGTTTTTTATAAGGTTGTTCGTGACCCGGTTACAGTCTTGCTGTGCAGGATCTGTGTGTCGTGTTTTGTGGCCAGGCAAAGTGTTGGACAGTTTTTTATTGAGGGGATTTGTGAATATATTGTGTCTACTAATCTACTCACTATTACTACTATACTCTACTACTACTACTACTATACTACTACTACTATACTATATAATACTACTATTACTACTTCTACTTTTACTATTACGTTACTCTACTATACTACTACTACTACTACTACTACTACTATTACTACTATTACTACTATTACTACTACTCTACTATTAATACTATTACATGTAAATGAATCACATGCATGAATATGAATCACATAAAAATGAATCATATGTAAATGAATCACATGTAAATGAATCATATGAAAATGAATAAATAAATGCAAAAAATACTATTAATACTATTACTACTACTACTACTACTATGACTAGTACTACTATTAATACTATTAATGCTATTACTACTACTGCTAAAACTTCTGCTACGATTACTGCTCCTACTACTACTACTACTACTACTGCGGCTGTGGCGCAGTTGGTAGAGTTGCTTGTCCGCTCTGCAGCGGTTCGGCGGTTCGATTCCCAGCCTGGGTGACTCCACATGCCGAAGTGTCCTTGGGCAAGACACTTGAACCCAAAGTTGCTTCTGATGGCAAGCTAGTGCCTTGCATGGCAGCTCTGCTACCATTGGTGTGTGTGTGTGAATGAGACACAGTGTAAAGTGCTTTGGATGAAAGTGCACATTTACCATTTGTTACTACTACCACCAGTATTGCTACTGCTAAAAACACTACTACTATTTTCCAGAACAGGCATTTTCAAAAGACATTCCTCCAAAGTTTATGATTACGTTCAAACCGAAATCACTCAGATAATCTCTGCTTTCTGGTATTTTCTGCCAGTCTGGATTAAATTAAATTCTCTCCATCCAATGCATCACATGCATAATCATTTTCCTCAATCTGTTAAATTCACACTATAGTAAAATCATCTACGCATTCGTGCACAAGCTGCTGAGAAGACTCAGGCTGTGACCAGAATAACAATGTGTGTGTGTGTGTGTGTGTGTGTGTGTGAGTGTGTGTGTGTGTGTCCTTTTATTCTTTAAGGCTTGCGGACCTTCTCTCTACAGAAGCCTGGAAGGATACGTTTTTTTAAAAAAAAGATAAAAAAAAGTGTCAAATATTACACTTCATTTGTTTTTCCGCTCCTTTATTTATTTCATGTCATGCATGCTGTGAGGTGTACCTGAAAGGGTATTTAAAACAAGTAGAAATGGATGCCAACGACATCTACAGAGATGCCTCAACTGCCAACAAGTCTAATTCTAATATTAAAATATCCAAGGAAGCTATTGAAGATCATTTGACCTTTCTGTGACTTTGACCATTTTAGATCAATTCTTAGTAGTTCATCTGCTGGTTATGATCATAATTCCATATAAACTTTACACACATTTGACGCCTCATTCTTGAGACGTCATGCTAAGAAGAGTTTTGGACTGATGTAGGGACGGATGCATGGACATCACGAAAATGTAATGCCTCCGAAGAAAAATAGGTCAGCATCTAATCGCCTGACATTTGGCATGTTTACCAGTATCTGTTGAAATGGAATTAAATAAAATATGGAGCACTAGATGCTAACAACTAGCAATTTCAATCAGAAAGAGCAGGCTATCTGAGAAAAAGAAACTGTGAGAAGGACCTATTCATGGGCTATATGATGGACTAGCTGGGGATTAGTGGCAAAATTGATAAATTGGATAGCTGGCTATTAGGCTTTTATACCTGTTGTGTGTGTGTGTGTGTGTGTTTAGGGTTTTAGCTTGATGGTAATCTTAGTCCCTGACCTTATGAACTAGCATTAGGACGTGTTAAGCCCTATTCGGATTGACTATTGATCAGAAGGTTGTGAGTTCAAATACAAGCACTACCATGCCGCCCCTGCTGGTCCCTTGAGCAAGGCCCTTAACACTCAACTGCTCAGATGTATAAATGAAATGTAAGCCGCTCTGGATAGGGGCGTCTGCCAAATGCCATAAATGTAAATAATAAATCTCACATCTGGACAGCAATAATCGTAAATCGTGCCCCATTCACAACATGGCATCCGAGGAGAGACGCTGGCTTGTATTTCAGTTTGTCTTGAACTAAAAGTTCCAGCAACAATTTGAAAATACAATAAACACCAAGTATACGAGAAGCATTTGGGAAGTGTTTAATATAATAATAATGATACTGGTCTTTATTCATCAGGTATACATTAGAGCACAGCGAAATTATTTTCTTCGCACAGGGGCGGCTGTGGCGCAGTTGGTAGAGTGGTTAGAGTGGCAGTGGTTGTCCACTAATCGTAGGGTTGGCGGTTCTCCTGGGTGACTCCACATGCCGAAGTGTCCTTGGGCAAGACACTGAATCCCAAGTTGCTCCCGATGGCAAGCTAGCACCTTGCATGGGAGCTCCGCTAACATTGGTGTGTGAGTGTGTGAATGAGACACAGTGTAAAGCGCTTTGGATAAAAGGGCTATATAAGTGCACATTTACCATTTATCCCAAGTATGTCAGGAAGTTGGGGTCAGAGTGCAGGGTCAGCTATGATACAGCGCCCCTGGAGCAGAGAGGGTTAAGGGCCTTGTTCAATGGCCCAACAGTGGCAGCTTGGCAGTGCTGGGGCTTGAACCCCTGACCTTCCAATCAGTAACTCAGAGCCTTAACCACTAACCCCCTACTGCCCCCATATGCACACTACGAAACTAAATACAGTAAGTACACGCAGTTAAAAATAGTTTATTTCTCCCCCAAAAGCTGCATAGAAATTCATGGAAATGTGTATCTGGGCTCAAATTATGGGACGACCGACGAGTTTGGTGAAAAACAGTAGGTAATTCACCCTGTTATTTTCTCAGCGAACAATGGAGAAAAACACCAACATGGCTTATCCAAACAAAAATAAAATTACAGAGGAGCTCCTGTAAAGCAGGAAATTACCCCATAAAGCCGTATACATTTTATCTCATCCGGATAGCGCTATAGAGACTACAGAGTCGCTCTGGATAAGTGTGTCTGCTGAATGCTGTAATTAAATGTAAATATACTGCATGTGAAGGCTTCGGGCTCTGTATCTACTCTGTTTGGCTGTT
>CM022764.1:25303551-25381051 GCA_012411365.1 Ameiurus melas | reverse complement strand
TCTAGGTGTATATAATTAGATTATAGGTAATAAATCACATGACCATCAGTGGCCCTGCCGGGTCTCAGTGAGATTAATATTTCTATTAGAACCAGCTGGGCTTCTCCTTAATGAAAACCACATCCTGGTCAGATCAATCAGAAGCACTGGGAACACAAACACCATCAGAAAATGAAAAAAAAAACAACAAAACAAACAACAACAAAGTGTTTCGGATGATCACGTCAAATTGAAACTGTTTAAACAACTTTAATGGACTGCCTGGCGGATAAACGGAGTGGATCACGCAGGAGAAATCAGATGAACTTGAGTATGCAAGCTAATCAACGCTAAGTGTGGATAAGTGTAGCTGCTTGAACATGTACCAAGCATGGAGGCTTGGATATAGAAACATGAAGATTCACATCACAAATTACTCCGCAGCTTCAATTAAGCAGGTGGCTGGGAAAAACATAAAATAAAGGCAGATTTTCTCACAGTGCTGAATGAATCCGTGAGCCGTGAGCTTGTCGAGTGCTAGGCACGACTGTGACGAGGCTCTAAATATAATGGTGGAAGGACCAGGCTCGTATATACTATTAATTCCTTGTTAGTATTTGATCCTTTTCAGCGTGTGCAAGACATTCCACCATTTCAAATAATATTTAGCCCTTTTTTCATGTTTAAGGTTGGTTTTAGTAAATGTTGGGTAAGATTTTTTTATTCATTTATTTTGTGTGTGTGTGTGTGGAAAGCTTGAACTATACACCCTTGAAACATAATCCATTAAAAACTATCCCTCTCTTAAGATGAACCACAAAGCAGCAGCATGAATTCAGTTCTTCGTATAAACAATAAGGCTCTGTTCCTTAGGTAAATAATAAAACACACCGGGTCATGCTGTTATCGGAAAATAATCAATGCCAGGGTGGTGTGATGGAGTAGAGTTACTGTTTCTAGCCTTCTATGTCTAAGGTGATTGTTTTTCTGTAACCGCACATCCAAGAGGATTGTACTTTTCACCAATTATTACGTTTTACTTTATTACTTAACGACATCTCATACATTTTATTTTTTATAGTCACATTTAATGTTGCGGAACATCATGAAGTTAGTTCTTGGTCTCACTTATGTTATAGCATCTACATTCCCTCACCAACCTCCCTTTTTCTCATTCAGGAAGATGATAAGACAAAAAACAAAAACAACAAATAAAAAACAATAAAACTTACTGAGAAACAGCAGAAAAGTCCTGAAGGGCCAAATTGGGATGGTCAGATGACTGGGTCAGAGCATCACCAAAATGGCAGGTCATGTGGGGTGTTCCTGGTATGCAGTGATTAGTACCTACCAAATGTGGTCCAAAGTAGGAGAACCGGCAAACTGGTGACAAGGGCGCCCAAGGCTCACTGATACGTGTTTGGAGCGAAGGCTAGACTGTCTGGTCTGATCTCACAGAAGAGCTACTGCAGCACAATTTATTGAAAAAGTTCATGCTGGCTATGATAGAAAGGAGTCAGAACACACAGTGCATCACTGTTTGGTGCGTATGGGGCTGTGTAGCAGCAGACTGGTCAGAGAGCCCCTGTTGTCCCCTATCCACCGCCGAAAGTGCCTACAATGGGTATGTGAGCGTCAGAACTGGACCATGAATCAATGGACGAAGGTGGCCTGGTCTGATGAATCAGTTTTCTTTTACGTCAGGTGGACGGCATGTGTGTATCACTTACCTGAAGAAGAATTGGCACCAGGATGCATTATTTGAAGAAGGCAAGCCAGTGGAGGCTTGTTCTGCTGGGAAACCTCAGGTCCTGGCATTCATCTCAATGTTATTTTGACATGTTCCACCTACCTAAACATTGTCCAGGAACGGTTTGAGGAGCATGACAAAGAGCTCGAGGTGTTGACTCGGCCTCCAAATTCCCCAGGCCTGAATCCAATCGAGCGGCTGTAGGATGTTCTGCACAAACGAGTCCGATCCATCGAGACCCCACCGCGCAACTTACAGGACTTAAAGGATCTGCTTCAAACGTCATGGTGCTGGATAACAGAGCACACCTTCAGAGGACTTACACAATATTAGGCAAATTGTTTTACTGTTACGCCTGATCTGTGTATAGATTATGTGGCACATCCGCCATACGAGTGTACACGTTGTTATTACAGAAACAATAATCTATTAATTCATATAAACCTGTGATTTGGAGCTGTCCTACTGTCAGAGCTGCTGTTATAGAAAATGAATCAACACCTTCTGAACAATCAGAGTCGAGCACACTGTCGCTATATAAAGCCAGACTGCACCTAGCTGAAGGATTTTATGTAGCCATTTTGTTCAGCAATCTGCCCATTTCTTTTCAATGATTATTGTGCTATAAAGCAGAGAGTAACATTTTACATTCTGAACTGCAGATGTTAAACTGCAAACACTCTAGCTACACTGATTTGTGTGTCTGGTTTCGCCATCCAAGTCTGATTTAACCTCTACAGCAGTGCACACGCTTCTTCTTCTTCTTCTTTGTTTGCATAGAGGATGATCTCCAGCTGCACTGACACCACTGAAAGATGAGAGAAAACAACCCTCACTCAGCCACCCGGACCTAATGAAATGTTTGTTTTCCACCCAGCTTTTGTGCTAAAAGCATTTCAGTAGCTAATGCTGTGGTTTTTCACTGGAGTAATTTAATGGCACAGTGCTCGCAGCGCTCATACACAGCCACTCTGTGTAGGTGTTCTCTAACAAAAAAAATCACTTTCTGTATTTGGTTGTGACTCAGCCATGCCTTTGGCAGCACCTGAGATCTGAGACACACTGAAAACAAGAAACTGGCACAGAATTGTATACTGAAGTCTATGTATTTATACCTCAAGCAAAAAATATATATATATAATGTTCTGGTAAGGCTCATGTAGGAGTAATGTTAATACCTTTGCTAGTATTTTCTCATTTGTAAGTCTGTTTGGATAAAAGCGTCCGCTACATGAGTAAATGTAAATGTACCTACATGCTAATTGGGCCCCGTTGATTTTATTTAGCATGTTGCTAGCATGTTTTAGTGAACAACCGACAGCACATAAAGTAGAATGATGAAATGAAGAAGACAAATTGTCATTTAGATCAATAGGGCATATTGGTTTGACATTTTTGGTTTCATAGATGTTCAGCAACGCTGATTTAACGGAACGAGAACCAACCGTCTTGGTTATGATACGTTGAATGCCTATAAGTTTTTCTTCTGTATATAATCACCAGTATTCACAGAAATGAAGCAAATCCCACAGACAAAACCCTCTCCCATTCCCATTACTGTCTATTCATAACCTGAGAATTCAAATCTGCCATTCACTGCCAATCCTTTTTACACCTCGCTGAACATTCAGACCATTCTGACATTCACCTTTTCAAACACATCAAGTCCACGACATTTTACTCATAGCTCAAGAGGAAGCCCTGAGAGTACACTCTGTCAGGCAGCACCTTTTTTTTTTTTTTTTTTTTTAGCTTGATCATATTTCAGCCATGCCATGCTGAAATGTGAGGAGATTGGATTGAATGGCAGGTGCTCTGATGGGAGGCCAAGGTGAGGAGGAAGTTCTGCTGTTTCTGAGATAAAAAGCAAAAGTTTTTGTATGAGTGAAACTGTATTATATAATCAGAGTCCAATCAAGTCCCAAATATATGCAGTTTGCGGAATTTTTTGGCTTAGTACACGTAATAAAAGTAGTCATTTATCTGGCGAGTTTAATCATGAGTAGAAGAATCTCTAAATTGCCTCAGACTCTAGCCATAGAGGAGCAGAACGATGTGCCATGAAATTAGCCCAAAATGTTTAGATCTTCCGAGCATCTCCAAACCTCCTTTCCCTGCTCACAATAGATGCACCAAACTCCACTTCTGGTCTGCTTATTACACACCCTTACAAAAAAAATTAAATTATATTAAAAATCACATATGAGCTTATGTTTTTCACTCGTTGCTTATATGAATAAAATATAGTTACATTTCTAAAACGTGACAGTGCAGTCGACACATGCCATTTATAAAATATTGTAATCATGTGTTTAAATATCAAATGAAAAATGAGTGGTTTGGAGAGAAAAAAATCACAGATGAATATGAATGAATGATGTTTCGAAATCACAACTGAAAATGAATATATTATGCTTTAAAAAAAAACAACAACAACAACAAGCAAACAGTCTATCTCATAACTGTTTCACACTGTACAGTGGGCTCTTCTCCAACTCCTCTCATTGTGCAGAACCCTTCCTGAAGCTCTCTCTAGGACTCGATGACCTTACTGTGTTTTTTTTTGTTGTTTTGTTTTTTATCCAGCTTTGGGGGCAAGGTTCAAATGAGAAAATCCAAACTGTATCTTCACTATTCTGTACACTTCTTTTGCCTTCAAACCAAAAAATAAATAAAATAAAAATAAATCTTCTTGTACGACGAAAATAAAAATTTTAATAGTACATAAAAATGGAATAAAAATTATATTGCATACAAATTCCACTAAAGGTGTGGTGGTGGGTTAAATAATTCTTTATTTAATTAGTGGTATATACTATCTATCTATCTATCTATCTATCTATCTATCTATCTATCTATCTATCTATCTATCTATCTATCTATCTATCTATCTATCTATCTATCTATCTATCTATCTATCTATCTATCTATCTCTCTATCTACCTACCTACCTATCTATCTACCTACCTATCTATCTATCTATCTATCTATCTATCTATCTATCTATCTATCTATCTATCTATCTATCTATCTATCTATCTATCTATCTATCTATCTATCTTAGCAGGTAATCTCATCATACGCGGATCCCAGAGGTAAATTTAATGAACAATTTGATACTTAAAGCCAGGAGAGATTTATGTTTACTTTTCATTTAATCTGCTGAATGCACGGAAAATATCAAGGCATTTTTGGACTTGATTCATACCATGTGTGTGTGTGTGTGTGTGTGTGTGTGTGTGTGTGTGTAAAAATGCCAATCGACAGCCATGATTTAGGGCCTCGTTCTGGGGTGGCTGATTTCATTTATGATCGCTGGTGCTTGGCGGCTCTCAGGGATCAGACTTCACCCTTACTCAGCCATTTAAGTCTCTGAGTTTCGAACCATCTAGAAGTGTTCTTGAGTCAGAAGTAAAGCCCTAAGTTCAACACAAACTCCCGTCATGTCCCACTGCAATAACCTCTTGTTTCCCACTTGTCAATCACGGCAACGTTTGTAGGAATGATTCCATAAAAAAAGCAGAAAAATAACTGTGATACTGTGACATGTTTACTGATTATTGTTCTGAAAATACGAGGAATGCTTATGTACTCAGAACGATTTATATAATCTTGTAGTGAGTCAATTTTTAGTGTTATTAATGAATTGTTACTATACACCAAATGGACAAACGTTGGTGGACACCTGACCATCATACCCATATGTCCTTTCTGAACACTCAGTTTCAGATTTAGTCCCACATTGCTGTTATTATACTTTTCTGGGAAGGCTTTCCACTAGGTTTTGGGGTGTGGCTGTGTGGATTTGTGTTCATTCAGCTACATGAGCATTAGTGAGGTCAGGGACTGAAGATGGGTGAGGAGGCCTGCGGTGCAGTCCACTCCAACTTTGGCAAAGCATGTCTTCATGGAGCTCGCTTTGTGTATAGGGGTATTATCATGCTGGCGCAGGTTTATCCTCTTAGTTCCAGTGACGGGAACTTGTAATGCTACAGCATACAAAGACATTCTATACAACTGTCTGTTTCCAACTCTGTGGCACATACAGTTTAGGGAAGGCCCACATATGGGTGTGATGGTCAGGTGTCCACATACCTTTGGCCATATACTGTTAATTCTTCACATTTTGGACCCTGATGTCATTTGAAAACATTTATTTCCCAGAGCAGGTTCGTTTATTTTGAATGCCTAAGCATAAGGAGAAGGGTTCAGGCAATGAGAAATTTCCATTAGTTTGTATTTGACACTCATTCTTCTCTGACAATCCAGAGGCAAAGTGAGTGTCTCAAAAAAAGGAAGTTTCTGTTATTTTACCAGCCTTTAGAGAAATGGTGCCTCTAGGGGGGCCAAGCACACATTCCTCAACTTTTAGAAAATGAATAAGTTCTTTATTCTCATGTGTAGACCTGGCTCTAACATAAACTATCCTGCCTTGCCCCAATAGTTGGATGGCTTGCACAAAATAATTTAACCTGCAAAGTGACCCTGGTAGGGAAGGAAATCATGGATGAAATTCATAGACCACAGACCAAAACGTCTCTAATAAAAATGTATTTTCGTAAATAAATAAATAAATTAAATTAAATGGGTGCAAACCTCAGACTGAATTTAACAAGCCCATGGTCCCAGCAATAAATTAATTCCATGAGGCATCCATTGAGTGCAAGATTACATACTTTTGAAAGCCTGTCAGTCAGATACGTGCTCAATCAAAACCCCTTGAGCAGAGGTCTATTAAAACCACTACCCATAGCATTACACTCATGGTCACATTGCTGTAGGTTTCATTCCCAACCTGCCACCCTCGAGAGGGATAGGGCATTGTTATTTGGTTATGGAAAGTGCTACAATATTTGCAGTCAGGTCCATAAATATTTTTCTACATTGACAAAGTTATTGTTATTTTAGCTGACGCCATAAAAAAGGTTTCAAAATGCAGACTTTCAGCTTAAATTTGACAGTGTTTACATCCAAATTGGGGGACTGGTATAGGAATGACAGTACTTTTACATGCGGCCCCACAGTTCTAACGGACTAAAAGGCTGTTTAACCAGGTTTGTGTTATTCCCTCCTTTTTATTTCACTTGCAAGTAAGGCAGATGAAAGGCCTAGAGTTGATTAAGGGTTTTTAAATTCTCGATATTAAGTCCAACGATCTGTCACTGCCTATGAAGCAAGCCATCACTAGACTGAAAAATCAAAACAAACCCCATTGGACAGATCGCAAAAACATTAAGCGTGTCCAAATCAAGTATATGCTGCATTCGTCAAAAGAAAGAACACACTGGTGAAGTCGGGAACAACAAAATGGCCCGGAAGACCATGGAAAACAACTGTTGTGAAACGTCTTCACAATACTTGGGCGGATCAAGAACCCCCTACAGGAAGTAGGCATATCTGTGTCGACAATTAAGAGAAGCCTCCACCAGAGGAAAATCCATTCTGATGGTTCATTTACATTTCTCTCTTTCATCCATAAATTACATTTTACGCTTTCACCCAAAACAATAACAGTGCAAATCAAGAATCCATTTTGGTGGTGCTGGGATTTGAACTTCAGATCAGCAGGGCCAAAGCCTTACCCACTGAGCCAACACTCCCCACTGATGAGGCTATGAAGGCCCTTGGCAAAATGGTCAGTCAGTGTCCTATTGGTCTCTCCAATGTAAAGCTGCTCACATCTCGTACAGGAGAGACAGTAAAGACCCATGGTGAGTTCTTTACTGTCTCATCATTGTCCACGGGTGAGTGACAAATAACCAATGTAGAACATCTAGAACATCTGCATGCAAGAGTGCTGTAGATTCTATTAGACAGATCATTTAATTCCCTCCTGACAAGCGTGGTATTTTCGTCCTGTCGCTAGGAGATAAGTGGAGGTTCCTTAAAATGGGAAGCAGTGCGAATGTCTGTGTTCGAATATCTGAGGAAATGTTGCCTCAGACAGATGACACGCTGTCACCAGTAAATTGGCACCTTTACGTTACACTCTCAGATGCTTTGTGTTGTCTTTCACTGTTATGAAAATGGCTTTTATAACACTTTGGCTGCCAGCACGAAAGCTATTTGTTCACATCATCCAGAGATCTCGTATAACAAAACACATGTTATTCGAATTTAAGGGTTTAGTTTTGGCTCCAAAATCTTAAGAGCATTTTTCTCCCTGTCGCATTCTGTCGTGTACACTCATTATTTTAGCTTTCTCTGTCCATTTAAAAAAAATAATAATAATAAATCAGATGATGCTGTCCAGTATAAATAAACAAACAAATAAATAAATAAATATTTGCAATCCTTTCTCTGGAGCGATGTGGAATTATGTGTCTCGCTCAAGGGAAGAGCAGATGTTTCAGGAGTACTGATGATTGGAGCTTCTATCTATGAAAGGAAAAGATACAAACAGTAATCCAGCTTGTTGACAGTTTCTTTTATACCTGACTACTCCTTCACACACCAACTGAAGGCTACACACCTCAGATTCTCCACAGAGAGAGTAATGGATATCACCGACCTTCCTAAAACCTTCAATGATTGAGATGCGATTTGTGTCTAATATTAAACAAATATGTATGTAAAGTAAAGATATTTTATACATAGGTATATTGTACTTAAAACAATATGATTAAAAAAAAGAAAAAATGGCTGTGCTTACATGGTGGGAGGGTCATACTCTCCCCCCCCCTGTCAATCATAGAGACACTAACCGATTGTGGGATGCTGTCAGCTTTCTATACATTTTCTCTGAGGAGATGTTTCTTTAAAATGTATAGAAGGAGTCTCCATTACAGATACATTGATGTGTTGTGGTTTCTCTGTAATATCAATAAACAGCTGGCCTCAGCATTTAACGAAACATATCATTATCGAGGCGTATTCGTTTGGCTATCCCATTTTGTGCTGTCAGACTTGCCTTTTCATGTTTAATGACCCCAATCGGATTCACCGCCCTCGATCTCGTTACTGTGAAACCCACTGCTGGTGAAATCGAGGTTACTGGAAGCTGTGAAACAGACCCAATCACAGCACAGCACAGTCTTATGCCTTGCTTTTTCATGCCTGTTAAGCGAAAAAAAAAAAGGTCTCCCTGGGCCATTTTACTGTAAATGTGAACCTCAGCGTATCTGCTGAAGAGTTTTCCTGCGGGCTTTTACGAACCCAAACTGATGAACAAAAGTCATCCACTGTGTACATTAGGTGTGACATTGCTGTTACAGCAGAAATAGTATTTCTCCTTGCTCTGATGGTCTTGTTACTCGCCCTAGAAGACCTTTCGCTGGAAATATTATGCTGTATCCCCTGCTGAGGTTTATCCAGGCGCAACACGCGTGCCACTTCTACAATGCTCCAACGATTCGACTACGGATTTAAGCCAGGACAAGCCATCCGCTTTGATTCGTTTTTGGGATCAATTCTGGATGAGAACCGCACTATAGAGATGAACACCAACATTCCAAAATATTTTAGTGGTGGAGAACATCTTTCCTGTATTGTGCATCCACTTCCAGTAATTTTACAACACCTCGGCTAAGAGAGGACTGAAGCACATATGCATCATTTAATCAAATCGCATTCACAGAAATGCATGCTGAGATCATCTGTTTACAACATTTTTCGACGTAGTCTGCAGTGCTTCAAACGTGCTTACATTTATCAATTTGGCAAAAAAAAAAAAATATATATATATATATATATATATATATATATATAAAAATGCAAAGACTGTGTATCTGTAATTAATTCCATGAACTGATGACGATCTGAAAAGCACTTTTTTTTTTCCCAGTGCTGAAGTGCTTGGAATTGAGTGCCGAGAAGGGAAAAAAAAATACATTACATACAGTCATTCAGTCTAATTTACAGGATGTCACAGCGTGCATCTAAATGAAAGAATCCATTTTGGAAACACTTAACTAAGAGCCTGTAAAACTTCATCATGATTAAAGAACACGCTTCAGAGGAAGGACAAACAGGACGACAGCTGTGTTGATCCCCGGAGGAAGCGAGAGTGGCTTCATCAACTTGTTTTTTTTTTTAATTTATTTTATTTTTTTTATACATGAAATATACAAATTCTAATTTAAAGCCACTTGGGACGGAGCAGTCGTCCATTTGAATTCGTCAGGAATTTATTTATAAAGTATACGGCGGAAACAGGGAGCAACTTCAGGGAGCAACATGAGTCAAAAAGCTGCACGTGGTCTCCAAATGAATCTGTAACTAACTCACTAACTAAACTAACAAGCAAATTCAATCATTCCTTTTAACTCCAGTACTGAATACATGGATCCTATCTTATTCCAAATATTCTGTTCCTTGACCAGCTGTGATTCCGCCTCACTCGGTCTTTTAAGCAGACGAAAAGTGACACGTTTAATTAGTTTTCTCACCAAATATTTGGCACAAACTTTAAATGAGTTAACTTCACTGTTGCGTACGCATGATTATTCGGATATAATTACTTGTAAAATGACAGTGCAGATGCAAGAATGAATATAATAGCCTAATGACCCTGTGGGGGTAGCTGATGTATAATATGAATGGCATACATTTAAAAAAATAAATAAATCAATCAATAAATTCTAACTACAAAAAACCCTTTAAGCACTTTGAATGGTCACAGTTCTATTCATAATCATTTTTTTTTTGCCTTTGTTTATTTATTCATTTTCATATGATTCATTTACATGTGATTCATTTACATATGATTCATTTTCATGTGATTCATATTCATGCATGTGATTCATTTTCATGTGATTCATTTACATTTGATTCATTTTCATGTAATTCATATTCATGCATGTGATTCATTTACATGTGATTCATTTACATATGATTCATTTATTATTCATAATCATTTTTATTTTATTTTTTTTTACACCAAAGAACTCTTGAAAAACCTTGAAAAGAGGGAGGGAGAATACAGAGGAAGAGAGAATGGAGAAAAGGGATAAAATCAGGGAAAGTGAGGGAGACAGGATGGTGAAGTGGGATTAGCAGAGGATGAGAGAGCTGTGTGCTGAAATGAACGCTGCTCAGCATGCTAATGAGGGCTTGTGTTGAAAGTGTCGCTTGTGCAGGTCCAGCTGCTGAATTGATTCACGCTGAACAGGAAACGCAGCACATCCTCGGCCTCGTACATGATGAAGATGAAAAACAGACAGCGCCAGAGTGTTCCACGCAGAGCAAGCAGACGAAATAGAGTTCCCTTTTCCCACCAGACATTAGCGTCGAGCTAATTTATGTCACACCAATCCTCAAAGTCGCTTCTGTATTTATACAGTGTCCTCTTGTCCAACACTTCATGCCCAAGTGTAGATCATCTTACCTGGATACTCTTGCCGTGTACCTGCTGCTGTAATCATAAAGGCTGCCCTGAGCTCATCCCAGGATCCCAGCGCTTTCACATGTGAACCAAGATAAGTGCTAAACTGCTAAAAGGGCAGAGCTGTAGCTGTGTAGAACTGCAGTTTGTTCTGGACATTTGGACCAAATAAAGCCAGAACACAAAACACAAATTGTTTTAAAGTAGTTATTTATTAAAAAATAAATAAATAAATAAATACATTTTTTAAATGACCTAATTTATGTAGTGTTGTGTTAGGAAATCTGCAATGATGAATCATTAAAGTAGAGACTGGTGTTGATCTTTAGACTCGCTATGTTTACTTATGCAATATTTATTCACACTCACAGAAGTAAAGCTTCTAAAAGTTTCACCAGCTCACTCTCGAGATGGAGAAACCAGCTTGTGTACAGAGAAGAAGGAGAGAATGGAAGGGAGCAGAGCAAAGAGAGAAGCAGCCCAAACCCAAGTATGCCCAAGTATATCACGTCTGATTTGGGTGTGTCCTGCAATCGTATGGAGAAATATAAGATTTCACATAGCGAGCCATAGATAAACATAAATGGTCATGAAGTCAGAAGAAAATAATTCAAAGCAAGATATCAAAGGCAAATGAGCTTCAGTTAGCTCCATGTTGTGTGTGTTTGGGTATGTTTTGGGGATTTCAGCACTCACATGGCTTGGTTTGTTTGTCTTTTTCTGTCACCATCTTTGTGGCCAATGAATGAATTTTCTCAGTATATTTTCAGGCGTACACACTCCTCAGACAATGTCTTCTCCACCCTCACCCTGCACCTCTCTCACTTTCACCCCACTAAAAATTTGAATAAAAGAGCACCCTTGAATAAAAGAGTACCCCCGCCTCCAGTGTGTCCGAGTTCAGCTCGCCGCAGACTTGAATTGCTACAAAAGAAAGGCCTGAATAATAAAATGAATCGATAAAGAGATCATACAGTGTTAAATGAAGCACAGGACCTAGTCATGTTCAATTTAATTGGATTCCGGAGGAAAAACTGGGCCTCTGAGTAACCAGCTACAAATCAACTGTAGAGCAAGTGTTTGAGTGAAGAACTGTTGTGTTTCCAGTAACGTTTCGAATTACAGCATGGATCAAATTCAGGACCAGTTTCATAGAAATTGTTTCAAAATCGGTCAACGTACACAACTGAAAGCTACTAAAAAGACAACGAAAACATCCTCAAATGAGACGGACAACTTGGCTTAGTCCATGTCCACGCACAGAGCCGAGACTATTATTGCAGCTTTAAATGAGAATGGGATTGAAATCAACAACTGTGTTCATTAATAGTTTAAATACACCCCCCCCCCCCCCACCTCCATCCCGCCCCGGTTCAGGTTAGAGCTTTTAAAAAATAAATTCACAATGACACCCAGACTAAGAGTAAAGCAAATCAATCCCATAATGCAACAGCTATAAACAAACTGCACATGAATCCTCTTTAATCTCTATTTTTTTTATTAATAAAATTGATAAATTTTTTTTTTTTTTTTTTTTTATAATCATCAGCATCAGTTTCAGCCAGTAGCAATGTAGCATTTCTATAGTTTGATATGTTAACCCAGACAGACCTAACAGAGGGCACACCAAATAAACATTGACTGGAAGTTAAATGTAAGAAGGAGAGAGTGAGGTGAGAGAAAGCGGTGATTATGTAGAACACAATATTACTTTCATTCTTATTCAACCCCTCTCTTAAATCCAGCTTGAGTATGGAGACGAGCCAGATACCGACGTCGAATTTCATAAAGAAAAGAAAAAAGGAAAAAAGAAGCACAGTCAGCAAATAAAAAAATAAAAATAAATATCCTGTGATGACTCTGCAGTGGTGATAAGCTGAATACACACAGAGCCAGCACTGGGACTATGCTGACCCGAGAACGAGAAGTGTGTGTGCGTGCGTGTGCGTGCGCGTGTGTGTGTGTGTGAGAGAGAGAGAGAGAGTCAGAGATAGCGAGTGAACGAGTCAGAGACAATATGAGATGATTGGGCACTCAATCTTTCTTCACAACTTCAGACTTCTGAATTTTTCCCATCCATTAGGGTCATCACTGTATTTACAGGCAGAGAAAACACCTCTGAAAACAGGAGTGCACACACACACACACACACACACACACACACACACAATGTGTGAAAGCCAGTACTTTTTACACTCTTGGAAAATTTCATTCAAACCTACACCAGTATCAGAAATGCACTATTCATCATCAAAGGTCCATTTTTAAAAAGCTATTAAAGTGATTTGATACCAAAGATTCATCTGTAGCTATTTTTAATCGAGAGAGTTTTTAATGTAAGAGGAGCGAATGGAGCATCACTTTATGTAGCTAATGCGTTTTATATTACGTTTAAATGGCTCTCGGATTTGGAGCGGCTAAACATAAAGCCATCACGGACCATGAAAATCAATCAGGGGGGCATTTGGAACAGAGCGATAATCCCTGAGCATTTACTCTGGACAATTACCCCACACCCGTTGAGACATTGAAGCTGATCCATTTTCCTGTTAAATGCCTCAATCTGACCGACTGGAATACCAAAGTTGCTGATTAGGAATCACAGCAGGTTTAAGACCAATGCAAGATTAAGAAGTGAAAATGTGCACGAGTTAAATATGAGGTCCTCGTTTCCGAAATGTAGATCCCTGCGTTGTTGAAGCACTCGATGGTGTACATGTATGAGGAAATGTTAGCCTTTCTTTGCTAAGTAGACAGGATGTAGAGGTTAAAGACAATGCAGATAATAGTACATATGGATAAGATTCTATACCAAATTGAAAAGCATGGCTGTGATTGGACAGTGATTTCATTTCAGAGCGTCATTATGTCGGTGGAACGCAATGCGATTGAGACTTACACACAAGGAAAGAGTGACGCAGGGAAGGTTTTGCTTGTAGGTGGGGCATGTTGTCTGTATCTAACAAATGAAAAGCAATACTGCTCCTAACAGGGAATCTTCTGTGTGTTTGCACGAGGACAAAAATGGTGGCTTAGTGGTTAACACGTTCGCCTCACACTTCCAGGATCGGGGGTTCGATACCGCACGTGTGTGTGCGGAGTTTGCATGTTTTCCCCATGCTGCTCCAGTCCAAAGACATCTCCAGAAGACGATACTTACCTGGATATAGAGGATATATACCTGGAGCCTATCCCAGGGAGCATCGGCAACAAGGCAGGGTACACCACGGACAGGGTGCCAATTCATCGCAGGGCACAATCACATACACACTCATACACTACGGACACTTTGGACACACCAGTCACCCTACCATTCATATCTCTGGACTGGGGAAGGAAAACTGGGGAAGGAAACCCCCGCAGCACGGGGAGAACATGCAAACTCCTCAGACACAGGGCCACGGTGGGAATCGACCCCCCGACCCTGGAGGTGTGAGGCGAACGTTCTAACCACTGATGCTAATGGGAGAGATAGATAAATTCACACTTCTGGGAAGTGTGGTCATTTTCATAACGATCTATTTGACCATATGAGGGATTTTCCTAGACTGCCACACATATGGAAACGCCATGCTCACACATCCACACCACTGATCTTTTCTATTAACACACACACAGAACCCAATCTGTTACTTTAATATGCCAGTCATGTACTACTGCAGCCAACAACAGAGGCTTTAATATAACACCAACACCACATTTGTTTGAGCTCCATTGCTATCATCCTTATTCAGGTCCCCCATCGATCCAGGGTTTGGAGGGAAGCCAGCCTGATCCTGGCATCCGCACGCAGTGTGCAGTTTAGCTGATTCAACTAATGCAGAGCAGATCGAGTGTGTTGGAGCAGGGAAAATGGTTGTATTTGTTCCAACCAATCTTACTAATAGTCTCTTTTAATAATCTCGGTTATATTAAAATGCATTTTTAATATCAAAATCATTTTCGACAAACAAGTCAGCTCTGTTGTTAACATCAGTTTTCTACATCGTAGAACAATCACTAATCTTTTCTCTTTGCATGACCTATAGAAAATCACACATGCATTCATTTCTTCTCACTTTGCCTACTGCAATTGTGCATACATTAATGTTAATCAGTCGCTATTGTTCCATTTACAGTTAGTGCACAATGCTGCTCACTGGCACCAAGAAGAGAGAAGATGTTACACCGGTCCATGTGCCTCCGAGTTCGTTTTAGAGTTTAGTTCAAAAACGCGCTTACAGTATGTTTGTTCTTATATTAGGGTTCATTTAATTCTCATTGATTGAAAGGGTGTTGATGAATTTTCTTTATATCACAGCACTGTTCAATTCTCGATTCTGATTGACGGATGTTCTGAGATGTGCAATTATTTTTCAGTAAACAAAATGTGAACTCACCTCTCTCTCTTTCTCTCTCTCTTTCTCTCTCTCTCTCTCTCTATCTGTCTCTCTCTCTGTGTCTTTCTGTCTGTCTCTCTCTCTCTCCCCTCTCTCACTCTCTCTCTCTCTCTCTCTCTCTCTCTCTCTCTCTCTCTCTCTCTCTCTCTCTCTCTCTCTATCTGTCTCTCTCTCTCTGTCTTTCTGTCTGTCTCTCTCTCTCCCCTCTCTCTCTCTCTCTGTCGGTCTCTCTCTCTCTCCCCTCTCTCTCTCTCTCTCTCTCTCGATCTCTCTCTCTCCCCTTCTCTCTCTCTCTTGTCGGTCTCTTCTCCCTCTTCGCTCTCTATCTCTCAATCTCTCTGTCTCTCTCAAAATATATCTCTCTGTCTCTTTCTTCTCCTCTCTCTGTCTATCTCTTTCTCCCTCTGTCTATCTCTCTCCCCTCTCTCTCCCCCCTCTCTGTCTCTCTCTCTCTTTCTCTCTCCTCTCTGTCTTCTGTCTGTCTCTCTCTCCCCCTTCTCTCTCTTCTGTTGGTCTCTCTCTCTCCCCTTCTTCTCCCTCTCTTCTTTCTCGGTTTCTCTCTCCCCTTCTCTCTCTCTCTCTCTGTCTATATCTCTCCCCCCTATCTCTCTGTCTATCTCTCTCCCTCTCTCTCTTGTCTCATCTCTCCCCCCCCCTCTCTCTCTGTCTATCTCTCTCCACCCTCTCTCTCTCTCTTCTCTCTTTGTCTTTTCTCTCTCTCTGTCTCTCTCCCCCCTTTCTCTCTCTCTCAATCTATCTCTCTGTCTATCTCTCTCCCCGCCTCTCTCTCTGTCTGCCTCTCCCTCTGTCTGTCTCTCTCTCTACCAACCCCCCATGCTTGAGATGGGATGTATAATAAATTAGTTCCACAGACAAGCGTTTTAAAAACAGAAACCTGACAAATGTCTTGAAATAAAATACCGGAACAATGTCTTGAGGTGTGATCACTGAGGTATAAGCAGCATACTTGACTCCGGTCCTTACATAACACTAGCTCTGACACCAGTAGAGGCCACAAAGCGAATGTACTCTTTAAAATATGTTACTGTCGCTACATATTACAGACTGATGCGTACAGATGTGGCCATTGAAGATGCACGTCAAAGGAAAAGCGATCCTGTGATTTCATGCGGTATGGCACGTAATCATGTGTATGACAGACAATAAAAGAAGAAGTGGGCAGTCATATTTCATTTGAACCAACACGGCTTGCTAGTAGATACAGTTGTTCTGCCAGGACATACACTGTATACAGCATATATTATTTTACAGATGAACGGATGCTGTTTCATGTATTGAAGCCCATGATCTGCTCTTGCTTGGATCTGCAAATCTCTCTCAGAACCGTTTTTGCAGCAAGCAGCAGGGCAAAGTAATGCTGTCGAGCCTGAAAAAATGGACTGTGTGGTCAGTGAGATATGTTCACTTAGTGGTTAATTCTCTGGGTTTCTGATCAGAAGGTCGGGGGTTCAAGCCCCCACGCTGCCAAGCCCCACTGTTGGGCCCTTGAGCAAGGCCCTTAACCCTCTCAGCTCAAGGCGTGCAATATCATGGCTCTGACCCCAACTTCCTGACATGCTGGGGTATGTGACGAAAAGAATTTCACTGTGCTGTAATGTATACGTGACCAATAAAGACTCATTATCATTATATTCCGTTTCTCATCAACATTACGCTAAATCCGGTTTCTAATTACATGATTCAATTATACGAAGTAAGCATGGTCGAGTCACGTAGTACAGGTAGAATAACTATTTAAAAGTATTTAAATGAACGTGGCTACAGCGTGTGCTAGTTTAGTGCTGCGGTAACGTCCTTGGTGTAGTACACACCAACCGGGGTTTGAGCCTCAGCTCAGGTGAGCGTTTTGACTTAATACATGTTTGTTTGGTTTTTTTGTCAGTGTAGATAGTCGATTCGTGTGTGCGTTCCTCAAAGTAGCGTTGAACGAATTCGGTCGGTTATCAAATATTAAGTTGCTTGTTTGTTACTACTATATATGCAACACCTACCATCACCTACATACTCTAGGAACTATATCTACTCAAAATACAGTCACCAATGACCAATGAAGATATGATTTTTCTGAGCTCACCATGCTAAGTTGCCTAATGGGGCACCATCATGGAGTAATGATTGATCAGTAAAAGAAGTTAACTTTTAACAGGTGTGTGGCTCATCTGCTTCATCTACATAAGGAATTTACAGAGGTGTTTCCATTACACAGGTCAGAATCAGGAATAATATCTGAGCAGCTGCTGCTCTCCATCAGTCTGCATTGATTGAACGCTGATTGCGTGACTATGAGCCAGTACTCTGCATAGTTGTAGCCCTTGTGTGTGTGTGTGTGTGTGTGTGTGTGTGTGTGTGTGTGTGTTAGAAAGAGGGGATTATTTATGGGCCGCCGCATTTACATTGTAAATCTCAATTAAGCTGCATTATTTGTTTGGCGGCATGTTCCCGTGGAAATTTTTTTTTTTTTATGAGCACCTCAAAGTGTAAAATAAATTGGTAATAAATTGCAGACCTTTCAAGTGGCATTGACCTTTTCATCCAAACGCGTTTAATGCTCATTTTACTTACTGCCCCTAAAACATGCCCTTCATGAATAATATGGAATTTTTGCACACACTCATTGCAAGGGTGAAAGAGTGAAGAAGAAACAGAGGAACAATGCCGGACAGTGCCGTATGACTAAGAAAGACAAAGAAAGGCAATAAGTAATAGACATGGAGAATTTTCTCCACACCTTCCACTGGATTATAATCATTCAGCATTGGCTGTACAGGACTTCTTGTTCTTTTTGCAGCACTAAATAATTGAAAAAAGAGAAAAAAGATGCCATGTGGATAATTAATCCGTCACAGTCAACTCAGTCACTTTACAATATTAAGAAAACTTGTTTTCCCACCCAGAGAAACACTTTTGCCATTTTTTATGGATATATGTGCTATAAAAGGACACAACAATCATCAAGCAATGGCTAGTGATATTGTAGTGGAACATTGGAACATTGGAGAAAAGCACTGTGCATGTAGTTGTACTGAGTCCTACATAAACACACGTGTGTTCACTGGGAGTGTTTCCACATTGGAAATCTATCTCACTTATCATCTTGTTTGAGTTGGTTGCTGGCAAACTCACTCATGAATCAGGCCAGTCCAGAGGATCAAGAACCAGCATCAGATCATGCAGCCAGAAGGTAAAATGCATGAGGGAACCCTGGAATATAAAGCATTGTGCCACTTGTCATGAACATGTAAGAGATTGGGGTAAAGCCATCAAAATATCCCAGTTTACCCAATATCTTTATACATATGGACCCCCCAGTTCTACATCTTTATGTAAAAGAAAAGATATTTAGCAAAATGCCTGACAAAAAAAAAAAGCAGTTTGCAACGTAAACTTAAATATTGAGACCGTGTCTGAGTCCTGAACACTGACTGGAAGGCTTTCCCATAGCTGGGGGGTTTGTAGAAAAAAGCTCTGCTCCCTGCTGTAGTTTTCTAGGTACTAACAAAGAACCTGCACCTTTTATTCAAAGCAGGAATGAGGGATCCCAGACTGCTGTTTTCAAGGGGATTCCACACTTCAACACACTGGAGTCTCAGAATAAACAGCCCTGAATCCAGAAAAGACAAACATATAAGAGACAAACAGACAGAAAGTATTATATAAAGACCCATGCATCATAATATAATAAACACTTGTTTCAATACAAACTGAGGCTGTTGATCAAAGTTCACAAAAGTTCAACTTTCTAATGGAAATTATTTGTAGCAGTATTCTTATTTTCAATTCTGAACCACTGATAGTGACAAAAACGAAAAATATAAAATAAAATAAAATTTGGATGACTGATGGCCCTTAACAGATCATGTAAAATGTCCTTCATTGTGTTCGTCCATCTGGTTGAGATCACTATATTCACTGGTGTGAATACGCAGGAGCTTCTGTATTGGATTAGCACTCTGCATTCCTTTCTAATTGAGCCAAGATGCTCCACTATCAAAGTGTGGGCTAAATAAAATATCAGACGGGGAGCTGCGAGTGCACAAGGCCAGCTAATCATGCATCAGATGATGTGGAAGGTGTGAACCTGAAAGATCTGCAGATGGCTAATTAGCTGCTATAGCCACGCAGCAAATGGAATCATTTCTGCCATTTGTAATGCATGGAATAGAGATGGAAAGCCTTCATGAAGGACTTTTAACAAAGTTACAAAACATTACAGTGATGACAGAGTATACTTGAAAATGTAACACCATGAAACCAGCTGTGTGAAAGTGTTTAAAATGTATTTTAAGGAAGAACACAACGTACTGAACGTATAGACATAGTTTTATGATGGTAGTCAAACGAGTATTTGGAAATATCATGTCAGCTTAGCTCTTTTAGCATTCTAGAAGAGTCCGTACATCTGCCAGATTAGTTGATGTTTGCTAGTTACAGTGCCCTTTGTTTGCAGTTGTTTGATATCCATGCGAGCAGAGTATTTTTGTGATTTTTTTTAAACAAAAGATCAAAAGGTTAAACAATAATGACAATTTTCAGAAACTTTTTTGCTCATATTTACCAAGGGTGCCATAATTAGTGGAGGGCACTGTAACTAGTATTAGCAGTGAAAAGTGTGCTTCAATATTACTGAAAAATCTGATCAGGAATCATTTCAGGTGAGTTTATATTAGCAATTTGTATAAACTTAGATGTGAAAAGTGTAACTGAATATGGTGATAAATCCTCCCTGGAAGCATGTACAGTTAGTTGGTGTTAGCTAGCTAACTGGAATTAGAAGTGAAACTGAAATGTATGAATATTTCATTGATATTCTTTTACAAATCCTGTCAATTTAGCCTGTTAGCAAAACTAGCTTGAATTATAAGTGAACACTAAGATTCATGAATATGATTTAAAGTCCTTTTACGAATCCTGTTCGGTTAGCTCATGTTAGCTAGTGAGTTAGAAATGTCAGTGAAAACAGCAATTTGTATGATAATGACTCAAAAAAAAATCTCAGGAATTCTGCAAGATGAGCTCATATTAGTGAACTAGAATCAGCAGTGAACACAATATTCATGAATATAAAATAAAATACTTTCAGGAATTCTACCATGATAGCTAGGTGTTTACAATTAGCAGTGAAAACTCTGCTCCTCCTTTGTCTGTTTGGCCTTCATGAGCATTCTCAGTTCAGGCCTAGATCTGTGACTATTACTGCCCGGTTCCCCTGGCTTTCTGCGGGGAAAGGCAGGCCACGACAATCGCCTCCCTCGCAGTAGGGCTGGTGAACTCGACACAGTACAGAAGGAACTGCCTGAACACCGCCGTGTGTCAAGCTCACTCAGCAGGTCTGCTTGGTAGGCTTGCAACACTGCCATTCTAGGCAGTAACTCACAAGCAAGACCCCCTGCCGTATAGGCCTTGTCCACCAATGCCAAGGTGGCCTTACATGACTTGGATGGCAAAGCCGGCCCCCCTAAATTATCTGCCATTGATGGAAAGACGTAGCTTGCAAGTGCCTCTTCCACCTTCAGTATAGCTAAATAGCCTTACTGTTCATTCCCTACGATGACCAAATAATCCGATGTCATGGGGTTATAAATATGGCTGCTGTATAGTTTTCCAAAGATGCATGCACTTCTGGAAAAAAGGGGAGTTTTCTGTGGTGTGAGGGAGAATTATATTCACTGCTTTAGTTATCACTTCAAGCAGCTCATTATATGTTTAAGAGCTGAACTGAGAAATGGCACCCCCTTCTGGCTCCTCAGAGTCAGAGGTGTTTTTTTCTTTTGGCTTTCCATAGTGGAAGAAGGAGTCACGACACGACAAACCTCCTCTTCCAGAACTATTGAAGATCCCCAGGACCCAGATCCATGCGGCTCTGAAACCCCTACTCCTTTGGCTGAGAAGAGTGCGAGCTGCGAGCCGAGCCGACTAATTGCAAGGTGTTCACAGTCCGCACAGTCAAACCTCTCAAGGGCTGTGCTAACCTGCTCCATCTTTAGATACATCACATAGAAAGTGTCTCCCCCATCTCCCCCATAGCTACCCCATCCCCTCATGGGAGCAAGGTGTTACACACAACCTGAATTCTCTCTCACTCATACTTTTCTCTCTCTTTTTTTTGTTGAAAAGATATAGAGGAAATGAAGTCTTTTTGCTAGCGGTACACAAACAACCAACATGCCGTCTGGCTGAGGAAAATATAGCTCATGGCGTAGTTCACAGGTGCTGTTTTTATGTCATGCGTCACGCTTAATTGCCACGTCACCTGATCACGACAGGCCTATAAATAGACATGATTTTACACAAGCTTCAGATGCAGGTCACGTGTGAGGGCACTTTCCATGGCGTGAAGCTCGTAGAACAGAAAGCCCCCAAACAAAAAAAGCCCTCCAAGGCTGTATTTTTGTTGTGTTTTTATTTTTATAATGTTAAGACAAACATGTAGCAAAGAAAAAGATCTTAATTATTAACGAGAGTGAAACTGCCGTCTTTCCCAACATTCAAGTGCTCCCGCTCCACAACATAATCTCCCACAGCTGAGCGCAATTAAACACTGCACAGAGGGAGAGGGACGCGAGAAAGAATTGGAACTGCACACAATACACAATATATATCACAACACCAAGAAATCAAATAAACAACAAGAAAAAAAAAAAACATGGTCATAGAAATAATTTAGGAAAATACTCTAATGAACCCTGTCAAGTCAGACTATGTTCGCTAGGTAGCTAGGTAGGCAAGGTGAGTGACATACCACCTAGCCTCCATTACTGCTCAATGAAATTATGAAATTGCTGTCACTATAACATTAACACTATAATATAACAGTGGTCAAATATCACATCATTAGCTTTTTAAATCAAAAACATATTGTCAATCAACATGAGTTAATTCTGACTTTGGTGACTGACTGAGTGACGCACCACAGCATACCTCGGCATACTGCAGGATCACGTTCTCTCTCGCACATTTTTAACAGCCACACCTGTAGAATGATCAGTTAAAAATGTAATATTCATGAAAAGGACTTAACAGTCCTCTCAGGAATCCTGCTAGGTTAGCATATGTTTGCTAATTTTCTAGAATTAGCAGTGGGAACGGTCTTATGTTAGGAATTAGCAGTGAATGAGCAGTGTTGTTCATATCCAATGTGCTCTTCAGTCAGCAGCTACTATCTCCTGGGAATCACACACACACACACACACACAGAACACAGTGTGAGGTTGACGATTGGTCACACTGGCAATGTGAGGAGGACGATTAGTAGCAGATGAGCTCAAATCCCATTCATGTGCTATAATTCTACCCACTCACCAGCCAATTGGTTCTCCTCATAAGTAGACCAGCATCTCATCGTCCTCGCTTGCTATCAGTACTAGCTATCAGGTTAGAAATATAGAGACAAGAAGATGATTAAGATGGAGGGAGTGTTATGAGAATGACACACACAGTGTGTTGAGCCAGATGGCACGTTGTTTCAGTCACTCCCTCCCTCTCCTGAGCAGTCTTGTTCACTTCCTGGGGTCACTGCCCAGCTCGACATATTTGATTGCTTGGCTCTGCCCACTTCTGCATCATCGCCATGAGCTTCCCAAATATATGCCAGCTCTGAGTTCTCCATGAGAGAGCAGAGGGCAAAGTTGGCAAGTGGTGCAACCTGGAATCAAATCTGCTCCCTTCAGGCTAAGACTACAAATACCGGCAATGACAGATAGAAATAAAACTTTTTTCTCTCTTTTTTTTTTAAAACAAATCTCTCTCTTCATGTGGCCCTGTGTGAATAATTTTAGAACTAATGTCGGACACAAAAGAAAAGGCCTGGAAGGTACTCTAAACACCATGTGCAATTCCTCTTTAGTAAACACTTCCTGTGCAGAAAAGCATGGAGGATGAGAGTTTATCCCAGGAACACCAGGTGTGAGGCGGGAACATACCCTGGATGAAACACCAGCCCTTCACAGGCACCGTGCACACATATTCTCATTCTCTCTCTCTCTCTCTCTCTCTCTCTCTCTCACACACACACACACACACACACAACATTCACACCTAACAGCTATTTAGAGTAACAAATATACCTACTTGTATTATTTTTTGAGGAAACCAGAGAACCTGCCTATAACCTGGTTGCAAGTGTGCATACTGTGTATCTGTGTTCAGAATTAACCAATCACATGCAAAGTCATGTACAAAAGTAACTGTCCATCAATGAAGTGATTTTGAACACCCAAATTAAGATCAACTCTTTCGGTAGGATTTTTTTTTTTTGGACATATCCTTGATTTCGTCTGACTGCTTGACGATATGGTCCACAAGGAGCTTACCAAGCTTGTGCAGGATCTCATTGTCAAAAGGTCAGGAGATGTCAATTGATCAGGAGAGGAGTACAAAATAATTTACAAAACATTAGATGAACAAAATGACGGCAAAATGTGTTACACGCTAATGAGATCAAGATAGAACTTGTGGGCAAGAAAAACAAACCATCTTATCACTTGAAGAACAATAAACCCGTGATGAAGTATGGTGGAGGCAGCATCAAGCTATGCGGCTGCTCTTCTTCTGTCGGGACTAGGAAACTTAACAGTGGTGCGTAGGGGCATACAATCATATTTTCTATATTCTGTTATACCTTCATTAACTTGAAGGTAGCCAATACCCAAACCTGAACCCTTCATTAACTTCAATATCCCATGGCTGACTGAACACTCCGTAACGCTGGCTGTTACTGTTCATTCATCATGTCTCTCTCTCTCTCTCTCTCTCTCTCTCTCTCTCTCTCTCCTCTCAATGCCAGAACAGTGCCAGACAAGACCATTACAAGGTCCAACTTATTTATCAGTGTTACATAGCTGATTTTACCACTGCTACTATGCCCATGAATTAACCACCATTGTCCGCTGCTGCTGCTGTTTGTGTGTGTGTGTGTGTGTGTGTGTATCTGTGGGCGAGTTCGCACCTTAAGCGATGCACTAGGAGTCATGCTTTATTCATGAATAGGACTGGGATGGAACAGAAATGGTGGAACTTGCCTAAAGAGCTTTGTCATGCCATCAGGGAGATCAGTGCTGACAAATCTGCTGTGTCGTTACCAGGCTCTCGGTGAGTATTTAGTGGCAGTATGACAATAAGTTGCACACTAGTAAAGTTTATATAACTTTTACATTACTATTATTATTCTATTTTTATGTAAAATTTCCAGCTATTATTTTGATGATTAAAAAATATTACCATTTAAATTCAAGCTATACAAGAATTCCCATCTAGTACCCTTGAAAGTTGTGTAGAATCCTACAGAAGAGTGTGTCCCTTTTATACTGTATACGGTTCCAAACAGAACAGCTGTACAAGTCTAAGAATATATATTCATCCATCCACCCATGCATATTCTACCGCTTACTCCTTCTTCAGGGTCACGGGGGAACCTGGAGCCTATCCCGGGGAGCATCGTGCACAAGGTGGGGTACACCCTGGACAGGGTGCCAGTCCATCACAATCACATACACACTCACCCGCCCATTTATACTAAGGACACTTTAGACACGCAAATCAGCCTAACATGCATGTCTTTGGACTGGGGGAGGAAACCGGAGTACCCGGAGGAAACCCCCGCAGCACGGGGGAGAACAAACTCCACACACACGGCCCTGGCGGGAATCGAACCCCGGAACCTGGAGGTGTGAGGCGAACATGCTAACCACTAAAACCACTAACCACTCAGTAACCGAAAGACGACCGCTCCAGTACAGAAGTGAGCATTTATGTTGTTTTTTTGTTTTGTTTTTTTTAATTAAACAATGTGAAAGATTTTCTTCAACTATTATTTTTAGGTCACATTTGTCTACAAATTATGAGCAACATTTACTGAAAACCACATGCCAAACACATTTTATATAATTAAACTCAAAATCCGCAGTCTGCTACAAAGTCAAAGCTGGAAATGACAGCAAGGACAAAATCAGATTTTAATTATTGTCACATTCAGCTTCACCACCTGCTGTTCCAGTATCCACTGCTCTACGCATTACATCATCTTCACTCACCTGCCTACTGATCACACCTGTCTT
This sequence comes from Ameiurus melas, assembly GCA_012411365.1. Lineage (NCBI taxonomy): Eukaryota > Metazoa > Chordata > Actinopteri > Siluriformes > Ictaluridae > Ameiurus > Ameiurus melas. The sequence continues at coordinate 25,355,548 of CM022764.1, read as the reverse complement.
TCATTTATAATCCTTCTATCTCCGTATCTTTGCAAGGTTTTGTGACTTTTACAAATCTGAGCTTTATACGTCCAGCTCAGTTTGTGACAACAGTGCTGTTCCAATCTTGTTGACCCATTAGAGCTTGACCACACCTCAGGATATATATATACACAGGTATATAATTAATGTATATCAGCATCCGAATATGAAAATATCCAAACTTAGTATGACTATGAATACCAAATTTTTATAATGGGCAATAGTAGGGAAATAATTAACAATGGAATCTGGTCTTGAGGACTTACACTTCAATAATGGCAGATCCTAGAACAAGTGTTCACAGCAGATTTTCGTGTTTGTTTTTTTTTCAAAAAGAATGTCATATTATACACTTTATTTGTTTGTAGTTACTTATTAATGGCTGCCTGTGGCCCTGGTTACAACCCGCTATCTTTGGGAAGTTTTTTGTGTGTGCTGTGCCCTATTTTGTGTGCAGGTCGAACTCCCTCCCAGAGTTTCCAGCCTACCCTAGCCCACCTTGCTCCCACCTCCCAGGATGACATCACTGATTGACAACCATATTTAAAGAGGAAAAGGAGTGAGAATGGGGTGGAATGTTGGAAGTGATTACATGTGTTGGTGGTTAGAGAGTGTGTTTGGTTGTGCTGCTTGCATGCTATTTTCTGACTGCTGTTCTGGTATCTGTTTATTAATAATAATTCTAGGCAGAGGTAGAATATACAGGGAAACGATCAGTGGCCTTAGAATACCAGACTGGAACAGCAAACCTTTGTAGACATAGAGAGGTCATCATTAACATTTACAAATGGATTCCAATCAGTATAAAGATCTGACCTAGGGAAGAATCATACTCTTAACTCCAACAAAGATTTCTAGATGGTCATGATCTGCCAATAAATGAGCTGGCTCTGGTTCTCTTCTGGGAAATCCTGCATGTGTAAGGAGAGGGAAAAAGAGAGAAACTTGCACACACATGTACAGTGAGAAAATACAGCAATGCAAAGAATAGGTCCAGGGGTGTAACATTGAGGAAAAGAGTAGGTATTGGCTCTACTGCACAAGTTGATCAGTTTGTATGCCTAGTGTATATATAGATTTGTTCCTGGGTGATGATGTTGTTGTTGTTGTCAAGAGAGAGGTTGAAATTTGACTGGTTATGAGTTTGGGTGAGCGGTGGTTGCTCTGTCCTTTTATTAAAAGTTTTGGGATTGCCTTATTAACAGTTTGTTTTTCAATAAATAATGTATTTGCAGGTGCAGATTAGAACTTTAGAACATATAATATTCATCGAGTTTAAACAGAGAAATTCAGCCACACAAATAGTTGGAAAATCAAAATTGGTTACAACGTAAAAGGTCAGATTCTGCAACAGGCTGAAATGCTACATATGAGCGTATTATTGTGGCAGTGAATCCCAGTGGAACTGGCAGCCTCTGGGCAATTCTCCAGTATAAGCAGAAGCATGGTGGGTTTGTAGGCTGCCTTAGGGCCTCGCCTTCACTATTTAATCAATGTGGACAACTACAAGGTAGCTGGTTAGAGAGAAAATTCAATATATGAGAACAGTATGGTTTCCAGATTGCACTCTAGTTAATAAAATAAAGCGATATTTAAGATCCCGTTCTCAAAATCAATCACTTATTATAATCCAAAAACAGCACAATTGGTATCTTAATTCACATTATTAATATGATTTTAATCTTAATCACTCAACTGTGGCTATATTAGTCCTTTTCATAACTACACTATATGGCCAAGAGTTTGTGGACACCTAACCATCCCACCCATATGTGCTTATTGAGCATCGCATTACACAATGTATCCCCCCTTGCTGTCATAATAACTTCCACTCTTCTGGGAAGGCTTTCCACTAAATTTGGGAGCAAAATTTATTTTGGGGATTTGTCCATTCAACCACAAGAGCATTAGTGGGGTCAGGCATGAATGTCAGTTAAGGAGCCCTGTGGTGCAGTTGGTATTCCAATTCATCCCAAGAGTATTCAGCTGGTGTCTTTGTTGGACCACCGATAAAGAAGGTCCTGGAGTGCAAGGCATTCTCCAAGCAGCTCATTGGTAAGGAGTACGATGTTGCAGTGATTTGGGGCTTCCTGGGTGAACGTAAAGCCAAAAACTATGTGGAGCTGGTTGAGACTCTGGTGAGGAACTACAACACAATGGGCTGCAGGATGTCTCTCAAAGTCCATATACATGATGCTCATCTTGATAAATTCAGTGAGAATATGAGAGCCTACGCAGAGGAGCAAGGCGAGCCCTTTCACTAGGATGTACTGGACTTTAAATGCTGCTACCAAGGACAAAATAACGAGATGAGACACTACATTTGGGGCCTGCTTTGTGAAAGGGAAAACTTCAAAATATTTTCCGGTCATTTTTGTATAACTTCAATATAAATACATGTTGATTTGGATTTATATGTTGTTTTTTCTGACTTGATGTGAACAAAAAGATGCAAATTCACCTGTCTTCTCAATGAATATAGGTAAATTTCAAAATACCAATGTCCTGGCCACAAAAGCAATCTTCGAGAGGATTAAAAGCTATTTTCCATACTTTTGAGGCATAAGAAAATATAAAATAACACATACTACCCAGGAACAAAAATAGTGTTTACATAGTGTTATCTATAGAGAACGCTTAGTTCTTTGCTAGATGGTTGGAGTAGTATATCCACCCTGTTCCCTTTCAAAGGGAACTTTGACATTGCATTTAGCATAACAGTATTGGAGCGCCTTGCGCTCGCGACCGGTATCTGAAGCTTGTGTAAAATCATGCCTCTACTTACAGGCCTGCCATTATCAGGTGACGTTAAGCACGTTGCATTATATATATGGCACCTGTGAACCATGCCGCCAGCCTTATTATCTTCAGCAAGACTGCATGTCTGTGGTTTGTGTGACAAAGAAAAAGAAATGATTCATTTCTACTCTGTATTGCTCAATATCTCTCAACTTTTCTATCCCTTTTTTAAGACTAGAAAAGAAAGGCGAGCCCCTGTTAAACCTTCCGGCCTGTTTGGCAGCGCAGTCAATGCCATCGCCAACAGGTTTCATGATGCAAAACAGTAAACGGAGGCGTTCATCCAGTTCCTTCCTTGTCGCGTCAAATTCGCACGGGCCTCCAAGAGTGGAGCCCAGGCCAGTGCTGGTGCAAGGGAGATGTAGAAGATGAGTGTGGCGGCTCGCCTCCACCCACAGAAAGCAAGGGTGACCGGTCGGCCATAGAACATGTATCCCGTTCCCTAAGGGAGGGAGGTTTTTACAGCAGTTATTTCCTGGTCCGCAAAAAAGATGGGACTGTGTGGCCAATTTTGGATTTGCGTCATCTGAACCGTACTCTTTGGACATACAGGTTCAAGATGCTGGCGCTCAAACTTATTGTGCCACAGATTCAGTCCGAGAACTGGTTTGTGACGATAGATCTGAAAGACGAATATTTCCACATAGGAATATCGCCCAGTCACCGGAAGTTCCTGAGGTTTGCGTTTGGAGAAAATAGATAGCAATTTCGGGTTCTTCCCTTTGGGCTAGCTTTATCCCCTCGCACCTTCACAAAGTGCATGGATGCTGCTCTGGCTCCCTTGTGACTCCAGGGCATCCGTGTACTAAACTACCTGTACGACTGGTTAATTCTAGCATGATCCAGGGAACAGGCGGTTCAACATCTTGATGTTGTTCTTACCCACATGAGGAGCTTGGGGCTAAGGTTAAACCTCAAGAAAAGTATGCTTTCTCCAGTGCAGAGGACAACTTTTCTAGGGGTTATATGGGATTCTACTACGATGAGGGTGTTTCTATCCCCAACACGTGTACAATCGATCCTATCAACTTTGAGCAAGATAAAGCGAGGTCTGGGCATCCCCTCCAGCCACTACGACAGGCTGTTGATCCTTATGGCTGCAGCAGCCAAGGTCATATCGTTGGGCCTATTGCACATGAGACCATTTCAGTGGTGGCTGAAAAGTCGGGAGTTTCATCCGATGAAACCTCTGAGAGTAATCAGTCACGCGGTGATGCCTACGTGCTCTAAGTATTTGGAGGTGCCCGCAGTTCCTAGTCTCGGGTCACACTCTAGGAACGTCCCCTTACCACAAGATGGTAACGACAGATGCATCCTTCATGGGCTGGGGTGCAGTCTTAAATGGCTGTCCAGTTCACGGTCTTTGGAGCGGCCCTCATCTGAAGTGGCATATAAATTGCCTAGAGATGCGGGCCGTATTCCTAGCACTGAAATTTTTTGTCCCTCAGTTGAGAGGTCACAGTGTGCTAGTTGTGTCAGACAACACAGCTGTGGTCTCATATATTAACCACCAGGGAAGGTTACTTTCACACCCCCTGTTCAGGCAGGCACAACCAATCCTCCTCTGGGCAGAGGGAAAGTTCATGTCAATGAGTGCAATGTACATTCCGGGCAGTCGGAATGTAGGAGCAGACATCCTGTCGAGGCAGGGGCTGAGGCCCGGGGGGTGGAGGCTCCATCCACAACTGGTGGAGTCCATATGGCAGAGGTTCAGACAAGCGGAAGTGGATGTGTTCGCCTCCGAGGAGACAACACACTGCCCGCTGTGGTTCCCCCTCACTCCTCCTGCACCATTGGGGCTGGACGCTATGGTGCACACGTGGCCGAGGTCACGTCTATATACTTTCCCCCCGATTGCTCTGCTCCCACAAGTTCTAGCGAGAGTTCGCCAAGACCATCTATGTCTTCTGCTGGTAGCAGCTTACTGGCCAGCTCGAATATGGTTCTCGGAGATAATGTCCCTGCTCGACGGCACTCCTTGGGAGATTCCCATCTGCAGGGACCTACTGTCTCAAGTTGGAGGGCTGATCTATCACCCTCAGCCAGAACTATGGAAACTGTTTGTCTGGCTCCTGAGGGGCACCAGCTCATAGATTCTGGTCTCACAACTGAGGTTGTAGAGACCATGTTAAATGCTAGAGCACCATCCAGAAGGAAATTGTATGCGCTAAAGTGGCAGCTTTTTGTCTTGTGGTGTGAGGAACGTAAGTTAGACCCAGTGAGTTGCGCAATAGCTACAGTCCTGGAGTAGCTACAAGAATGTTTTTCAACAGGGTTGGCTCCTTCTACAATCAGGGTTTACATGGCTGCCATTTCGGCCAGCCACGCCCCTGTTGATGGAGCCTCTGTGGGGCAGCATCCTCTAACTTCGAGGTTCATGCAAAGTGTCAGACGGTTGAGGCCAATCCGCTGGCCGCGAGTACCTTCCTGGGACCTTTCTGTGGTCTTGGAAGGTCTGTCAGGGGCCCCATTTGAGCCCTTAGAGTCAGCCTCTGAGAAGCTTCTGACTCTAAAGGTAGCTCTTCTACTGGCCCTGACATCTCTCAAGCGAGTGGGAGATCTACGAGCTCTATCTGTTGCCCCCTCCTGCCTTGACTTCGCCCCTGAACTAGCAAGGCCTTCCTGTATCCTAGGCCGGATTATATTCCTAAAGTGCCTACATCGGCTGCCCACCCTGTGTTGTTGCAGGCCTTCTGCCCTCCTCCATTCCTCACACCGGAACAAGAGAGGATGCACCTGCTGTGTCCAGTAAGGGCCCTCTGTACTTTTGCCCACCGCTCTGGCCAGTGGCTTAAGTCGGAGCAGCTGCTGGTCTGCTTTGGTGGCAACAGTAAAGGTGATGCAGTGTCAAAACAGCGCATCTCTACTTGGATAGTGAAAGCAATCTCTATGGCTTATGAGGCGCACAGTATCGCCACGCCTCTGGCTATAAGAGCTCATTCCACTAGGGCGGTCACCTCCTCGAAGGCTTTGTCCAAAGGGGCATCCTTGCAGAATGTGTGTGCAGCTGCAGGATGGTCTACGCCACACACATTCATTTGTTATTACAGCCTGGATATTAATTCCACCCTGGGCTCGAGCATCTTGCAGTGACCTTCGGGCTTGGGTATTTTTGAACAGGCCGTACCCTCGGTATACGGAATGGGTATTCCCGTTCCCATACTTTTATGCTAAATGCAACATCGAAGTTCCCTTTGAAAGGGAACGTTGGGGTTACACATGTAACTCTGTTCCCTGAGAAGGGAACAAGATGTTGCATAGCATTGTCATACCAGGGCAGGCCTGTGAATTGCATCTATTCAGATAATAGAGGCTGGCAGCGTGGTTCACAGGTGCCATATATATATATCATGCAAAGCGCTTAATTGCCATGTCACCTGATCATGGCAGGCCTATAAGTAGAGGCATGATTTTACACAAGCTTCAGATACCTGTCACGTGCACAAGGCGGTCCCATACTGTTACGCTAAATGCAACTTCTTGTTCCCTTCTCAGGGAACAGGGTTACATGCGTAACCCTGACGGTCTCAAGGGTAAACCAAGATAGGAACCTATACAGGTATGACCTAATGCACAATGGCAGTAAAACATCATAATCGCATCTATATCTGATTTCAGAGAGAGAGAACTGATCATGGTTGATTAAGATGATGTGGCCATTCTATCCTTTCCATCATCTGCACTTATACTCTCTCTGATTCTTCCCTGTAAAATTCCAGCGACGTGTGCACTCCCCTATTAGTATGCACTCAACCAAAAATCGCCAAGAGCAAAGAAATGATGAAGTAAAATGACCGATACGAAAATATATTTCAACTTGATATGACAGAGGCAAGATAAGGGCACATAATGTAGTATAATACGCATGGTGGTGCAAGTTATGCTTATTCAGACAAGTGTCTATTTATCATTGGAAAATGTTGTGCTTGAAATATGCCATGTGTTTGCGGAAACAATAAAGTGTCCAGCAATGGGACATTAAAGATAAGTTAGTTAAAGACAGAACAGCTAGTCTCATCAATAAGTCTTCAGTAAGTTATAGATTAAATATAAAGTTTTGTTTACAGTATATAGTGCTTTTCTAAAAAAGAAAAATCCAAGGATGTGTCAGAAAGACAAAGGTAAGATAAGTAATCAAAAACAAATCCAGGACACAGTGTGCATTTGTCAGATAAATAACTTAAAAGCTACAAAGTCTACAGCACTAAGAAATAGATATGTAGATGTTCATGTAGATAATATTACTAGGATAGCCTTCTTTCATCTAAAAAATATTGATAAGATAAGAAATATAATGTTACTACACAAAGCAGAAAAATTAGTTCATGCTTTAGTTATATCTAGGTTGGATTATTGTAATGCCTTACTGTCTGGATGTTCCAGTAGGTGCATAAACAAGCTCCAGTTAGTCCAGAATACACCTGCATGAAAAATCCCCCTAACTTATCCACACTGCATTGGCTCCCAGTAAAATTTTGCAGCTACCACATACTACTACCACAGTACCTGATCGAAATTTTGGTCTTTTATGATCCGCCACATCTACTTCAATCAAAAAGTTCAATTCAATGCAATGCAATTTGATTTGTAAAGCGCTTTTAACAATGGACAATGTCTCAACGCAGTTTTACAGAAACATATAAACACAGGATAAAGATTTTAACTGTGTGAAATTATCCCTATTGAGCGTGACAGTGGTGTTGGTGGTGAGGAAAAGCTCCCTGAGATGATATAAGAAAGAAACCTGGAGAGGAACCAGACTCAGAACGGAACCATCTGTCATCTGGGTGACACTAAATAGTATGATGGTATAAATAAATCCCTTTAAATCCCCATAACTGTGCTAATACCACATGGTCTAATAGTGCAATATACAGATCCAGAGAGCAGAAGTGGTCAGGATCATTTCCTGGTATCTCAGGAGTATCATGTGTAGATTGACAGAAAGAGAGAGGGAAAGAGAGGGAGAGATTATTAGGTATGATTATTGTCCTGTAATGGTTAAAGATGATGTACTTTGCGTGAGTGAAAGCAGGGACTCCGGGAAGACCAGCTATGATAGGCAGCCATCCACTGCACCATCAACAAACCTGGGCAAACGCATGAAAGGGTGGGGGAGGCAGTATCCAAACATCCCAGTTCACCACAACATTCTATGCCTGAGCCTGAGTCCTCTAGATCTGCTCCTTTACCTAAGAAAAAGACTATTCATAAAAAGCTTGACTAAACAAATGGACTTAAAGCCTGGACTTAAACACTGAGACTGTGTCTGAGCCCTGAACACTAATTGGAAGGCTGTTCTATAACTGTCATCAATTATAATCAATTATAACTGTCTGGTTCCTCTCAAGGTTTCTTCCTCATATCATCTTGGGAGTTTTAGCTCGCCACCGTCACCTTCGGCTTGCTCATTAGGGACAAATTCCATCTATCCATCCATCTTCTACCGCTTACTTCTTTTTCAGGGTCACAGGTAAACTGGAGCCTATCCCAGGAAGCATCAAGGTGGGGTACACCCTGGACATCACAGGGCACAATCACATACACACTCACACACCCATTCATACACTACGGACACTTTAGAACTGTGTCAATCAGCCTACCATGCATGTCTTTGGACTGGGGGAGTAAACTGGAGTACCCGGAGGAAACCCCCCGCAGCACGGGCAGAACATGCAAACTTCGCACACACATGGCCCTGGCGGGACCACAGACCCTGGAGGTGTGAGGCGAACCTGCTAACCACTAAGTCACCGTGCGCTAGGGCCAAATTCATACATTTGAAATCTATATCCTGAATTGATATATTTCTGTAAAGCTGCTTTGGGACAATGCCCATTGTTTAAGGTCATTCACTCAACCCTGTTTCATGAACACATTCACACCTACACTACATTCCCCACAACCCTGTTACCCAAGCTTCAGATTGAAAACAAATTGATGGTTTTAAGTAAATCAATAAAATGTCCATACGGTCCTCATGTCATGAGCATGGATGTTATTTAACCACATTTGTATGCATTTGTTCATTTTGTCCTGAAAATAACTCCAAGAAATGAGATATTGTTGCCTGAGATGGGTTAACCCATTTTAAATGGTTACATGCATTTTCTTAGATTCAGTGTTGAAAGTGTTGCAAAGGTTAATGGCAACCCAATCATTGAATTACCCCCAAATTCTCATGGCACATTATAAATTACAGCCAGGTTAAATTAACTGTGCAAAGTGAAAATTACGACAAGCATGGACTGCCATTTCAGCAATCTACACTATGTATGTCAAACACAGAAAAATGAAATGCCAGGGTTTAACTGCCAACCTTACACAGTTTAAATACTTGTTCAAATAGGCAGAGCCATCCACTTGTCTGTTCGGATAGAGAGGCTGCTGTAATAAAAAAAGGCCACCGTTTTGCTGCTTCTCTGAAAGGGGCCGTTAGTCTTGCTGATGGACCCACAGTCATGGGTAATGATGCGTTTTGTAGCACAGTCTTGAATAAAGTGGATGCATCAGCAGCACAGTCGGATGTGTGTCTGGTTCTCTGTAAGGACAGGACGAGATGAGAAGGTTACTGCATATTAAACTTAGACCTGCGTCTGGAAGGCTGGGTTTATACACCTTAACCTCACTGGGCCGTATTCAGACTTGAGTAACTTGCACATAGTGAGGAGTTTGTCTTTGAATTAATATTGAATGTAGAAATGAAGTCCAATTTCAGTGTGCAATGCTAAAAAAAAAAAAAATACCCAGTTCAAAATAATAGAATGTGCTGGAAATATTTTATGAGTTGCTGGGTGGAAGCCATATTTTGTCATCTTTTCATTTGTGTCAGTATATTTCTGTTTTTATTGCGTTTGACAAAAAAAGTGTTTTTCCATCAGTTTTTTCATCCCCTAATATTTTTTTTCAGGTTTAAAGGCATGTGCTTGTGTTCAACGGTGTTGGTCTAGACACTACTGAAAAGCCCTGGTTCGACCACCTCTACTAAAGAAAACTCTGAGATGATTTGAATCATCCAAATGGGGAGCTTAGAAACTCAGCTTACCCACCTGTGTAAGCCAAAAGTGAATATAATAACTTTCCCTACATAAATATGCAAATCTTGCATAAACAAATATTATTGAGTTCCCGTCATTCCTTTGGGAATTTATAACCCAGTGTCTCAATGTTTTCTCTTCTTTTGTTGAGTGTAGATTTATACACAGTTGAGCAATTATTAGGTGATTCCTAATTTATTGTCACTGAGCTTTCTCTGCATAGTGTTGGTCAGAGTGCGCTGATGAAATGTATTTGGTTTATGAGTCAGAAGGAGGTTTTATTCTGCATTTTATTATAAATGTGATTTATAATGTTAATGTTGTGATTAATATATTAATCAGTCGTATTTCAATAAAACATAGACTACATATACCTACATATAAAAGTTTCAAATATTATGTGGTTTAAAATAAATCAATCAATAAATAAATAAAAATACAACATCATAAAGGGTGTCTTGTGTAACATGTTGAAATGCCACATATGAAATTATTGTGGTGGTGAAACCCAGAGGAAATGGCAGCCTCTGAGCAGTTCTCTAGTATTAACTGAACCTTGTTGGGTCTGCAGAGTTGCCGCAGGGCCTCACCTTTAATATTTAATCAATGTGGACAACCACGAGGCAACGAGTTAGAGAGGAACTCTAATACAGAGCTACAGTACAGTTCCCTGTTCACTCTCTAGCCTCTTAGAGTTAAAGTAAAATTAGCCTAAAATGCCTCTCCAAGGCATACTCAAAGTAATATTAAAGCTGTTCTCGAACCATTGTCTCTTTTGAAAGGGGAGACTGACATTTTTTTCCACTAGAAGTCAGAATGACTGTAAGTGCTACTGGTATTGAGTAATAGAAAAACACACGGAAACAGAAGGGGTTTTTTTTCTGCCTAATTTTGTCTGCAGATGCCTACAGCTGAGAACTATTAGCTGGAAAACACAATTGGCCCACAGCATGAAGCCTTTCCTAGTCTAAGTTCAAATTTGATAAAAATACCAAATAAAATTTATATTTTAAACAAATTTTTCTAAGGGTATTCCTATGAGTTTTTTTTATTATTATTTCTATGTTTGTTTATTTGTTTTTGTTTTTGCTTCTGTTTTTTTTTACCAAAAACCTTTTGGAGACTCCAATGGGCCCTTGGCAACCATGTACACATACCTAGGATAAAAAGGCTGCTACTCTTGATTTTTCTTATAATTATCATATCACATATCCACAAAATGTATATTTATATGTATTTTCATATTTATATTCAAATCTTTGTGCACTTTTGTGCAATTGTTTACAGAGCTTTACACAGGGACTTTTAAATTGAAGTGTGGAAACTCACCCGTGAAGCAAGATAACATTATTTTTATTGGCTATACAATGGGCAAGTCATTCAGCTCACGCTATTCACGTAGGAAATTGGGAAGGAGCTTCTCTTCAGCACACTCTAATTGGATTTTGAAGACTATAGACAGGACATGGAAGCTCCTATAGTTTCAAATGAGGTGTCAGTCGATAGGTCATAGCCAGGAGGCCATTTTGACTCGCACATTGAACAGATAACGAGAAAAAATTATCTTCTGAGATAATTTGGAATGACTCGGCAGCAGTGCATGTGAATTTACTGAAGTGTTTTGGACTAAATATTTTTACGTAATTGGATTGTTTGGACCTTTGCCAGTGTAACAAGACTGTTCTCGTTGGGATGTTATGGATCAGTGGACTGCTATGAGGCTTCAAGTGTAGGTTGCCTCTGTTTGGTGTTTGTTTGTATGCTGGTGGTCTGACAAAGACATTGATTGTATCTGCTGTTGTGATTGTATTAAATGGTTTATTAAAGAAGATTATCAGCTTTCCAACAATATATTGTGTAAATATATTTACTGTGTAAATAAATTACAGCTGTATAAATGATAAAGTTTTCCTAAAAACATTGCAAAAAAAGGGTGTTAAAATTCCAACGGCCCGCCGGCAGGCCACTGGAATGCCGTGAGGCTAGATAATAAAACAAAGTGTAATTAAGACCCCATTCATGAAATCAGTTACCTATTTTAATGCAACTACAGCATGATTGGTCTCTCTCTCTGACTCTGTTCTTTATGAAATGAAGGCTCCCATTATTAATGAGATCGCTGGTACTGCTCAGGGGGGCAATCTAACAAGAAATGAAACAGAGAAATGAGTGGAGATGGGTCTCAGGATGGTCTTTAGCACAAAGCGAATGGGGAGCTGGGGGTAAGAACAATAAGGTGAACTATGGTATTTGCAATTTAATGCCTTATGACTGTTTATAAACATGCTATTTTTAACTCAGTGCAATAATATTACCACTTCGCTCAAACACATTTTCCCCCAACCTAATTATTCTGAAAGGCGAAGTGCTATTCTTTGGGAACTCAATACTGTGCAAACAAATATGGATGAACTTTGTTTCAGACATTAGCACATAGGCTCATGATGGAGATTTGAGGCAGTCTGGTTAGTGATCACGTTAAAGAAGACGTTTAGGCAAACAGGTATCGATTGGACTTTGGAAATTGTACAAAATGTACACATGAACAATTCAAAAAGCAACGGTCAAGACATTCTTCTGCTCAGAGCCATTGGACTTGAGACTCACCTTCTGCTTCTGCGGAAGATCGTTGGAATATACTCGTATTCCCAGTCTGCTCTTATTGAACATCCTGTGAATACACTTAGTACTGTTGGTCTTTACTCTTCTACACTTCTATTCTATAATGATTTATAATCCCACGATCTGGTGTCAACCTTTTGAGTCTGGTTCTTTCGTCCACATTTCATCTCAGGGAGTTGTTTTCCCACCACTGTCGCCTCTGGCTTGCTTATTATGAATCTAAATCTACATTCAGATTTCTGTAATGTTGCTTGGTGACCATGTCTATTGTTAAACAAACTATACCAATAAAACTGAATTGAAAATTTGTGTAACCAGTAGTCTGCCAATTGCAAATGGTCTTGGTTTCAATGTCATGTGATGTGGTCAGTAGCTGAGTATCATGGGTATTGGACTTCACTTGATGGTATGTGGCAATGAGAGTTTGACAAGCATTTAATACAGGATATAAAGTAAAGTATACAATATCCACAGGGCCGACGCTACCTATAGGCAGAGGAGGGGCTTCCATAACCATCACATCACTATACGCTAGTCGACCAATCAAGACGGGCAGCAAAAGTCTAAATAAAAATACCTCAACTGTCTGTATCTTAGAAATTCCACTGATATTTACATTACTGCTTTAACATAATACTTCATTTTCTTTTTCAAATCATAAATACTTGTTGTTTTTATTGAAAAACTACGCATACAATTTTATGAAGAAATGAACTATTCTTTCTGCTAAGTAGTTACCAGTAGTTTGTCTCTGTTACTTCCACTAGCAGTTGATTTGTGCATGTCGTGCATATTTAAGGTATTGCACTGCAATACATAATGACTATTTATAGTCTATGTTGGTTCAGTAGGAGGGAGAAATCCTGTCCACACCCAGCTAGGAAAAAAATAAATAAATAATGATAAAGCCACTGATGTTCATTTACTGAAGTGGTGTGCAGGAAGTGTAATTATTTATTGGCAATGTAATGTATTATTTTTTGCTGTTGTTGTTGTTGTTCATTTCACTGTATTGAGTAGGCAGAACTGTTCACTATCCCAAATAGTGGTTGGGTGTCTTAACATTTTTAATCAGTGTGGCTTTGAGTAATTAATAATTCAATTATAATAAACTGACTTAAAGTTGAATTAAGTTAACATTTTAAAGTAATGGGGAAAAAAAATATGTTGTCACTGGAGGGGTTCAGAGGGCCTCTGACGTAAAATTTTGCCTAGGCCCTCCAGATGTCTAGAACCGGCCCTGAATATCCACGACCAATTCAGGCGAGACCTTGAATCCACAAACCCGCAATCCAGTCCAGACATTAGCTTGCTCTCACTCACCTGCCTATTGAACTCACCTGTTTCCTGTTACCCCTCACTTACTCCTGTGTATTTATATCAGTTCATTCACCACCGGTGCTTGTTTGGTGTTGCCGTTTCTGTGAGAATTTCTGACTGTGGTTTCCTTCTCATTATTCCTGAATTTAGACCCGTCACTCCTGCCCTTCATGTTCAGATGTATTACCTTATGTTGCCTTGTTAACCTGAGGTTTAACTCTTGCCTCTTTTTTAACAAGATTTCTGTTGATTTGGATTGTTAATGACTCCTTTATTCCTCAGAGTAGCAAAATGTACATGGGAAAGTTAAAATACAAGTTAGTGAAGTGCCTATGAGCACTGGAAAATGCGAATTTGCAAAACAAGCTGGTACTATGACATTTTAGCAGAATCCAGACAGTAGATTTCCTTCAGTCTATTAGTTGGATTCCTTTACTTCTTTAAAAATTGAGAAAGTTAAATGGAACAGCACTAGAAGCATTTAGAATTTAAAGAGCTTGTGATCAACCTGTTTTATTGTAATTATAATCTCATTCAGAACTTTGAATTACAAAAGCTCAAACTAGACGTCTAGGTTTCCCTTGAAGGAATGCGAGAAGGCTGCTGTGAGACGGCTCTAACACGGCCCTGTGATTTACCGAGGGCCGGCTGGTTGCTGGAGTTTAATGAGCACTCCGGGCGAACTTTTAATCAGCTTCCTCTTACAGCCAGGAAGAGCAGATGAAAGCACTCTTAAGTCTGTCTGTTCAATTAATCAGTTAAGTGACAGCTGGCAATTACTCCCACACACAGACTTGTCCTGTACATACTGATACTGCTTTAATCGAGAAATATTAAGTGATGTTATCGAGTGCTAGCATGCTAACAAAGTTTAAATCCCCTTCTGATGTTCTTACTGATGTTCAGATTGCAGGAAACACATGACTCAGCCATCTTTTTCTGTGGCTTTCTACAGTATGGCTCTCAGCCAGTTACTGGAGCTCAGGGGCCAGTTCTCCTTGGTTTTGATGCTTCGTGTTAAAATGGACAAACGCGTTGCCTCCTTAATAATAAATTGGACTTGCTGGGTGATTACAAAAAGCTTTTACGGCTGAAACGAATTCCTGCCGTTTCCTCATCTAATGCATTTGCTTTAAATATAATTTGGCCAGAGCGAGACTGAGGCACATTGGGGAAAAATGCTCTCGCATTAGACGATTTGAGACAAACTACATAATTTTGTAAACTTGAGAACTTATTCACCATGGAATATAGCATTTGCTCAACCGCTTAGGGAAGGATGCAGGCTTTTGAAGATATCAGTTTTGAAAATGTTCTTCTGGAGCTCTGGTCATACATATATGAGTAAATTGCTTTTAACTCCTTTCTATCCCGTCCTTTCATTCAAGGACTTAGTTTTCCTTTAAATATCACTGAACACAGAACTAAATGTTCTAACTGAATGTCATTATAAACCATTTTAGTGGTTGCATTTACAAGATGGCCTCAACTACAAATGGTATTAAGAGATATTTAAGACAAAATTGGTCTTGACAGAGCAGTGAGACACGTGTGGTGAATATCTAATATGAATCCGACTTTCCTGTGGCAGTAAAAAGTCACTTTGAGAGCCATTCTCAACCATTCTGGCACTAATGCATAAATTGGATATACTTCAATATTTACTTATTTATAAATGGTATAATAATTTTCCTTTAACTCGCAGAAATGGGATTCTGACCATTTAATAATTGCTCTTCAACTTGATATAGTTCTAATTTGCACGCACAATCTCAGGTCTTGAAATAACTTTTCTTAAAAGCAGTATGAAAAGAGCTGTAATCGGACCAGTAGACTCCTGTCTCCTAGACTGAATTCTGGATATATTCCTGGACTGTCAAATTGCACACATCCCTATACATCTGATACAATACCACTAAGGGTATATACAGTATAGACTGACATAAACTTCCATGCTGTGGCTATTTGTTGCCATGGTAGATAGACTCCTATTATTATAATATTACTCATCTGGGGCAGAAAGGAGGAAAAAACATAAAGAGAAGCAACGCTGAACTAAGACTATTCAATTTGTCAAGCAGTTTTTTTAGTACATATGTTTCTCAAGTCCATTATCTGGTTAGTAGTTTTTCTCCAGAGTTGGTAGCTAGCTGTATTTAGCCCGTTCTCCTGCTTGTATCTTAATTGTACAATCTGATCAAATGTTTTATAGATTGATTTTTCTTCATAAAGAGCAATTATGGATTGATCTGCATGTATTGTGCATTGAAGTAAATATGCAAGTGTTTACTCATTTCTTTCTTGTATTGTTTATTTAAGTTACTTGAAATCTGCTGCAAAGTACTATATAATTTGATTGGATATTTGTAGGGCCAGTGGTCAAATATCTTAGTGGACGTGAGTTGCAGTGACAACACAGATTTTTGGAATTATCTGTTTTGGGGAAACCCACTATCAAAATCTTACCTAGGGCCCTACTACCCCATGGGCCAGATAGCCAATGCAAGCTAGGCAGTGTCATTTTTTCATCGTTCATCATTTTTCAATAACTGATTCATCCTGGTTAGGGTTGTGGTACATACGCTGCCATTACCGGTAACAATGGGAGACAAAATACTTTATTGACCACGTGTTTTTTTACAGTTAACTATTATGCTGCTTACGTTTAGTTTTAAATTGAAATATCTTTTTGCACTTTATTACACACTATAACTGTCCTTTAATGTGCCTAGGGTACAATTTTAGTAAATATTGAATTGTCTTGCGTTGTTTGCACATATGCACTGTATGTAGTCCTGTGTAGGTCTGTGTAGTCACATTCAGTTCTTTTGTTATGTCGCACCATGGTCCTGGAGGAAAGTTGTTTCGTTTCACTGTGTACTGTACCGGCTGTATACTTTATGGATGAAATGACAATACAGACACTTGGCTTGGCTTGACTTGCCAGGGTGGAGAATTCTGCAAGGATGGGGCACCAGTCTATCACAGGAACAGCATTCATTTTTTTTAAGGCTAAAATACTTCATTGTTTGTTACCAGCACAACGCTGTGATTTTTTTTTTTTACGCTCCTGTCCTTTTAATAAGCTTACACAAGAAGTCAACAATGGGAGTGCTGTCATCACCCTGCTTTTAGCACTGCCCTTTAAATGTTTTTCTATACCTGTTTTCACCTACAACTACCAATTAAGACCAATTATCCTTCCATTATGGCCAGACGTCCCTTGTAATTTATCTTTTTTTTTTTTCTGGTTGTTTTGGCCACCATAGAAAACAGCATAATTTATTGTTTGCTATTACAGAGCATTTTTTTGTTGTTGTTTTTTTTTTTGTGTTTTTATCAAAGTGCTCCATTTGTCAAGATCAAAGCCAGAGGATGAATAGGACTAATTAGGGAGGAGATAAAGGAGATGACATGGGGATAAGTGAGTTTGAGGTCTAAACAACTAGATGGGGGATAGCAACCATGAGTATCAACTTCATACTCTTACGTTTACCATGTTAATCAGTATATACATAAGAATCAGCAAGAATATTAGGCACGCAGTGTACCCATACCGAATGTACAGGAGAGTTACCACTGAAACAAAATGCAATAAATTGCAAATAGATTTATCTTGAAACATTTTCACCGATCCTGCTCAGCCCTCTCCCTTCCCCATTGTCTCTAATCACCAACAAATGCAGTAACTTTGAAGAAAAGGTTAGCAAGTTACTTATCCTGACTCCCGCATGTGTGTCTATGCTTTTGGCTAATAAATTTTTACATTTCATAATATCCAATAGTCCAGCCACTTGTCCAGACGACTAGTCTCATCCACAAGGCTCCAGTCCACCTGTATTACCTTTAAAACTACAATCCTTAACTACAAAACCAAAAATGCTCCAAACGCCACATCTGATGACCGTGATTATCTCTTGCAATTCACCTTGAGCCCTCTGAGGCAGAAGAAAAACAGCCATTAAGACTCTGTATTAGTGCCTAGACTCTGGGCTGAACTCCGCTTGACTGTCTCTTTTGTATTTAACCATGTACCTAGCTTATTGTTATATTCAAATCTTGGCCAATGTGCACTAGCATTAATATGAGATTTCCATGTAGAATGCAAGCACTGCTGAATGTCTCATCAAATATCAGCTTCTGCCAAATGTTGTAAATGTGAATGCTATTTGTCAACACAAGACCCACAACTAGCTTTATGTTCCTTTTTGAGAGCAGTCGTCCCTATAATTCACAGGACAGAATGGCTGACAGTTCCAGGAAAAGATATTTATAATGATTAAAGCAGCTAGCTGCTACACCAGCAGAGTGAATGAAAAAGATAGAGAGTCAAGCAAATATCCCTGTCAACTAAAACCAGTGGAGAACTAACGGTATGAAGACAAGCGAGACCTTTCTTTTGACAATGTTGGTATCTACCAAAAATACCATTTTTATTGCTGTATCCACCTCAGCATAATTGCTAATGCTAGTCAAATAATGTGGTATTGCCAATTGGGTGCTCCGATGCCCACAATTGTCTGTCATTGAACTAATCAACAAGAATGAATATCATCTTTTTACCAAGGAAGTGGGGCCATTATGATTTGGGAGTCCTGGTGACAAGTGGCTGTGGAATGATGGAGATCAAACTTGGATGTATAAATCTAAAATGTCAGAAAGACTGAGACAACCTTTTTACCGAAAGGATTCCTAAAACATATTGGTTTAGCAGAAATGCTCAGGGCTGTTCTCCTTTGCTAAAATATACGCCATAGTCAGACTAGAAAGTACCCTAAGGAAGAGTGAAGCAGATATTTAGTTAGCTCAGCATGTGCATCTTTTTCTTCCTCTCTCACTCCTTGAAGCAACATACCCAGGAGCAGAACTCTTTCATCCAGTTGTGAATATCTAATCATAGGACATGAGCTGTTATGCTGCTGTTCTTAACAATGAAGGATGACGGCTCCAACCATTCTCCTCGAGCTCTAACTCAGCACTAATTAGTGTTACGACCCCAGTCTAGAGTCGAGGTGCAACACAACTAATTTGACTGAAATCGAAATATTCGCTCCCCAGATTTTTACATTCAAACAAAGAAGCATAAAAATTCAAGGTTGAGCTAGGCGTACACCACAACCAAAAAAAAAAAAAACAACTTGTCCAAACCAACCCCACAAAAAAAAAAAAAAAAGTCTTACCTAACTCATTCACTAACCAAATGATCAAACAGCAGATTAAAAATGATGGCTTCTTTACTTAATGGGAACAAAATATGGTGAATAATTAACCAAGTAACATCACAGAAACAGTTTGTTAAAGCATGGCCATTGGTAGATGAACACTGGTCCGATGTTACTCAAAAGGGAAAACACACTGATAATCACACACAAGGAAAAACAATCACACAATCAAAACAAATCTTCACACACACACAACAATCTCATCCAGCCAGTCAGTGTCTCCCCAGAGAACAAAGAACAACCTGGCTCTCAAAGTCACTTCCCATCCATCCATCCATCTCTCTCTCTAATGATTCAAAGGTGTCCTTTTTAATGTTTCCCATCTAGGCCACACCCCATTAGCAACTTCAATGTGGGCATTGACCGAGTATACTCAATCTGAGAGAGAGAGAGAGAGAGAGAACATGCAGAGCACAAAAAGCCTCCTCCCAACATATAACCCCTACCAATAAAAGTCAAAAACTTATTTTTTAATAAACTGTACTACCCCACCAATTAAATAGCGTAAGCATGAGAGAGTGCATCTGCAAGCACATTCTCTGAACCCTTCTTGTGGTGAATGTCTAGATTAAATCCTTGAACCACCAAGGACCACCTCATCAATCGTTGGTTGGCATTTGACATATGCATGAGAAAGACAAGCAGGTCATGATCTGTGTATATAACCACTGGTAGGAAAGTACCAAGTACCAACCACATAAACTTCAAAGTGCTGAAGGGCATGGAGTAGAGCTAGAGATTCCTTCTCAATTGTAGTATAATTTTGTTGAGCCTTAGAAATCATTTTGCAAACATACCCCACAGGATGTTCCATTCCAGAATCAACTTCTTGCAGCAAGGCTCCACCTACTCCTTGGCCACACACATCCACCTCAAGTTTAAATGGCTGTGAGAAATTAGGGATGGCAACAAGAGCGCTAAACATAAAGTCCTTAGCAGCATTGAACGCTTTATCACAATTTTGATGTCCAACTAAAAACACAAGAATTACTCAATAAATCAGTCAGAGGAACCACCACAGATGAGAAATTCTTGCAAAATCCCAGATAATAACCTACCATCCCCCAAAATCTGCATAATTCGCGCTTGGATTTAGGGACATGAAAATCAACAATCGCAGCAACCTTAGCGTTCACTGGACACACCTGTACACTCCTCACTTGATTGACTAGATTTGTGATCACCGCTTTGCCAAACTCACACTAGTCCAAATTCACTGTAAGAGAAGCTCTTGCTAGTTGACTAAACACTGTATGTAATGATTTAACACGCTCACTCTATGTATTTGTATAAATCATTATGTCCTCCAGATAAGTCTCAAAGTTTGGCACACTGGTCAACACCTTTTGCATCAACTGTTGGAATGTTGCTGGAGCTTTATGCATCCCAAAGGCCATTGCAGGAAGTTTTCCTGTGTGGCAAACAAGAAAATTTACACAATCCTCCATCCATGGCAAAGAGTCAGGTTTAGTGACACTGTTTGCCTTCCTGTAATCAGTGCAAAACCAAAACGACCCATTTAGTTTTAGCGCAAGAAGACCGGGGGAACTACAGTGATTGAACTAGGCACTGCAAAACCAGGCTCCATCAAGTAACATAATTTCGTAGGATTCACACTATATGGATGCTGCTTGATAGGTGGTGAATTTACTATCTGAATATCGTGGAAGAGCACGTCCATTTGAGAAGGGACAGTCTGAACAGAGAATAGAGAATTCGCTGATCAATGACCTATCTGACTGGTGAGATTTATAAAGATAACGTGTTTCTTGAGGTTTCAATATTTCAGAGTTCGTTAATTTAATACACAAAGTAACAACATCCCAATCACCTAACTCACCCTTCTCAGAAACATTAAGAGTAACAGTACCGACAGGTACAGGTTCTAAACTGTCCACACTCTCTCTGCCCACATAATGCTTAAGCATATTCAGGTGGGGTGGCTGTGGATCAGGTGGAAGAGCGGGTTGTCCACTAATTGTAGGGTTGGTGGTTCGGTTCCCACCCCCGTGAGTCCACATGTCGAAGTGTCCTTGGGCAAGACACTGAAGACCAAGTTGCTCCCGATAACAAGTTAGTACCTTGCATGGAAGAACCATTGGTCTTGGCCAAATTCTCCTGCACAATTTCACAGGCACAATGCAGACGCTCACACACTTGACTCACAAAGTCAAGTATGGACACTGGAGAAGATGACTTGGAAATTAATTGACCTCTCAACAATTTCAACAGTCCATGCACAGTGTGTCCAACAACAAATTCCACCGGACAAAATCCAAAATATTCCTGCACAGTCTCATACACAGCAAACATCATCAGCAGCAGCAAACCCTCATCCCAGTCTTTTCCTGGTTCAACACAGAATACATAAGTGTCTGGTCGAAACGTTCAAGCCCGCCCTGTGACTCGGGTTGTAAGTGCTCAATACCTGATGTTTAATTGCGAGTTTGTGGAGAATTCGTTTAAACAATGTCGATGTGAAATTGGAATCTTGATCCAATTGGACTGTCTTTGGCAAGCCAAATATAGAACTGAACTTAGTAATCAGTAAATTTACCACATTCTTTGCTTTAATACTGGACAGGGGAAATGCTTCCAGTAACCGCACTGCAGCGCACATAACGGTAAGTATAATGTGATATCCTGACTTTGATTTTGGTAAAGGACCAACACAATCAATAACAATGCATTCAATTGACTCACCTAGTACAAGAATTGGATACAGTGTAGTGGTACTTATTTTCTGGTTCGGCTTTCCCTCCATTAGACCACACATGGTAACGTGCATTTTCCCACAACTGCATCACTATACCATTTCACTCTTAATAAGCTACCTTGGAATTTTCTAGCAGCATTTTGTCTGTTGCAGCTTCAATACACTTCACCAACGAAGGGTCAGCTTTCTGAACAGCTGCCAATAGTCCACATCCAATCTGCAACAAAACTTCACACAATTTAGAAATTTCACTTTTGCTGCTTGGCATCAACTGACATTTCTCATGTCAAACTACCATTTTCAGCTTGGAGAAAGGAATGAGATATCAACTACTTGTATATAGCCAAATATATGACTTAATAATTCTAGAGGAAAACCTGTTCCAGTTAGCAAGAGGAGAGTTCCAGATCCACCGTGACACTGACCAGGATAAAGTGCTTAGTGTAGATGGATGGATGGATGGATGGATGGATGGTATCAATTCAGAGGTTTTAACACCAAATTATTAATGACATACACATTGTCATGTTGAAATACTGAAATGAGATGATTAACTGGCTTCATGCTCTCATCAGAGATGATGATGATTTGTAA
This sequence comes from Ameiurus melas, assembly GCA_012411365.1. NCBI lineage: Eukaryota > Metazoa > Chordata > Actinopteri > Siluriformes > Ictaluridae > Ameiurus > Ameiurus melas. The sequence continues at coordinate 25,333,217 of CM022764.1, read as the reverse complement.
TTTCACTGCAGATAATTAATACATTTTCTTTATGCATATATTAATCAATATAATTATGGGAGGCTAGACAAACCTACATCAGCAGAGATTCTGAGATACTTTATAAAGTCCTATACCTCATTTCCCCTAACTCTCTTTCTCTCTCTCTCTCTCTCTCTGTTACAGTTAACAGTCTCTGTATAATCCCTGTTTCCACTGAGCAGCCTGGAACTTTGCCTTGAGGTTACCGAACAGCCCATTCTTTTCCTGCTCTATTTTCGGAAAGATTTGTTTCGCCTTCTGCAAAATCTGAGGCTTTCAGATGTTCTACAGCGAAAAAGAATGGCACTCCACTGGCTGCTGTCTCAGCAGTGCAGATATTCTAAAGCATCATTAAGAAGCACAATGAGATGGTAATTAACAAAAACATGCCCATCAACTCCACTTTCACTGCACAAAGCCTCTTTTAAATGGTGGATCCAGTACAGTGGTCTAAAGCAGAAATCCTGAGGGTGTCTGGTACTTGAATGTAGAATATAGCTAAATTAATCAATAGAGGAGAGAGATGCAGGCACTTTTTTTTGTGGCACTTGCAAAGCCTGCATGTTCTTTGTGTGAGCAAAAATGAAAGAAAAAAAAAAAAAAAGGACAAGGATATCCTATTGTAGCTCAAAACTGAAAGTGTTCCCTACAGCAGTGTTGAGCTTGTTAATTCAGCAGTACATAATAAATGATCTTGGTTATAGTTAACGCTGCATCCATTGCACCCACATAGGTTCGTGGTAGTGAAGCAGGAGCTCAATTTGTGAGTGAAGCTCTTTGTTTATCAGTTAATCTTTATCCTGATTATCATCTGTGGTCATGAGCTGTGGGTAGTGACTGAAAGAATAATCTCACATGTACAGGTTCCTCAGCTTACTCTTCATGACAGGATGAAGAGCTTGATAATCCGGCAGAGCCTCAGAGTAGATCCACTGCTCTTCCAAATTCAGAGGATGCAGTTGAGGTGGTTTAGAAGAATGCCCATTGGTTGGCTCATGGTATAGCTCGATCAGGCACTGAGGCATGTCCCACTGAAGAGAGACCAGGACCTGCTCAAAAGATTCTATCTCACACTTGGATTGAGAACATCTGGCAATCTTTTAGGGGTGCTAAAAATTTTGATTTTAAGTGCTGATTTGAGATGTTGTTGTAATTAAAAACTTCCCTGTTTTTAAAAGAAGGGAAAAGGGATAATAACAGGAAATATTCTAATAATATGAAAAACAAGGTGTTTTTTATGAGTCCTTCTATTTGCTCTAGGAAAACGAATAGTTTATATAAAGACATTACGCTACATAAATGAGAGATTTTCCATGCTGTTTGGTATCACAGGGCAAAATGTTATTTAATTAAAGTATAAAAAGGCGAGACAGAATTTCCACTCATGTTAAAGTCATTGTTCAGCATTTTTCTGCCTCTTAAAAGAAACCTTTTCTTTCTGAAATGGCACACTCCCAAGAGACAGATCCTCAAAGCCATTTTTCTGTTTAAAAAAACAACAGAAAAAGGGCTGCTCCATAAATAGAGGAGGAACAGGTGTCAGAGACAAAGTGACTTCTCGTTTCAGTTTCCTCCACAAAGCAGGAAGAATATATAGGCTTTTGAATCTGATGCAACTCTTCAAATTCTGGTCCAAATAATTTGTATCAAGGTACAATGTGCTGCAATCAAAGACTGTTGGTGTGCTTGCAGAAAACTTGGGCGAGAAATGTATTATTCAAAAATTGACTCATGGTCCATCTCAGATGAAACTGGACATTTGCTAATACATATACAGCAAGAAAGTGGAACACATATATGTACACATTATTACACATATAAGGTGTAATATTTGCCTTCGGGAACACATACGTGCTTACGGCTTTTCCACCCAACTGATCATTGGCTCCCTGATTTTTACTTTCGTATGGATTTTGGTTTTGGATTGTTGTATATGTGTGTTTCTCTCTCTCTCTCTCTGTTTTTGTGTACACTGAAGCAGATTTGAGAAAGAACCAGAAGATTCTTCTTCTGGTTCTTCTTCTTGATGGTGATGGTGGTGGTGGTGGTAGTAGTAGTAGTAGTAAGGATATTAGTACTATACTAGTAGTACTGTATTATTATTTTATTATTATTATTATTATTATTATTAAGAAGAAGTAAATGCAGCTTGTCATGCTATCCCGATGATGACGAAGATAATGATGATGATAATGATGTTGTTATTATTATCATTATTATTATATACAATTATTGTTTTCTTTAATGTGTTCACAATTCAAAACTACGGATAAAAAATATTTTTAGAAATATTTTTTGGTATTTTTCATGACCATTGTCACAGGAAAATCTTCACGTCAGAGGAGTTTACGCTTTCTCAGGAACACGACAAGCTGCTTGTTTTGTCTTTTTAACTTCAAGAGAGAAAGGCTGGTGAGGGAATGAAAGTTTTATAGTTATAATGTATCATTTATAATATAACACCTTGTCATTGTCATTATCCATATAATTAAATAAACATAGTGCTTTGATGTGTGATCTTAATCCACTTAAACAGCTAAACATATTAGCACAAAACCCCCAGAGCGCCCTCAGTTTTTGCCTAATACACAGAAACACAACAACCCAGTGTACTTGAATATGCAGACATAAAGCAGCAGCATGCAACAGGTAATGGATAATTGCCTCATGTAAGAATAATACAAAAATAACGGCTGAATAATTTTTTTGTACATTTAATGACTACTCCAAATTAATATTGGGATTTTGTGCATGGAACAATTAAGTTAAGAAACACTACAATGCATAGCTAGGCCAGATGGATTTGACAATGACATTGCTATCAGAATCATATTTGGGAAAATTGAACTTAAAATTCTACATTTTAAAAAAGAGATCTAGCGACACACAAAATAACAATAATTATGTCTGGTTTGCACATGTAACCCTGTTCCCTGAAAAGGGAACGAGATGTTGCATGAGCTTCATTCTGTGGGAAGTGCCCTTGCACGTGACTGGCATCAGCAACTATTATCGGATGCGAAGACACAATTCACAGGCATGCCCCAGTATGACAAAGCTACGCAACATCTAGTTCCCTTTTCAGGGAACAGGGATAACCCAGATGTTCCTTTTCAAAGGGAACTCAATGTTGCACTAGCTTCATGCTGTGGGAACGAGAATACCCACTCCGTCATACTGAGGGTATGGCCTGTTCAAAAGCCGGAGAGTCACTGCAAGGCACTTGAGCCCAGGGTGAAATGTATGTTCAGGCTGTAATATCCAATGGATGTGTGCAGCATAGACCCCACTGCATCACGCATCCTGTAAGAGTACCCTGTTGGACCAAGCTTTCGAGGAGGTGAACCCCTAGTGAAATGAGCCCTTATGCCCAGAGGTTTAGCAAGACCGTGAACATCGTAAGTGATAGAGATTACTTCCACTATCCAATTAGAGATGTGCTGCCTCAAAATAGCATCACTTCTACTGTCACCACAAAAGCTGAGCACAAGCTGACTAGTGACTGCTCTGACTTACGCCACTCGCCGGAGCAGTGGACGTAAGTACAAAGAGACAGAGAGACCTTGTAGATCTCTTACTCACTTGAGAGATGTCAGGGCCAGCAGAAAAGCTGCATTTAGAGTCAGAAGCTTCTCTGAGGCTGACTCTAAGGGCTCAAATGAGGCACCTGACAGACCTTCCAGGACCACAGAAAGGTCCCAGGAAGGTATGCATGGTCTGCAGATGGGCCTCAGCTGCCTGACACCATGCATAAACCTCTGAGGATAGTGCCCCACATAGGCTCCATCAGTAGGGGAATGGCTGGCCAAAATGGTGAACACGTACACCCTTATTGTAGAAGGAGCCAACCCATGTGAGAAACGTCCTGTAGCTGTTGCACAGTTTACTGGGTCTAGCTGATGTTCCTCACACCATGAGACTAGAAGTTACCACCTGAGCACATTCAAATTCCTCATGGATAAAGCTCTAGTGTTCAAAATAATCTGTACAACATCAAATGAGAGACCAAAATCTATGAGCTGGTGCCCCTCAGGGGCCAGACCCACAGTTTTCATAGTTTGGCCAAGGGTGATATCTCAGTCTTTTGGCTTGAGACCAGTAGTTCCCTGTGGATGTGAATCTCCCAAGTTATCCCAAGCTATTATATCTGAAAACCATATTCAAGCTGACCGATAAGATGCTACTAGCAGCAGCTATAGATGGTCTTGGTAAACTCTCGCTAAAACTTGTGGGAGCAGAGCGACCAGGGGAAAAGGATACAGACATGACCTCGGCCACTTGTACACCATAGTGTCCATCCACCAATTGTGCAGGAGGATTGAGGGCAAACCACATCGGGCAGCGTGTTGTCTCCTTGGAGGCAAAGACATCCACTTCCGCTTGGCCAAACTTCCACCATATGGACTCCACCACTTGTGCATGGAGCCTCCAATCCCAGGGCCTCAGCCCCTGCCTTGACAGCATGTCTTCCCCCACATTTCAGTTACATTGCACTCACTGATAAAAACTTCCCCTCTGCCCAGAGAAAAATTATCTGTGGCTGCATGAACAGGGGGAATGAACATAATCCTCCCTGCTGGTTTATATATGAGACCATTGCTGTTTTGTCCATCACAACTAACACATGGTGACAATTTCAGTGCTAGAAATACAGCCCACATTTCAAGTCAATTTATATACCACTCCAAATGAGGGCCATTACAGAGACCATGATCTGGACAGCCATCTAAGACTACATCCCAGCCCATCAGGGAGGCATCTGTCATTACCATCTTGTAATAAGGAGACGCACCTAGAATGTGACCCGAGGCTAGAAACCTGGACACCTCCAAATTTTCAGAGCACATAGGCATCGCCATGTTACACTGATTACTCTCTGAGGTTTTGTCCAAGGACTTTTTAGCCACCACTGAAACAGTCTCATGTGCAATAGGCCCAACAGACTAGAAAAATGGATGTTTATCTTGCTGAATGTTGATAGGATTGACCCTACACATGTTGGGGATAGAAATGCCCTCATTGAAGTAGAATCCCATATAACCCCTAGAAAAGTTGTCCTCTGCACTGGAGAAAGCAGACTTTTCCTGAGGTTTGACCTGAGCCAGACGGTCCTCATGTGGACGAGAATAACATCTTGATGTTGAATCACAAGTTCCCTGGTCCATGCTAGGATTAACCAGTCATCCAGGAAGTTTAGTACATGGATGGCCTGGAATAAGGGAGCCAGAGTGGCATCCATGCACTTTGTAAAAGTCTGAGGGGATAAATCTAGGCTGAAGGGAAGAACCCGATATTGGTATACCGTGCCTCCAAACATGAACCTCAGGAACTTCCTGTGATTGGGTGATATTTCTATGTGGATATATGCATCTTTTAGTTCTATCATGACAAACCAGTCCTTGAACTGAATCTGTGAAATGATAAGATTGAGCATCAACATCTTGAATTTGTATGACCAAAGAGTAAGGTTAAGATGATGCAGATCTAAAAAAAATAAAATAAGGAAATGACAGCTGTAAATACTAAAAGCTCCTTCAGAGAACGGGGTACATTTTCTATGGACCCTTTGTCCAAGAGAGATCTTACTTAATGTGCTAATGTTGATCTCTGCTCTGTGCTGACTACTGTGATGAGCACACCTCTGAATTGGCAGGGTCGAGCTACGAACTGGACACTGTAACTCTATTCTATGGTGGACGGAACCAATGCAAACATATTTGGCAGTAAACACTGCAAGATGGTCTTTTAGCAATGATAACTCTTCCACATTCAGTTGGAGGGAAAGAATCAGATATTTGTTGGCCTGTGACTGCACGGTGACCAGAGAAGACTGAAAACTTGGGTCTGCCTTGGCTAGGGGAGGCCCTACAGTAATACTGGGGGTCAACTGCCCTAACAACACATCCCCTGGTGTATCCCTCTGCGGCCCCATAAGGCCTTTATGATCATTATTAGATCAGGCCTATTAGTAGGCTTTGACTATGGCCTCTCAGTCCCCCTGGCTTTCACTGGGGGGAGGCAGGCCACCACACACCTTATGTGCCTTCCTTACATTAGCACTGACCTGGGCTCCACTCGTGGATGCCTGGGGAAACTTGACATGACTGGGAAGGAACTGGCTGAATGCCTCCATTTGCTTTTTCACCAAAAGAACCTTTCGCCAATGGCGTTAACCATGCCACCAAACAGGCAGGAAGGTTGAACAGAGCCTCCAGCAGGGAGACCTTATTTTTATCCCCCATCCTTGAGACGTTGAGCCATAGACGCCTCTCGGACGCAACCAAGCTTCCCATTAAATGGCCGATATAATGGGCCATTTGCTTGGTTACCTGGAGAGACAAATCCATGGTGCTGCGAAGCTCTGCCACTGCCTTGGGCCCAATTCCATCTCTGATGTTGAGCTCACTCAGCATGTCTGTTTGGTAGGCATGCAACACTACCATTGCAAGCAGTGACCAACAAGCGAGACCTGCTGCCACATAGGCTTTGCCCACCAATGCCAAGGTGGCCTTACATTGCTTGAATGACAAAGCCAGCCACACTAAATTACCTCCTGTTGCTGGAGATAGGTTGCTTGCAAGCGCCTCCTTTAGCATAGCTAAATAGCCCTCTTGGAATCCCCTGACTCCTTAAAGTCAACGAGGATGTTTTGGCTTTCCATAATGGAATGAGTCATTGTGACGCAAGCTCCAAAATGAAGTGGAGAGCCAGACCTGGAAGACAGCAAGAGATTCCTCTTCCAGATCCATATGACCAGGACCTGAGCTGACTGGCCCATATCCGAGAGGCTCTGAAACACAATTCCCTACCGCCGAGAAGAGAGCGAGCCACGAGCAGCTGATTGCACATAGTCAGAACTCTTGATAGCTGCACTGGCATGTTTGACCCCTAGACACTTCACATAGAAAGTGTGTCCATCCGTCCTTCCGTACTACCCTCCCCCCGTGATGAAATGTGACCAAGGTGTTAAACACTTCCTGAAATCTCTCTCACTCATACTTTTCTTTTTTAAAGGGTCAGAAAAATAAAGAAATTTCTTTCATTTTCTTTTAAAAGATAGAAAGGAAATGAATTGTCTTTTGCAAACATTACACAAATGATAGACATGCAGTCTCACTGAAGATAACACACCATGTCACCTGACAGAGGAATCCTAAAAAAACAACAACATAAAACTGAAAGAACGAAAGAAAGAAAGAAAGAACGAAAGAAAGAAAGAAAGAAAGAAAGAAAGAAAGAAAAGAAAAAAAAGAAGGAAGGAAGGAAAATACAACAGCTCAACTGTGAGGCACTGGACATGACTGGAATCAATGATTATAGCTAAAAGTCATGAAAACAGGAGTGATCCTATATCAGTTAACCAGCTGCAATAACATAAAAGAATGATGATAAAAAAGTGAGAGGACTGTATTGATTTAGTTGTGAAAGCTCTGTTTCCTTTTTTTTAAATTGAGAAAGTATTGTGCCCTTTTGGATTTGTCCTCTATCTAGTTGCTCCAGCAGTCTGCAGTACAAAGGCAGGTAAGATACTTCTTTTATTCACTGGGCCTTTAGTCTGGACCTGTATTGAGTACGGGATTGAGTAGAAATGTGTGGAGAAAGTAGGGGTACAAGAGACGGTGACTATGTCTATGTGCTTAAAATGTCATTTTTTTTATTTTTTAAAACACTCCACCACTATGCACGAGAATGTTTCAGATTAGATGTTAATATAATTCCATCAAAATGTATCAATGTTCCCCCTCCCCTGTTATGGTGGGTGGTGGTGCAAAGAAAAAGTCATTTGTGATAATCATTACAGAGCCTGGTGAAATCCTGATTTCATAAATATAATGCATGGCCAACTTGGGCATGGGAATGGGATTATAATGTCTACATTGGCCATGGAGGGATAATTAAGCATGGCCCTATATTCATAGTTAGAGATTAATTTATATAACCATGCAATTCATTCATATTTATGTTTTATGGCAGTTAATGGTTAAGGCTCTGGATTAGTGATCAGCAGATAGAGGTTGCCAATGTTGGGCCCTTGAGCAAGGCCCTTAGCTTTCTCTGCTCCCTGGGTGGTGTATCAAGGCTGACCCAGCACTCTGACCCCAGCTTCCTAAGAAGCTAGGATATGTGAAGATGGTCTCTGGTTCAGGCAAAGGCCTTAACCCTCCCTACTACAGGGGTGGCTGACAGGGCTGACAACTTCCTAACAAGCTGAGATATGCGAAGAAATAATTTCACTGTGCTCATGACATAATTATTTTATTATCTCATGATACATACACATGATACATAATTATCTTGTTCTCTTATGATATGAAGTCATAGCCAAAACAAACTGTAATTCTTGTTCCCTCACATTAAAAAGTCATGGCTATGATGTATTTATCTCATACGAAGCCACAATGTAAAGTTATAGCCATGACATAATTATCTCATTTTCCTGTATTATGAAGTCATTGCCATGAAATAATTCCTCATTTCCTTTCCTTGAATGATTCTCATACTGTGTACACTGTTATGTAGTAACATACTTTATATACTATATGTACTCACTTTTGTTGCCAGCGGTTTAGACATTAATGTCTGTGTGTTGAGTTATTTTGAGGGGACAGCAAATGTACACTGTTACACAAGCTGTACACTCACTACTTTACATTGTAGCACAGTGTCATTTCTTCAGTGTCGTCACATGAAAAGATATCATCAAATATTTACACAAATGTGAGGGGTGTACTCACTTTTGTGAAATACTATCTATAGATATAGAGATATAGATAGATATGTTTATTATTAGAATTTGGATAACAGAACGCAACTGCTCATGCATCACTACTTTCCCATGTCTGTTATTAACACTTGTAAATTGTCCCTTGATGCTGCTTTTCTTCAGTACTGCACTGTAAATGTGACACTTACAACCACTCCATTATGTTTATGATCACAAACACAGTATGCTCAGTATGGCTTACAGGAGAGTGTGTGAGACGGTGATGGATTGAAGGAGGACAGATGGCACATAGCATACAATATCGCACAGTGCTGAGGCCAGAGTACACGGACCGATGTCAAACGATGATGTATTATCATTTCTGTTGTATTGAATGAGAGAGCGCACATACACACACACACACTAAAGTGACTGGTAAGGAGCATTGGCTAAAAATAACTTCTATTTTCAGGGTTTTATGGTTAAACTGATGAGATTATCGGTAATCACTTCTGTTTCGTCAACACTCCTTGTATATTTCTTCATTAAACTTTTAATTTAAATAAATCTGTGGTTTCCGTGTTGGTTAATTGCCAGGCGCAAGACATTAAACCTCAAGTCTATCTTATTTATTTATAGTGTATATGTTACAGTTAATAGTTTCAGTATTACAGGTGCTAACTGAATTTGTCATTTCAACAGCCACATATTTAAATACAAAACTTGAAATGTCCCAATTTTAAAATGGAGGTAGGTTCCATTTCAGCAGGGAACCCCACGAGGCATTAGCTGAACGCTGCGGGGCACGCCCTCACGTGTGATCAGTATCTGAACTTGAGTATCAAGCCTGCCGTGATCAGTTGACATGGCAATTCGTTGCGTCATTTATAAAGGACACCTGTGAACCGCGCCATTAGCCTTATGTTCAGTGAGCCTGCATGTCGGTAGTTTGTGTAACGCTCACCAAGAGACTCTTCATTTCCTCGCTATCTTTTAAGAAATAAAAAGATAAATCTCTTTTCTTTTCCGTCCTCTAAAAAAAAGGAGAAAAGTATGAGTGAGAGAATTCAGGAAGTGTGTTACTCGTCGCCCCCGTTTCATCACGGGGAGGACTGCACACTTTCCTTGTGAAGTGTCTAGGGATGGAGCATGCTTCGGCAGCCCACGAGAGGTCTGACTGTGCGCATTGTGAACACCTTACAATTAAGCAGCTCTGCTAGCGACTTTGCTCACTTCTTGGTCAAAGTGAGTTGTGTTCCAGTGCCTCGGGGATCTGGGCTGGCCGCTGCCGAGGCAGCTAGCTGGTTCAGGCCCTGGGGATCTCGTATGTATCCGGAAGAGGATCCAGAGACGAGTGCTGCTCTCTCATTCTCTGTTCTCTGGGTCTCTGCTGGATTTTGGAGCTTGCGTCGTGCCTCCTCCTTCCACTATGGAAAGCCTTTTTTCCAGTTCAGGACAAAATATCATGCTTCTAGAGGAAAACCATGAATAAGCCATATTTATAACCCCGTGATGTCGGATTATTCGGCCATCATGGGGAATGAACGGCATGGCTATTTAGCTATGCTGAAGGTGGAGGAGGCACTTGCGAGCTACCTCTCTCCCTCAAGGGCAGGTAAGGAGGGGCCGGCATCGCCATCTAAGCAGTGTAAGGCAACCGTGGGGTTGGTGGGCAAGGCCTTTGCAGTAGTGGGTCTTGCTTGTGGGTCACTGCAGACAATGGCAGTGTTGCAGGCCTACCAATCAGACCTGCTGAGTGAGCTGGACATACGGCGGCATTCAGCCAGTTCCTTCCCTGTTGTGTTGAGTTAACCACGAGTGTAGTCTGGGCCAGTACTAGTGCGAGGGAGGCACAGAAGGCGAGTACGGCAGCCCGCCTTCCCCCCTGAGGACAACTAGAGCTTAGATCAGATCATGGTCTCTGGAGCGGCCCTCATCTGGAGTGACATATAAATTGCCTAAAAATGCATGCCATAATTATAGTACTGAAATTCTGTCAAAATGTCCAAATTTCAAAGTCCAAAACTTCATTATGTCTACTTGGACATTAGACTAATCAAGGAAAAGTAAAAAATTATTCCAATGCATAACAGCCAATATTTGTTTAGTATTTACTCACATCTTTTCTTTACATCTCTCTCTCTCTCTCTCTCTCTCTCTCTCTCTCTCTCTCTCTTATATATATATATATATATATATATATATATATATATATATATATAATATATTTTACATATGTATTTATTTATGAAACTATAACATTACAACAGAAATATTAATATGACTAACTTTTAATGGAATAGCCACCATCATACATTTAAAGATTTAAGATTCAAGATTATTTGCCATTTGAACCAAGATATTACATAAAAAGCCGGTCGACAATAAAACACTACAAGTAACACAGGCAGCAAATACTTGTAAAAACAAATAATAAACAATAACAATAAATAACCAGCAATATAATAAAACCTTAAAATACAATTTGGACAAACAGGACTGAGGATTTGAGGGGGAGAGGATACATTTCTCGGACCTGGATATCCTCGGTTATCCATCTGGTAACTGCTAGAAACAAGCTGTTGTGATGGCGCTTGCGGTGAGCTAGCTTTGATGCTCTCTGGGAAAGAATGGCCCTAGCTTCGTTCCAGTAGTGGAGGGTGATTAGAGTGTCTATGGAGGGGAGATATGATCCTATGAGTCTCTCAGCAGTCCTGATGACCATCTGTAGGGCCTTTCTTTGCTTCAGTGTGATGTTCCCAAAACACTTTGATGCCTCTGGTGTATATTGCTTCTTACTAATCCTCTGAAGGCTTGAGTAAGAGGCTTGTGGATCAGCTTTTTTCAGTGACCTAATAATGTAAAGGCACTGCTGCTCTTTCTTTATGATGGCTGTAGTGTTGTTTGACCAAGTAAAAACAATGCCAATGTATAGGCCCACAAATGTAAAGCCATCTACCTGCTCTATCTCAGTACCTCTGATAAGCAGTGGCTGTGGAGGAGGAGCTAAAATCTAGGATAAGATCTTTTTGGTTTTGGTTGTGATTAGAAGAAGGTCATTCTCTTCTCCATAACTGATTGTGTGGGCCACCAGCTGATGATACTGGGATTCGTCGCTGCCCTACTATTATTAGTCCAAGGATAATTGTGCTGTCTACAAATTTGAATATGCAGTTATGTTTGTAATGGGATGAATAATCATATGTGTATAATGAGTACATTTTACATGGTGTCTAAAATGTGTCAAAACTGCTAATGTTACTGAACTGTTATTTCAAGTGTCGATTAATAAGAATCTCCTAAAAAATCATGATGCATTTAGTTTCTGGGTGAACATCAGAGAAATAGGACGTGTTCTGAGTGTCCCATGTGCTCTAACAGTTCACTTGCCAAAGTCGAGGTACTTCATTTTGCTAACGTTTGCTTCGAGCCGCTAGCCAGTCTAAAGAGTGCAAACTCATGTCTCCTGGCACGCCATGCCTGGCAATGTTGGAGACCTATTAGCATGCTAATCACAATCAGTGGAGGAAAACAAGCACTCATGCAAAGACAACATTGCACTGCATTAGGAAATTGCTTATGAAGAAATTTTTATTCAATCTTAACTATTGTGTAGTTGCCAAAGCCACAAGAGGGCAATACGGCTTTACTCTGCAATCAGTGGTGCAAGACGTCCAGCTGATGAATATAGTAATGAATTATCTTATGGCCATTTGTGGTAAGGGCAAGAATCTATCAACATACTGCAACTATTATAAAAAATGTAATCAGCCTTGCAAATGATGTCATTCCCTGCAGGCATTTAGGGGCTAGCGAGTGTGAATGAACCCCAGCAGTGGTTTGTAAGGGGTTCATGAATAAAAAAAAATGAATGCTTGCTATGCAAATACTTTTACTCCTGGAGAATTAAGCATTCAGACTCAGAAAAGCGAAAGAACGGATATGTATCTATTTCTGTTCGATTCGACATAAATATCCAGCAATCATTACTGCACACATTTTAAGATATGTTTGAGTTTACAATGACTTGCTGAAGAAGGGTTCATTCATTTGTGATAAAAGCAGCTCTGTAGCAACAACCAATACTCTGACTTGTAAGAAACACGTGCGACATCAAAGTTTAAGAATAAAAGGTTTTATTAAATTGCGATCTATAAAGAAAATGTCTAAACATTGATGTTTGAAAAGATATTTATGTAACATTAACAGAAAGGGTCTCGAGTGTCAGCACTAAGGAAACGTCAGAGGTAAAACTGTAACTGTAAGTTTTCTGGAAAAAGCTTGCGCTTTAGCAACATGAAATAAAGGCTGGCGATGGAATGACTGATAGCTGCTATAACGTAAGCGACAACAGGAAATAACTAGCGTTCAAGGTAACTATAAACAGATAAAAAGTATGACGTGTAATTCTGTAATAAATAAAACAATGTAATCATCAGCAAGACTCCGTGGGACATGCGGTTATTAGAATATAATCATCTTCAGGTGGTAAAAAAAACAAAAAACCCTCTGCTTCATCACATCACAGCATTAATAACAGGCCTATCTTTCTTACTACTGGGTCAGCTAAGAGATCACTAAAACACTAACCGATCTGCACTTATATAGCACTTTACACTGTGTCTCATTCACACACACAATCACACACCAATGGTAGCAGAGCTGCCATGCAAGGTGCTAACTTGCCATCAGGAGCAACTTGGGGTTTCATGTCTTGCCCATGGACACTTCAGCATCTGGAGTCATGCGGGCTGGGACTCGAACAGCCAACCCTATGATTAGTGGACAACCCGCTATCTACCACCTGATCCACAACTGCCTTCATACCTCTATCTTTCTCAGCAGGATGTTTAGAAACACCTTTTAAATAGACACATTATGTGTGCAAGTCACAGAGCCAGTTTTCCTTCATGATGTCAATGTTTTTTGGTTTTTTTTAATGTCTGCTGAAATGATGGGTTCACTGTAAAATCAGGACGGAATAGAAAATAACTAATATTAAAAAAATATATATTTATATTCATTTTCTTTTTCCTCACCTATAAAAGGAAAGGAAATTCTGCTTCATTTGTCAAAGCAGCAGCAACATAAAGAAGCACAAATAAGAGCCAGCAGATGCGGAACAGAGGAACGTAATGCGCCGCGATCGAAAGTTTAATGAGTGTGCACTTCGATCTTCTCTAATTTGATGCATCTTTTGTGTCCAGGTCTTTAGGGGCCTCGGTGTGATGATACAGTAATGGCATTTCCATTACAGACTCTGTGAATCTCTGCTCTTTTCTTCATGAATTGTGGGAATCCTGCTGAAGAAGTGGGAGAGGGATAGAGAAGAGAAGATAATTATGTGCAGGAAATTGGAGTAAATTGTGGATCAGAAACGCTATTAACACAATCCTGTCTTAAGACACCACAATGGGAAGGGATTAGCTAATGGAGACAGTGATGTGAGCGGTGAGTACTGCTGTCTTTCTCTCCTTCTCTCATGGCCTCTATGCACGGTCACCCCTCAAGACTCCATTTCGAAAGAAAAGTCATGTCGAATCTCATTTAAAGTTTGCTACAACTCATTTGGACAAGCATATGAAATACTGGGAGAGTGGAGTCTGGTCAGATGAGAGCTGTCAAACTACACACCATTTATGGAGAAGAATTGGTACTGCACATCGCCCTAAAAACACTACACCAACAGTGAAGTTTGGAGGTGGAAAATGGAGCCCCTTACTGGGAGATTCTAGAGAAGAATCTACTTCCATCCACCAGGAATATGATGAGACATGGGTGGAGCTTCCAGCAGGACAACAATCCAAAGCATACAGCAAAGGAAACTCTCAATTGGTTTCAGAGAAAAAAATTAATCAAGGTGTTAGAATGGCCCAGTCCTCACCTGACTAAAGACAATATATTTAGAAGAATGGTGCCAAAATCACACCTGAATACTGCGGGCCATTAATTTCTTCATACAGGAAGAAATATTAAATACGTATTAAATACGTTTCAGTTAGCGTGTTCAATACTTTTTTCCCGTGTCATTCCTCTTTATTACACACAACTTCATTTTTGGACTTTAATGTTTGGATTTCTTTATATATGTGGATTTCTTCAGTTAATACCAAAGTCTGGTGAAAATATCATGTGAAAAGCCTCATTGGAAATATATTTACTGAAACAAAAAACAAAATGTTGACATGGTCAATACTTATTTCCGCCACTGTATGGATATGGTAGGTGTATGATTAAATAACTGTATGTATGAAGTAGCGACAGTACATATGCATCCATTGACTTTTCCTGCTCATTCATGCAATTTCCAATCTGCCAATCATGTGGCAGCAGCACAGTGCATAAAATCATGCAGATACCAGTCAAGATTTTGAGTTAAACAGAATGGGGGGAAATGTGATGTCAGTGACTTTAACATAGTTTTTGGTTCCAGATGAGCTGGTTTGAGTATTTCAGATACTACGGATCTCCTGAGATTTCCACACATAACAGTCTCTAGAGTTTACACAGAATGGTTCAAAACACCTCCAGTGAGCATTCTACAATCGGAAATGCCTAGTTGATGAGAGTGTTCATAGAAGAATGGCCAGACACATTTGAGCTGACAGAAAGTCCACAGTAACCACTTTTTACACCAATGTTGAGCAGAAAAGCATCTCAGAATACAAACAACACGTCAGAACTTGAGGCGGATGGCCTACATTTTCAGAAGGCCACATTGGTGTCCACTCCTGTCAGCCAAGCTGAAGATTGGATAACTTTTTATATTATATATAGTTTCAACCATTTTCAAACTGATGCCTTGTGAGCAAAAGAATAGTGTTCACATCTGCATGTGTATCTGTTTAAATCACATTATCTGTTCATTCCCATTGAAGCATTTTTATTTGGTTATATAATCTATAAAAGGTTGAATGCTGGCAAAGAATCAGCTGATCACGATGCACCATGAGCACAGTTCTGCTTTTAAAGCACAATCATTTCTAACTGTTTAGCCATTAATTCCTTGCTAAAGGTAGAGAGGGAAATGAAGTAAACTCATCCAGGTAGCTGATGTGCAGAACTGTCTGTCATCCTTTTGATCCTACTCTCTGCTAGTTCTCCTCAAAGCTCTTTGTATAAGATGAAACACAATGGAGTATGAGGTCCCACAGGCAAATCTTCCTATTTGCTTCATATTACTGCCATTTGTAGGGTTTCAATACATATTAGTACCAAGTTGCACTTTCATCCATCAGCAAATTATTTTTTTTATGATTTCAGTGCTTGTAAAATAACACAATTGGGTGGTACTTGTATAAGCTAATTTATACAAATGTATTACTTTCAGCATGAGCCCAAAATGAGAGACTATAAGTATATATAATAGACATGATATTAAGGCTATGGGAAGCTTTGCTAACATAATTATTAAATAAGTATGAAATTAACACTGGGCTAACAATTAGCACACCTTCCATAAATGTAAATAAACACCTTCTTATATGTAAGATCTCACGGCAAACCAGGCAGTGAACAAGGACATAGGAGAAAGAAGGACAATGAACCCCATTCCACATTGGAGGCCTGAATCTACATCCTCGGACCATCCAATCTATAAATCCAAGATTCAGTCAAGATTGGTACTGTCTAGTCTTGGTTGTGGATAACAAACGACACTGTTGAGTATCACTAATGGTAAACGGTCTGCACTTATATAGCCACTTTTAACCTTTGCAGTTGTACAAAATGCTTTAAGTTGTTTCTCATTCACCCATTCACTCACACACTCAGACAGCAATGGCAGCAGAGCTACCATGCAAGGTGCTACAGTGAGGGAAAGAAGTATTTGATCCCCTGCTGATTTTGTACGCTTGCCCACTGACAAAGAAATGATCAGTCTATAATTTTAATGGTAGGTTTATTTGAACAGTGAGAGACAGAATAACAAGAAAATCCAGAAAAACGCATGTCAAAAATGTTATAAATTGATTTGCATTTTAATGAGGGAAATAAGTATTTGACCCCCTCTCAATCAGAAAGATTTCTGGCTCCCAGGTGTCTTTTATACAGGTAACTAGCTGAGATTAGGAGCACACTCTTAAAGGGAGTACAACTAATCTCAGCTTGTTACCTGTATAAAAGACACCTGTCCACAGAAGCAATCAATCAATCAGATTCCAAACTCTCCACCATGGCCAAGATCAAAGAGCTCTCCAAGGATGTCAGGGACAAGATTGTAGACCTACACAAATCTGGAATGGGCTACAAGACCATTGCCAAGCAGCTTTTTCTGCTAAGGGGACAGGACAACTTCACCGCATCAAAGGGACGATGGACGGGGCCATGTACAATCAAATCTTGGGTGAGAACCTCCTTCCCTCAGCCAGGGCATTGAAAATGGGTCGTGGATGGGTATTCCAGCATGACAATGACCCAAAACACATGGCCAAGGCAACAAAGGAGTGGCTCAAGAAGAAGCACATTAAGGTCCTGGAGTGGCCTAGCCAGTCTACAGACCTTAATCCCATAGAAAAAAGCTGTGGAGGGAGCTGAAGGTTCGAGTTGTCAAACATCAGCCTCGAAACCTTAATGACTTGGAGAAGATCTGCAAAGAGGAGTGGGACAAAATCCCTCCTGAGATGTGTGCAAACCTGGTGGACAACTACAAGAAACGTCTGACCTCTGTGATCGCCTACAAGGGTTTTACCACCAAGTACTAAGTCATGTTTTGCAGAGGGGTCAAATACTTATTTCCCTCATTAAAATGCAAATCAATTTATAACATTTTTGACATTCAATTTTCTTGATTTTCTTGTTGTTATTCTGTCTCTCACTGTTCAAATAAATCTACCATTAAAATTATAGACTGATCATTTCTTTATCAGTGGGCAAACGTACAAAATCAGCAGGGGATCAAATACTTTTTTCCCTCACTGTAGCTTGCCATCGGGGAGCAACTTGGGGTTCGGTGTCTTGCCCAAGGACCTTTCAGCATATGAATTCATGTGGGTTTGGACTCAAATTGCCAAGTCTACGATTAGCGGACAACCTTCCCTACCACCTGAGTCACTAATGGCCATGGAAGAAGGCATCTGGCTGAAGGAGTCACACCAAAGCCACAATTCACCCCCTGGAATGCCAAAAACAGGATGATAAAAAAAAAACCCTATCTTAGGCCGCAGCATAGAATCACTGGACTCCCAGTTCATCCCACCTCCTAAAAGTCACAGACTCTGAGAACACATTTCCTGACCTTATTTCTTTATTTCACCCAACTGATAAGATTCAAAGACCCTCACTAGTAAATCTGATGACCTAAGCATCAGGAAGGGGGAGGGGGGTCAGGAAAGGGTTAACACATGAGACCTTTGTTCAACACAAAAACCTAAGTTGCCACTAATCCTTTAATTTGTTTAGCATGTATTAGTGTAATAGTACTAGTCTGATTACTGTGTTTGACTATCAGTAGTGTGTTATCAAAAGCCAATATATGTCTTTTGTGGTATGTGAGTGATTTCCTGAAGAATGAGAGTAAGACTGAGAAATTCAGGTAAAATGTGATTATATGTCTTTTACTTTTTGGGAGAATGTTTGATTAATGGACTGATTATTGTCATAGGCGTAGAATATGGCTTACACCTTGCCCTAAAACAATGTTAAATTGGAGAAAACCTACTGGGATTGGACTAGCCAGAAGGGGTAAAATCCTATGAGAACAAAGAAACGTTGTCAGATCATCATCAGGATGAAGAACAGAACAACAAATGGACGAGGGACATAGTCAGCGGAGAGTCTCCAGAGCCATCAGAGAGTTCTCCCTAATCAACACCTTCAGGGAGATCACATCTGCTTAGAGCCTCAGCCTATAGCTGCCGCAAGCTCTTCAAACATCCTACCTAAACTGTCTACCAGACTCCAGTCCACTCATCAAACGCCGACCAGACAACTGACTAATAACCATCGCAGGAATCCCCTCAACCCCACTGAGGGGTTAATGAGGAAATCTCCTCAAAGGCAAGCACGGTACCTCCAGATTTTATATAAATTGGTGCCTATAATATTAAGTTTAAAGCTCTTCGAAAAGAAGCGAAAGTAAATGATGGTTGATTGTTCACTCAGGTCAGGGTCTGTGAAATAGAATATAGTGCTCGAAACATGGAACTTCATTCACTCTGTTGAATGCAGAACAAATTTTCACCCCGTGTTTAGTGTGTGTGTGTGTGTGTGTGTTTGTGTTAGATTAGTTTCTGTGTAGCAGAGTACTTTAATAAAGTCTCATCTGTCCTTAAAGATACATGTCTTATTGCTTTACAAGCCTACTGCCTTGAGCTGCCGATCTTATTACGATGCTCTTACAGTATTTCACTATAGTTAGGATATTATTGCCGGTGGTCCCAGGGGTAAAATCAAATGCATAATTAATAAAACTTATCGCTGGATGAATAGTTGAACAGAACTATTAAATTATCCAAATTTCCACCTTCTGAGCTGGTCTGCTAGTCTTTCCTACATATTTTGCTAGAGAATACACGTAATTTAAATATCTAAACTTTCCTAACATATAATGGTGGAGAACGCAACAACTTAATCTAAACAGGTCATTTATAAGACGCATCCTCCATACAACTCCCTGTGTATGTTGTTTCTATCAAAAAATATATTACTTTTGAGCACGTTAATATTAACCTTCTAACCGGGACTACGGTCCAAGCTGTGCTGTAACAGAAAATTAATCAACACCTGACCAATCAGAATTGAGAATGCAGCAGCGCTGTGGTGTAAATGAGTTGAAGTGCTGATCACAGTAAAAAAGTACATTCCAGTTTCGTTATAATATTACGGGTGACAGTAAAATTGTGAGATGATTTTCCGAGGTGTGCTGATGTGGGTAGGATCCACTGGGATTGAGAGAAATGATTATGATTTATTCCAACAATTTACAATAACTGTTTTAAAGGGACAAAGGAGTAACGTTGACAACGGAAAACCCAGCAGAATCATTAGTGGCACCTTGGCTTTGATTATAACTGAACTAACCTCTAAAGAACCTTTTATTTCCACCAATACCTACTGCTCCCTGAAAAAATCCCAGACTTTGCATATTTCCACATGCATCTATACAAATATTACAATTAAGCTCTGCTTCAAAATGACAGAATAGCGCTTTTTTTTTAAATAATAAACAGCAAAAATGAGAATTCTGCATACATTGTTCTCCACCTCCTTTTCTTTACTAAACCGTCCTTCCTCCCTTCTCACACTTTCCTCATATAGGCATTTCTTTTAAAGTTGCTCCTCTAAGACACTGCTGACCTTACTGCTTTTTAAACATATTTATACATATGGTGGTGTCTAAATAAATACTGCATATCTTTGCTCTCCAGACATTCTAATCACATTTTGGTATCAAGTGACTCCTTATTAATAGTCTCACCCTGACTACGCCAGAATTGTATTCAAAATAAAAATCAATAATCTCATCTGTGTCATGAATTTGTTCTGCTGCTGGAGAGAAACAGCGTGCAGCTTGTCTGAATCAATTTACAACATTTTAGATGCTTGTGATTGGTCCTGAGGGAAATTATGATTGGGAAGGCTGCAAGATCGATCAGCCAATTCCTTCTATACACACACACACACACACACACACACACACACACGTCATGATCAGGATGGACTTGTTTAATAAGCCATCTGCACTTTTCTACTTTCTATCTTAACTGCTCTGTTTGGCTTTGTGCACATTTAAAGTAATGACAGCTCCAACTTCTTTCCTACTCATTAGATCCAGTTGTAGAGATTGCTATGTCAGTACCGAAAAAGAAAGAATTCTTCTCATGAATACTGTCACCATGGCTAGAGCTCCTGGTGTGTCTTCCAAATCTCTGAGGTCTAATGAGTGGCTGGAGCTAGAGGACACATAGCTTGTTTGCTGAAACGGTGGGTTTTGCCCAACATTTGTCATACCATGGGGCAGATGAGTAGAGACAAGCTGCTAGAGATGGGCTAAATCCAAATATATATATGGTATCTGGTTTCCATGACCTTTTATTACTTTAGCACATTTTGGGCTGTTAATCTTAAGGATGCTAGACAGTAAAGTGTACAAGACTCACGCTCACTCGGGTACAAAATAGTATAGGGCCTACAATATACTGTATAAGGGGAAAAGTTCATTTGCCTTTGAGCTGAGCAAATAGTTTTAGAAAGGGTCTGAATTTTGCTAACTATGTAGATAGAGGTGTCAAACATACAGCCCACGGGCCAGGACCAGTGCAATAAAGGTTCTATGTCTATGCAAGTGAGCTGATATCTGCACTGTCATGCAAAAATGAGGACATTGACCTAACCATTGACCATACCAGAGACCCTACGTCCATCTATCTGTCCATCCATCCATTTCCTCTACCACTTATCCTACACAGGGTCGCAGGGAGCCTGGAGTCTATCCCAGAGGATTCAGGGCAATTTTTGGACAATTTAGAGATGCCAGTCGGCCTAAAATGCATGTCTTTGGACTTGGGGAAGCACGGGGAGAACATGTAAACTCCAAGCATACAGGCAGAGAAATGAATTGAACCCCAAATCCTGGAGGGGCAAGGAAAATGTGCCTGAGATGATTACACCTTGCACCCATATGCACTGAGCTATGCAAGGTTTGAAGCTAGGGTGTCCAGACGTCCTGCTTTGTGTTGTAATGAACAGCATTTTAGTTCTTTGTCCTGCATACTCCATCCATCCACCTTCTATACTACTTATCCTTTTCAGGGTCACGGGGAATCTGGAGCCTATCCCAGGGAGCATCGGGCACGAGGCGGGGTACACCCTGGACAGGGTGCCAATCCATCGCAGGGCACAATCACACACCCATTGGACACTTTGGACATGCCAATCAGCATAATTTATTAGCATGAGCTTGCTCATCAATGCAACATCAGCATGCATGTCTTTGAACTGGGGGAGGAAACTGGAGTACTCGAAGGAAACCCCCGCAGCATTGGGAGAACATGCAAACTCCGAACGCACAGGGTCACGGTGGGAATCGAGAGAAAAAGAGAAGTCCAAATTTATGGAATTTGTGCTGAAATCAAAAGATGTCTATATGGCAGATAAGATGACTGCAGAAGAGATGACAGGCATGTATCACTCTGTGCAGCACTCTCACACATACAGGTCAGCCAACTGTGGTAGCAAGTCTGGTCATTCTTCCAGACTCAAAAAAAAACTCATGTGGTCACACTAAAGCAGCATGCATAGATACAGATGTGCTTGCACCTTTTTTTTGTGGAGAATTGTTTGAGGGAATTGAAAACACCAATGGTTCAGGTCTGAGGTGACAAAAATGCACCCGCACCATTTTCTTCTTGTGGCTTCAGATGCTTCCAATTATGGCAGTACCAAACTTTTCCCAGTGTCAGTCAGATACTGCACACCAGAGATAGGACTGAAAACAAGGTCCTTGATTTTTATGAGGGCAGTGATGTGCCTTCGGCTGCCATAGACTCCCAGATAACAAAACAATCTAAAAGAAAAGGACCTACGACTTGACATGGTTTCAGCATACATAGCAGATAATGATAGTGTAAATTATGGCAAACACAATTCTGTTTTCCATACGCTATAAACAGATAATAGTTGCATCATAAAGGCAAACTGTATGGCTCATGTAGTGCGCAACTGTGCAAAATATGCTGGTGACAGGCTAGACATAGACATTGAATCCACAGTCAACAAGATTCAGTTATTTTTCATCCTCAAAATGCACAGAGGAATTGAAAGCAGTTTTTCCATTGGTGGAAGAAGACTATTAAGCTGTACTGAGACATGTACCTACAAGGTGGTTCGGTATATGGCCTGCTGTTAGGAGACTACATGATAGCTGGCCTGTAATAAAAGAGCTGTTTCTTGTCACTGGGAGGGGATCATTGCCAACATTTTCTGTGACAGCTATTTAAAAAGGACCAGCACAATGAGGGACAAAGGTTTGAGCTACTGGCCTATCTGTCTTTCATCCATAATGCACTGAAGATATGATGTACTTCTGTTGGATGGAGAGGACAGGACTGTCTGAGAGTTATACGAGATCATCTCCACTCACAGGACAAAGCTCCAGCAGTGACTGGTGGATTCCTTCTTTAGAATGCTATTCTACTGCAATTCACAAATGAAAAGTTAGCAGCAATTACACATGATATTTGCAGTTTCTACAAGTCTGCACTCAACTACTTTGAAAAGTTGTATGACTTCCCATCTCAGCTAGCAAAAGACTGTTACAAGCTTGGCACTGAAGAAGGAGTTTACATTCTCTCATCTCTGGGATGCAGTAGAGGCCCTCTGGATAAGAGGTAAACTGGACATGGATGAACTCTATGAAGAACACTGTATTACTTAACCATGCCAGCAGGAAATACCAGGCGGGACCAGATCTGTTGTGAGGAAATGGTCAACCTTGCTCCAAGGCACAAATACACCAAATTTAACCACAATTGCATAGTTTCTCTTCAGTATTCCTGTTACCAATGTGTTTCTGGAGAGATTTTTTCCCCTCATGACAGCAACACAATCAAACCACGGAGTCTTATAGTTAAGCTGAGCTTGCTGGGCTTGAAGATCAACTGGATCCTGGACTTTATTGTTGGGAGACCATGAATTGGTGGCACCACCAGCACTCTTCAGGACTGTGTGCTCAGACTACTGTTGAATCATAACTATGAAGTACTGTAAAGACCAGGTCAATGCACATCATCAAATATCACACTAGAATAGTTCATAGACTAGCTCATAGACTGGTGCAGAGACAGCAGTCTAGCTCTCTATTTCTATGGAAAGATTCAAAACCTTGAAGTTTCTTGGTGCACAAATCATTAAGGACCTAAACCTGGACCGTAAGACCATCTGCTTAGCCAAGAAATCCCAGTAGCATCTTCCCCTCATCCTCTGCAGGGCGTGAACAAACCTCCCCTCTTCCATCCTCACCACTTTCGACACGCTCATTCACACCTAGGAGCAATTTAGAGTTGCCAGTCCACCTACTGCTCCATTTTTGGGAGGTGGGAGGGAACCGGAAAACCCTGAAGAAATCCATATGGATGCTTTGAAAACATGTACAACTCAACACAGACATTAATCTGAGCTCTGGATCAAACCCTGGAGCTGTAAGTTAGCAACACCTACCCTCTGTACCACTGTCCTGTGCATTTATTGTCCTATGTATTTGTGCATCAGGGTCCAACATTATGGAGTTGATTGGTTTCAACTTAAGTAACCTAAAGTCATCATGTCATAATGTGCAGGACATGAATGAGGAATGGTGTTACTACTTCAAGACAGGGTACAATGAAACATTGTCCAACCGCACAGCAGCCTGATTCACAGTAGGCTGGTTTGTTATAATGACATTTGTGACATGTTACACAAATGCCTGTACTGACACATCACATCCTCCCCACAATGTCTCAGATTCTAGCAAGTTTCTGAAGAGTCTCTGGGTTAGTGTCTCTTTGAAAGTCCAGGCTATGATACACAAGTTCGCCTCTTTCTTTGAAGCTCGAGAAACAACAGTGTATGCAGTGCAACAGCTCCGAGGCTCAGTAACCGAGATTATGTCAAATGTGTGACAAACATGTGGAGATCAGAGCATCTGTCAGCCCTGCTGGTATGTGTACCTTATACCTGTTTACTCCTGGCAGAGTCTGCACACAGAAAATGACCAAATCTGAACTTGAACTTGAATCAGAACTTGTATGCGGTGTGCTTTCTGTGTGCTTTCTTTTTTGGAATCCGTTTCATGAGAATGTGCTGTAATGTGAAGTCCTCCTTCACACAGTGACGCACACACCAGGTTCTACACAGTCACGTAGGGGTCCGAGCACGTTCTGGTGGACTGTGGCAATGTTGACGCAACGAAGTGATCCCTTTTGTTTGGTCCTCTGATGAAACTGTGATTCCAGTGGTGAATATTTTCATTTGGTTTATCCTTAAATTACAGCACCCTCTAGTAGTGGAATAACACAGCTCTTCTTGCAGATTTATATTAAATGCACCTACCTATGTTTGAACAAAGCATCGCTGAGATGTACACTCGCTTCCTGTTTAGTGTCATTCTGAAATCTGAAAATCCTTCAACTTATCCGAAGCTCAGTCGTGAGATCATCTGATTCAAGTCATTAATTGTATAGAGTGAACTTCAAAAAGTGTCCAATTTCCAGTAATATCTTGTGTTGACCTGTTAGATAGGAGTGTATTGCTTCTTGTGGAAAAAAAGTTTTATCTGGTATAGTTCAAGGGGGTTGACTGTCCTGTCATTTATAATAATGATAATCATGATAATAATAATAGTAATAAGGAGAAACATGCAGTCACTATAGGACTCCTTCACTTTTGGTTATTGGACCCTTGATGGTCTCAAAATTGAAACTGAACTGAAAATATCATAGGCAATTACTGTGACATGGAAATTCATTATTGGCACATGCTTATTTCCCACTAGCTTCATTCAGTCGAGTGCACCTGCCTGCTTTCGTGCCACTAAATATAAAAAAAAAAAAAAAAAAATGATTGACGTGTAAAATCTGCTCACACTTATAAGCAGTATCCCCAGGGAACGTGGTGTCATTTTGCATGACCCTGCCTGCTCTCTCTCTCTCTCTCTGGTCATTCTAATAAGTTCATGAGAATCTCAGTCCTATGAGCCAGTAGGAAACAAAAGGCTGAGTGTTTTTTTTGCATGATAAACTGGTCATTCTATAATAAAAGTGCAGGATAAAATCTGTCAGTCAACCATTTCATATTTTCTTTCAGTGTGTATTCGTTTTTATGTATTGAACCATCTTTGTGTGCACATTTCTGTCTATATTTTGTGGCAGAACCTTTTTTTTTTCTTTTCTCTCTCTCTACCTGCTCGGATTTTCTTGTTATCAATGTTGGCAACTGCAAATTGCAATGGTATTGCATACTTAATTGGTGTGCGGAAAGGTGTGTCATTGTTTCTTGAAACAAGATGCAACTGAATCATGAACAGCTGAGGACATGTGACAGATTTGCTTGAAAACTGCTTTCTAATATGCAAATACGAGGCAAGGGTTGACAGTTTGAAATAACGCATACAAGGGATACTGGAACACACTATTTGTTATTTTTGCATTATTTCATCGCTCTCTGCAGCTTGCCAAGTCTTGTAGTAAAGTGAAAATGGTGTTTTCAGCCCAAGGTCATGAAGATAATCTAAAAGCTGCCAGACTGATAACTTATCTCCTGCAGTACCTGGAAAGATGTTTAAACAGATATGTCCTATTGAATGAAAACTGACTTAATGTAATGCCGACTCATTTTAGCTCCTGGGTGAAGCCTGGGTAGCATTTTTCATCTCTCTCTGTCTCTCTCCACCTCTCCACTGACCATGCAGATGACAGGAGAAACATTTTGCCCTGGATGAATAAGTGATGAGAAGGAAAGTGCGGTGGCAAGCTCATTTTAAACAAATGAGCTTTTGCACACTTGTTTTCCCATAAAGCGCATATTTTATTGAATCGTTTACCCTAAAGCAGAGCATTAAAATTCCAAATAAAGCAGCAGCAGCTTGGTTTAAGACCTTCTGAACAAGACAGACTTGATTTTTTTTTATATACATATATATAGAAATGTGTCTGCAGTAACTCTGATCGATGAGCTAATGTACTGTTTCTGCTTCTAGCATCTTACTTTCTCTGACCTTTCTCTCTAAGGAAAATGAATAGACATGAAAGGAATTAAAGGTACTGTAGATGTTAAAGTACCGATACCTTGCACAGATATAATATTGATTATAATATTGATGATATTGATTATATATTGATAATAGTGAAGGCTACAGCAGGGGGAAGAGCTTTCGCTTATAGAGCCACACAGTTATGGAACAGTCCTCCTATTAGTGTCCGGGACTCAGACACAGTCTCAGTGTTTAAGTCTAGGCTTAAAATGTATTTGTTTACTCAAGCTTACCCTGAGTAGACTTTCTATTATACTAATTCTCCGTCCTAGTAATCTTTTCTCTCCCTCTCTCCTTTTGCCGAGCCACACACGATTTTATGGAGATACTAGAGATCCAGATCCTTTCTGCCTCTGGATGGAGCTCAAATCTTCTCCAATTACAGACTGCTGGGACTACGGCTGCTCCGAAGTCCATACAGACTTCTTATAAGTCAATACTATACTATTTCACACTACCTGTTGTTACCCAGATGAGGATGGGTTCCCTTCTGAGTCGGGTTCCTCTCAAGGTTTCTTCCTTTAAACATCTTAGGGAGTTTTTCCTTGTCACCGTCGCCACTCAGTGGCTTGCTCAGTTGGGATACATTCACACTTTTAATATTTGTACACCGTGTTGATATTTCTGTAAAGCTGCTTTGAGACAATGTCTATTGTAAAAAGCGCTACACAAATAAAATTGAACTGAATTGAATTACTCTACACAAACACCACCTCACTGTACCTTCTCCCTTCTCCAGCCTCTTCTCCAGGCAAGTAAAAGAGCAACAGTTCGGTTTAGATCTGTTTTGACAGCTCCGGCATTCATTCTTCAGTTATGTGTGAGTCTAATTGTATTGAGAGATATCAAGTGTTGAAATGCTTGAATAATTAATGGACTAGTCTTAATTCAAGAGCTGCACGAATCCCTGGCCAACGACCGCATCGCTCCGAAAGAAAAATGATAATTATCTAAGTTGTGTCTAACGTGTCAGAGATTTTACGAAGCCATGTGTTCTAAAGATGATGGAGCAAAAGATTTAACTCAACATCAAGATAACGTTCCAACATGTCATGGCTGTTTTCAGATCTGTAATGATGCCTGGAGTTTTAATTTCAGTTTTTCTTAGTCGCTTTGGTACACTTCTCGAATCATCCTTAATATTTGCAAACCACTATGTGAGAATGTGCATTTCTCGAAACAATTCATTCAAAGAGCACCACTCAATGGATTCCCTGCAAAAGCCTGTAACTTTCTCAAAACCTATTAAAGGTCCATCTCTCAAAGGTAAGTATTTGTGTCAGTGAAGATACCAATGCCACCAGAATTGTCATTGTTCACAGACAAGATAGTCAAAATGCTTAGTGATGATGTTAATATAACATTGTACTCTGTCAGTATTACCGGATGTAATCTATGGCTACAGTTTGGATGACAGTTACCGTATTGCATGGCTTATATCAATTTCAACATTACAAATTTACACGTTACTGTATGAAGGGACTGTGATGGACTGGCACCCTGTCCAGGGTGTACCCCACCTTGTGCCCAATGTTTCCTGGGATAGGCTCCAGGTTCCCCGCGACCCTGAAGCAGGAATAAGCGGTTGAAGATGGATGGATGGATGGATGGATGGATGGATGGATGGATGGATGGATGGATGGATGGATGGATGGATGGATGGATGAAGGGACTGTGATGGACTGGCACCCTGTCCAGGGTGTACCCCGCCTTGTGCCCAATGTTTCCTGGGATAGGCTCCAGGTTCCCACACGACCCTGAAGAAGGAGTAAGCGGTAGAAGATGGATGGATGTATGAAGGGATATCGATTGAAAAAGACTGGACAGGATTCACAGTTACGCTTATACTAGTGGTCTGACAAAAAAAAAATGAAATTACAATGTCATTGTGATATAGAAATGAAAAAGACAAGGGGCACAAAGGGGAAAATACAAAATTAGAAAGGTAAACACAGGAAACACCCCTTGGGGTGGAACTTTGCATTTGCATGCAGGACTGTACGAGGAATTACAGTGCAGTCTGTCTACACCTCCTGACGTCTGTCGGGCCACAGATTCGCCGAATACACATCACAACGGATATCTTCACTTGCAATGCAATGTGGGAAAAAAAAAATTTTTTTGGAATGTCTTATCCAGCCTCTGCAGGCATCTTCTGTGATGTCCTCACATGCTGCTTCCATGGCAGTCAGCAGCATCATCCGAGTACGTGGCTGGTGATCACAGACATTCCACCTCCATGCTGAGTTGAACTCCTCAATCGGGTTAAGGAATGGGAAATAAGGTGGGAGGAATTCCATCAGCATCCTGTAGGGGGTCAGAAACCATTCCCTGATGGTGTTTGAACGATGGGAACTCAAATTATCCCAAATTAACACATACTTTGGTAAATCATCTCAAAACGGGTCGCTCAGGGAACCCTTTACAGGTTCTCTAAGAAGGTGAGATGATGCTGTGTGTTGTATGGCCCTATAAGAGGAATATGAGTTAGCACACCGTCCTCTGAAATAGCAGCACTCATAGTGATATTCCCTCCCTGTTGGCCTGGCAAATCAACATTAGCTCTAGTTCTAGCTCTAGTAACCTTCTGCTTTTGGAAGCCAGACTCATCCACGTATATGAAGTTGTGACATGGTTCACTCAAGTCCAATTCCATTATACACTATATCCCAGAACACACAATACTAGTTTTATCAATTACATGCAGTTTCATTTTGGACAAGACACAGTTGCGTCAAATTTCTACATATTGCATGTTCTTTCTTTTCTACAGCCATGGGAAATGTGTACAGGTCATGCTTACTGTACTATATATCACTATAAAATGGTTCTGTAAAGTACTTACTGTATGCACAGAGATGTTTTATCTGTACATACCAGTACCGTAGCGCCTTCACTCTGTCATCATTCCTTTCGAATGGTACACGGTACACCTGTTTCATGCTCATGTGGTGTCTTTTCAGCACCCTCTCGATAGTTGAGCTGCTAATAGATTGGATGTTTTCAAA
Source organism: Ameiurus melas (assembly GCA_012411365.1). Classification (NCBI taxonomy): domain Eukaryota; kingdom Metazoa; phylum Chordata; class Actinopteri; order Siluriformes; family Ictaluridae; genus Ameiurus; species Ameiurus melas. The sequence goes on along the minus strand of CM022764.1, from coordinate 25,303,756 downwards.
GACATTGTTGTCCGGTGCTATACTATCTCCCTTAGTCTAATGCCAGTGTTTGCTCTGACCATGGTGGATATAGCCTCCTCCTGTCGAGGTGTGAAAAGTGTAACTCCACCACCCATGTGAGGTAATCTTACAGTCTTATGTGGGGAAAAATGCAGTAATGCAAAAGACATGAAAAAATATGCACACACACATTTTAAAACATACA
>CM022764.1:25211051-25301051 GCA_012411365.1 Ameiurus melas | reverse complement strand
GGTCGTGGTCCTTTGATTTGGGTTTATTTTCCTCCGATTCGGTGGACTCGGTAGAATGTTCGGTTAATTGATGTCCTGGTCAGAATTGTTAGTTTGTTGATCATAAAGTCCTTTATCTTGTTTCCAGTGTCTTCAGATGTTTGTTTTGGAATGCTGTAAAAACAAACAAACAACAAGAACAACAACTATATTGTCCCTCATGCTTCTTGCTTGTAAATCCAATATTGTTTCTGTCATGTGATTGCTTTCTTTTACGACCGATGAAAGCTGTGCTGTAAATTTCCTAACAGAATGGTGCTTTATTTTCTTTCATTAGTGATGCAATGGGCTCTTAACTCAACTACAGGCTTTCAAGCCTTGCCTGGGGTTCTCTGTGCAATGCCTCTACAAGAAAGAATTTTGCAAATAGTTCTGATAATGTATTATTAACAGAGTGTATAATGTCACTGACTTGTGCACAGCATGGAAATGTTGGACGATCCTCAGAGTCCCTGTGTAAGCTGTCTGGATGTGGGTGTTGGTTTCTGTTTTCCTTTTATTTTCAAGTTTGCATGTTCTCCCTGTGCTGTGCGGGTTTCCTCCCCCAGTCCAAAAACATGCGTGGTAGGCTGATTGGCATGTCCGTAGTCCTTAAATAGAAATATTTAAATACATTATTTGATGGCACATTTGTTTCTTTTTTATTAGTATTATTTAACTGCCAGTATTGAGTAATCAGAAATTTTGCCATTTTTACCTCAATTCAGGCCTCTTCGATGACAGCTTGATCTGATAACAACAACACTTTAGTGCGCCTGCTGTGTAATGACATCATCCATCAATAACGGCACCTCCCGATTGCATCAATCTCTTTGCTGGAGGGTTTGGCTTCAGACCTGTGTGACTTTGACATGCTGTGTCTGTTTGTTCATCCTTTTCTGCATCTCCATCTGCCTCCGTCTCGTCTTTCTCTTCTCTCCACCACATGAGATCACTCTGCTCTCTCCATGTCTTCTCGCTAACTGATCTTCAGACATAACGTACGTGATCAATAACCTCACCTCACCTCACAGGACTCCTGATTCTTTACCTGCAATTTTACCTTTCAATCTTTCTTCCATGAGTGGTGCACGTTCTTCTCATGCAAATGATCCCATCCTTGTAAATTATCTCATCATACCTCTTTTTTTTCCTCACAAATATCAAAACTCAGCAAAACACTTTTTTCCCCCCATGAATTTCTCCCCAGATTATCTGAAACTCATACATATTGAAGAAGGCAATAAGCTCCACCCACTTAGCACAATCAATTCATGGCATACTATCATTGAAAATCTTGTTTCCTGGTGTACTGCATATGATAATTTCTCGGTTAATTATGAAATGCGTGTCAATGCCCTTCATAATCCTTACAAGCCACAGTAACAAGAGTGGAAATACACTAAACCACATTTTACTTTTTAAAACTAGTTCCTAGATTATCTGCATTCATAAAATATTATACGTTATTTCCTATCCATAATTAAAGAGGAAGAAAAATATCTGGGTTACGCATGTACTCATAAGCCCTCATAAGCAATAGAGATGGTCTCCACTATCCAATTGGAGATGCGTTGTTTTGACACAGCATCAAGTCTAATGTCACTGCCAAAGCAGATCAGCAGCTTCTCCAACTTACACCACTGGCTGGAGCGATGGGTGTAAGTATAGAGAGCCCTTACTGGACAAATTAGGTGCAATTTCTCTTATTCTGATGTGGGGAATGGAGGAGGGCAGAAAGCCTGAAACACTACTAGCTGGGCAGCAGATGAAGAAGGCACTTTAGGAATATAATCTGACCTAGGATGTAGGAAGGCCTTGGCTAATCCTGGAGCAAAGTCAAGGCAGGAAGGGGTAACAGAGAGAACTTGTAGATCATCTACTTGCTTAAGAGATGACAGGGCCAGCAGATGTGCTACCTTTAGCGTCAGAAGCTTCTCTGTAGCTGACTCTAAGGGCTCAAATGGGGTGCCTGACAGACCTTCCAGTACCACAGAAAGGTATGTGTGGTCTGCAGATGAAATGGTGGCCATGTAACTGTAGTAGGAGCCAACCCTGCTGAGAAATGTTCCTGTAAATAAATATTGTGCAGTCTACTGACCAGTAGACCAGTTTCTTGATTAAACAACAAGCTGTTTTGTAGAAGTCTTTCTCTTGAGAGTGCAATCATCTGTGAAATCCATCCATCCATCCATCCTGCTTCAGGATGAACCTGGAACCTCACAGGGAACCTGGAGCCTATCCCAGGAAGCATCGGGCACAAGGCGGGTCACAGGGTCACACTCACACTCACACACCCATTCATACACTATGGACAATTTACCAAGTTGCCAATCAACCTACCATGCATGTCTTTGGACTTGGTGAGGAAACCGGAGTACCCGGAGGAAACCCCCACAGCACGAGGAGAACATGCAAACTCCGCACACACATGGCCCTGGGAATCGAACCTCGGACCCTGTAGGTGTGAGGCGAACGTGCTAACCATTAAGCCACCGTGAGCCCCATCTGTGTAATTCTAACAACATCCAAAGACTATAATTTTTGTTTTTATTAAGTATTCAAATGTATGCACGTTTAATTTGACAAAGCATCATTTGCATAAATAAATGTAAGTGTTTCTAAACAGTATTTGTAAGAATATCAGCATTCAACTGGTAGGAATTGATGGTCATGTGTATTGTTTTAAAAGGTTACCCTTGGGTAATTAATTCGGAGAAAAAGTGTTTGGACCCCGAAAGAAAAAGATTGATAGCCATGTTGGCCATTTTGTTTATCTTCAGGTCTGATGCACAATCAAACTCGAACTGCAGGTCTAAACGAATATTTATGCAGATAAAAAATAAATAAAATGACACACAACATTTGCATTGAAGAAGATAGCATCAGCGCAAAGGTCAGATGTGTTATTAAAGTATTAGGATTTATGATGGTGACTAAAACAGTCTCTCTCTCTCTCTCTCTCTCTCTCTCTCTCTCTGCAGTGTTTTGAAGCACAGAGAGTTTTCAATAGATGGCCATACTCTCTCTGAGAAATCTCTCACCCGTGTAGAAGAGGAAGAGAATTTACATGTGCACCAGATGTGTAATAATAATCAGGGTTAATTGCAAGGGAATGAGTGCAACCATCATTGGTCCTCCTGTGTTTGCTCTCTGCTGTCTTGCCTTCTGTTCCAGCATCAGATCAATCCCTGTGTTTCCCCTGCGTCACCTATGCAGCAAGCTGTGTTTACGTTCGGACTGGTGAAGACTTGCGTCAGCTTCCCAGCAACAGCAAAGCTGTCGAGTATTGCCTGTGTGTGTGGATTGTGTCATATAACAGTCCTCCTTCTCTATCTCACACATCCACCCACTGGCATCTCCCTGCCACATGATCAATAGCGCCCGCGCTGCTTATTAATAACGGAGGAAATGAATAGAGTAGGAAGTGCTGGATGAACTCATGAGTTTACCTTTTTACACTGTCCCTGATTCATTACTCTCACACGAAGACACTCTGAGATAATGAGCAGATATTAAACACTACTATATAGACAGTGGTATTAAGTCTAAATTGATGTCTCTGTGTGCTGATGTGCCTGTGCCAGAAATAGAAGCATTTGCCAGACAATGAAATGTGATGTCTTGCCATGACAGAATTAATAGGGCAGTCAATTGGTTCACAGCATAATGGTGTTGAGTTCTTGATTCCGATTGGTCAGGAGGTCTTAGTTAATTTAATATATTCCAACTTTGATGCAAATCACAGGTTTATGTTGATGCTTTTATTCTAATACCGTCACATCACCACCTGTTTCCGTCACAAACTCCAGTTCCCAGAATTCCACGCCACAGCCATCAAACTTCATTTCCCAGCAGAAACTCCACCAGTCACATGGCTCATTCTGTGCGTTTCCTCGGAAGTTCATATTTACAAGTTGGGAAGTCGTAATTACAATGTCAGGTGCGTTCATGTCACTTTGGTCGGAGCATGATGGCGGTGAACCTTCTTCCAATTAACTACAAAAAAATACAGTAAGTTTTTTTTGTTTTGTTTTTTTAACTCTAGACCTTTATGAAGCCACTGTCAACTTTATTGTTACATATTATATCGTACTTGTCCAATGCTATCGTATTTTGTGCAAGCAATTAGCTTGTTTTATTGTAAATAAAAAAGCCTGACACTAATTTTGCTGTATATACCAATCACACAATAACTGAAATCAGCTTCTGAGGTGAGTAAACATTCGATTTCAACAAATTATACCGTCAGATACAGACATTCCATCCACTGATTCCACCATGTTTTCTTACGGACACACCAACAAATTGGAAGCGCTCAAAAAAAAATCCCACTCGTAATTACGACTTTGTGTCGTTCCAGACAACGTGAGCATCAAGGCCTTGAATTTGATCCAGGTAGCTACAGGAAGCCAATGGAGAGAGATGAAGAGGGGTGTTACATGGGTTCTTTCGGGCTGGTTGAAAACAAGACGTGCTGCTGCATTCTGAATCATCTGAAGGGGTTTGATGGAGCTGGCTGGGAGGCCTGGGAGTAGCACATTGCAGTAGTCCAGTTTTGAGATAACAAGTGCCTGGACTAGTAGCTGTGTAACCTGTTCAATGAGATAGAGTCTGACTTTCTTGATGTTGTACAGAATGAACCTACAGGTTTTTACTAAGCCACTGGATTTTGCCCTTTGGATTGTGTACTGATTATGTTTAACAAACCCTGTGTGTGCATTCAACATGTGCATCATTCCTGACAAATATGTTCGTTATCATTTCTATATTGTTTCTATAGTAACAGCTTTGTAACATTTATGGTGGATGCTCCACTGAAGTTAAATATAATAACCTATAATAATGGATGGGGATAAAAACCCAACAAGATGATATATTTATTTATTTATTTATTTATTTATTTATTTATTTATTTTACCAGAGAAGAAATGTGAGATTATTGATCAGGTAACATTTTCTAGGAAGGAGTCTCCATTGTCAACGGTACACCTCCAAGTGTTAAATGCTTAGTTAATTGAAGTTATCTTCATGGAAATTGAAGCCAGGGTTATTTATTGATCTTCTTTCAATATTGTGTATGATTGTGTAGGATTTTATGTACACACATTTGCTGAATCCTAATCTGCACCTACAAGACTTCAAAATCTTTATGCATAAGAAACTATTTCGATCCATTTTTCTATGACATGTTGATAAACGAGAGCCCTGGCGTTCCAGCAGGTTTAGACATTGGGAGAAAATGGAGGTTGTATTAGAATATGCCCAGCGGAGGTGTGCTTTTCAAGAGAAAATAAACACTTTGTGAAAGGGAATGTGCTATATGGATGCGAGCTAAATGTACATCGACTGTTCACCTGCCTTTGAAATCATAATTGAGCGATAATCAACAACACATCAAACTGCCACTTACACGTCGTTCCATTTGGGTTTGTTGTTTTGCGGAAGAAGTGATCTGTTTAGACCAGTGGGGATTCTGTGAAAAGCTTTTGGAATTAAAACCTGTTTGGAAATACAGCACATGGAAGAAATGGAAAGGCTTTTGTTCTCTTCCTTAATGCTGACAGATTTGTGTTTAAGTAAGTCTAAAGTAGAGTTTATAAAGTCCCTACATAGCACTGTAGCTCAAGCTTGATTGTCAATCTTGATTGTTTAGTATGTAGGGGCATAAATGTGCACAAAAAAATCAATCTAAGTTTACATTTTTCAGATTAGAATATTGCCTGAATCCAAAGCTTGTTAATTATGGTCCTAAAGTGGCAAATTTTGGATTTTGGTGGAACCAAGAACAACCGCATTAACCATACACAGAATGATATAAATAATCAAGGCTAAGGCTGATTTCTTCCTAGTCCAGACTATAGATTTATACACGCACCATCCAGTTACATTTACATTTATTCATTTAGCAGACACTTTTATCCAAAGCGACTTACAAATGAGAAAATACAAGCAAAGCCACATACAGATCAAGCAGTGAACAATACAAGTAGCGCTACCATAGAAGATCTATTAATTGAGTTCTAGAAGAAGCAGAGTGTGCAGAATCGATGTGTAAGTGCTAGAGTAAAGGTTGTTTTTTTGTTTTGTTTGTTTGTTTTTTTAGTTGGGTGTTCATGGAAGAGGTGCGTCTTTAGCTAACGCATCCATACGTGGTAACTCCAGTAAAGCCCTTCGCTCTGGACTCCTCAAATATTATCCGTCCTCAAATATGCGCAGTCTGTTGGCCTGCTCATAAACACTTTATCACTGTGGTCAGTCTCATTGAATGGGGAAGAAACATGGAGGATAGTAACTCACCCCCATTGTATGCGTTTGTCCTGTTTAGATTAAAGGTGACAAATTAACACTGCTGTGCTTAGAGAAAATAATTGGTTTCATTGGGAAGGCTGGGAGTGAAGGACTAGTTTTATCTCCACCCCACTCCTCTGCTGTTAATAGTGGGTCATCTGAGACTTGCTCCAATCTTGACAGATCGGTTCCTGAATTCAAATTCTAGGCCATAATGGGACTACACTCTCAGGTGCTACTCAGTGCTTTAACGCTGGTTGGCTTTCACTTCGGCCAAGTCCTCCCTGAGGCAGTGAAGCACTGGCATGTCCTCTGTTTGTCTTCTGCGCTGTTCAGCAGCTTGTATTTGGTAGTCAGATGAAGCTTAAGCCATGTGGAGAGATTAGTGCAGTGTGTCTGCTCCCAGAACATCTCCACTGGCATTGTTTGAACCATATTTATAGTCAATCTGAGGATCTTTGTCTGCCCAGAATCTCTTTAATCTTCCCCTCATGGTATAATTATGTTGTCTTGTCTTGGATTGGATTGGCTAATCTTCTCTTGAGTTACTCCTACCCAGACCGTTTTCTGATCCGGTGCCATGACACAGAGTACAGAACTCCATACACTCCATGGGATTAAGTGCGTAATATAGTGTGTGATCACGTGCAATAATAGGTTATATATGAAAAATAAAAACATATACGCTACATACAATTGTGTGAAGCAGAGTGTGAAAAAAAGCAGTCATGAATGGCATCGTGGGTAATGTAAGGAAGCCAACGTGTCAATAAAAGAATTTGAAACTAAAAACGTCAACACTTTTCTCTAGGAGATCATGTCAGATATCGGTTTCTTTCTTGTTTTTTACACCCCGCATCATCTTTATGAACTTTTGGCTCTTGGTGAGGTTTTCCAATACAGAGAAAGAGCAGTACAATGACATTCTATTTGAACTAAAACCCAAATTCAGGCTTGAATTTACTCCGGTATCTGACAAAGATGTAATTTGTCCATACAGAAGAACGAGCCATTAGTATGGTGGAGTCAGAAAAGAAATAAAGTCAGGCAGAGTCTCAGTACACTCCTCCTTTTCACTCTTCCTCTGCTTTTGATCTCAAAGCCACAACAGTCTCCGATTAGTATGAATATTTCTTTCAGGAAACAACATGGCAAATCATTAAGCCATTCCTCTTTCCAGTTTCCTCACCACATTGATTCTGTAATTATCTCTGCATGCCAGTTTTGCCTCAAAGTAAAAAAGACTTGCATATCAATTTGTATAATTAACTTGTGATCTTCACTGCTTCCAAGATTTAATTTATTTTTTTTTACTTTAATCTTCTTTCATTGACATGTCAGCTTCCTATAGTCCCTGCTAAAACTATTGGAACAGCAAGGAGAATTCCAATTGTTTTGCTTTCGAATGTAGACCTTTGGGTTTGAGATCAAAAGATGAATATGTTTAGAATTTTGAATTTCGGTTTTTCTTTCCTGGTATTTATGTGTAGACATGTTAAAAGCTATGGAACAAAGTAAATTTTGTATTAAAAAAAAATTAAATAAATAAAAAAAATTGTGAGCAAGCAAAAATATTGGAACATGTGAGTGACAGGTGTTTCTTCTTACCCAGGTGTGTCCTGTTCCATCATTTGTTGAAACAATAAATTGCATTGAACATCTACTCTTGGTTTTAGCGTTTAGTTTCACCTGTGAGGACTGCTTTTGCGGTTCAAAAGGATAAGCCAACATGCTGATCAGAGAGCTGCATGTAAGAGAAAAGCAAGCCAATTTGAAGCAGAGAAAAAGAGGGAAAATCTATCAGAGGCATTGCACAAACATTAAGCATAGCCAATACAGCAATTTGGAATGTCCTGAAAAAGAAAGAACCTACCAGTGTACTGAGCAACAGACACCACATGGGTCAGCAAACAGAAACAGCTGAAACATTGTTAAAACTGTGAAGAAAAACCCCCAAAACAACAGTCAGCGACATCAGCAAAAACCTCCACAGGACAGGTGTGAATGTATCATAATCCACTATTCGAAGAAGACCTCGAGAGCAGAAGTATAGAGGCCATACCACAAGATGCAAACCACTCATCAGCAGTGAGGATGAGAAAGCCAGATTGGAATTCGCAAAGAAATATAGAGATGATCCAGAAAAGTTCTGGAACCAAGATGAACCTCTACGAAAGTAATGGAAAGGCCAAAGTGTGGAGAAAAAATTGGCCTGCTCATGATCCAAAACATACAATCTCATCTGTGAAACATGGTGGAGGTAGTGTCATGGCTTGGGCTTGCATGGCTGCTTCTGGAACCTTCTCACTAATCTTTATCGATGATGTAACTCATGATGGTAGCAGTGTTGTGAATACAGACGTTTACAGAAACATTGTGTATGCCAATTTACAGAGAATTGCATCCAAATTAATCAAGAGGAACTTTATCATGAGAGAGAGGCAAAGCTGGAACCTTGAGTCCAGTGTGTGACTGTTATCACATTTCATGTTTGAGATTTTTAATCTTTTTTTTTTTTTTTGTCTCCTAATAAATCTTATTTCAACCGCACTATCAATACCAGAGTTTCCTTGTGACGTCAGAGCACCAACACGGCCGCTAACTTGTCACAGGAATAACAAAAAAATACAACACTAATCAAATATCACAAAACACATCACAAATATGTTACGATTAACACGTTTAAATATGCAGATTAGTCTTTAGTCTGGGCAAATTATCAACAACATCTGTTTTGTGTGTGTGAGGTCTATCACTTGGCTGTCTTATCAGCCAAACCGAAAAAAAAAAAAAACCCATGGAAGGTTAATTTTCTGGAACAGAAGTGCTCACAAAACAGTTTCCTGATCAGTCCTCACTGGCTGTTGTGGTTTAAAACCAATTACAACTATAAGATAATTGCATGCAGTTAGGTGTGAAATTGCAGCAAGTTATTTTTACTGTCACGCATCACTGATTTTAATGACTTTTCCTTTAACATGCTACAAAGATAAAAACACCCCCCCACTTTATCTTAAAGCCCTGTGTGCACACTCATTAAGCCGGACATACATTTAAGTTTAAAGTAATGCTATAGAAGCCTTCCAAATGGTTAAAAGTGCTCCGTCATATTTACATCCAGGCAGGAAATGACTTTTCATCCACGTTTCCTCATATTATTACGTTTCAGCTTAATCCTACCATCCCTTCGTAGCCAGAGAAGTGAAATGCACTTCATTTACCTGTTATCTCACAGCTGTCAGCTTGATGTAGTGACATCACACACATTCATCTCCCTGTCCGGCTCAGGCGAGCTTAATAACGTGAAAGAAGCATGGCATTGGAGCTTCGCTATTCCTCGTTAACCTCAAAGAAAACTGGAGTCTGCTCCATCCATCCTTCCTGCATACATCCCAGTATACATCGTACATGACGGATGTTACCGAGTATCAATAAATTATTCAGATTAATCAGATAACGTCTCCGTCGAAACAGATAGTGGAACAGATATGTTCTATTTAATGCATTAACTCATAATGTTTTTGCTTAACAGAAAAGGTTCACCAAGAATTTTGGTTGAGACTAGAGATGTGGATCAAAAAAAGAGAGAAAAATGTAGGACATGCCGGACGAATGGTCCTTTGTAATTAGTCATCCTTAGTATTAGGCTAGTTTGTTTATATTTTAGGAAATAGAACCAGCTGAATTCATGTAGGCAGGCCCAAACCAACATACTAACAGAAAGTGTGAGCAGAATAAAAAAATAAATAAAAATCAGTCCCATGCACATCTCTCAAATGTTATTGTATGAGTTTGAGGAACTGTCAGAACTCACAGCAGTTAGGCCACACCCACTTCATGTTTAAATCCAAATACAGATAAGAATATTTGGAGCACTAAACAGATACAGATAGTGTTACGCCCATGTGTTACAGCCCTAAAATACACTACTGATCATAGCATGGTGCTTGTTCTTAGGAAATTAAAAAAAAATGGGCATTAACGTGAAGTAGTTTATCATCATTGCGGAATTCTGACAATCAAACAATGTCAGAAAAGCTGCTTTGACCTTATAACATACTACGTCACATTCAACTGAATATGACATGAATTTGAATTACTTAAATGTTCAATCTTTTTACTCGTTTTCGTCAAACTTGTGTTAAATAAAGACGTTAAACAGAGAGATACGGTACAGATGTCTAAAATCTCGCCAGCTAAGTGAACATTATTCTCTAATCAGGTCCTTGGCGACATGCCATAGTGAAAAGGACGTAACGCGAATAGACTCAGTTTGTAAATATTAGAAATACCAGCTGTCGAATGATCCGGGATGCTCCTGCGTTCTTGCTGACACTGAAGAGACGGCGGTGCAGCATGTCGTAATGTTTAAATGCTAACCAGAATTTAGCCAGCAGGATAACAACGCTCGAAATAAATCAGCCGTTATTATAGCAGTCGAGAGAGGACGGACGATGAAGGCCCTGTTAGTAAAACCACGGCCTTTATGCTTAAGACATGAGACTAGAGAGACCGATGCGGACGATGTTCGTGTTCAAGTTCACCGCTTCGAAGTGTTCTTTGCTTTAATAAATCTTGGAGATATCAGGAACGTCTACCGAGTAGCTCACGGCAGCTGTAATGCTGTAGTGCTTCAAATATTCATATGCCAGTCCCTCTAGTCACAACCAGAGCCTTGTCAATCGTTCTCACAAGCTTTCTAAAGGAACACGCAAAAAAAAAAAGAATGTATTTGTATCAGTTTAGATGCGTGTGTATCTTTTCATACCGAATAATACATTCATATTCGGTTACATCCTTAATCCCTATGCTATACATATATAAAGAATGATCTGGATGACTGCTCTACGGCCCAGCGACATGAAAAATATGCTTATTTTATTCTCCGTTTTGAAGAAAAATGAAGGAAGGCATGGTGACTCGTGTGTGTGTGTGTGTGTGTGTGTGTGTGTGTGTGTATAAATCCCCCAAGCTTTGCAAGCCTCCAGCGTCTTTGAGAAAAGGGTGTGAAAAGTGATGCTATGGTTATTTTTCTTTTCTTTTCTTTTCTTTTCTTTTCTTTTCTTTTCTTTTCTTTTCTTTTCTTTTCTTTTCTTTTCTTTCTTTTCTTTTCTTCTCCCTCTTTCTTGTTAGATGTGATACAAATTGATCCCAGAAGAGAATGAACATTAGGGAGAAGAATTCTGCCCTCTTGTTTCCTCCAGGGTTTTCAATTTTACATAGCGCAGCTCTTAATAACATATTGAGGCAATCTGTCATGCAGTGTGAGAGCGGATCAGCTCCAGCTTCAATACACACACACACACACACACACACACACACACACACACACACACACACACACACACAGAGACACAATGGGAGACAATCGTCACCCCAGAACACCTCTTGGAAAGTTTCAGGATGCCTCAAGTGCCTTATTTCTAACAAATAACTCCGTCAGATTGTGGCCAGTCTGTGTTGTTGTTTTTCAGTCTGATTAAAACTCGCCTTCCGAAACAAAGCAGTGCAACACACCTCCTGCTGTGCTCCTCATACTGTTTAGAGAGAGACAGAGAGAGAGAGAGAGAGAGAGAGAGAGAGAGAGAGAGGCGTGGGTGGGGAGGACTAATCCACTTAGCAATTCACATCAATAACAGCAGGGAAGCTTGTATCCGGCGAGACAGAAACTTTTAAAGGAGAAAATGGATGCCAGTGTCTGAAAAAGAAGTGTCGGAATCAAACACGACCGGGATGAGCTGTTGTAGGGAAATAATCAACGACAGCGTTCCGTCCTGAGGCTTCCGCAGATACCGTAGCAGCACATACCAAGGTGTTTTACTGCTTCTTACCTCAGCAGTATGTCAACATTAACAATTGCTTTGAACTAACTAATGAACAAAACTTCATACGTTTTATATTCACATTTAACAATGTGGAACGTGTGCAAAACAGGTTCCTGTTCTCATGTGCATTGTAGCTATAAATATTCGTTCCCTCACTTTGTATTTCTTTATTTTGAAGTAGCTTTTCATGTTACAGGGAGATTTGTAGCTGCTGTTCGAGAAAATTATTCAACACCTTCTGACCAATCAGACCCCAGAAATCAACAGCGCTGTGATGGTAGAAGTCAGTATGAATCCAGGCTAAGGCAGTCAGTAGGAACATAAACATGGGCAGAAACATGTGTAGGCTACATGTACAGTAGACGCGAGTGTCTGGTTTAATGTTTCCGAGCAACGTGCTTGAAAGAACCGTGCCGTTTGCCCAACGTGGCAATAATAGTAAAGTAAAGATGGCTGTAGAGGCAAGAGGAAGCTCGCATACACAGACACAGACACAGAACATTGAGCTTTCCAGCTTGAATAATTAGAGGAGCCATGTTGTGATGCAGCTTTGGCAAAGCTAATGGAGTGGAAAATAAAGCATCCGATATCCCACTGTTGAAATAAAAAAAAAAAAAGGATGTGATTCATTCCAATTTGCAAGCGAAATCACTGGGAGTAGTTAGGTAAGGACCTGAATCCAGCAGACACAACACAGAGACTGCTTCATCTGAACACCAATCCTTTTAAAAGCAGCAGTCAAATCGTCGCAGATGACGCCTGGCTGCAGGACAAAACCAATATCTGCCTGCAGGGTTAATTGCTGCACATTTTTTGACGATGTGCTGGAAGACATTCGGTAAGGTAAAATGCACAACTTGAAGCCAAATCTCAGACACACTGCGGTATTCGTCTCGTTTTAACACACACATAACTCCACTCCACTCAGGAAAAGGCTTGATGATCTGAAAACACGAAAAACCTGTGCTGTATTTGGCCACTGGAAATCATCAGCTGAACGTGTAATGAGCTTCAGGGACAATTATGAAAAAACACCTCTTGTTTCAGTCACTACAGGCTGTGATGAGGAGGAAGAGACAGATGGAAAGAAAAGAAAAAATATGAGGAAACTTCTCTCAGGGCCTACCATGGGATTATATCCAGAATGGGTTATATTCATCTGATCCATACTATATAAAGGCTTCAAAGCAGAAACTAGGAACAAAGGATGCAATATGGCATGGAATTAAAATTTAGCACACACAGGACTTCAGAACGATACCAGAAGAAGAAGGAGATCCATCCATTTTCTATACTGCTTCTCCTACAGGGTCAAGAACCTGGAGCCTATCCAAGGGATCGTCAGGCACAAGACAGGGTACACCCTGGACAGAGTGCCAATCCATCACAGAGCACAATCACATCCACACTCCCACTTTGGACATGCCAATTCACCAGGAGGAAACCAGCAGCATGAGGAGAACATCCAAACGCCACATAGGTGGGAATCGAACCCTTAATCCTGGAGGTGTGAGGCGAACGTGCTAACCATTACATGACCATGTCACATGTCCCATTGATCACTCACACTTGTACTGGGATACCCCTAATAAGCACCCCTATTTAAGTTCTGGTTTCGGTGTTGTTGTTGTTGTAGTAGAAGTAGTAGTGTACAGTCTCCCATTTAGTCTGGATGTTTTGGCTTGGTTAATACGACAACAGATTTGGGTTACGTGTCATTGACTGCGCGTGCAGCACTTTATTTACAGGAAGTGCCTTTGGCGTTGCTCAAAGCTCAATTTATGGATGGCCATGTCGGGCTGGAATAGTGAAATGTTTGTTCTTTCTGTTTATGGTGTGGAGTAGAAAACATTACAGCATGTTGATGGACCTGAAAAGAGAACATTTCATTATAAAGAAGTAATCCTTTTTAAATACGCAGGCTCAACACATGCTGGGTCGCCAAAATCCTTTCAAAGTCATGAGCGATACTATCGTCAGAATTCCCCAATAGCACACCCACAGAGGTGTGGTTTATTCTTTAAATGCCATTGAGATGGGTCATGCAAGATGTAATGTCCAGCAAGAAGGGATGAAATGTTCATTTTGGTAGGTGTGCTGCATTCTGTCTTCCCCAAATGATGGTGTTTCAATTAGTTTGCTCAGAATGCTAATTCGTTTGGTTTCATTTCAGATTTCTTTCATTTTTCCTCATTCTTTTGCTCCTTTTACTTTTGTTGCTCCTTCTTGAAAATATTGTTCTTTGAAGGGGGGTGAAAGTGATAAAATAGCTGCCATATCACCTCAGCGGCTGTGTAAGTGATCGGTATGCGAGTATACTGTCTGCGTAATTGATCGTTACACAGAACACATACTCGCAGCATTCTCACGTATGAGATCGTGTGTATTCATGTAAGCATTATAAAGCTTCTATATTAGTGAGTGTACGCTAAATGATCTAGTTCAACTCATTATGATCCCTTCTCCACGTCTCGCTCTGGATGTCCAGCCCTTTTTTTTTTTTTTTCCTCTGATACAAAGTGTAGCGAGAGAGAGAGAGCCAGTAAAAGTATGATCGTTCGGAAGCATGTGCTGCCTTAACAGCATTTAATCAGCTCATCAATCCATTTAATCAGCTCATCAATCCATCTTGCTTCTCACACAGCCTTGATTTTATTCTCACACGTCCTTGCTTACTAAACGTAGCATCTTTCAACATGAATGTCATCCTCTGACATGTTGGCATTCACATGCTGGTGGTGCAATTTCAGCCTCTAGGACAAATCCTGGCTCCTTGCTATCATCAGTGATGATTTCTTATTTTTACAAGCTGGAGAACAGCATCCCGGTGTTTCAACGATGAAAATACATCGATATAAGGTTTCATTTCTGGCATCCACGTCAGATTATTTATTGTCTTAAAGTGGATTCGTTCTGACTTTAGTGGACACAAGGCTGGTTTGAGCTGACTGGAAGGATACGGTAACTCAAATAACAACTCATTACACCTGCGGTGAGCGGAAAAGCAACTCAGAAGGCCAAACCTTTACACTGATAGGATACTACAGCAGGAGACCACATCAGACTGAGCCAAGCACAGGAATCTGAAGTCACTGTACTTCAGTGGTTTGGTCCAGCAGAGCACTTTTTGGGAGATTTAAAGATCTCAAATCTGCAGCAATTACTGTATGTGATGCAGTCACATCAACGAGGAACTTTTTCCAATATGAGGCTGTTTTGAGAGCAAAGTGGCTCCTACCCAGTATTAGTAGCCAGTGAGTATATCAGCATATTACACATCAGTCACACCATTATCGATCCATCAGCTATACAGTGAACTGCATTTCATATTAACTCAAGTCCCAGCTTATTTTCCTTCATAGCAGGGTTGCACTTTATTCTATCAATCTATATATTGAACTCAGGTATATGTTATACCTTTATAAAATACTGCATAACCCCTACTGTGAGCACACAGGACGTTTGCCGTTCAATAGCCGAGAAACACCACACCATACATCCTTCCAGTTTCCCCTCTGGGCCCTTTGGTCTCTCTCCATTTCTATAGACTCAAGAAATGTCTTCCTTTGAAAGAAATAATCGGCTTGTATTCACGCTTTTGAATGAGTGCATTGTGTTGTTTTTTTTTTTTTTATCTCAGCATGAAATCATGACCTTAAGAACGGCCTACCTGTAGAAGTGAGTCATGAGTCTGCATCAAGCCAAGTTACAGTATGTTATGCTGAGAAGAATTACAATGCCAGGGGGGGGAAAAAATAAAAAAAATCTAACAGCTTTTCTGATTTAGAGCACAAAGAACCCTGTGCTAAACCTGTGTGTGAATTTAGAAATCCATTTAACCACCCTACCTTTTTTTTTATTCCAGATTTATATTTAAGGACTATTGTACGATTGTATTATCATATGTCTGTCAGATACAGTATGTGCAACATAAATGAGAACGAGAAACCAAAAGAATATTCCTCGCACTGACTTTGCCAGTCTGGTGGGAAGGAGCTTTTCTGGATTTCCACTCTTCGCATGAGTCAGGGTCACTTAATCCACAGTTGGATTAAGACATCTTTTTTATTGTCTTATTATTATTATTATTATTATTATTATTATTATTATTATTATTATTATTATTATTATTATTATTATTATTATTATTATTATTATTTTTATTTATTTATTTATTTTATTGCCGAACTCCTATTGTAATGCAGTGTTCATGGTAGTCAAAGAGACTAAAATACCATGTACAGCGTACATTTAAACATGGCTTGTTTGAACGTATTTCAAAATAACAGCGCCCAAAATCCCTCTTCATAGCTAGAGCGATATTTCTAATATTCATTTAAAAAAAATAAAGGAATGAAACAAATGGAATGAATGAACCAACAGCAGATGAGATTGTGTCCCCGCTGCCTTGAAGACTTCCCCATGTTTGCAGCTTAATGTTAAAGCTTTACCTCTGATCTATTACAAAGCGCTGACACTGGAGACTCCTTCCCTAAGTAAAGCAAACCTCTCCTTTAACAGATCAACAATTTCACATGTTTTTCACATTTCTGGTTGTTCGGTGCGGCGTCTGAAGGCCCCAAGTCCCCGTGAGTTTCTCTCATGGCTCCATCAAATCAAATGTAGTCCACATGGGGTCACCGCCTAGTTTGGGAATGCCTGCATGTGGAACCATCCACAACAGCAGAAGTCACACGTGAAGAAGCTCCAAGCCTGTATGTGAAATTAAGAATGTTTCATGACAGGCTGAAGAGTGTGATTAACCGTAGCTTTATTCATGTGAATTGTAATGATGCTGAAAACTCCACATGCGATTGAATTGAAAAAAAAACAGAAAAAAAACAAAAAACGATGGTTTGCTGAAAGCTTCACTCTGACTAAGTCAACGTGACCAGATATCATCATCACACAAAAACACACACACACATGGAAAAGGCAGCTAAAATAATTTAAAGTGGAAATGATGGCAATTTCACTGAACTGAACCTGCCTGTGATCCATTTGGATAATTGTGTTGTTGTTTTTTTTAATTCTCAAAAGTAAAAGTATACTTTTATTTCATGTGAGGAAAATGTCACTTTTATTTCAACTCTAAAAGACCCAGGATTAAAAATAAGTAAATAAATAAATAAAGAAAGAAAGAATACATGCTGCTTCAACAGAAAGCTGATTCTCAGGTTTTATTTAATCGAGATCTTTTAAAACACACACAATGGAGAGAATTGAGCAATGCCTCTTAACCTCCCCCTGCCCATGAAAAGTACAGCGAAATAGCTTTTTTATTTATTTATTTTTTATTTTTACATTCACACATTCATATTAATTTCATTATTTGCTATTTAGAAACTTAAAAAAAAAAAAAAATCATAATTATTATTAAAAGTTACAGTGAAAGCCGTATATATAATGAACTATGAACATTATAATGCATCCTCAAAGAAAACAACGTGTTAAAATCACCGTATTTATTAACATGCACTAAACTTTACAGCAGTCTGTATTACGTATTCTTTGCTGAACCCGGAAGTGTTGTTTGTTTTCTATTTATAGTTACATGTAACATTGTGGAACCACAAAATAAGTTTGTTTTGTCGAGCACAAAGTATCGAGTGATCACCTGTTCAGCTGTATAGTTTTCATATTTTATCTGAAACATAATTAAAGTGCCAGAGCCGTTCTTAAGGTCATTTTAAATCATTTTAAATATGCTACACTCGCACGTAACAGACGCACAGTAAATGAACATATGAGGTACTGTATCACCTCAGTGACGAGGAAAGGTCCGGTTTAGTACCATGTTTTTTGTTGTTGTTGTTGTTGTTGTTGTTGATGATTTTTCAATTTAGTATCAATTCTGTATCAATTGGAATGGCAATGTCAGTTCATTTTGTTTTTGCTTTTACGTACATTTTTGGACGTTAAGGACCTCTGTTTTGTGTGTGTGTGTGTGTGTGTGTGTGTGTTTGTGTGTTTGTGTGTGTGTACTTGGAATTACCTTTTGGCAAGCTTTAAAGCTTTAAATAAGCTTTAAACGTTTAGTAAAGGGAAATACCAACACAACAACATAAACAAGGGAAAGTTTAGTAGATTGTTTCCTGAGTGCAATACTTCTTTGCAAAAAAAAAAAAAAAAAAGGTATATTCTTAAGAGAGAGATGGAGAGAGAGAGAGAGAGAGAGAGAGAGAGCGCAGAATGGCATTTCCTCACGCTCTCCTCCAGTGGAAATGCCGTAGCTATTTTTTGTTATTCAACATCTTGTATATTTTGCGAGGATTGTGTGGGCAGACCATTAAATATTCACGAGATCAGTTGCTGTGACACTGCACGGGGCGAGACCTCAGGCTGTCTATTAGCAATACACATCTCGGTGAATGACAGAGGCAATTAACCAGGTGAGAATCACGCTTGCTATAATATTTAATGCAGAGTAGGTTTGGAATCATGGTTGCAATTCGACATGGACACATTATTATTATTATTATTATTATTATTATGCATGAGATTCAGTTGTTTGGGTTTTTTTGGGGGGGGGTTTGTTTTTTCTTCTATTAGAAAGTAGGTCAGTAGTTTGAATCAGGAGTTACACTATGTGTAGGAAATACCTTAGCGCAAGTTTCTTCTGCATGCTAATTTACCGGGAAAACTTCGCATATGCGTTTGCACTGCCATTGCGTGCAGAGTTATTCCTCTAAAAGCCGATTCCAATCTCCATGATTCTTCTCCACTGCAGAGACGTGGACAGAAAATGTTTTTCGGGGAAAGAGCAGATCTTTCAGCGTGTCCATGTAAGACCATTCACGGCAGCAGAAGGTGCATTATGAGCGCAGACAGCTACAAGTCTCATGGTAGGAAATACAGGACACGCGTTTCAAACCTGTGTGTGATTCATACAGGGGCAACGAACACTAAAAACAGTAAAGCACCACACGTATCACATGCGCGTATCTCACACACACGTATCTGGTGGATTTTAGATGCGGCAGCACGTTCAGACAAAAAAAGAACAGATGGCACAAAACAAGCAGACCAGAGTAATATGAATCTGTAATATGAATGCTAAGGCACTTTATAAGCACGTGTCCAAATATCAGGTTCCTCGGGTCATGTTTCTGTGATCTACTTATGGCATAGGGATACTGTTCTGTGTTCTATGATATACACATCCTGGACAATGAAGGCAATTCTTTTGGAAAAGAAAGTATTGTAAAGAACGCCACCTTTTGGTGCTTTCACACCTATTAGTCTGTTCACTGAGTCCAGATCAAAAGGGAATTAATACGTATTTGGTTTGGTTTAGTTTCGCACATCAATACATGTTGGTTGAGGGGGATGTATGGCGGAAAATGTCCTCCAATTGCCCAGTGCACAAAAATCACCCAAGCACAGAGAACATGAAGCCGGCACTCAATGAATTACTAGAACAACTAGTTTAAAATCATTTTGCGCGACATATCCAGTTTAAGGGCGCACGGTGGCTTAGTGGTTAGCACGTTTGCCTCACACCTCCAGGGTCCGGGGTTCGATTCCTGCCGGGGCCATGTGTGTGCGGAGTTTGCATGTTCTCCCCGTGCTGCGGGGGTTTCCTCCGGGTACTCCGGTTTCCTCCCCCAGTCCAAAGACATGCATGGTAGGCTGATTGGCAGGTTGGTAAATTGTCCATAGTTTATGAATGAGTGTGTATGTGATTGTGCCCTGCGATGGACTGTACCCTGCCTTGTGCCTGATGCTTCCTGGGATAGTCTCCAGGTTCCCCGTGACCCTGAAGCAGGAATAAGCGGTTGAAGATGGATGGACAACCAGTTTAATTTCATCCATTTTTTATTTTTTTTTTATTTTTTTTATGTCAGTCCAAATCCCCCGCACACATGGCGTTGCGTTTCTGCAGTGCTACAGCTTGGTCATTTGGTTTAGTTTAGCAGAAAATGGTTCACACAAACCAAAACGCACAGCATGCTCGGTCACCTCCTGCAGATGATTCGATTCGATTCAGAGTCGGTTCACTTTCTGACTGCCCTGGATCCACAGTAGAGTTTGCTCGGAAGGACGAGATCATGTTCACCGAGACACTCTTGGTTTTGTTGATCTACTACCGAGTGTGATTACAGTGTTCCCACCTGCCTAAAGAGCCACACTGATGGAGAGAACACACCAGGGTTCCATTCAAGTGGACTACACAAAGAAGAATCAAACCAGAACAACCATCTCTCCAAAAGACAAATTCAAATAAACTTATAACAGTAACATTATTATCTGTAATAGTGCAAGGTGGGACACCAGTCCACATCCTGGAACAATTTAATGTATCCAGTCCACCTACTGTCCTGCTTTTGAAAGGTGAGGGGGTTTCTTTAAAAAGTTAGTCCATTAAGGTACTAATATTATCTCATATATTATACAAAAGGATCTACTTGGGAAATTGTGTGAGCAGGTTCTATCCCTTCCTTGCTAGTGACTACCATGAAATCACACACCAATCCAGCACCAGAAATTGTGTTGAGTCAGAGCTCGATCTCCCAGCATGCACTGCTCTGTGTGACGTCTGCACTGAGGCCACAGGTTGTAGTCTTCCGTGGAGTTTGGGACGTGAGGAAATGGTTCTTCAATGCACCTTGCATAACTATTAGATCAGAAGGGTGCAACTGTGTCTTTAGGGGGCACTGTAACACTTTCTGCCTTCTTGCTTTTGCTCTCTCTCTCTCTCTCTCTCTCTCTCTCTCTCACTCTCTCTCTCTCTCTCTCTCTCTTCTCTTCTTATTTCATCCTTCTTTCTTGTCTTCTTGTCTCTATTTTCATTCCTCCGCTCCTTTATTTCTGCCTTCTCATCACCTTTTCATTTCATCATTTCCAGGCTGTGCTTATCACTCTCACTTTTTCCCCCACCATCTGCCTGTTTCCGGTTTCTCATTCTCGTTCACAAATGGACACACACACACACACACACACACACACACACACACACACACACACACACACACACCCTACAGGCCATGCCTGGTATATGACCTGTTTCTGCTCTCTTTATTAGCCATGCCTCTTTGAGCATTTAGGTCTCTAATGCTTCCTCTGGAGCCTGCGACTATGTGCTTATTCAGCCAAAACAATACTCATGATAATTAGCTGTCTAAATCCTGACATTCTCTAAACCCCCTACACTTGAATCTTCTCTGCATTCATATAAAGCGTGACTTATTAATAACGGTTAATGTTTGTCTTTAAAACAACGTTTGTCTTGAGTATTTTGCTTAATCCTCCTGGGGTGCTCTTTGGTTTTATTTATGCCTTCTCTGCACCATATTTTTGTTCTTTTTTTTTTTTTTCTTGTCATTGCTGATGTATAGCGCCCTCCACTAATATTGGCACCCTTTGTAAATATGAGCAAAGAAGGCTGTGAAAATCTCCTGTTAACTTTACAAAAATTCTCTGCTCTCATGGATATAAAACAATTGCAAACAAACCACAGGTTTATTATCAAAACCTGAGTAAAAATAAATGTAAAAAATGACAGGTAAATAAATGAATCATGTGTACGGAATATATATCAAATGGATCGTGTAAATTAATTGTGTGTTAAAAAAATCGCACTTAATCGAATGGATTGTGTAAAAGTCATGTGTAAATATGGGTTGCACGGTATACCCATTCTACGGTAGTATCGCGATACTAAAGCTTCAAAATACCGCCGATGCCGCTGTATTTTTTAAACGGTAATATCGTCAATACGGTAGCACCATAAATAATGTTGTATGTGCAGCAGTAAGTACCATTTTTGCTAAAAAAAAAAACAACATATCTCACTGCACACCTCACCTAAACTATTTATCTTCGTCTTTAAAGATTTCCTGATTTCTACCAAGTGAGCGAAAGTTACGCTAACTGCTGTGTGTAAAGAATAAAATCAGACGTGTTTGCTAGTAAGCGAGCTAACGTTATGCTAGCCGTTGCTCACCTAGATACTAAAAGGGTTCTTGCATGGTGCTTTAAGAGCTTGAATTTGGCTTTTTTCAAAGTGAAGTAATGGAAAACCTTGAAAATGTCCCTTTTCTATCTAGTGGTGCTTAAAAAGTTCTTGAATGACCAAAAGTCAATAAATACAAAGTCGTTAAATAACTTTGAAGTGTTTATTTTTTAAATATGACGAAAAATACGGCTCCCTGCTGCCGCCCCTCCTCCTCCTCCTCCTCCTCCTCCTCCTCCCACTTTCCCCTCACTCATTTTGATAGAGACAGCTCCCGTCCACTTTTCAGACTCCTTTAGAGACTTTCTATTTTCCTCAAAAAAACACCTAGTGACAAATCTAGCAACTGTTTTGGGCGGACCTTAGCTCCTTTCTGTAGAAGAGAGTGGCCAGTACTACCCAGCCAGTGCAAGGTCCTGCTTTACCCCCCGCAGGTACACCTCACTCTGCGGCTGCTCTGTTCAGTGAATGGTAGAGGGAGCAGCACATTCATTCACTTCTATCTTTCTCTCTGTGTGAATAATGTTACTTAAAAATATAGCTGAAATCACAACACAGCCATTGCCTTTAACTTTAACTCAGTGCCCTGTGATGGACTGGCACCCTGTCCAGGGTGTACCCCGCCTTGTGCCCGATGCTCCCTGGGATAGCTCCAGGTTCCCCGTGACCCTGAAAAGTATAAGCGGTATAGAAGATGGATCTTCTATAACGTGCTAACCACTAAGCCACCGTGCACCCCTAACGTTCATTATTTTTTTAATTTATGAATTTTTTTGGAGCTTATTTCCAAATTCAGTTATTTATTCCTAATGATGTGGTCATTCTTAGATACTCTGAGGACAATTTCCATTTGCATGATTTCACCGCTCTAGGGACCGATAGATGAAATATGTAGCGGATTGAATTAGTATGATTGTTCTTGAGTTGTTTTTTTTTTCCCGAAAGCCAGTTATTCATTCTCATTAATAATGTATTGACAGGCAAATCTGGTTCGTCTGTTTTCATTTATATCTATGCATGTCTGTAAATGTGGTTCGTTTTTGTCGATTTGAATTCTGAATGAACACGATATTGCGTGGTATCGTGATACTACCTGGTAGAGCGATACTTCAGCTGGTATAGTATTGGAAGATATGGTTATGATATCGTGACAACCCTAGTAAATAGATGAATCGTGTGGAAAAAAAAAAACACGTAAATAGACTAGTTTTGTGTAAAAGTCACATCTAAATGAATAAATTGTGTAAACATCATGTGAAAATAAGTTAATTGTGTGTAAAAGAAAAACACATAAGTAGATGAATTGTAAGTAAAAAATCATGTGTAAATGCATGAAAACGTGTGACAGTGAATCCTGATATCGCATCGAAAACGTCATATTTTCCAAATAAATTGTGTGATTATTCACACGATGTTTCTGTAAGTGCCCATAGTTTGTACAACTTGGTATGAAACTGACATGAAAACATGACTGACCTTAATATTCTGCTTAACATTGTTCATTCATGAGTCCATTTTGAAAGAGGTTCTCCAAACCCCAGTTAAGACACTTTTCTATCAAATTTCATCGACCTGAAGATTAGACTCGCAGCAGGACACTTTCCTAGCCGAACATTTCCCCAGACTCTTTCATTCTCTCCATCTTTCACATTTTATCCTCTTCCTCCTCCTCCTCCTCATCTCACCTCACCTCACCTGGCCTCGTGGCCCGTTCTGCAGGTATAATAATCACAGGAGCTGCCGAGTGTGTGCAGAGGCAGAGGTCAGTTCAAATCGCATGGCTCTATTTTCAAGGTTATTACTACATGGAAGTGTGTGAATGTGTTTGCTTAAGTCACGGCTCCATGACCGTGGCTCCGGAGGACAGGTATGTAAAAGTGCTTTAATGGGGATTTCTGCTTTTGAATAGAAACAGGATTGCAAGATTTCAGGTTTTTGATTCGGTCCCATGAGGCAGAACCTGCTTGGAACTTTTACAATGCAAGTTACTTTTATAAGGACCTGAGAAATGCGTTAAATGCTACAGTGTAAATGACACTACATATTGGATTGGATCAGATTTTTATGTCATCCATACAAAGTTGTGTAATTACCATATGTGTGTGTGTGTGTGTGTGTGTGTGTGTGTGTGTACTATTTCTTTATGAAGAGTTCACATTCCTATCCATTGCACCATGAAAGCAGACTGTAAAGGCCAACAATACTCTGCTGCAATGGGTTTATTTAAGAAAAATATCTGAATTACCCTGAACACTGGCCTTTATATTATTATAATTTAATTAAGCAAGTAAAACGTGTGGGGAAAAAAATAACTTGCACGCCATCCAGACATTACAATTTCATAACCTTGATTTAATGTTACGGCTCGATCAATGAACCGTCAGCAGGCCAGAAACAAAGAAAAGCAACAAAGTAAAATAAACTGATGTGCTGGATCAAGTGCTATTTTATAAGCTGTTGAATAATAGTGCTTTAACGGGATGAATACATCTAGGGCTATTGATACCGTAATATATTACCAATAATCCTATTCGATTTATTTCAGGTCCTGTTCTCACTTCTATTATGGCAGCTATAAAGTGGTGTTCCTTCACCAGCTTCTCTTTGTTCATGATACTGAGAAAGCGCAAAACGTAAACTTCTCCCATGTGGGAAAATTTTAAATTACAGCTTTAGCTCTGCTACACAGCACTGACTTTGGGTTAGTTCATGAAGGAAATGTTACTGTAGAAATGACGACATATTAGAGATTAATATAAGCCTGCGATTGGCAACTGTTCAACTGTGAGAGCTGCTGTTATAGGAAATGAATCAAGGCCTTCTGGCCAATCATAATCGAGAATTCTGTGGTGTATATTATGCTGTCGAGTCATGCTACACATTTCAACATTCCAAGGACACTTTGGCACGTGGAGTCACGTGGGCCGGGTATCGAACCGCCAACCCTACGATTAGTGGACAACCCGCTCTACCAATGATGCACGTGGATGTGACAAGCTTACTTATATGATAACTATTAGAGCGATCAATGTCAGAATCAAAGACAACAGTCACAGAACAGATGCCGAAACGCATTGAAAATATAGAGTTGTTGTTTTGTTTCTTGTTAATTTGTTTCTCTGTGTGCAATGTCATATCTCACTTATTCCCAATTCCCAATTGCTGTATCAATGGGAAATACCAGAGCTCTAAACCTGTTAAAAATATTTTCCTTTCCTGAGACATTTAGGTTGAACTTTGAGCACTCGGTGATGTTACAACACTTATTTATTGTTTAGAGCCCTGTGGCTTAAAAGTGTCACACAGTTGACTGACACGGGTATTTATCTCAGAAATGCAGCTATACGGAGAGAATTTGTTCATGGTGAAGGCTGCAGTGGTGGTGACAGACTCTACACTCCAGAGATAAGAGGGGGGGAAAAAAATCACTGGGAAAAGATGAAGTTTAAATTGATTTAATAAAATGGTCAGGGGAGGACTCGAGCTATTTACAGACTCTGATGCAGCTTACAGATACTATATGTTGTCAAGTGAAAAACAATGGAAAAAAAAATAATTTCTAATCATAATTAGCGTAATTATTGTTAGCGTTTTGTTAAGTTTGTGATTGAGTGCGTGGTGAATAAATGTTTTGAAGGCTCCAGCGAATCCACGTGGACTCGGTGAGAACATGAGAAACTGGGCTGGGTGATATGATGATATAATATTGCTATCATGATAAATTACTCAATGTCTCTGTGTACGTTTCAGAGATTTTGTGGAGATTGTGATATCTTTTTTATGATTTCTTAAAAAAAAAAAAAGACAAACAAACAGGAAGCGGTTGATCTGATGTTCAAATTGTAGTTTGTCACTTGTGGGTGTGGTTTGTCTAGCATTTCTTATCATTTTTGGTAGGGTTATGCTGAAATCGGCACTGAACTACATCACCCATCAACCCCAACACATCACATGTCCTAATTACACTCACCTGTGCCCCGTCTCACCCTCATTAGCACCTCTAGTGGTTGAGCACCTCATTGTCAAACGTCTGTGATTGCCAATGTGTGTATGCGTAGTTGTGTGTTCCACGGCCAGGCTCCTAGTCTGCCTGTTTGCTTAAGTTCCAGTGTTTATGTTCATAGTTGCTCGTGTTTCATGGCTTTAGTTGTTTTAAATGAGTAGTAGCTATGGTGAGTTTCTAACACTAAGTAGTTAGCAAAACAAATTAGCTATGCGCAAGAGCTCTGCTACTTCCTTCCAAGCTTATTTGTCTACAATGTTCTTTATTAACTGTAAGGTCTTATATGACCAGATGGAAACCAAGGTTATAACTTTTTCTCCCATTTTTGAACGTCGGATGGTAACAGCTAACTACTTATAGGTGAAATTGGGACTGGGGAACTGAAGCAAATTCAGACCACACGCTCCATAGGATTGGTCTGAGGAATCATCCGAGCCATCATACTTCTATTAATTTTCACAGAATTGAAGAAAAAATAAATAAATCTCAATTCAAATGTCACTTGCTGCTTGTTGCTTTCTTTGAAATTGCAGCTCGGTGTCGCGTAAGTGCTGGAAAATCGCTTGTCACTTTGGCACTTCCTATTGTGAATTCAGGCTAATGCTGTTGTCGTAGTTTGTGTTCTCCTGTAACGTCTCAATGATTTATGGCTTGATTCTGCTTTACTCAAGTCATTTTGAATAAAAGCAGCTGGTAAATGAAGAACTGCCAGTTGCCAGGAGCAAATTTTTTTTTTTTTTAAAACGAATCCCAGTGCTTTTGTGCTGAAACAAAGACAAAAGAGAAAGAAACACACTCTCCCTAAGCAGAAGCGATTCACATTTTCCCTCATTTCAGAGCCTCAGTCCTGATGGCATTAATAACCCGTAATTAAAACCGTTAAAACCATTCGGGGGCTCTCAGAATCAGCAGGGTGTTTATAGAGGAAGCACGGTGGCAAAAGCTATCAGAAGGACAAAGAGAGCAGAGGATGAAAATAGAGGCTGTATTAAGATGATCCTGGTTTAGTGACACTCCACAGGTGGGTCATTAAGAAGCGCAATGACTCATCGTGGAGCAATGTTTGGGATTCACTACAGTTGGTGCTGAGCTGCTTTTTCATGCAGAAGTATCAGTGTGTGTGTGTGTATGAGCTGAGCAACACTCATGGATGCACAGTTTTTGTATATTTCCGTTGTTTCTGAAACAAATCTGGTATACGAAGCCTCAGAGATATTTGCACTGAAATAAGTGTTGAACATGACAGTCTTACACAGGGCCGTCAGAATATTTCCACATGAGGGAAAATTATACCAGGGTCTCATAAAGTTCTTTCCACTTTTACAGTTCCACAATCACTCTAAGGTTGCTTTCACACCCGGTTTGTTTCAGCCAATCGAAATGGATTCTGTGCATCTCCCTGTTGATTCTAGACCATACGTGAATGCTCCAAATAAACTCGGACCTTCTCAGACGTTGGTAGGAGCGCTGTTTGTTTCCAGTCGGTTTTATGGTTTCATTTGTTCTTGTACTGCGAATGTGAAACGTACTCGCAGAACAGTTTCATCTCTCGGCCCACTTTGCGTCCGGTTCTTTAAAGAGGGTCATATGTGAAAGCGATTGGAATTGAAGAGCTACACTTTTAAAGACCTTATTTCCCCCCTTCCCTTGTATAATAAGCATAATGGGTAAATCAAAGCTCTGTGAAGAACGTCATTCACTGCTTTACTTTCACTGGTCGGAGTTGTGGTGGATCTGGAAAATATCCTGGGAACACTGGGAGTGAGACAGGACAACACCCTGGATGGGATGCCGGTTGATTTGAAAGACATCGGCCAGTTTTGTATCGCTAGCATACCTGGTATGTTTTGGGACGTGGGAGGAAACCGGAGAACCCAGAGGAACCCTCATACACACTAACACACAGGGGGAAACATGTGAAACTGTGCACAGGCAGTAACCCGTGATCAGGATCGAACTGGGGACCCTGGAGCTGTGAGCTCCCCGCTGTACCACCACGCTGCCTGATTATTCATTATAAATTCATATATTTTTCCAAATAAATATTGCAGTGTGTTTTGTGAGTATATGAATTCCTCAATGACATTTGAATCTCAGTACATATTCTCTTCTCATGTGTTGATCCACC
Organism: Ameiurus melas; assembly: GCA_012411365.1. Taxonomy (NCBI): domain Eukaryota; kingdom Metazoa; phylum Chordata; class Actinopteri; order Siluriformes; family Ictaluridae; genus Ameiurus; species Ameiurus melas. Next base: position 25,272,831 of record CM022764.1, on the reverse strand, counting down.
GTCCTGATGTCTATAATATTAACTTACTAAACTTTTATAATAATTTATAATAAGAAAAAACAAGGCCAACATCAAAGCAGTGGTTTAACAGCCCTTGCTCTTATACTCCTGAACATTTTTGTGGATAAAAATGGAAGAAATCTTGGAATGGAAAAATTCTTGATCAGGAATTCCAGTCTAATCTCTCCGGCAGCTCCTTAGACCTGAGTGATTATGTCGTGTTCACACTGACTGCAGGAAACGAGCTAATTGAACCTTTAAGCAATTGAAATTTGAAGCTCTTTTTCTTCCCTTGCTTCTCTGCTTTAACCTTAACTTTATTCAGACATTCTCACAGTTACATAAAAAAACCAAGGTTATTGTTGTTGTTGTTTTTGTTTTTTTGTTTTTTTCCCCAATATTCTCTAGCATTCAATACCAAGGTCATTCTTTGGTCGAGGACTTATACACAAGGAAAATACACACAACTGAAGAAGAAAAAAAATCAACAGCTTTTAGTCGTTTAACCGCAGTCTTTGTCTCTGTGTGAATTTTATGACATTTTTTTTTTGAAGCAAAATACCTGTGCATGACTGAAAGCCAAGCTAACAGATGGAGGCCATAGATCATAAGAGATGTATCACAGACAGAATATTTTTAGACTTGGGCTAAAGCGGGCACCCCAGGGAAGTGTTGCTTTCAGACGACATGACAGATTTTATTTCAGTGCCAGAGAGTTATTTTGATGAAATTTCAGGCAGCTGGAACTGCAATCTGTATAGAATGCTTGCATTAGACTGAGAAGAGGGAAAAGGACCCACTCGCAGGATAACAACAAGGATCAGATTATTGTTTTAAAAATGGATGATTTTGTAAAAGATGGATGAGATCGCTTTCAGAATGGTCCATCTACTGAATCACGTGCAACGGTGATGACATTATTCGTATATAGTTCATTTTAAATGCACTGCGTTCAGTAATGTTAAAGTGGGCTCGGAAGAAAACATGCTGCAAATGACCTCAGTGCTTTTGGTGCTCCCAAGACTCAAAAGTTCTCTTTTAACCAGTTGATGAGCTTGCACACCACTTGTTGGCCACACCACAATGGCTACGTTTGCATCCAGACTAATAATCCAACAATGATCCGAATCTGAGCTCAATCTGATTATAAAACATAAATGTCTACGCGTCCGTCATAAGAAACACAATTTGAAGCCAATTTCATCTGTATGACATCTCTACTCCGTTAAATAGACGAGGAAAAAGAAGAAGAACGGCAAGAAGACCTGCGTAAATGTTCGCGTTTGATCATTTTTACTATTGAAATCTGTGAATGTGAGCCATGAGACATATGCTCCTTGTGGAATAAAAGGCTCTCGTTAGAAAACACAGCTCACGCTACCGATTTTAATCTATCTAAAATAATTTAAAGGTTGTATGGGTGTCGGAGACAGTAAATTGACCTCAATATAGTACAGTATTTAATATTTGTAAGAAAAAGGATATACTCGCACATGGACAGTGAGCGTTCTATGTTATTTTCAACAAACCATGAATATGAAATTCTGAAGGACTTCTGTTGCCGCCGCAAACTGTTGTTCTAGAAGAGAAGAAATCATTTAAAACTCATTAACAACACAAGCGGGATGATTAAAACGCTGACTCCGCTCGCGTGCTTCTCATTTACATTGAAACGTTGGCACTATACCTCGGAAGAGATGACATGGAACATACAGTGTAATGTACATAATAAATTTAGACTGTCTACAGACTGCCAAGTTTAGGATGCATATAAACTGTTTGTTTGTAATCTGCAATTAGAATGAATTCATTGGACTTGGTGAAAATCGTTTGCTTCTAAGCATGGCCTGTGCCTTTAGAACTTTAGGCCGTTGCTGAATCGTGGATAACGTCGTTTAAAATGGTTTTCCGTGCTGCTGCACATTTGGATGTGGATGCAAAATACTGTAGAGAGAACAAAAACAGGATTGAAGCGAAATGCCAGAAGCATCTGGCGATGAAGAAAGCAATGAGGAGAGGGAATTTTGTTGCAGAACCAACAAAACCAAGTCACGTCTTACGCTGTAAGCAATACGTCTGACTTTCATTTAAATATGTAGATCAAATTCATGCAAACGCTACATATATTAAAATAGCAATGTACAGAAACAATTTTCTTTTCCCCATGGAAATGCAATTAGGGTATTTTTTTTTAGTTTACGGTTTACTTGTGGGCCGTTACAAAGGGTTTGGTGTTCATTTGTTGCATTCACATTCGCACGAAAATGAGACAACTTGGATTGCTAAAAGTTAGCCTCGGACTGAAACTCGCCCTTCCCATACACTTGGTAACCTGTGGAGATATTTAATTGTTATTTTATTTATCACACCACTATATAGCTAGCGGTAAACTCACTCACATTTGTTGTGCAGAGGTACTTTTACTTCATTTGTTTTATATATCTTGTTATAGCAGTCCCTGCGATGGACTGGCACCCTGTCCAGGGTGTAACCCCGCCTCGTGCCCCATGCTCCGTGGGATAGACTCCAGGTTCCCCGTGACCCTGAAGAAAGGATAAGCGGTAGAGGGATGGATGGATGCATGGATGTTATAGCAGTCTTTGTACATATGTGCTCATGTGAGTGGACACCATTTAAGGCTTATTGTTAATTTCTCTTGGCTTGTACGATTAAGGGTCACATAAGATCAGTGAACTGAGTCGATTGATCTGACTCAGTCTGATCTAAGCCAGAGTAACCGTCATCCCTTGGGGACCCTCGGAAGAGTGGAAGGTTCCTCTGTGATCAACTCACATCCAGGTAACTGTTTAATCGGACTGAACAGAGAAGATCTGAGTTCTTGGCTAAAGGTCACGGGGGTGATGGTGACCTTTCTGATTTCTCCAGCAGACCGACAGGTAGCCAACACCTGCTCCTAATGAACCCATTAGCCAAATTTCAGCTTTTGGCAGGCGAGTCAAGCAGCTGGCGGTGACAGAATAGGATAGAGTTTTATTGGAGACGGAGACTCATGTGTCAGGAACTGGAGCAAACGGGCCTGTTTATCTACTGAGGATTTACTAAGGTAAATCCCAAACAAAAACAGGACTCTGGTGTTTCTGGAGTTCATGACTTTGACATAAAATCATCTTCTGTTCTCTATTTAGTGATAATCACTGAAGTAAAATCAGTGCATAATATATATATATATATTTATAACTCTGTCCAGGGTGTACCCCACCTTGTGCCTGATGATTCCTGGGATAGGCTCCAGGGTCCCCGTGACCCTGAAGAAGGAGTAAGTGGTAGAAGATGGATGGATGGATTAATGGATGGACAGAATACAGAATTATAATAAAGAATTTATAATACATTAATGTCGACCTTTTGAAAAATATGTTGATTCATGCGCTGATACTCGGTCAGGGCTTTAATCCTTTTGCAGGAATTACTGCATGAATGCGGCGTGGCATGGAGGTGATCAGCATGTGGCACAGCTGAGGTGTTCTGGAAGCCTAGGTTGCTTTGATAGTGGCCTTCAGCTCGTCTGTATTGTTGGGTCTGTTTTCTCTCATGTTCCTCTTGACAATTCAAGTCAGGCGAGTCAGCTAGCCAATCAAACACAGTAATACCCTGGTCAGCAAACCAGTGAGTAGTAGTTTTGGCACTGTTGGCAGGTGTCCCTCCTGGAGAGTAAAATATGTGTAAAACTGTGTGCTCTTGCCAATTTTGCTGCTTCCCATTTGGCACCCCAGTGGCTCTTCTTCTAAATCACTTCTCGAGCTCCACAATGAATTATTCTCACAACCACATTTGATGTATTTTTTGTTTGTTTATTTGGGGTAAAACACAGTCTGTTTCCACAGCTTTTCGATGTTGTTTATAGTCTCTCTGCCACAGTTCTGCTCCTCATGTCAATAAAGCTCAAACAAGAGCTAAAAGAGACATTATTCAATTCCTTGGCTGTTACTCAGGATGGTGCTAGGTAGATGGAGAGAGTGCTGGGATGGATACATGGACGATGTGTTCAGACATGGACAACCTGGCACAATAGGCTTGGACAACCCACAGCAGGCAATTTTGTCCAAAGACAAGTCTGTCCATCTTCTGGAATAAGAAACTGGGAACGGATGATGAAAGTTTCAAGTCTGGACTAAAATTAGTAGAAGATTAAAGTGTTTTCTGACTAAGTGTTCTATGTTAAACTCTTGATTAGTTCGTCTGTGTAAAACCTGCTGCATGTGTCTTTCATTGCAAAGTCTTACCATACAATATGCTTAGCCCTGCTAGTACATTTACACTCCTCATAACAACAATCAAATCAAATCAGATAGTCATGGGTATTCATAAAGGGATATTCTAGACCACATATTCTCTGCAAATATTCATATCATATCTTCCTATTCCATACAGCTACACAAGAGATAGCTAGGTTATATACCTTGCTAGATGTTTACTCAGAGGTTGAGCAAAACAATAATTACAGCTGCGTGTATGAATTCCACTAAACTGAACTATCAAGCGAATATCTATTCGCATCGTTCTGTACTGATGATGCTTGAATTAGACACAAGCATTGTACCAGAATTCAAATCATCCTTTTCGTTGTTGTCTGCTCTTGTTCTGTATTCATTAAAGGGAACTCATCAGTGCTCACTGCATGTGCTCGCTGGGTTTTTAAACAAGCGAAGGAGCACAGAGGGTCAAGACAAATAGGACTACTGACTATTCATTACTCCCGATCTGTGGAACAGCTAAAAGAAGCCCAAGTGTTGTACACTAATCCCTCAGAGAATGTTTCAGATAAACGAGAAGCTGTGGTTTACAAGGAAAACAAGATATCAAAGCAATGGCCCTTATCAAGAGCCCTTTAGCGTGTTCAACTGGGAAAAGCAAACAGCTCTTGGCAAAGGAAACACAAATTTCGACTCGCAGCCTCTCAGTACGGTGACATATTTGTAGCAAATTGCTTTCATATTCGTGTTTGTTAAGGTCTGAAACGTGGGCCAAGATATGAAAATTGCACGTCTTAAGCATCATTTACGTGTTTAGAAATAATTTGCCAAACAGACTTTCTGTAAACTGTCTTGCACAGTTTCCTCGGAAGAAAAAAATAAATAAATCACAATTGCAAATCTTAGCTTCACAATTTAGCAATAACAACAACAAAAAAAATGATTGGTTTATCTCCAGAGGTTTTGTATGTTTATTTATTTCATGTTCGATGTTCTCGGAGGACGTAACCATAAACAACACGTCCACAGCTTGCAGACAATATCTTAAAGTTTTCCCACCAAGCAGAAGGTGTGTTATTTAATTCCTACACCAATCTGGTCACTCAGCAGCAGGACTTTCTACCTGTGCCAAAACAATGGCATTTTATTAGGAATTCCTGCACACTGACACGATCTCCAATTTGAAAAGACCGTTGCGGCAGTAGAGCTTGGATTCCTAGTGCTCTCTAGAATACTAATGTATTTCAGTGCTGTCACAAATTAATATATATATATATATATGTCAACATAACCCTGCCCATAAACTTTTATACAAATGAAGCATGCACAATTTCTGGAATATTCTAAGGATAGATGAGTGACAAATGAAAGAAAAAAGCCTGTTATTCTGTTATCAATTTAGCTCGATTTGCTCTTGTACCCTTACAGAGAACTGTCACTACAAATCACTACAATGTTATTCTCACTGATCCCATAATGAAACACTTGTATCCTGATGGGCGTGGCCTCTTGCAGGATGACTCCGCCTCCACCTACAGTGCACAAGGGCTCATTGAATGGTTTGATGAGGACAGAATTGTCTAAATTGTATGCGATGACCTTCACAATCACCAGATCCAATCCCAATTTACATACCTGCGTGCGATTTTGGAGAGACGTGATTTTAGAAAGGACTCTCCGCACCACAACCGTGTTTGTAGGACGTATATAATCATTTCAACTGTTTTTTTTTTTTCTCCTTTAACTATACCTGAATTGTGTATAGAAACTGTAACGGAGCTCTTTCTCATATAATTACTGGATATCGATGCTAAACTTTTCATGCTTTTTTCAACAGTAAGAAGAGTGAGCTATTTCTCATTAACATTTCAAAAAAAAACAATCTACCGCATAGTACATCATTATTTTAATTGGTCCACCATCTACTCGAACATCTTGGCATTACTTTGTAAATATTCTGGTCTTATAAAGTTTAACTTAGCACCAATGTTTTGATGTAAAGTATGTATAAATACTCTCTCTACCATTAAAAAACATTCTGTGAATATCGACGGGTTTCTTAACTTTGCTTACTCGTTGAAGTCTGTTTTTTGTCTCTTTTTTTTTTTAGCTCAAGCTTCTATCAATCCTTCCAAGAGTTATAAATCAACAGTTGCTCAGTCTCCAGTGTTACTACTAAGCAGCAGGTAGTCTTGGTCCCCAACAGTCTACCCACAGGCCATGGAGCATCTTGCATTATTTATACCTTTCCGTCCACAAGCCTCAGTATTTTGAAGGGGTAGTGGTGACTCAGTGGTTAAGGCTTTGTGCTACAGATCTTAAGGATGTGAGTTTTAATCCCAGCGATATTCAGTCCCTCTAGCATTTTCAAGCGTTATTCGGAGGAGCGTGCGATTTTTCAAAATTACCGTGGATTTTCTGAGATTTGCGCCAAGATGTGTCATGTGACCTCAAAGCCTAAAGAAGGCCAAAGCCTTCTTTGATTCATGTGCATCGAACACGAGTACAGCTCAAAGGTCTCATTTACCAACAAACATCACTGCAAAAGACAATGTTGTGGAATTGCTGGGTCTTTGACCGAGACCATTAACTATCAACTGCTCAGTTACGGTATATCTGGCCTTAATTGTGATTTGCTTTGGACAAAACCATCGACCAAATGAGCAAATGGAAATGAAAGTTGCACTCTGATTGGCTCTCACTTTTGAACATCATAACTGGAGTTAGTGGACTGAAAAAAACGTTCATTCAATCCCAAATTCTAAAGTTATTAAAGCATGTTGCATGAAACACTTGGTGGGTAGTAAACAAGAAAATATTGGACGGTTGCATTTTACAGGAAACTGTCTGTGGTTGATCATGTGGCCAAGTACATCAAAGTGCCTCTTTCTGCAAAAGTGTGTGGTTCTTGGTCGTGTTTATCGACAAAATGTACAAGACTCTCTAGTGACTCACTAGCTAAGGAGACTTGGCAGCAAACATATACATCATCTTTTGGCTTGAAGGCCACCTCAGGTTATCGATCGCGTCCCTGCTGGGGTAGCTATGGAGATGAATGCCTCCAGACCCATTTTCTTACTGAGTTTTCTCTACTCTATTTCGCCTTCATCTTCCTACCATCCGATTAAAACACTATTTTTAATGATGCATTGCACAACCTCACTTTGGCTTTTTTATTTATTTATTTATTTATTAGTGCTCAACCCTCTGTTACCCGTAAAGAAGGTACAAAGAGAGAGACATGATTTACAATTAGATGTTAGTGGTAGAGATCGAAGACAACATTTAATTCATATACACTCTTCTTAGGAATCTGTTTTATTACATTGATTGAAAGAGTTTTTTTCTCCATGTTATCTCCATTCATCCACTGTAATCACTTGATCTTAAGCAGGGGGGATCCAGAGCCAAAATGGTGGATTCTGTCAAAAAAATTTTCCTAAAATATTATATATGAGGTAGATGGGGTTTGGTGGGGGTAAGGTGACAGCGGTGGTGAGGTAGAAATTATACAACTACAGGTCACTGTACTCAACTTACAGTATGTTTCCAATTTCAGAGCAACAGCCTTCGCCTTACTCAGGGTGGAATAAGCTTACGGTTCCTATTTGAACAGCACATGTCAACATTCCTTCAGCAGAGGAATAAAGACCTGCATCTTCAAATAATAGCTAAAATAACAGGCTTGAATTGTACATTATTATTATTATTATTATTATTATTATTATTATTATTATTATTATTAGATTTGACCAGGGCCAGGGGAAAAAAATATTGGCGAATTACACTCCTGGTTGTTAGCTGAAGTAAGTAAGTTAGTAAGTAAGTAAATTTTATTAATAAAGCACATTTTACACAGCGAAGCTGACCAAAGTGCTGCACAGAGTAAAGAAAAGTAAAATAGAACACAAAGTCAAATCAAATAATGATAGACAATAGACAATAGTAAAAGTTAGATTAAAACGCCTGGGAGAAGAGATACGCTTTACGCCTCTTTTCAAAAAGGGTTATTGAGGGTGTTGGGGGAGGATGCCCGGTGGCAATTGATTCCATAAACGAGGGGCAGGAACTGAAAAAGCTCTATCGCCTTTTGTTTTTCAACCCGGATCAAGGGACATACAGAAGAAACCTATGAGAACATCTTAGAAGTCTGAAGGAACTAAACTAGCCAGCTGAAAACCGACCAGACTTCAGCTGAAATTGGAATGTAAAAACATAAGTTGTGCCAGAAAAACAAGCAATGAACATTAAATTTTACAAAACACCAAGATTAAACATTAGTATAACATGCACCCAAAGGGGGAGGGGTTTAAGGGTATGCAAATTAGTGCCTTCCCAAAGCACAAGGCTGTGCTTGTCCCAAGACACAGCAACATTACAATATTATTGCTGTATGATTTTATGTTGCTCTGGAATAGAGCATCTGCAAAATGACCTAATGTAAATGTACCATGCATTTTTTTTTTAAGTTAGCTTTGCATATACTGTATTTAAAATTGCAAAGATATCACTCGGGAAAATGGTTTATGGACATCAGAAATGTCAACATGCAGTAAATATATGTTCTTAAAAAAATGTGTCCAAACAATAATGTGGACTTTAGTGGCTCTTTATCCTTGTCCTAGTTTAGACCAGTGTTTCTCAACCTTGGGCTTATGAAATATCACTGCACTGCTCATTTTTGTTCTCCTTGCTGAAAAAAACACCTGACTCGGCTCAAGAACGGTTTCATCATTTCATGTAATTACCTGCTGAGTTATATCAGATGTGTTAGAGCTGGGGAAATATATAATGACCAAGAACGTTAGAACGACCATACGCATCCGGTGTGGTATTTACTCAACATTCAGCAAAACATTTCAACAATGAACCTGCCAGGTAACAGCAGGCAAAAAGTCTTGTGTAAAATATGTTTGAACTGGGTTATACATGCTGTTAATCACAAGTCAGTGGGAGTGTGTGTCATTATGGTGAACCTAATCACAGCATCCAAATAAGCTGTGATAAGCCGAGTCTCCATAATTAACATGGCTATGAACAGAAGCCAGGCCTAATCACGACACTATCAAAATCTCTGACTCGCTCTCTCTTTTGGCATCATTCACCCCCAGTGGTGTTTATTAGCACTGTCATTTCTCCTCCACTGAAGCTTGTCATTTGCTTAAATGCGTGTCTAATGCATCACAGTACCTGGTTTTGGGTACACATGATTTGGGTCCAAGTCTCCAGTGGTGTGAACATTTTGTCTATGTATTTAGATTTAGTCTCTATACCTAAATTTAGGGATGTATATTGGTACTGGTATCTGGTATCGGTGCAATACCATGCTTACTGTATTTACACACACACACATATATATATATATATATATATATATATATATATATATTTTTTTTTTTTTTTTTTTTTATATATTTTTTTTTTTTTTTTTTTTTTTTTTTTTTTATTTTTATATATATATATATATATATAAATGCTCCAATACCAACATCCAGTACCATGTGATACGATGTGACATTTACTAATATACGTGGTTTGGGGGGCGGGGGGCGTGGTTTGGGGGGGGTCTCAATTATTGACCTAAGGATATAATAGTCGATATAATTAGTTCAGTGTTAGCAAACATAACAGCATATACTTATTTTTAATTAGTTTGTGACAAAAAAATTGTCTACCTTTGGTCAATTTATAAAAATGATCATGTCAAATAAAGTTAATGAAAGAAAGAACAAGTTTGCATAATTTATACAACTGCTTATAGTACATAACTGAAATCCCTTCGAAAGAGGGCTTAGTGTAAGAATGTATTAGCATAACAATCAATCACACTTATCCATGATCAATGGCAGTTACTGCTGTAAAAGCTTAAGTGCCAAAACAATATGTGTATATGTCATGGCCATGCCGATCTGCAGCACTGGATGTGGGAAGGTCAGTCATTAATCACAGGGTAAGCTTGAAATAGGAAGTGGAGGTCAGCACTCCTTCAAATGTGGCACCAACAAATCAGCAAATCATTGCACAGAGAAGGAGGAGTCTTTTCACTCCAGGGTGGGAGCCTCCAATCGCATGTAAATATATTTCAAGCAAATTTCTTAACATGTGCAAATATATGTATTTACATAAAATCATCCAACATCTGAGACATAAACTGAAGACATTTGTTTCACAGACATTTGAGGAACAGAAATGGAATAATGAGTCCCTGAACAAAGGGGGGGGGTCAATATTAATAGTAACAGTCAGTATGTGGTGTCTCTGCTTGGTGTCAGATACTTTAAGTACTAGAGTGCATCTCATCCTCATGGACTGCACCAGATTGGTCAGTTCTTGCTGTGAGATGTTCCTCCACTCTTCCACCAAGGCATTTACAAGTTCTCGATCACGTCTGAGGGGACACATGGTTACAATTAATTTTCCACTGCGAGGACGATCAGCTGTCCGTCCGGTCTCACTGTCTTAGGCGTCTTAGATCACAGACATTGCAGTTTATTGCTCTGGACACATCTGCAGTCCTCATGCCTCCCTGCACCAGGTCTATGGCATGTTCACGCAGGTCAGCAGGAACCCTAGACATCTTTCTTCTGGAGTTTTTCAGAGTCAGTAGAAAGGTCTCTTTAGTGTCCTAACTTATTGTAACTGTGACCTTAATCGCCTAGCGCATGTAAACTGTTAGTGTCTTAAGGACTGTTCCACAGGTTATTTATTGTTCATTTTAAACTGGCATGAAGAACACTGTTTAAACCCTTTACAATAAAGATGTAAAGCTTATTTGGATTTTGCTAAATTATCTTTAAAATACAGTCTCTTAAAAAGGGGGCGTTTCTTTTATTGTCTTTTTTTTGTGACTGTATATATATATATATATATACACACACCCCAACCCCAATTTGAATGTTCGGAGTGGAATCCATAATCCCCAGACAGTCCCAAGCCAACTATGAAATATAATTCCTTCAGTGGGTCTCGGGTTTGCCCTGGGTGCTCTGGTTTACCAAACTCCTCATCCTATCATGGAGAGTACTCCTACTAGATCTAAGGGGAGCAACATCTTTACCACACGTGCCTGCAACCATTATTTTGTTCATGCATTACCCATAACTCATGACCATAGGTGTGGACAGGGATGTACTGTAGATTGAGCAGCGAACATTCAGCTTTGATTAAAATCCATGCTGCGACTGGCCCCAATTCTTCAATCTCAAATTCTCATTTTGTATCACAAAAAATGCCAAGATCCCAATATACTCAACCTCCTCCACCAGTGTCCAGGTCTCTCCCTCCAACTGACGGGAACATTCCACCCTTTACTGGTAAAAAATTTAAATAAAAAAATGCCTCGGATTTGGAATTACACATTTTAATCGAAGCTGCTTCACATTCAGCTGTGGAAAACTGTTTGAGTGTTTGTCAAAAGTCCACTTCAGATGCCAAGAGAACAACATCTATGAATTTTAGCTATAACCAGACCACACAGGTAGCTCCACCAACTCGGGTTGTGTCTTGATAACCTGTCCATCAAAACCACAAATAGGAGTGAATACAAGGCACACCTTTGACAGCGTCTGACACCTGCCTCAAACAGATTCAACTTGACACCAAGAATGCAGAACCTGATTATCTGAAGTATCAATGAGATACACCATATTCCTGCAGTACTTACCACAACTAATGTTGAGAAAAACAATCATATGCCTTCTCCAAATCCACAAAACACATATAATCTAGATTCGAATACAGTCATGACCCATCACAAAGCCTGTAAAAGTTGGTCTGCGGAGAACCTGCATTGATCCTTCTGAATCCTAGTTTCATCTTTTGGACTTCTCTTCTCAGAACTCTGGCAAATAGACTTCTTCAGAGTCTGAGATGTGCGATTCACCTGTATTTGCAACGCACCCTCTAGGGGGTCATTATCCCAGTTTGCCTGTGCAAATCCCCTAACCCATATCTCAATTCAACAATAAAAATTCATGAGGCATTGACCTCCAACCTTCATCTTGCTGGTGAAGAACCCACTCCATTCTGCCAACTGAACAGGTTCCACGGGAGACCTAATGGTTTGGATGGGAAATTCAATGCTGGTATCATTACAGAGCATTTCAGAAAATAAACATGTGTTCATGAGTTGAAAAAAAAGATCAATATTTAATATATAAGTCTCACTTCATCCTTCACAGTTTTTTTCTAATCTTATATATTTATTTTTATTTTATTTTTTTTCAAACTCGTGTAGGATTTCATTTCATCCAGAAGCAACAAAGAAAGCATTTGCAGTCCAGAATAAAAAAAAAAAAAATCTGACCATCCTGTTTGAGACAAATCTGAGAGAGACAGGTGAGAGAGAAAGGTGAATCTGCCAAACTGTCAAAGATGTTGATGTAGGGCATATGGATGTGTTTCTATTTATTTATTTATTTATTTATTTATTTATTTATTCTGAATCACTATCCTCCTTTTTGAGATGAAGATATCACATGTGTAGACTTCAAAATCCACCATGGGGGTTGCAAAAGGTGGATAATGGGGATTAAAACAAAATAAATATCATCGAAATTCATTAAAAAAAAAGGAATTGACTTTTTTTTTTTTTATCTTAAAAGATATGACGAGGCAGCCTTGCAGACTTGAATCAATTCCACGGAAAAATTATAGCAAGGCAGGATGTCCCTGGGCAGCTCTCTGAAGCTAGGCTGATGCTAGGCTTTGCCAAGGTTAATGAACGAGATGCTGTTCAGGACACACACACACACACACACACACACACACACACACACACACACACACACACAAATATATATATATATATATATATATATATATATATATATATATATATATATATATATATATATATATATATATATATATATATATATATATATATATATATATATATATTATTTTCAGTAAAATTATAGTTAATTTTGTATGACAATATTATCACGTTTACTTCAGGTCAAATTGCCCTATTCATCTTTTTTCCCTCTCCCTAATTTTACTCATGGTTAATTCCCACCCTCCTGTTAGGTCTCCCCATCACACGATAGCTATCAAGCAGGGACGACAAAGGCTATCATGTGCTTCCTCCAAGACGCATGAAGCCATCTGACTGCAACTTTTCTAACTGCTGCTTATGCAACGTCAGGAGGTGGTTTAACGCACTCGGTTGAAAGCACTATCTACCCACCTCCACATATACTGTTTGTGCCCACAGACACTCATGATTGGCTAGTGATTGAGAGAGAGTATGCCACCACTGCCTCCGTGAGAGCACTGCCAATTTTGCTCTTTTGGGATTCCAGCCACAGATGACTCTGGCATTGCCGGAATTCAAACTCGAAAGCTCCAGACCATGTTGTATTTAAATTACGCAATTTCATCATTCTTGGTCCATTATTCTTGTTATTATTATTCCACCTTCCAGATGAGACATTGAACTGAGGTCCTGACTCTCTGTGATCATTAAACATCAAAAAGAAGGACACTTCTCGTAAGGAGTAGGGGTGTAACCCCAGTGTCCTGATGAAATTCCCCTATTGGCCCTTCCCTATGATGGCCCCCTAATCATCTTCATCTCTGAATCGGCTACATCACTCTCCTCTCCACTAATAGCTGGTGTGTGGTGGGCTTCTCGTGCACTATGGCTGCCGTCGCATCATCCAGGTGGATGCTACACACTGGTGGTTGTTGAGAAGATCTCCATACAATGTAAAGTGCTATGAATGCCTAGAAAAGTGCTAAAGGAAATCTAAGGAATTATTAATTATTAGTTCATCTACTGTAGACATGAATGCAAATGCACACACACTTTTTCTGTTTTATCCCGTGCTATTTCAAATGGATGTGATATATCATTGTCTAATCATAAAGAGAAAAAAAAAACAATGCAAATTTAATTTTAAATCTTTTCTGTTTTTATGTATTTATTTATTTATTTATTTTTGCTGGCATGTGGTTTGTCAAAGCCAATACTACTTTGAATATATACAAGGTAGAGATAAAAAAAAATGTAGAGGAACAGTGAATTACAAATAGTCATGAAAAAGTCGGGGTTACGCATGTAACCCTGTTCCCTGAGAATGGAACGAGACGTTGCATTTAGCATAACAGTATGGGAAGCGCCTTGTGCGCGTGACCGGTATCTGAAGCTTGTGTAAAATCATGCCTCTACTTATAGGCCCGCCATGAGCAGGTGACGTGGCAATTAAGCGCGTCGCATGATATATAAATGGCACCTGTGAACCACGCCGCCAGCCTCTATTATCTGAAGCGAAGACGCAATTTACAAGCCTGCCCTGGTATGACAGAGCTATGCAACGTCTCGTTCTCTTCTCAGGGAACAGGGTTACATGTTTCAAAGGGAACTTCGACGTTGCATTTAGCATAACAGTATGGGAACGGGAATACCCACTCCGTCATACCGAGGGTACGGCCTGTTCAAAAAGACCCAAGCCCGAGGGTCACTGCAGGACACCTGAGCCCGGGGTGGAATGAATATCCAGGCTGTAATAACGAATGACTGTGTGCGGCGTAGACCATCCTGCAGCCGCACACACATCCTGCAAGGATACCCCCTACACCCACGGTTTCCATAGCTTCAACCACTTGAAGCATTGGTTGTGTTGAACTATTTCAATGGCTTTTATTTGATTTGTTCATTGCAAACAGCTGAAAGTAAATTTTGACAATAAACGTGATTTGCAATGGGGGTTGAATAATTTAGATTGCAACTGTGTGTGTCTGTGTGTGTGTGTGTGTGTGTGTGTGTGTGTGTGTGTGGTTGCAGTGCAGCTGCAGATAGTTATGTCCGCATTTTGCTGCAAAGCCAGAATTTGGTCCCAAAAAATGGTAACCAAAAAAGAAAAAAACCCAGAAATATCACGACTGAACTGCTAGAATGAGCTTAAGCAACGCATTCCCCTTGGGTCTGAGCAAAACCTTTCGTTACTGATCTAGGGCCAGGGGACGCACGTTGTCCTTCCACCTGCTCATGGAGAAAAATGTGTGGTGAAATTTTTATCCGTATGAAATTGTGAAATTGTGAAATCTCAACCCAGACAACACATCATGTCATTTTGAAGACTGTTTACCCAAGAAATGAAAAAAACATGGAATGAAGAATGGATTTAAATATTATCAGCATTTAAACATTTTATTACACTTCCATTGAAATTGGCTTGACAAGTTGACAGCTGTCAGCAGTAGGCGTCTGTTATTCCGGCAGAAATTACTAGGAATAAAACAAAAGCTATGGGAAGAAAAATGTCATATATGGTAATTAAACTTTTAAACTTCGCAAGTGAATGTTATGGTGACAGTCAGCCAGTGGGCTGTGTTTGTTTAAGTTTGTTTAAGTTATTTCCTTGTGGTAGTTGGTATTATAATAAACTTGACACGCTAGGCAGGCACAGTTAGAGGAAAGTTTACTTTACTATAAGGTCGAGCCGACTTCACCTCCATCATTATAAACAAACGCCTGCTGAACGACGCTAGATACACGCTCATAGCTGTGAGTAGATTTTATTCCAATACACTAATGGCAGTAATTGAGCAAGTGAATAAATAAGTAAGTAAACAAACAAGTAAACAACCAACTAAACAAAGAAATAAATAAATAAATTTAATTTAGAGTTTTTTTGTGGGGGGTTTTCTGGTCCTGTGACGAACTGGTTTGGCATTTAAGGACATCACCTGAAATCCTGTGAATAATTAGCTAAATAAAACCACATGTCCGGCATATGAAAAATTAGCATGTGAAAATAAAAGCTGAAAATATGAATTATTTGGGAAGAAAAAAAAGAAAGAAAGAATAATGTTTTTTTTTTTAATAATATCTGAAAATAAATCATTAAAAAAAAACATTTCAATAAATAAAATCACAGGATAAAGGGGACCTGTTATGCGAAATTAGCTTTGACATGCTGTTTGAACTTAAATGTGTGTACACAACCACCCTACAATGGTGAAAATCCAACAACTCCCTTTTTTATATTCCGCTTAAATAGTAATGTGTCTCAAAAATGGGTCGTTTGCATTTTCTATCCAATGTGACATCACATTGGAACTGGCCCCGCCCACAACTGGTGACAGACTCTGCCCTATTAGCATAGATCCTCCCCTAAGTGAGCTGCACACAATCTGCCATGCTCTCCATAGTGGAGCAACTATAGTGGGGAGAAGAATCTGTCAGCCCCGTAAGCTCTGTAAGTGTTCTGTTGTTGGCTGTAAGCATGAACATTACTCCACTGCGTCTGGCATCAGAGACACTGAAGACGCCGTGGAGTCGTTTTATTTTTAAAGGAAATGTGTACCCCAAAAATAGCTAAATTCATATACGTCTGTGCGAATCATTTTACACCAGACTGCTTAGTGAACGTGGGTCAGTACAAAGCAGGTTCTCCTGATTTGATACTGGTTCTCCTGATTTGATACTGGTTCTCCTGATTTGATACTGGTTCTCCTGATTTGTTGTGGCCATAGTATCCAAAAGCACAAGTCGTAAAGCCACAGCCTTCTTCTGGAAAGGGGGCATTTGGATTTAAAGAGACACACACGAAAACAGCGTGTTTTTGCTTCCGACCAAAAAGGGGGCGTTTACAGCATGGTATAATAACTCATCGGTGGGGTATTTTGAGCTGAAACTTCAGACATATTCTGGAGAGACCTGAGATTTATATTACATCTTGTGAAAAGGGGCATAAAAGGTCTGCTTTAAAAGTAATGAATAATTTGTACATTAATAATTAATCCTTTTTAAAAGTCACATGGTAAAAAAAACGAATCATTTGTTTAAAAAAATGGGAAAAAATGAATAGAAAAAAAAGAAAAAAAGACGTGTAATATAAAAGAATCACATGAAAAATTTGGGGAAAATAAAAACGCACTATAGGTGAACAATACGCTCTATGATCAAAAGATGACAGCTGACCGTCACACCCATATGTGCTTCTTCCCCAAACTGTTACCAAAAAATTGGAAGCACTCAACTGTATAGAACGTCTCCGTATGCTGTAGCATTACACTATCCTTTCACTAAACAGTGTCTTATATCGCTAACACTCTTCTGGCTGAATGAATACAAATCCCCACAGCCATGCTCCAAAATCTTGTGGACAGCCTTTGCAGAAGAGTGGAGCTTATTAGAAGAGCAAAAGGGGGGATAAAGCTGGAGCAGGATGTTCAGAAGGGAGTGTGATGGTCAGGTGTGTACATACTTTTGGCCATATAGTGAGTGAGGCATGGTACGTATCAAAAAAACACACGTGAGTCATTCATATGTGAAGTTCCTATAAACTTTCTATTAGGGTCCCGCCTCGCACTCAGAATTCTCGGGATGAAGTGCGTATTGAAGATGAATGAATAAACTTGCTCCTGTCCGAAACACACGCTTTTATTGATTAAGTGATAATTACCATGGAGTAGAATCATAAACTAGTGGGAGCAGATTGCTGTTAATGGCTATTGATTGTTTCAGGCGTCCGCTAGTGCTATGCTGTATGGGCACTGTGTGTGTGTGTGTGTGTGTGTGTGTGTGTGTGTGTGTGTGTGTGTGTTAAAGCACAGGATGTGCTTGTCCTCTGGGTTTTTGTACAAGGCGTGTTCTTTCCAGCTCACTCAATCCCCTTGTTCTCCCTGATACAAGATCATCATTTGTGTTACATGTTCAGCTTCAACTCAGCTTTCGAATCCTCAATTATTTAATACAACCACGTAAAATAATAGATGAAGTGTGTAAAATGAAGACGTACACAAGAAGCTGTTTTTTGTTTTTTTTCCCCCAGGTTAACAAACAGTGAGTAGTGAGCAGGAAATGAGAAATGTAAACGAGTAAACAAAAATAAATAAGCAACACAACTCCTGTTTACAGAAATGATCCAGTTTATCAAAGACTGTGCTCCGTTTTTTTAAACACCGTGTCTTGGCAGTTTTTGAAACCCACTGATGGAAAAAAGGGAAAAAAAAATGGGTGGGTGTGTGGGGTTAGGGTGTTGGGGGGGTTATAAAAGGAATTTGTAGATGGGCTGTGAATGGATATGGTGTAAAAGGGTTAAAGAGATACGAAGTGGGTGGATAATTCAGCTTGGTCTTTAAATTGTACAGAACCTACTGCTCTCTCTCTCTCTCTTCTCTCTCTCTCTCTCTCTCTCTCTCTCTCTGACCTTCTCTGACTGGTCTAATGTCTAATTCGTGGCCAGCTTTACCAGCTGTGTGACTTCAGGTCTGGAAATCTTTGACCCTTTGCCCTGCAGTGTGCGCACACACACACACACACACACACACAACTTACAAAATTACTTATACCTCTCCACCCAACACCCGGTCTATCTGTCTCCCCACCTCTCCACCCAACACCCGGTCTATCTGTCTCCCCACCTCTCCACCCAACACCGGTCTATCTGTCTCCCCACCTCTCCACCCAACACCCTGTCTATCTGTCTCCCCACCTCTCCACCCAACACCCGTATCATTCCCACTCTCCACCAAATCCTGTCTATCACCAACACTTCTGTCCACCTCTCCACCAACACCCTGTCTATCTGTCTCCCCCACCTCTCACCCAACACCCTGTCACCTGTCTCCCCCTCACCCAACACCCCTTTGTTCCATCACAACACCCACCTGTCTCCCCACCTCTCCACCCAACATCCTGTCTATCTGTCTCCCCACTGCTCCACCCAACACCCTGTCTATCTGTCTGTCCACCTCGCCACCCACCACCCTGTCTATCTGTCTCTCCACCTCTCCACCCAACACCCTGTCTATCTGTCTCTCCACACACCACCTTGTCTATCAGTTTCTCCACCCACGACCCTGTCTATCTGTCTCCCCAGTACTCAACCCACCACCCTGTCTATCTGTCTCTCCACCTCTCCACCCACCACCCTTATCAATCTTCCCATCTCTCTACCTACCACGTCTCTGTCCCTTTGTCACATTGGCTGCATTCAAAATGTGCTTACTACCCTACTAAACAGTAGTTGAAAAGCAGTACGCCAGAGGGGCAGTATGTCCGAATTCTCAGTAGGGGAGAAACAGTAGACGATAAACACCCAGATGGTGTACTGCTTCCGGCAAAAATTTTGAAGTATGCAACCAATGGACACTGCGCTAATCAAAAATCGCATAATGCTACGGGACTGGTGGATTTACCTCAGCCTGTTAACCCCGCCCACATTACATCACTAATTCAGTTCACTATTTTTTCCTGTTAGTGTGGTTTAATCTGGTGGTCCCTTTAAGATTTTTGTGTTTATGATGACGTCTAATGTCACATGACTATGCCAACAAGGCTTCTGTAGTATGTCTGGGGTTGTATTCATACTACACACACATACTGATTAGTATGTACTGTTTCAACAACCATGCAGTACGCGAATTCGGACCCAGCCGTTGTCAGTTTGAATAACAGTTGTTGCATTGTGATCACCGTTAGGACAGAAGGGAGCTTCTCGGAGGTGGCCTTTCATTTGATTTCAATTTGCACAATTAAACGAAAGGTCAGTTGCAGAAAAGCAGACGCTGGAGCAGAGACTCACAGAGCCCATAAGACAGCTGACATTTACGCAAACCCTATTAAGAGTGTGAAGTGTAAATGAGGAAGGAGACGCCTGATGAAAAACACTGTACACAAACACACGGCACACATCAGGAGGAGTGACGTTCCTTCTGGGACGTTGTTAAGGCTTACAACTTTAAAAACTAGAGAACGACGCAAATAGTCACCACATTTTTATGTGTATTTAATTAAACTCAAGACAGACTTCCTCGTCATGGTATCTAGAAACCGGAACGTTTAAAACTCCTCTGTCCTGTTACAGCTTTAACTGTCACACTGGAGACTCCTTCCATAAATCTTAAATGAAGGTCTCTTTAGGGATAATTTAACCATATTAATAAATACGCGTTTATACAAGTCCCTATGAATGAGCTGTTACTATAGAAATAATAGTGTATTAAAACGAGTGAAAACTACTGTCCGAGCTGTCGTTAGAGAAAATGAACGAACACCTCCTGACCAATCGGATTTGAGAATTCAACACCATTGTGGTTTAAAGAAAGAAAGTTAATAAATAAAAAAAAGAGGTTCAACTGAATGCAGCTACAAGCCTCCGGATACTCTCCTGTCATCTCTCATTCCTTCTGTATTGTATCTTTCTCTGTCCCTCAGTCTTCTCTTTCCTCTTTTACAATCAGCCCCAACGTTCTCCCTTTCTCATTTACTACTCTCTTCATCTAACTGTTTACCTGCTTCACCTCGCCCCACCTCTCTCTCTCTCTCTCTCTCTCTCTCGGGATGTGCCTTTAGTTAGCCCCGGCTTGATGAGCTCATTTAACTCAGAGGAGAGTCACAGTAATTTTCCTCCAGAGACGGCGACTCCTTTTTGCAGTTCTGAATATTCATGTGCAGCTCTGCCTCCTGCGCTCTCCATGGAAACGCAGCCTGCCAGCATGGTTGCATGCCAGGGGAACGAGGAGGATCGTCCGTCTCTGGGGGGGCAAGAATGCCTTGATCTGCTCATTAGGAGGAAAAACTAAAACCATATGCTGTATACACCATTAAGAGACAGGTGAATCCATGACAGTTAGGGATGAAACTCCTCGACGTACTTTATCTCCTGCAAATGAAGCGAATGAAGAACAGGCCACTGGGCACCGTTAGTGAATTCTTGCTATGCATGGGCTGTTGAAAATCAAAGCAACTTTTTTTTTTTCTTTTCTTTTCTTCATCACCAGAGCTTTTCCATCTCTTTTTAAGTGTTGCCTAGGAGATGGAAAGCCAGCTGGCTTATAAGAAAGAAAGGGAGACTGAAAAAAAAAAAAATGAGAGTTTCGTTCCTAGTCTCATCAGACCAGACGAGAGACGAGTGAACAAAAAATGATGTAAAATTTATAAAGTAAACTACATCTTGGAAATATGTTGCACAAGGACATTTGGCAGGAAACTTTATTGGCTTTTTGCCCTCATCTGTCCTCTAGCAACAGGACCAGCTGTGCTCTGTGATTCGGCTCACATCTCCTGGACTCCCACACACCGACTGTTCATATGCCCTCGAGCTAAATATTCCCTGTTCAGATCATATGCATTATAAATGAGAGAGATTTTCAGCCAAGCAGCCAAAGGAGAGAGGTAAAGGACAGGGTTTGGACAGAAGTACTGGTGACTGCTTTACAAGAGGGTCCACAAGTATACACGGTGCTGTTGAATTCTCAATTCTGATTGGCCAGAAGGTGTTGATTTATTTATAATATAATGGTTTAAGATCATGTACTCAAATTGCTTCTATAGATTTTTCAAATTGTATACGTTTTTTTTTTTTTTTTCTGTGACCTGTGATATGTAGAAATGTATGATGTTTGCAGGCTTGGGGAGTAACGGAATACATGTAATGGAGTTATATAATCAGGATAATGAATTTCACTTACTTAAAAAAAACAAAGTAATCAGATTACAGGTACATTTTGTAAAAAAAAATAATTATAAATAAAAAAAATATTGTCAAGAAAAATTTTTTTTTTCACATAAAAACCAAAGAAATGAATCGTTTGACAGAACACAATATAGACAGCTGTTTGATTATAGTTCTGGTTCTCTCTCGCCAGTCGTGGCTCACATGAGGAACTGAGACGCTTATGTTACTTTGACCGTACGTCCTCTTTTTCCCTGACGTGTCCTCTTTTTTGACCTTAAAAAGCGTCTAAATTTTGATAAAAATGTCCGGGATTCGGCTTTAGTTTCATTATGATGTGTTCATGGTCTAATACTGCATGATGTGTGCACATATTCGCATTGCTTTAACCCCTCTCTGTAACTCACACTGATTGGTTGATTATAAAAGACTTGCAGCAACTGTTTTTTTTTTATTCCATCGACATTCAACAGAATGAAGAAGAAAAAAAATGTAAACAACGTAGACACAGTGAAACCAACTTTATTTATTTACATTTACCTCCATGCAATTATGGGGGGAGGGGAACAAAACAGAATGGAAAAAGAAAAAAAGATGAAAAGAAAAACATACACTGAGGGGCAGTTCTCTGAGTGAAAACTCCTTCTTGAAGAGAGAGAGATCAAGTGCAAAAAGACCAGACTGGTTCAAGCTGACAAGAAGGCTATGGTAACTCAGATAACTACTCTTTACAACCATGGTGAGCAGAGCGGTAGCTCAGAAAGCATGACACATGATACCTTGATGGAAGATGGCCTTTCATTTCTAAACATTCTGTTATGAATGGAAAAAGGAGTTCAGTGTACATGGATCGTAAAAACGACATTTTCAGAAATACACGTGGATGTGGTCTGAGGTAGAAAAGGACTAAAATTTTAACAAGAACTTAATCAGGATGATGTTAAGACAGGAGTCCAACACGTACATCTGGCCAATGCATCTCTAAGTAAACTTCAGCTGACTGAGAACTACTTCACAGTTTTGACTGACCTTCTTGCCATCCAAACTTTTACTGCTTTCTCGGTATAAATTTTGCCCCATATCTGCCAAAATGATGGATTACGCACAGCCCTCGTTTCTGTGATAATACAAACATACACAAATTCTCCTGACTGGATGTACAGTAGGACATGGGCAGTGCTATTACCTGCAATGAATTATCAACCGACGGTGTCTTAAACAACATTTACATAATCTCCACGTGGAATCGTTTTTATGTTTCTGCCTAGAAAAAAAACCAACAACAACAACTAATCAGTAGTCTGTATTATATTCTCCTAGGCATGTTTTAATGTGAAGGTTCTCAGTATTATTGTTCGCTATGAGGACAGGAGCTGAGACATCTGGGCTATCAAAGGAACAAACTAGACATCCCATAATATTAAATGTAACTAGAAATGGATTTTAAAAAAATGGCATGTTGTTCTTAAGTAAATGGAAGTCTTTAGTGTAGGCAAATTGCTGTGGTATAAGAGGAACAAAACACTTCGGGGTCTGCTGTTATAGGAAAATAATCATCTTCGGGGTGGTCACAGTAACTTCGATTCACTTCATTCACCACCATTCATTCCATAAATAAAACCAAAGTGTCCATAGTGAGTGTCTATGTGACTCGCACCTTGTCTGGGCCTTGTGCCCGATGTCTCCTGGGATAGTCTCCAGGTTCCCCATGACCCTGAAAACGAGTAAGTGGTAGAAGATTGATGGATGTTTAATACTGCATGTACATATTTAATTCTAAAAAAAAAAAAAAAAAAGATGTTGAGGTGTTTTTCCGCTTTCGGAATGATGCAATTTGTCCATCATGAAAAGATCACAAAGTTTATAAGGAGTCATTGTTTCTCATTTCCCACTCATCATCAATCCCCGTCCCTCTCTCAGGCAGATCATTTGGTGATGGTCCAGTCTGACTCTGTTGTGGGGAATAAAATTAGAGCAGGTTGTAAATACACCACGTTGCATTCAGTCTGCAAATTGGTCTAACTCTTTTTTTTTTTTCTTCTCTCGTCACGTCTCAGCACTTTTATTAAGGCTCGTCCACAGCGTCGGAATGAAGACGATTTAATCGAATTACTCAATGGAAAGATCCCAGAAGCACATTGTCATACATTGTAAGATTCCACTAATTAAAAAAAAAAAAAAAAGAGAGAAGAGGTCGTCTTTTCAATATTTTTTCGGCGCCTCAAACCAAAGTCTCTTGCAGAAAAAAAAAAAAAAAACAACAAATAAACTATTGATGGGAAGTTTTTGCAGTCCCAGAATCATACATTACAGAGAAGCTCTTTTCATTACAAGCGCTAATCACAAGACGTTATAAACAGATAACAATGGCACTTTGTTGACTACAAAAAATAAAAATAAAACACTAAGCCTTAAAGCAGGATAATAATAATAATAATAATAATAATAATAATAATAATAATAATTCATCAGTGTTGAGATGAACCCACCTGTTCGTTGTTATTGTAGCACAGATTGTGAAAATAAATCTCCGCCATTTGGTCCATGTGTCTCCCTGATTCTGGCAACAAACAAAAATTAATAACTCAGCTGAGCGTGATGGCATTCACTTAGCTGATGAATTAATAAAAAATCCCAATCACTGGCTTTGCAAGGCCATATGTTTTGGCACTCAATCTTATTGCCAGTCTACGAAAACTCATAAAAGTCAATATACTAGGCGGAATTGTGACCAACACTGAAGGATGACTAAATACTTGGCAAAACTCAGTTCAATTCAATTAAATTTTACTCATAGCAGTTTTCAGAATGCATCCTCTGACAAAGCAGCTTTAGAGAGATCGGGACGTAGACTTGGATCCGTAATGAGCAAACCAGGGGCGACACTGATGAGGAGGTGTCTGAGAGGATTTTTATCTCCTGTACATTTTTACCGTTAATTCTAGCATGCTAACTGCATATGCTAACTAGCCTGCCAGGATTTCAGAGAGGATTTCTATCTTCCGTTCAGAAATGCTACAGTTTTCACTGCTAATTCTAGCTAGATATCTGTTAGAGATAAGGAACATACTCGACGGACAGGATTTCTGAGAGGATTTCCAATCGACGTTCCAGAATGTTTCCATTTTCACGGCTAATTCTAGCTAGTTGGCATGAGCAAATCTGAAAGAATTCCCCACATGATTTTTAAGTCACCTTCATCAATGATACAGTTTTCACTGCTAATTCTAGCTAGCTAACCTGTCAGTGTTCCGAACAAGATATGTTCAAAATGTTATAGTTTTCACTGCTAATTCTAGCTAGCTAACAGGAGCTTACATGGCAGGATTCCTGAGAGGATTTATTTATTTTTTAAGAAATATCAATGTATTTCTGATTATCAGCACTAATGGTGGCCAGCTAGCAATCATTTAGCTAACGTTAAAATGTTTATATACATTATATATATATATATATATATATATATATATATATATATATATATATATATATATTGTCGGGATCAGCCCAGGGGGCGAAGGCGTAGCACAAACACACGGGAGGCAGGTTGTAGTGCGAAGTGAGGAAAACCCAGGATTTATTGTCTTAAATCCGTAGTGGTGAGTGTGTGTGTGTGTGTTTGGGTGCGTGTCGCGTGTGGGGTGAAATGGGGGAAACCCGGCAGGGGGCGGGGCTGGCGTAGCTGCGTCCTCCGGGCGTGTCGGAATTCGGAAGAGCTGGAAGGAGCGGTTCCCGGTTTCTCGCCTCACCACTGTCCTCGTCGTGTCGCCGTCCGTCCGGGGCGGAGCCCTCTGTGAGCGGAGAGAGGGAGAGAGAGCGAGAGAGAGAGAGAGCGCGAAGGTTAGGTCCGTTTGCGCGGATTAGTGGTCGATGGCCACAGCGTTGCTTCATCCTCCTCCCGGCCCGGCCCCGGGGGGTGGCTCCACCCTGCAGTGACCTTCCGGTGGCGTTGGACCGGCGCGAGGCTGCCCCCTTGCCGGGGGGCAGTCGGAGGAGCGACCTCTCGCGTGCGTTACATTTTCTCTGGTAGTGCTATCCTGATATAGCTAACCTGGCAAGATCATGCTCAAGTCAGATTTATTTATTGTTTATTTATTTATTTATTGTTCTAAGGTTCAGCGCCAATGCTAGTCAGTTAGATTATCCTGGTGAGGGTTGTAGTCCATCTGGACCAAATCTCGGAAACACTGGCTGCGAGGCAGGAATACAACCTGGATGGGACACCAGTCCGTCATAGCATAAGTTACACACGCATTTAAACTATATGTTGGGGGAGTTTAGCATAGCCAGTCCACCTAATGGCATGTTTTTGGAGGTTGGGAGGAATTCAGGGAGAACGTCCAACGCGGCGTACAGACGGAAAGCCGAGATTGAACCAAGAGCCCTTGAGCTGTGAGGCGATAATGTGTAAAATCACGTACGGAATGAAATGACACATAGGAAAAATAATAAACGTATGAAACACAAGACATGAACTGTCAAAGCGTGTCTTTTCTTTTTAGTGTAGTTACTAGCTGTCTGTCTAATCTCTCCTTCCTATTTGTCTGTATGTGAGATATTTTAACTGGCCTGTTACATCCTTGTGATGACATACAGTATTAATTATCCCATCATCACCTTCTCCAGCGCTGCCAGATTGCCGTGAGGTCCAGAGAAAAGTCCACCCAAGCCCAGATGGTTCTGCAAAACTCCCTCGAAATTTGATGAAGGGCTTCTTTGATTAATCATCATGGCACGAAGAGGCGATTTTCTGCTGACTGCAGTTCGTCCCACAGCTGTCCACTCCTCAGCCTCCACACACGCCCTCAAGCAATTTACCGAGGTCTTAATTATTATTCTTCACATGGATCTGTTTGTACAACCGCATTCACTTTAAAACCTGACTAAAAACCATGAATGGAGAGAGTACAAACTTTTACTGAAAATAATGCATCGTGATGAAGTCGGGAACTTTCAAAGGATGTTGGAATGTATGTGCGGCAGCCTGGGAAATCCCTTCACATGTTGAAATGAGAACTTTTTACACAATGTGACATTTTGTTATTATCGTGTGTATAATATCTCAAACACAAGAAAAGTCCTCGTGCGGTTCTTGTATGATTAACGTGATTCATTCATTTTAACGTGATTTTATTTGATTTATTTGCATGTGATCTTTTTTTCTCACTTGGATGTGATTCGTATGATTTTAACACTGATTCACTGAATTTTTACAAACGATTGTTTACATGTGATTTTTAAAATGATTCATTAGTTTTTCCCAAATATTTATTTTTCACATGATTCATTCATTTATCACATGATTACATTTTTTACACTTTCTGTTTTCCTGTGATTTTTACACGATTCATTTTTCAGATGGGATTTAGTAAACATAATTCATTTATTTTCACATGATTTAAAAAACAATATATATATATATATATCTTCTTTTATTCTTTTATTTTACACATGATTCATTTATATTCACATGATTTTTACATAAATTTATTCTTCTCCATATGCTGTAGTATTTTAATTTTTTACACATGATTCACAACTTCGGGGGGTTTTATTTTATTTTATTTGAACATTTTCACATGCAGGAAATTTATCACATATCATTCAC
This sequence comes from Ameiurus melas, assembly GCA_012411365.1. NCBI lineage: Eukaryota > Metazoa > Chordata > Actinopteri > Siluriformes > Ictaluridae > Ameiurus > Ameiurus melas. Next base: position 25,245,598 of record CM022764.1, on the reverse strand, counting down.
GTATTGTGTTCATATGTGTGTAATTTCAGGACATAAAAAAATACATACATATATATATATATATATATATATATATATATATATATATATATATATATATATATATATATATATATATATATATATATATAAAATATATGAAATTATATATATATATATATATATATAGTACTTTCACATATTCACAGAATCCCATGCGAGCTGTGTGCTATTTGTCCGTAACTTTTTTTCGGATGCACAATTATAGAGCAGACGTAATATTCATTTGAGGCAGTAATGGATTACCATCGACCAAATATTATTGACCTCGTGCCTGGCCTTTATTTCCCCTGCTCTTCGTTTTTCATCCTCCGGCACAGTATGAAGCAAAGGAAGTGTGGCCATCAGTAATTATTATATGCTTGTGTATAACACACACACCACACACACACACACACACACACACACACAGACGTTACATTTATTTATTATTCACAATGATAAGCAGGCACAGAGGCAGGTTGGCTTCCGGACAAATGGGCAAAATGGTCCTTTGAGACGGTGAGAGGCGGCGAGTAAAAAATGATGAAAGGAATGGGAAAAACATAGAGAGATGCAAAAAATTTGTCACATCATGCATCGGACCCTTTTATTTTCTGTTACAGACTAAACACTTCATGAGTCCGTGGTCAGCTACATTACTCATTCTGTCCATTTCACCAAAGAAAGGGAAATAATCATAATAAGTATTCCTTGGTATCAGTTATAACTAAGGAGGAAAAAAATATGAGTGAGAGACGAAGGAAAGAACGCATCCAGCTATTCTTATCTGAATGTGAACCGCAGTAATGTGAACCAGTACATCTGGAGAGATATTATTATGTCTCAGCGGTGTGCTTCTGGACCATTCCTTTATTCTTCAGCACGTTTAAAAACCAACATCTCCATTGTTTTCGGAAATTGCGATAAAATTTGCATTGCTTACAATTTCAATTGTACAATTCACACTTGATGGCTATAAGTGTCTGTTTTCTCTGATTTCCCTCTTATTTCTGAAAATGTTATTCATTTTGATTACAGTATGCTGCCAGGTAGCATCTACACTTCCTTTAACCGGCCTGAGTCTAATATCTAAGCCGTAATCATATCTCTAACAGGATTTCTGTATATGGATATTTAAAACATGTTAATTAGGTGTTAATTACTGTATTATTACACCACAGTTCTGTTGAATTCTCCAATCAGAATGTGTTGATTATTTCAGTGCGCTAGTTCTAATACGGTATATTGTCATTTCAATAATAACAACAGAGACAGAGACACAGAGACTTGTATGAGAGGCACTAATGAACAGATTTTAAAGCATTCACAAAGAAATATGTGTGATCCTTAGTATGATGTTTTCTGTAAGAAGACCTCTACTGTATTTACCGTTTGTGGAAGGAGTCTCCAGTGTCAGTGTTTTCTAACAGTCAGCCAGTTTTCTGCCATGGTAAAGTCTTCAGGACAGAGGATGGGTTCTCAATAGCTATTTCAGACATGTGACTGTCCTGCTGTGATTTTTATCCCGTTTGGATCAATACCAAAGTCATCTGTGCGTTACAATAACAATTCAATATAAACCCTATATTTAGTTTATGTTATTGAACTGATCAAAAGCAGATCAATCGGAACCAACTTTACAAGCACGACTTGAGCAGAACGTTTCAGTGGTAAACTTGATGTCCTGAAGTGACAGCATAAAATGCGGTTTAAAAAAAAGTATTAATTAAAAATGTAAAAAAAAAAAATTATAGCGGCATTATGCTGATATTTCACATTTTGATGTAGACGTTTGCAGAATTAAGATCTGGACTTCACTCCAGTCAGGTTCTAGGCAGATCTGGTGCAGTGTTAGATAGACAGAATAAATCTCTTTGTGGGAGACTATGAGCTTTGTTACTTCGCAGACCGTATACATGCACAAACAGACACATTACACATTAAAGGAAAATGAAAACATTAAAAAGCATCACGTGACCCCTTTAAATTAAATCCAGTACAAATGTCACTGGTATCTCATCATGATCCTGGCCAAACTTCATAATTTCAAACTTCATTCAAACACTATCATAGTGTGTGTGTGTGTGTGTGTGTGTGTGTGTGTGTGTGTGTGTGTAATAACTGTGAGATACAAATGTAATGTGGCTTCAGTATTATAAGATTTCATGTGGGTGAAGAGCTGTTTTGAGATATAGAGCCTCAATGTTTTGACATTCCAGCCAACAGAATCAAAGGTTCTGTAATCTACATGAACATCCTACACTTAACAAAAGCCTACACATCGAGGCTACTTCACAGTTACAAAATCATAAATCTGGAAGTGAATTTTTGAACAGAGACCGGAAAGCATTTTAGAATGATTTATTTACTTATGTATTTATTTATTTATTTATTTTTGGATAACCATAGAGTATCCGATGAGCTCATATACGGTTTGGTTTTATATGGTTTGATCTAAATGTTGCTCACTAAGCAAATCCCTAAATCTGAATAACTTAGTACGAACCAACATCTTATGATATAACTCATTAAAGAACAATGTCTATTTATATTATAATATATTTACATACAGTATAATAAAATATTTCACCTCGTCAACATTGAAAGTATGTCCTATACATGACATTTCTACCTTAAAATTCCTTTAAGGTTTCAGACCACACGGTTACATATAGTATATATATGTATATTTATATTATATTTTTTTTTTTTTTTTTTTTTTTTATTATAATGTTCATAAGTGTTCATCCAGCTTTTCCCTTTATCTCAAGGCATGACAATGAGTGTTTTTGCTGTAAAACATCCACAATGCCATGCTAAGATACCAAGCTAAAATATCAAAAGACGAAGCACATACCTTGTTTTTGACATTCCACTCTTGACATTATGAAAGTTTAACATCAAAGGCACGCCTGTACAGAACAGCATGTATGTTTGTATTAAAAGGAACCCCGACTATGAAGACTTGTTTGGCTTATTAGATTAACGCTGACATCCTCTATATAAATATATTACATATTAAAACACTCTAGATGTCAGGTTTTATTTTTTGTAATAATAATAAAAATCCATCCACTCATAGGCCACCATTGCTGTTTGCCTCGCAATGCATTCTTGGTAGTAACATCAAATGGTGGCAATGGTCTCGATTCTCCATATCTTCAGCCCTTTCAATCTGAACCCGAGCGTAACATAAGCGGAGGAATACTTTACTCAAAGTGAAGACGATCAGAGAGGTGAGGAGGCGAGAGCGGGGCAAAATCCACGGTGTGTGTAGCAACTGCACGTCTATACCAACCGAGAGCATTTGTTGTTCAAGCTAAGCGAATGGATTAAACTATTGTTTTATGATGGAACGTGTTCTAATACGGATAATTTGAGATATTATCAGCCGTCTCGCCGTCATATACTTCATCCTATGTTTAACCATGTTATGAGCAAATCTATGCAGCTCCTCTGTGAATGAAGGTAGTCATATCTTTGGAAAGCCAAGATTCTTGTGATTCGATTGATATGACCCATTTTGAGGTTCAATCACAACAGCAGCTACAATCGACGTCACCGATATACAATCAAACACTTACGAAACAGAGGCAACTCACTTTCCACCGTACGGAGGCCCTAGAGCAGACCCAGGACCAGCTGGAGAGATTATAGCTCACAGTTGGCCTACATCTGGGAACCCCTAGAATGAGTTGAAATGTCTGGACGATGAATGAACATTTAACAATACAGTTATATTGTTAGGATATAACTGGATATAACATCCCAGGAACACTGGCATGAGAATATACCCTTTATGGGATGCAGTAGGAGATACAGTAGGAGAACCTCGCATCATCAAACCACCTACCTGCGTGTTTTTCAGAGGTCTTCTAAGCATATAGTGTGTGGCATATTCCATGTACCTTATTCCCTTCATTACGCATAGGAAAAATATCAAATCACATTCAGACGTTTCGATCGCTGCTTCTGCTCTATTCCGTCACGCTCTGTTCTATAGGAAGTCTATGTTGTGTATTCATCCTGCATGATGCCAGATAGAACCTTACTGAGGTTACAACATGCAGACGTTTCATCAGCACCTTCTCAGGGAGTTTTCCCCTCACCACCCTCACCTCTGGATTGTTCATTGGGAATCTAAATCTACATCCGGATTTCTGTAAAGCTACGTCGTGTCCGTAGTTAAAAGCACTAGCTATACAAATACAACTGAATTCACTTTTAGCATACGGCTGCTAATGATGATGATGCACGGGGTAACAGCAAAACATTTCCGCTCTAAATTGTAATTAAAAATGCAAAACCCGTATAGTGCACTTTAAAAATGTTTACAGCAGAATGTTGAATATAAGGGGTAATAACAGCAGCCACATCTCCTGCTCCTCTTAAAAAAAAAAGCACCATTGTTTTGTTTTTTTAGTCACGGCCCCAACCTTTAAAGTCAAGACAAAGAAATGTCAACATTGACATCAATGTAACAGTGACATTCCTAGTGGAAAGGAAAGCCGCATGTTTGTTTTATTACCGTCGGTCTGTGCTTTTATTTCATTTATTTATTTATTTTATCAGTCCACCGTGCATGTTTTATCACAGAGTGAGGCACGAGCTTCAGAAGTCTTTCTGATGTGCCATAGTGGAAGCATGAATCCAAACTCGAAGATGAAACTGAATGGGGACAGATAAACGTTACGCACTAATACAGTGATTTGATAATAACAGTAGTATTGTATTATTTGAGGATGGTCTTTTCATCTGGTTGTTTCATGGCTTTTTTGGTGTGTGTGTTTTTTTTTAAGCAGACCTCTAACATCAAGTTCAGTACCAGTATTGTTATTGTACGAGGATTCACCTCGATCCTCATAAAGCTGTGACTGAAGTGGTTAGGGAGTTCACCAGCAACCCCATGCTAGCACTATACACCCCCCGCCCCTTTTCTCTCAATTTGCCAATTCCCTCAATTCTCCACTGTCACCTAAAAGCTACCTACCAGGAAGGGTGAAGATCAGCATGTGTATCCAACATGAAGCTCAGCTTCCGCAACTTTTTGATACACGCTCCACTGTATTCCAAACACATAAGCTCACAGATGAGCAGTTAGTGATTGACAAGAGACGGCTCTCACCTAGAAAGCATGGCCGATTTTGCTCGCTAGGACTGGATGGATGACTGTGGCATTGGTGGGCCATGAATTGTGGATTTCCAGACAATAGATTTTTAATCAATTCAAGGAACAAATAGTGTATATATAAAAAACAGCTTTAAACGTGCAATCTAATCTTGTTCACATTAAATAAGCTGTTCCTAACCAGATCATAGTTTATGAATTTGTTGTCTTGGTAACAAGTCTGAAACCAGCTTTGAAGGTCAGACAAATCCATCGATTGTGTCAAATTGCCAACAATTACATCCTGTTAGCTCAGTAATCCACGTTCAAATAACAAATCCTGTTCGGTTTCTTATTTGCTTTTTATTTTATTGTATTTTTTTTTTTTTTAACGAGAAGTAAACAGACTTTGTCTACTGAACTTAGTCCTCATTCACCGTGTAAGGCTTAGATTCATGGCGTGCAGTTGGAGCCCACATTAATTTCCCACCTCCACCTTTCCAATGCAGATCAGCGGGAAACCATTTGAATATGCAGCTAATTAACAAATGTAGATGGAAGAAAGTGCATACATGCAGTAAAAAGCACTCTATATGATAATAAGTTGCATTTGTTGTCAGCACATTACACACTGAAGCAATCCTGAGGCGTGCTGTTGTTTCGGTGAGATAAACTCACCGGTGGAATGAGGACTTCCTTCGAAAGCTGATTTCGGTTTATGTCTCAGATCCTAAATTAGTAACCGGAGTCGCTAAACGCAGCCGAATCGTTCACTCAAGTAAAAGAGCGATTACTTTGTCTAAATAATAACTTTGGTAAAAGTGAACTCTGAAATGGATTGAAGCAGGAAAGGAAAACTACAGTTCAAGAAAGATTCGCAAAAGGACGAAATCAAACCGGGATTTTAGTTCCTTTAGATACCATGTTTTTCATCCGTACCGATACTGTACTAACAACTTAATATTAATCAATCAGGGACCTCATTGAACGTGTTATTTAGCTTTGTTCATGTTTTTTTTCTGATTTAAATAGAGGCCATATAAAGTGTGCATGTGAGTGTTTGTGCACTAGGCGAATTCTTTACAACATTAGCATCTAGCAAACTTCGGATCAGTCAGGGTTTCACTTCAAAAAAGCATTTAATGTTTTGATTTCATCCTGTTGGGATACCTGCTTGGCAATAATTGATAGCGGTTAATCATCGAGAACAACATGCTGGCGAATTTTCACTCAACTAGTTTTTTTTTTTTTTCCTTCTCCTTGCCTAGCCAGCATTTGCTCCTAGCGATGAACTAGCGATGAGTTTTATGTTTAAGTTGTTTCATCAGGTTCTGTGTATCGTATTAAGATACTGTAGTTTGTGTCATCTGTTCTTTAGCGTGACAATGTGCACTAGGATTATGTCACGTAGAATCATGGGGTATCGGACGTTAGTGTTGGAGCGTTTTTACAAGTATGAGTGAATGAGCACTGCATCGAGTCAATACCTGATGCCAGGATTGGTATCAATACAGAATACAGGATAGAAAGTGTATGTAGCAGGTTACAGTGATTGGTCTTGTCTTGTTGTCTCATCTGTTCTCATTGTTAGGAATTTAGATCAACTCTTTGAAGCCTCCTGATGCTAGCATGTCACTTTATTGTTTTATAAATATACCTATCCATCCATCTATCCATTACCGCACATCCTACACAGGGTTGCAAGGAGCTTGGAGCCTATCCCAGGGAACGCGGGGTACAAGTTTGGGCACACCCTGGACAGGGTGTGAACCCATGACAGGGCACCATCACACTATACACGATTTTGAAATGGCAAAAACGCATGTTTTTTGGACTGGGGAAGAAAACTGGAGTACCCAGAGGAAACCCCCAAAACTCACAAGAATGCGCAAGCGACACACACACAGGGGGGGGTGGGATTCGACCCCTCAACGCCATAGGTTTTATGAAACTTATAAAAATTAATTAATGAGATGTTTTAATTATTTATTAATCACTACTATAACTACTACTACAACTACAATTAATAATACTAGTACTACTACTACCATTAATGACAACAACAACAATAATAATAATAATAATAATAATAATAATAATAATAATAATAATAATAATAATAATAATTAAAACCCAAAGGTCTTTACACATATTCTACAAATATTCTATTTACACATATCTTTTGTCTTGTTCTCTGTGATTGTGGAAAAACACTGGCAAGATCATGCTGACTCTGAGAGAATTCTTTAATCGGCCCACTGGATTGTTTTGTCTCTAGTGTAATTCAAGAGGAACTGGCGTTTACTTAGCGAGGTGAATAAGTGTAGGAAATGGTCTCAGAGGATTCCTGCTCAATGGGAAAGTCTGATTGTACACACGTCTGCACTTGGCACAAGGAATCCAAGCAGTCTATAAGGCCAGTGTGTTGGAGGACATACATTGTACTGGATTCTATTGTTACTGAGAGTATGACTGCATGTCTGCAAGTAGCAATGTACCGATCACTGATGTTGATTTTTTTTTTTTTGTATAGTTATGCTAATACAGTGAATGAGTGGACACAGATGACGTTCCAGTATAAGGGAGTTTCAATCCATGGAGGATCCTACAGAAGCCAGAACGACATGTGACTAGCGCACTTGAATAAAACTGCTACTGTTTTCCTACTGGGAGCAGTCCTTGTATTCAGAGTCTGGTTACGCACCTGAAGCGGATTGTTTTGCGTTCTACATTCAGATTATTTCAATCGACTGTTCACGGCTCTGATGTTGCCAGATGTTTCCGCTGTGGAAACGGAGAGACAGGGCCTTTCAATAGCATCTTGACCACCACCTTTAAACACAAGTAGTTGCCTTTACGCTTGAAAAGAAAAATTCAATATTGTGGTTACATCGAACTCTTAGACAGTGGCACTGGATTTAATCCTGGATTTAATCCATTGCCAATATCAAGAAGAAAAATCCAAGGTAAGTTTTGACTACCTTGGATTTGAATACAGAGCATTTTCATTTTTAACTCCTCACCATGCCCACACGTCTAACCTCAGTATGGCCCTGTGTGTATAAAAGTTAGTTAAATGTATATATGACATACTAGTTTTGTTCAGATAATGTAGTGGAAATGTGGGTGTGGTCAAATGATGTTGGTGTACAACACAACCTACGGAGTGAAGGATTGAGAGATGGATGTACGTTGTGTGCTTGTGGCATTAATGCTTACTGTAGGTGCTGGAAGGTGCTGCAAATAATGTGATTTATTTTTATTTTTTTCTGTGAGACTGGCTGACTGTATAATTCAGTCACTGTTATTGCTAAAGAAGGTGTTACTCAGGGTTAAGGGCTTGGCCTTGAACTGGAACTCCATCTGCACCCCAGGCCTTCCTGTCTAACATCAATGCCTGCCCTCACTAGGCACTGCTCTTTATTCTGAATGGACAAATCCACACAGCCATTCCCCAAAAAAATCTAGTTGAAAGCCTACTCAGAAGAGCGGATGTTATTATAACAGGAAATGGGAATTAAATCGATTAACCACATACAGAACTGTGCAACCATTTTAGGCACCATATTTATTTTTTATTTAATTTGTACAAACTTTGATATATATATATATATATATATATATATATATAAAATATGACTTATCATATCAAGTCAGTACAAAAAACATTTTAGATTCCCATACATTAGTTTTGTAGCACAAAATTAAATGTTACAGAGAAATGTTTGAAAAATGTCATTAAAGAAAGCAGCATATTAGGTAAGAGACCACTTTTCAGACAAAAAAAACCACCACAAAATACAATAAAGGCTGCTGGGTTTTGCTGCAAAAAATAATAAGCGACTGCGACAGTCAAATGGCTGGTTCTGCGAGATGCTCAGTAAAACTTACCAGAGAAGTTTCTTATAAAACTGCACAAATTGTACCAGACTACTATTTTTAGTTTGTGTCACACCAAATATTGACTGTGTTTCATTTATTATAGTTTACTACTCTTTATGGTATTTTTTTAAATGTAGAAACCATTTAATTTCATTGTTTTGAAGGAATCTTTGCTCTACAGCATTTCTTTGCATGCACCTTAAATGTTTGCACCGTACTATATTTTGGTGATATAATGGCAGTGGGGCAATGGTGAGACAGTGGGGCAGTGTTGAGGCAGTGGTGAGTCAGTGGTTAAAGGCGATGGGTTACTGATCAGAAGGTCAGGAGTTCAGGCCCCAGCACTGCCAAGCTTACCCTTGGGCCCTTGGACAAGGCCCTTAACCTTCAACTGCTCAGTTGTATGAATGAGATAAACGTAAATCGCTCTGGATACAACGCTGTAAATGATGTAAATATAGTGTAACAGGGTAGTGGGATGAAGTTGTGTTACTGTTAGCACCCTGAAGTTTATTATTTTCTAATAACAGCGTGTCCTGAAGTGTTTTATGCCCTTTTATATCGCTTTGCAATCAGCAATTTGCCAACATCATGTGTTTTATCCATGTATTCAGTTCAATGTTGTGGAACAACAATGAGACAAGTTAATTCATGTTTTACATGATGTACATAAGTATGCATAAAATAAGACAAAAATGTAACCACTACTACAACGCACGGACTCCTTCCAAAAAGGTCAAATAAATGTCTCCTTACAGAACACGTAACATCAGTGATAATACGTCTTTTTTTAAAAGATGTTCTTTTTTTGAACGAACATATGATGCTTTTATTTGTATTTTTATTTAACACGTATGGACTGTCCATCTGCAAATTCACTGTTACTATGGAAATGATAACATGAGCTGTGATTTTTCAGCTGCACTACTGCCAGAGCCGCTGTTATAGACATTTTATCAGGTGACAAGGTGGTGGCAGTGAAGGAAGCTGTCAGTGTCATGTGTTGGATCACAAATGATGGCCATTGGTAGCCATTCGTTCAGTGATCTTCTCAGTGATCACCCAAGTTCTTAGCTTTTCCTCTGTCTGAGCCCGTCTCTCTCTCTCTCTCTCTCTCTCTCTCTCTCTCTCTCTCTCTCTCTCTCTCTCTCTCTCTCTCTCTCTCTCTCTCTCTCTCTTTTTAAAGCAATCTCTGAGTCTAATTCATCTTCTTGTCAGCTCAATCCTGCACTAACCCCAGTACTCATAAAGTGCCTCCCTGACATCTCTGCCCTATCTGTCATTTCATTAATGTGTCACTTGTCCCTGGAAATGTTCCTTCTGCTCTTGAAGTCAAAATTGTCACCCCCATTCTTAAGAAATCCTCCACTGTCCCTGCTTCATTGGGCATTTATCAGCATCTCATTCTCTGCTGTCGCTGAAGTATGCGAGATCTCCTGTTGTCTGAGGACTCCTCTCATTCATTCATTCATCTTTATGCTTGATTTATCCTATTCAGGTCATACGAAATCCGGGGTCTATCCCCATAACACTGGGCCCAAGGCAACAGAAATCACTCTGGCTGGGATGCCAATCCATTCCAGGGCTTCCATGTGATCAACTACCATCTACCAGATCTTTATCTTTATGTTATTCCAACCAGCATCTCAATTTCCGTTCTGCCCGTTATAACCAGACTTATGCTAGAACTGAGCAACATCTACCACTTTCTCGTTGCCACGAACAAAATTGTGTATGTGTAATATCACTGTATTGCACATGAACTCCAAATTTCTTTAACAAAACACATCAAAATTGATCCAAATCTTTGGCCAATTCCCTCTTCATTAGCATTCCTGATAAAACGTCACACAGTTGTTAACCCTATAATGCCGAACCTATCATAATTCATTGATAAATTTCTGAGGCGTCTACTTCGTCAACATCATCAAATCGTCCTGAAAAAGCTGTTGTATACAATTTGCTGCATGTTTTCTGCTCCCAGTTCGTTAATCTGCACTCTTCAGGAAGTTGGATAATGGGATAGTAAATCTAATATGGCCGCCTTCATGTTGTGAGGCACGTGTGTTTTCGTTTGGAAATCTTTGCTGATTTTGAAAAAAATAACAGTTGGGAGTTTCCTGCCTCATATGCTCATATTTCAAAAATGATTATTTACTGCAGTGAAGGAAATTAAGTTTTACTTAAAATGTTGCTATTTATTTTTGTATTAAAATCCTGCTGAAAACGTATCAAATGTGATACCACGGGGATAAAAGATAATCGATTAAGTAAATCTCTCAATTGTTGTTGTATTCCATTTCATGATTTATAGAGTTGTTATTCCCACCACAATAATAAAAAAAAACCACAGTGTTTACATTCAAATTTCTGCCACTTGAGATTTTTGTTCTGTTTTTGCTCAACTCCTCTTACTCTTAATTTATTCCTATATGATATTGGCCACAAATGTTTTCACACTTTCATTATAATTATTTAACAGAGCTTGTTTTTCAATCACACAATCAAGACTAATTATCCGTTGAGACAAAGCAAGACAAACATGCAGTATAAATCCTTTCTATGACACTCCTGTGAGTGTGACACATCATCAACTCACGCTTGAGGAGATCATATAAAGAGAAAACATACATCCTACCCATACGTAAACAAGAGATTTTGCGGGTGATGTCAGGACAGAACACCACAGCTCATCACTGAAATGCTTGCCATTGACTTTTTGTTGAAGGTACAAACTCAATGTGATGTGAAACTACATGATCATATATTCATTAGTTAGCCTCCATTCATTCACTTCACTTGCGAACCATACTTGCCATACATTGTTGCATTGTCATTAGTTACCATTTTTTAATCTACTTGTTTTGGCAACCAAAACGTGTGACTGGGCGGAACATTGGTGTGTGCATTTTCCGGAAAGCCTAGCAAATGAATTATAAGTTCATTTGTCCACATCTTATTGTATTGAAATATTAGAGTGCAGAGCCTGTGGAGATACCATAAAAGTACCATTTTGATTCATGCAGAGTGTGTGCATACTTAAAAATGCATAAAGGCATCATTATTTTTTATATTCATTATAGTATATTCTTATTTAACTTTGCAAATAACATGTCTTTCTGTTTGCTGCTGGCCATAAATGTATTCATTGTATTGTTTACACGCAACGCATTCATTTTTAATGAGGTGGACGGAAGGTATATGCCTTCAGAGACTTCACGATTTTTGAAAAGAAAAGCCTTCAGACACAGCTCTCTCTGCTTACTAACATCTCTCCGAGCTCCTGAGTGTGAATTGTTTTTGGAAGTGCCCATGCCAATGTGTGGTTTTATGCGGTGTGCAGCAGTGTGTATTTTTTTGTGAAAGTGAAGTTTGTTTGGTCCGCAGTGTGTAAGTTGACTCCAGCTGGGGAAGCCGTCACTGTGAGGAAACAAGGTTCAGAAATATTTTCTTAAAGGTAAACACTACAGTGTGTTTGGACAGCAGGAAAGATGTGCTTTTGGAGAAAACTTTGCTTTTTGCAGACCACTTCAGCAAAGGACACACACACACACACACACACACACACACACACACACACACACACACACGCATACACACACATGCCATTAAAAATGTTTTAAGGCTACGAAATGACTCTAATAGGCTGGATACTAGTCCTTAGAAATAAATGCATCTAGTTTCGTGTTGTGATGTTGCAGTGTGTTGGAGTACTGATGTATTCTGATGTATTTTGTATCATTTCACGATCAAAATGTTTAATTTCACTAAAATGACTGAATTTGCAAATTCACTGCTTAAAATGGAAAATTTGATCGAACGTATGATGGCAATCCTTAATGAATACACGACTATAAGAGAAATAAACCACTTTGGAGTGTGCCTTTAAAAGAAAATAATCAGTGGATTTATAAGCAACAGGTTGCCAGTAACAATTCGGAAGGACATTTAGAGATCCAAAGCTCAGATGGGAGAAGCTGTTTCAGCTCAAATGGACAACCACAGCCTGCGTTCACCATGATGTAAGAGTGGCAAGGCATATAAATCCCATTTGGAGTTTGCCAAAAGACATGGTGGAAACCAGAAAACAGAGACGGTTCACTGGTCTGATGAGAATGAATATTAACGTTGTGGCCTTGGCACAGAGTGTTGTATTTGGCAGAAACCCAAAGAGTATGGCCCTAAGAACAAATTCCCCACAGTGAGCACTGGTGGTGGTGGTAGTGTCATGTTGTGGGGATGCTTTTTTTTATCAGCAAGGAATGGGAAACTGGTCAGGGTTGAGGGCATGATGGATGGAGTGAAAAACAGGGCAATCCCAGTAGAAAACAATGTGCAACACAAGTGACATTGGGGTAGAGCTTCACCTTTCAACAGGACAACGACACTGCAGTGGTTCACAAGCAAGAATCTGGATGTATTAGAAAGGTCCAGTCAAAGTCCAGGCCTCAGCTCGGAGAATCTGCGGCAAGACTTGAAAATCGCTGGTCATCAAAGGTATCAATCCAAATTGACGGAAATTGAGTAATTATGCCAAGAACAATCCCAGACATTTTCCCAGTCGTAGTTGCAACCATCTGTGTTTCAACCAATTATTAACGCAGGGGGGTGAATACTTATATAACCAACAAATATCAGAATTTAAAAAAAAAAAAACGAATGGGGGGAGAGCTAATTCATGTTTTAAATTAGATTATTATTAAACATGTAGGACTGTGTGATGGGTGTGGAATCTGAACATTCTGTCAGTCTGTACACTATGAATGAAGCGGTTACTTTTAAAGCAGCTGCAGTTACACAATAAGTGTGTTGGAGTCTTTCATTTCCTCCATTTTCCCTTCTGCGGGTTAACCAGCATTAAAACAACTACGTGTGGTTAAGAAAAAAAACAGAAACAAATTCCCAGGCTGCCATTCACATGTATCCTTTGTAATATGCTGCCAATATCTATCACTGCTGAGTCTGTCCTGTGTTCCTCTGTACTCACACCAGCAATGAGGTTTCACCTTACATCACTCAAAGTGCTCACTCGTGGCCATTCTTACCCTGAGTTATTGAGATAGCTCAAACACGTCAATCCTATAGATAGTCCCACTGGTCATTACCAGCAGGCTTCACTTCGCTTTGTATAAAGCTAACTAAAGTTCAAGCATTACGTTGTGTGTAGCACTTGGCCAGCGCATTGCATCCAGAAAAGACACATGAACTTTAAATATGGAGCCACACATTTGAAATATCCACGGGTCATTTTTCACGCTTCACGATTTTTTCACATGTAGTGTATGCTTTTATTTTTTACTTCTTGTTGTTGTTGTTGTTGTTTTTCTTTTACGTGCTTCGTTATACTTTCACATTTGAATTTTAGACCATGAATTTTCCATGTGATTTTCTTCCATGTGATTCCTATACGCTTCATGTTTTGTATATTCTCAACATTTTTCCCACATGTTCTGTTCATTTATTTTCCTATGTGATTTTGTACACATGATTTGTTTACTGTAATTTCACGTGATTCTACATTTCACATTCTCACCCTCAGGGATTTCCCCCGAGCTCTGAGCACCGCACGCCGAAGCTGGATTTCCGGGTTATGTCTTCGTTTACGTTGCCATGTGTGTTTCTTTCCTGTCTCCGCCCCTGTACTTTCATTGCATGTTTCCCCTCATGTGTCATGATCAATCTCACGTGCTCCATGTTAAAGTAATGGTCAGTGTTTCGCATTACCACCAAGCCTTCATTCTGTGTTTGTTGTTCGATTCAATTCAATTTCAATTCAGTTTTATTTGTATAGCGTTTTTATTTTATTTTATAATAGACATTGTCTCAAAGCAGCTTTACAGAAATATATAAACACGGTATACAGATATTAAAGGTGCAAATGTATCCCAATCGAGCACGCCGGTGGCGACGGTCGGAGGAAAAACTCTCTAAGATGTTTTAAGAGGAAGGAACCTTGAGAGGAACCAGACTCAAAAGGGTAACAACAGATAGTGTGAAAACATTCATTATGGATTCATTCGAAGTCTGTTTGGCCTTAGACGCAGCTGTAGTCCCAGAAATCTGGAATTGGAGTAGATGAGAGAGGTAGAGGTAGGACATCCGAAACGGATCAGGCAGGTCCGGATCAGGATCAGGATCTCTAGTATCTCCATAAAATCGTGTGTGGAGAGAGAGAGAGAAAAGATTATTAGGACTGTGCTTAGGTTTATGATTTGTCCGCCTGCCTCTCCTGAAATTAAGCTTTCTACTGCATTTGCATCCATCTGCCTTTCATGACACTTATATTTTTTTACATTCTTCACATGCAAAATTTACACATCAAACATACAGGATTATGTCTTATGTTTTACACAATTCATTTATTTTCATGTGCAAAGTTTTAACCAATTATTATTCAATTTTTTCTCACGTGTATATTGCAACAGAGTGAAATTCTTTGCTTTACATTTCACAGACTGTTTGGAAGTTGGGGTCGAGAGTGCAGGTTCATGCCATGGTGGGGCCACGATACAGCACCTCAAGGGTCCAGCAGTGCTGGGGCTTGAACCCCTGACCTTCTGATTAGTAACCTTTCCAGAGTCTTAACTGGTGAGCCAACGGTGTAATTTTTACACAGGATTCCTGAATTTTCACATACAGTATGACTTTTAGTTATTTATATTTGTTACATGATTCATTTCTTTTTCCATGTGATATTTTGGTTTGTTTTCCACATGTGATTGTCGTGTATTTTGAATGACATCACATACGTTTAACAGTTTCAGGGAATAACATGTTGATACGCACTTTCACATATTTTTTGACCTGTGATCACATTTGACAGACATAATCACACGAATGTGTTGTGATTTAATTATTTCTTTCTTTTTTTGCAACGGGTAGTGCTCCAAATACACCAGACGTCTGTTCAGCAGGAAGCATGAATCACTCTTTACTCCTCCACAATTAACCTAAGACACAGAAACGACCTGAAACTTGCCAGTCAGTCATCCTCCACAGCCTGAGTAGAAGCAGCATGCCACTGCTGCATCCTGAGTGATTTGTTTTTTTAGGGGAGTGTGGAAGAGAAGTGGGTTATTCATAGCGTCCTCTGATTCTGAGCTCATGCTGGCACATGGGAGAGAGTTTATGCACAGTTTATAGACCTCAGCATGAAAAGCTCTCCATTCCTTCCTCTCTCTTACTGTTTTTCTACTGGCACTAATCTTCTGTGTTCATGGTGTTAATTGTAAAGGCACAGGAGGAGAAATTAACATCACTGAATTATGCACCGACTGGCTCCGAGCTTTTAGAGCTGATGTTCAAACAGTGCAGACATGAGGATAATGAGCCACATCCCAATCTTCCGCTCTTCTCGTCCTTCTTTGAAGCTGTTGATGCCCATTTTGACTTTGATCAGTGCTACATATTACCTGGCATCTTCTTCCCCCTCGCTTTTCACCACTCAGAAGCCACAGTTTGCGTCGTACCCTTCCACCTGCTCTTCCCTTTGCATGTCGTTCTTTTCCCGATGTACCAGATCCGTCATACCTTCTCTTTCACACTTGACTTTTAGGAGTTCTTCTCCTTTGACCCTTTAATTCTCTAATCCTACCTGGACTGTTATCAGCCGAGTAACTCTGCAGCTCAACGGTGAGGGAATAAGATGTCCCGACATGGCGCTTTACTGAGAATTTTCCAGAGGTTTGCTCGAATAAAGAATTTTTTTGTTTGTTTTGTTACTGAAGTCGAGCCTCTATCAGAAAGGTGCAAGCAATTACAACCAGAATCTGCCATGCATGACATTCGTGCTGGCTCTTATTGATAAATTTCCCAAACACATTTAAAAAAAAAAAAAAAAAAAAAAACTTTTTCAAATTGCTTACGCATTCATTAAAACTTCAGTCGTGCATGTTATATTCCCGTTAGAGTTCTGCTGGAGAAGGCAGAAACGTACAGACCTACACATACACGGGTTTTCTTTATCTCTCGGAGATTGAGACGGGAGATGCTTCTTCATGTGCTGCCAGCTGAATTTGAGAGAGAGTGTCATATTCACATATTCATACACTTTCACACGCTGTATTGTCATGATGCTCTCACACAAACAAACATAAGGTATTATTCACCACATGGCCCACTGCAGCTTTTTTCTCTTAATGGAGTTCAAATTAAAGTCTGTTTGCAGACACATACTCAGAATTACACTCTAAACTCAGCTGGTGAACTTTCCTTTCGCTATAAGACTTTGGGTTAAACGTTCTATAATTTCATCACATTACATTAAAGCATTTGGCAGACACCGTTATCCAGAGCAGATGAGGGTTAAGGACCTCAAGGGCCTAACAGTGGGAGCTTGGCAGTGCTGGGATTTGAACTCACGACCTTCTGATCAGTAGTCCAAGGTCTTAACCAATGAGCCACTAGACACATGCTGTTATAGGAAACTAATCAATGATGCAGTAGAGTGATTCCTACTGAAGTTTATTATAACACTTCCCAAAGTGGTTCACCCCAATTATATCACAGTTCTGTGACAGTGCTAACATATTTTAAAAAAAAAATGATTACAAATCACCGTCTTGTACTTTTTAACCATTTATAGCTAAGCATACAGTGCCTTGCGAAAGTATTCGGCCCCCTTGAACTTTTCAACCTTTTGCCACATTTCAGGCTTCAAACATAAAGATATAAAATTTTTATTTTTTTGTGAAGAATCACCAACAAGTGGGACACAATTGTGAAGTGGAACGAAATCTATTGGATATTTAAAACTTTTTTAACTAATAAAAAAATGAAAAGTGGGGCGTGCAAAATTATTCGTCCCCCTTGCGTTAATACTTTGTAGAGCCACCTTTTGCTGCGATTACAGCTGCAAGTCGCTTGGGGTATGTCTCTATCAGTTTTGCACATCGAGAGACTGAAATTCTTGCCCATTCTTTCTTGCAAAACAGCTCGAGCCCAGTGAGGTTGGATGGAGAGCGTTTGTGAACAGCAGTTTTCAGCTCTTTCCACAGATTCTCGATTGGATTCAGGTCTGGACTTTGACTTGGCCATTCTAACACCTGGATACTTTTATTTTTGAACCATTCCTTTGTAGATTTTGCTGTATGTTTGGGATCATTGTCTTGTTGGAAGATAAATCTCCGTCCCAGTTTCAGGTCTTTTGCAGACTCCAACAGGTTTTCATCCAGAATGGTCCTGTATTTGGCTGCATCCATCTTCCCCTCAATTTTAACCATCTTCCCTGTCCCTGCTGAAGAAAAGCAGGCCCAAACCATGATGCTGCCACCACCATGTTTGACAGTGGGGATGGTGTGTTGAGGGTGATGAGCTGTGTTGCTTATACGCCAAACATATCGTTTTGTATTGTGGGCAAAAAGTTCGATTTTGGTTTCATCTGACCAGAGCACCTTCTTCCACATGTTTGGTGTGTCTCCCAGGTGGCTTGTGGCAAACTTTAGATGAGACTTTTTATGGATATCTTTGAGAAATGGCTTTCTTCTTGCCACTCTTCCATAAAGGCCAGATTTGTGCAGTGTACGACTGATTGTTGTCCTATGGACAGACTCTCCCACCTCAGCTGTAGTTCTCTGCAGTTCATCCAGAGTGATCATGGGCCTCTTGGCTGCATCTCTGATCAGTCTTCTCCTTGTCTGAGCTGAAAGTTTAGAGGGACGGCCAGGTCTTGGTAGATTTGCAGTGGTCTGATACTCCTTCCATTTCAAAATGATCGCTTGCACAGTGCTCCTTGGGATGTTTAAAGCTTGGGAAATCTTTTTGTATCCAAATCCGGCTTTAACCTTCTCCACAACAGTATTACGGACCTGCCTGGTGTGTTCCTTGGTCTTCATGATGCTCTCTGCGCTTTCAACAGAACCCTGAGACTATCACAGAGCAGGTGCATTTATACAGAGACTTGATTACACACAGGTGGATTCTATTTATCACCATCAGTCATTTAGGACAACATTGGATCATTCAGAGATCCTCGCTGAACTTCTGGAGTGAGTTTGCTGCACTGAAAGTAAAGGAGCCGAATAATTTTGCACGCACCACTTTTCAGTTTTTTTTAGTTAAAAAAGTTTCAAAAATCCAATAGATTTCGTTCCACTTCACAATTGTGTCCCACTTGTTGGTGATTCTTCACAAAAAATTTAAAATTTTATATCTTTATGTTTGAAGCCTGAAATGTGACAAAAGGTTGAAAAGTTCAAGGGAGCCGAATACTTTCGCAAGGCACTGTATATAAACAAACTTTCACACCATCCCTTTTCTCTCTCTTGATGTTAATAAGACAAAAATAGGACTCTCCTGTGTTGGACAACCTCTGACTGTTATGAAGTGCTGACACTGTAGAATCCTTTATAACATAAATGTTAAATAAAATTGTCCTTAAAGAAAGCTTCAGCATACCAACAATTATGTTTTTTGTAATCAATTTATGTATCTGCCTTACAAGTTGTTACTATATAAACAGTCACTTATTATTAAATGTGAACGCTGTCAACCCACCCTTTCTGAATCTGAGGAGCCAGAAGGGGGAGCCAGCATACTAAAAACGGAGAACAGGATTATTGAGAAATCCTATAAAGAGTTGCTCAAACTGATCAATAGGGCTGTTGATAAACTAAAATTAGATTGAAGAGGAAGTGGCTCATGGCAGACTGGATAAGCGCTTTCTTCACAATGAAAATAAATCTCCATCATAACACAGAAAACTCCTCTTTTTCCAGAAGTGCATGACGAAATATCGAGATTTTGGGGAAAGCCGCACACCTGCCATGTTTACAATCCCATGACAGCAGATTATTCGGCCATTGTGGGGAATGAAAAGTATGGGTATTTTGCTATTCCGAAGGTGAAGGAGGCACTTGTGAGCTACCACTCTCCAGCTTGAGAGTGGGGATGGGGCTGGGCAGTGGCTTAGCTTCACTGGGCCACTGATTGTCTCTTTGTGCAACCAAGCAAATGGCCCATTACGGTAAGGCACCTATGGCTCAACCTCTCGATAAGAATAAAGTCTCCCTTCTGGACTCCCCTGTTGAACCTTCCAGCCTGTTCGGCAGTGCAGTTAATGCCATCGCCGACAGGTTTTCTGAGGTGAAACAGCAAAGAGTTGTTCAGCCAGTTCCTTCCCTGTCATGTCGAGTTCTCCCAGGCATCCACGAGCTGAGCCAGCTTAAATATGGTTCTCTGAGATAATAACCTGCTAAACGGCACTCCCCAGGAGATTCCCATTCGCAGGGATCTGTTGTCTCAATCCAACAGGTTGATTGATCACCCTCGGCTGGAACTATGGAAACTGTGGGTCTGGTCCCTGAGAGGCACCGGCTCATAGATTCTGGTCTCTCAACCAAAGTTGTAGAGACCTTTCTGTGGTCCTGGAAGGTCTGTCAGATACCTCATGTGAGCCCTTTTAGTCAGCCTCAAAGAAGCTTTTAACTCTAAAGTTATCTCTTCTGCTGACCCTGACATCACTCAAGTGTGTAGATCTACAAGCTCACTCGATTGCTCCTTCCTGCCTTGACTTTGCCCCTGGATTATCCAAGGCCTTCCTATATCGTAGGCCAGATTATATTCCTAATGTGCTAAATGTCCTAAATGTCTGCCACCCAGCCAGTAGTGTTGCAGGCTTTCTGCCCTCCGTTCCTTACACCGGGACAACAGAAATTGCACCTACTGTGTCCAGTAAGGGCTCTCTGTACTTACCTTCACTGTTCTGGCCAGGCCTTTCTTTAACTCAATGTTGCAGCAAGATCTAGCTTGCTCAAGCCTGATGTTGCAATCAAAATGGATGCATGAGTGAAGCCAGTCATCAACTCTGAATATGACCCCGAGTTCCTAAAAGATCTCTTCAGTGTTTTTGCATTATATAGGAAATCCAGCATTTGCTAACATTATAGGCATGACCCTGGTTAACAGAGATGGAGCTGTTATAATCATATTCTCTTCCTGATTTGCCATAGACACTTCAGAGAGCAGCCATGTTTTCCTGAGTATAAACACTGAGATGCATTTAGACTGAAAGTTGCGGTGATGGGCTGATGAATATGACAATATGACAACATTTCATTCCCATTCAGTCAAACCAATGAGGGATTATTACTTGCTTATCAAATTCTGAAAACCCAGAGAAGAGGAGCTTTTATAAAATGTATTAGTGCATTATTTCTCCGCTTATTTTTGGAATTGAAGCCAGTAGAGGTAGCCTTGCTACCTCTTGCTTGCTCTATTATCTCTCTTTTTTCTTTTCTACTGATCACTGGCAGTGACACGGCTAACTGGTTGTGAGGCAAATCCGCGTCTGTGTTGGAAAAGGGCAAATATTTGGCCCGACACTTGAGTGAGTTGAAATTGAGGTCTGGAGAACCGTCACTGTGGTAATGAATACAGCACTGCCTACTTCAATTAGAGCCAGTGCTCCAGACTGTGTGTGTTACAGAGCTTGGTGTATAGCTTGTAAATCCCTCTGTTGCATTTATAATAGAGTTAAAAGGGTGTGTGCACTCTCCAGAGTTTCTGACCCTCAAAGAAACCCTAGAGGTGAACTCACTTTTCTCCAGCGTAGTGATTTTACAGCCAAATATAAAGGACACGCTGACTTGTCCATGGCAAAATGTGTATACACTGGATTAAAAACAGACACTAGAACAATATAGAAAAAAAGTTAAGTAAGTTCTAGATGTTAAATTCTGTTTAAGGCCTAATGAGAGAATTCTGGAATTGCGTTAGTAATTCTGTGGCATTTTTGAAAGCTACCTGGGAGCATGCAAGAATACTAAACTCAACATCATTAAACTAGATTCATATCTACATCTAATACAGCATTGTTGGATTCTCATTTGTGATTGGTCAGAAGGTGTTGTGTAATTTTCTATAACGTTAGTGCAGCTCTAATTCAAATCACAGGTTTATATGAATGTGCTCATTCTAATATGTTATCGTTTCCATAGTGACTGCTCATACACAGGGACTGGTTTGGCAGATGCTCCATATAATCTAAGATTAAAGATGAATGGATTTTTTTAATTTATTTTTTTATGCATTGTTATACAACAAAGAATAACGTGATTGTTGTATGGTGAAGTTTACTGTATGAAGACATTTATTTGACATTTGTGGAAGGAGTCTCCAGTGTCAGCACTTTGTTATAGTAACAGGTAAAGCTGTAACTTCACATTTTCTGACATGGGAAAGTCTTCAGTGTTACTAATTTGCCCTCTTAGCACATTGTGCAGTTCGGAGCACAGTTGTGCTGATTTAGTGTTTTGTTTTAAGTTCACATCATTGACTACATTTACATCCACGTCAATATTCTGAAATGATTCTGACTTGGCAGTATTCTAATTAGTATTGAGTCATGTAAATGCTGCGATCGGATTTAGACAATTCAGATTTAGACAATATTCTGATTGCCAAATTTGGATTCGAGGCACCCTGGAATATGCCTGTTTTAATCAGATATTTGTTGCATGTAAACACCTTATTCAGATAATCCACTGAAAGATATATGTGAATGCTCAGTTCGTAAGGAATTGTGTGTGCTAGCAGATGCTTAGCTATAGGCTAGTTATTTAGGAAGAGTTACAACAACCATGTATACATACATGCCGTTTATAGTATATGCCTATACGCATATAAACACCATATTTGGAAAATGGCCGCAACCCGAATATAGACCTTAAACGGAATTTGATGTTCATGTAAACATAGCCATTGGTGTGTTTCCTGATTGTGTTAAGGTGTTCTCTGTTAAGTCCATGAATAGTTTGTCTACATACCGTATAGCCGGCTGTTTCTCAATTCAAAGAACGCAAAGAACGAACTTGCGTTCTTATGAAGAGCAGTCTTCCAGGCTACCTTGAAAGATTGAACTCGGAATGACAGGAGGACACAGAGAATTAAGATGTGCTGTTAGCTTCCTGTTGCGCAATGGACTGTCCCAGCACATTTCTAGAAGTGGGACAGGGTTCTCATCACTGCAGTGCTCACTAAGTAAAATGTCTCAGCTGGTTAATAGATTTACTGTTAACTGGCTGATTAAGCAAAAGTTAATGGAGCATATTTCACTGTAGTAAGCTCTCTGTTTGCTAAACTAAAAACTAAGCTAACAAGTTTACCGTTACTTCAGGATGGAAGCTAGTATAGTTTAATTAAAATACTTCTGAGAGATAAACTCAACTTTTCAACAAAATAGTATGTACAGCCCGTACTGTATGTATCAGAATCATAGATGCATATTTAGAAATTTTTAGATTACTGTCGTTAAAAGTACAGGTATTGGTCAGGCTTCCGTCATCCACTATTGCTTTGCCACAGTGACTTCTGGAACTTCAAGCGGGTTCGGTGTGGTCACGTCTGCATCGGTACTTGCATTCTTGAGTATTGGAAATGAACTTTGGTGATGGATGATGATGTAGAATGAGTTCACAAGTACGCAACATTGCGTAAGAATGCGTATTGAGAAACGGTCTTAGTCTCTTTGTAAGTCTTATTGTACCTTTTATACGATAAGCCCAAGCCGTGTTCTTTGCTTTTGTGTTTGCTGGTTTTGATCCTGCTCATATTTTCCATTTCAAATTATCGATTATCCTTGTGTGAAGTTACCTGCCTGTGTTCTCATCCCTGTAGCGAAAGACTATGACACTCACTCACCGCCCACAGTGTTCAGGACAGAGGATTTTACACAACATGACAAGCTGATTTTTTTGGGGTTTTTTTTGTCTTATTAATGTCAAGAGAAAAAAGAGTTGGTGAAGGAACACCTATTTACGCTATAACTTAAGTCTCTTTACTTATCACATATGATTTACACTAATCTACAAAATGTCTCACTCTTCCTAAATTTGTAAGTGGTTTAAAAGTTCTACATTTTTTTTTCCTTGTCCGACATCTTTGCAGACGAATCTGTGGCAGTCGAAGCTTCCTGTCAGATTACAGTTTCTTTTTACACGTTTTTCTCACACTGTTAAATGTTAGTACTCTCCAAACAGTGTGATATTTAGCCACTTTGATTACAATTCTCATCTTCAAAACATTGCCCGTCGCTTACTTTGCAGGAACAAATGCACTAATTGATCTCCCGTGATCACACTCTCAAATGCACATGCATTACTGTAGCTCTGCTAGCGTTGCTAATCTGAATGCATGGGAGTAATGTTTAGCAGATACCCTTATCCAGATAAATATCAGCTAAGCCTTGGTGTCATGTCATATTAACTGCTCGTTTCACCTGGCAAAAATCATGAGTCGCACTATACAGAGAGTAAAATGGTGAACCACAATATTTACTTGTTTAGCAGCTATGCTAAGTGCTAAGTGCTAGACAGTCAACAGTACTAACTAATTCCAAAGTTAATGGGTTCCCTGGCTTGTTAGCTTATTCAGTCACATTACATACAAAGCCTGCCAGAAAGTTCCACAGAGTGTCTTGTTGAGACCAGTTTTGAACTCGAGTGATATAGCTGAGGTTGAGGAACGGTCCAAGTTCAGGAGTTCTGTTCACACACACCTAGACTCTATTAGCACGCACACTATATAAGCACACTCACTGCACCAGCACATTGCGAAATATTTGCTTAGTTTGTGTGCTCAGCTGATGTACTACACCTTTGTATGATGCTTGCTATTTTGGTTTGAACCCTTATTTTTGCCTATGACTATTGAACATTGTCGTGTTCTTGAGATTTACCTCGTGATTTGAATTTGCTTACCATTGCCAATGATTTTAACAAAGATCATCTGCAATTATTACAATCTATTATTATTATTATTACAATCTATTCCAGACACATTACCTATAACCTGACACATTTCCTGTTTAGACCATGCCCACTAGTTAAAATATGAACAGATATTATGAACACTAAACACATAAATACCAATAGTGGAATTGTGTTACACCACTAAAGCAGTTGTCCACTTCACATCCATCCATCTTCAACCGCTTATTCCTTCTTCAGGGTCGCGGGGAACCTGGAGCCTATCCCAGGAGGCATCGGGCACAAGGTTCTAAGTAAAAATTTACTTGTATAGCACTTGTTCCCTAGACATTATTGTCCATTATATAAATTTATTCCTAATGAGCAAGCCAGAGGTGACAGTGGCAAGGAAAAAGGTGACCGTAGGAAGAAACCTTGAGCAGAACCAGGCTCATCTAGAATCAGAGCTCATCTGGGTGACACCAGCAATAATAAATCATCTCTCTTCTATAATTGTATACTACAGAGTCAAAACGCATTAATTGTTTCAACAAGGACTTGAGTATGAGTGTCATTTGATTTTTAACTAGACGTCTACTATTAAGAAAATGATGACAATTGATTTAATACCCCATTAATGTGTCAACTTTATTTACTTTATTTTCTGGATATGTTTCAGAGGTTTGTTTAACGAAAGCTATGCTACAGAAGCTCAGAATGCAATCACATGTTCAGTTGGTCCAGAAATGTCTCAGTGGTAAAGGATTTGAGATTTCAGCAGTGCAGAGATACCACTGTTTAAGTAAGAGTCTTTAACCTGTCTGTGCTAGGGGCATTGTATTATGGATGACCCTGCACTGACATGTGACTGACATGTGCCCAGGTGTAACCTGTTAAATTGACTGTTTAAACAACTAAGAGCTCCAAATGTCTACTCTTAGTTTGTGCCCTTTTCTTCACCTGTGAAGACTGCATATTAATTTCTTGATCTCAAAAAACAAAAGTGTTCTGTGTATAGCAAAAACTAAAGAATTGGGCCTGCTGTTCCAATACTTTCACTGAGGACTGTATATGCATATTGCCTTTCTTGTTTTTTTCTCATTCCTTCATTCTAAACTCAGAATAGTCTCTTCTCGGCGTTTCTACATCAGTGAAAGTCATTTAGCATTCTACTAAGAAATGCCTCCCAAAGCACTGATGTAGAAAGGAATGTGAGAAGTGTCTGAAGTATCTATTATCGTATAGATAGTATCTATCAGCCTTGAGTTGGTTTTCTCTTGTTGACATCACTGCCCTGGATTTAGCTAGTCACTCACTGCTGTCATGTTGTGGATGTTCATCTCCACACTTTGCTGTGTAGTTCATTATTTATTACTAACCCTTCCACTCTTTTCCTGCTAAGTCAGTTCCTCCCTCTGGGTTTTTTCATGTGAATATTCCACAATCCCTGCCAATTTGCTGATTAACAGAGTTTTGTGGCTAATGTGTTGCTTGCATGGTTGAGTGATTTTCCCTTGACATACTATTGACTGTTAATTACTGAGCATAGTAATTTAGCTTGATTTATGTTCATTTGGGTATTCCCTCCAAACAATGCATTTTTATCCTCTACACAAGTTACCCCCATAGTTCACTATATAAGTATTGAATGGAAACCCACAAATAACTATGCTCCAGGATTTGCATTCATGGAGCCAGGGCCTGAATCTCTGCAACAGATTAGATGGGCATTTGTGATGTGCTCATTGCCCCAGAATTGACCATGTCAAGGACACAGACAACCCCCGACTTGGACATTGACAATACGGTGGTGCATATGTCAACATGGAGTGCTCAGCTGGCAAGTTTGAATCTTTGCTCAATCAAATATTTTAACCAAGCCATTCAGTCTAAAATGATCACAAATGCTCAAGCCTGGTCATGATCAACAAAAACATAAAAAGCCCAGAAAGCAATGAGTTACTCTCTTAGACAACTTGGAAGTACATATGGGTTCATTGAAATCAATGATACAAGATCTGAGACTACTATGCTACCTGGAGACCAGTACTTCTCAACCAAACCCATGCTACATAGACACCAGTACTTCTCAACCGAACCCATGCCAAATGGAGACCAGTACTTCTCAACCGAACTCATGCTACATGGAGACCAGTACTTCTCAACTGAACCCATGTTACATGAAGACCAGTACTTCTCAACCGAACCAATGCTACATGGAGACCAGTACTTCTCAACCAAACCCATGCTACATAAAGACCAGTACTTCTCAACCGAACCCATGCTACATGGAGACCAGTACTTCTCAACCGAACTCCTGCTACATGGAGACCAGTACTTCTCAACTGAACCCATGTTACATGAAGACCAGTACTTCTCAACCGAACCAATGCTACATGGAGACCAGTACTTCTCAACCGAACCAATGCTACATGGAGACCAGTACTTCTCAACCGAGCCCATCTTAAGCTCAGTGGCTAGTCATCCTCCTCGCCCCATATTTAATGAGTGCTAGAATGGTATGTCTACAGCCACATCTGAGAAGTACTGTCCGTCTGATAATGACCTAACATTTGAAATGTCACTTTCAACCCCAGCTTTGGGAGCATCTGGGGTGGAGTCAGCCACCCAAAACCGTTCTAAATGAGTAGTGCCAGCAAGTCTAAAGATGGCTGTGGCCCCAGTAGGGTCAGATGGACCAATACAACCCACAAAAATGAATGCACTGCTTCACATGGCAACTGTTATGACAAGATTTGCTATGCCACAGTGAAATGTGTGCACTCTCCAGCTCACCCACACTCAAGCTCTGTGGCATGTGGTCTGGCTAATATGATACATCAGGTATAGGTTAGGTTTGTTTATATGCCTGCCTTTGATGGTTGTGTCAAGTTACTGCTGTTCTCACCAGACTAGCACTATGCCCAGAGGTGCAGTGCCCTAAAGCTGTGTCAACACACACATGACTCCCTGTAGAGGACTGATGATATTGCATCACATGTACCATTTACTGGTAATATTTTACCTATTCCACTGCTAGCATTGGAGCAGTCAGTTCAATCTACAGATGCTGATTGTTTTGTAAAGGAGGTGATTGAAACCACTCTCCTGGCAGAGTAGGTGCAGGAGGGAGGGTCCAAGTTTTGGAATCATGAAGCCAGCATAAGCAATTAGACTCTTCAAATGTCATCATCAGGATACCACACCACAGTTCTGTGTTCCAGCCCCTATAAGTGGCCCACTTTCTTCACACCACCTTTCACTTTTCCACACCTCAATAGAACCACCACTAAAGGGCACAGGCTTATAGCCTAAAACATACAGTGGCTCAGTGGATGGTGACTACATGAGTTTCATGTGTCCAGATGACAGTGCCCCAGGGGAAACAAGTCTGCCACCAGCCTCCAGCCTATTCAGGTTTCAAGACAGATCCCAATGATGGAGAGAGGTTGATCGAAAAGGTAATCACTGTTGTTGAGGAACCTCTGCAGCATAGAATCAAGGATTTGAGACTACTTAATCTGCTGTTCTTTAACAGCCGATGCTAACGCAATTTTCATTGCCCCAAATCATCTGGTCAGAACAGTAAAATGTTTACAGTCAGGAAATTAGCAACAATGTCAATATAGACCATGGCGACAGAGGTCAAAGCGATACAGTAAGTACTCAAGCTGCTCTTCTTGTCATCTTCACCTGATTGTGATCTTGTAAGAGTTTATTAATGGCTCCCGTGGGATTCCACTCAAGATCATGAAGCAAAGTTTCTCTCCACAAAGACAAATGCACTACCAAGATCCTGCACTGGGAAATGTTAGATATGTATTTACATTTATATTTACATTTATTCACTTGGCAGACGCTTTTATCCAAAGCGACTTACAAATAAGCAAAGCGATATATCAAGCAGAGAACAATACAAGTAGTGCTACTATACAAGATCCATTCATTGAATACCAAAGGAAGCAAAGTCCACAGAGTAGAGGTGTAAGTGCGTTGTTTATTTGTTTTTGTTTTTTTTGCTATGAGTTGGTTAGGTGTTCACGGAAGAGGTGGGTCTTTAGCAGTTTTTTGAAAATAGTGAGAGATTCTGGATTGAGATTGGAAGTGCATTCCACCACTGGGGAATGGTAAGCGTGAAGATAGTGAGAGATTCTGCAGTCCGGATTGAGATCGGAAGTGCATTCCACCACTGGGGAACGGTAAGCATGAAGGTTATGGAAAGGTACCTTACGCCACGCTGAGTGGGAACTACTAAACGTCGGTCGCTAGTCGATCGCAGATTACGAGAGGGAACGTAGGCCTTCAGGAGAGAGTTGAGGTAGGAGGGTGCTGTTCCTGACAAGGTCTTGTAGGTGAGCATCAAGGCCTTGAACTTGATACGGGCAGCTAAAGGAAGCTAGTGGAGGGAGATGAAGAAGGGTGTGACATGGGTTGTCTTGGGCTGGTTGAAGACAAGGCGCGCTGTAGCATTCTGAATCATCTGAAGGGGTTTGATGGAGCTGGCTGGGAGGCCTGAAAGCAGTGAGTTGCAGTAGTCCAGTTTAGAGATAACAAGAGCCTGGACTAGTATCTGTGTAGCATGTTTGTTGATGTAGGGTCGGATTTTCTTGATGTTGTACAGGATGAACCTACAGGACCTTGCAGTTGCTGAGATGTGGTCTGTAAAGGTCAAGCCGTCATCAAGAATCACCTCAAGGTTCCTGGCCGTCCTGGTTGGCATGAGTGTAAGTGAACTGAGCTGTACAGTGAAGTTCTGGTTGATTGAGGGATAGGCTGGGATGACAAGAAGCTCAGATTTTCCCAGGTTAAGCTTAAGATGGTGCTCATTCATCCAGACCGAGATGTCTGACAGGCAAGAAGAGATGCATGCAGAGACGGATGGATCATCAGGCTGGAAGGACAAATAGAGATGGGTGTCATCAGCATAGCAGTGACAGGAGAAGCCATGAGACTCAATCACCTGCCCGAGAGATGTAGTGTAGATAGAAAAGAGGAGTGGACTCAAAACTGACCCCTGTGGAACGCCAGTTGTGAGTTGCTGAGTTTCAGAAATACCTCCGCTCCATGATACCTTGAAGGATCTGTCAGAGAGATAGGACTCGACCCAGCGTAGAACCGTTCCAGTGATGCCCAGGTTGGAGAGAGTTGATAAGAGGATCTGATGGTTCACAGTGTCGAAAGCAGCAGAGAGGTCAAGTAGGATGTGGATAGATGATCTAGAGATCAAACCTTGTCTATATAATGCAGACAAGGAAAACAAGGAATCTAAAAAGGTTTGTCTGAGGCTTGCTTAATTAGATGCATGCATGAGGAAGTGTACCTCCCACTACATTTCTGAGATCTCCGCATGCTAAAAACTAGGGACCAGCACATCACTGTAATGAAGTAAGCATTAGCCTGTGAACTATGACAGGAAGCTAAGATGTATGCACCCCAATATCCAAGGAATAGGATGCCACTTAATACATACGTCAGGGATGGCTGAATTACTCAGCTGCCAGGAGAAACAGGCAAGTCTGGAATTAATTTCAGAGTGGACATTGAGAAAGTTGGCTACATATAACCACAGTATATCTTCTAAACACTTAAACTTTCAGCGTACTGGTAAGACGGTAAGGTCGCATCGCCCTCGCTCGTTCGAATTTCAGTGAATTTCTCATGAGATTAGGTTGTATTTGATGTAGAGATAATAATATAAATGAGTGCACAATCCAAGAATAACTATTTGAGGTCATGGAAGAGACTGATCTATATTCTACATAAGCCTGAATCATATATACAGTACACAACGCAAGTCTACAAAGCTTCCAAATTCTTTGCTATAATGTTATCATTTAATGATGCATGTAAGATTATGGTGTTATTTTAGCTTGACATCAGTGTTGGTGAAAACTGTTTTTTGATAGCTGACACCTGCTGAAATATGCATTTATAAATGCTTATATTGAATTATGACCTTTCTTATAAAGGACTTATGTACAGTGTCTTCCACTAGTTTTGGCACCCTTGGTAAATATAAGCAAAGAAGGCTGTGAAAGATTGTCTTCATTGTTTAACGAAAAATCACAAAAATACATTTTCAAACGAAACACAGGTTTATCCCCCCAAAAATATTTGTTAAATATAGGTGTGCAACAATTACTGGCAGCCTTTTAGTCAAGACTTTGTGCTACCTCCTTTTGCCAAGATAACAGCTCTGAGTTGAGCTCTGAAATAAGCTCATTTTTGTGTTGATTTTGATGCATGTTTTGGATCATTGTCCTGCTGGAAGATCCAACCACGGCCCATTTGAAGCTTTCTGGCAGAGGCAGTCAGGTTTTCATTTAATATCCGTTGATGTCTGATAGAGTCCATGATGCCATGTATCCTAACAAAACGTCCATGTGCTCTGGCAGAAAAACAGCCCCAAAACATTAAAGATCCACCTCCATATTTAATCGTGGGCATGAGGTACTTTTCCATATGACTACCTCTCTGTGTGCACCAAAACCACCTCTGGTATTTATTACCAAAAAGCTCTATTTGGGTTTGAGTTCCAGTAGTGTCTGGCAAACTGAAGACGCTCGAGTTAGTTTTTGGATGAGAGTAAAGGTTTTTTCATGAAATCCTTCCAAAGAATATGAAATCCTTCCATATATCCATTTTTCCTCACACTGACTGTGTGAGCTAACATGTGGCAGAGTTGAGAGACTGTCAGCCAATAAGACGCGTATTTTCCTGTAAATCCTGTCTGATTGGTCTTGCCTGCATTCACTGAAGATATAAAATTACAGGCGGTCTTCTTTTGCTGACATTCAGTTATGGCGTGACAAACTACATAGAAAAAAGATCTTCCGGGAAAAAACGTGATTTATTTAAAATATTTCTTAACGATAAATTTGCAATGCAATTAATGTCATTTTATTGACATCAGTAACTATAATCAAATGACATACATTTCAAATGTAATGTGTTTAATGCATTACTGCGTTCGCAGAAAAACTAATTGGATTACAGTAATACGTTACGTCGTAAGTTGCAACAACAACAAAAAAAAGGTACACGTAGGTACATTTTAAAGCCCCTTTTTAAAGACCTTTTATTTTTTTTGTCCTCCATGGCTGCTGTATAATCGCCTCCCGAGAGAAGGGTCCCAGGGTCGAGTTTGCTGTTAAAGGTTACAGAACTGCCATGTGTTTGCTTTTGTAACCAGCAGCCTCAAGGTGAGTGCCTGGTTTGTTCGTTTTTTTTTTTCACAGAGGGATCTAAAGTAAGAAACATGGCCATGTCTAACCTGTAGCCTTCAGCTAAGAGTGGCTACCTCTCAATCATACACTGACTGGATCATCTAATAGTTACCTAGTGTTTAAAGGACTGACGCCGGTGTGTGTAAAGTCTATGAAAGACCCCCCCAATCACAGGTTTATATTAATGCTCTTTTAGATATATGTTTATATATAATAAATGATCATTTCTATAGTAATAATTCATTCACAGGGACTTCAAGATACATGTTAGCTCTGTAAAGACATGTAACGTGTCTGTACAGACGGGCGTTTTATAATAAGAAGAGGAAAACACATCACAGCATCCTGTTATTATAGAATGATCGTATGAAAGAGATAAGACTTTGGGCTGGTAATTGTAACTCTGCTGTATATCAGGCAAGATCACACCAACCAGTCTTTCATTATTTTCCTATAACAACACGTCCCAAGCGATTTATTCCTTATATAATTTGCCATCAGTGATACTTTGATGATACATTCATGACCATTGGGATATTTCTGACCTCCAAGTGAAAAAAAAAAAAAAAAAAAAAATCAATTTGACCAGCTGTTCAACTCTTATAAAATTCGATACAATTATATCAACAATTATACATATATACAATTATATTACTCTGATACAATTCGACATGATACGTAGCCGTAATATTAGTCTATTATTATTATTATTATTATTATTATTATTATTATTATTATTATTATTATGAAACTGCTCAGCAGCGCAATCATAGTATTGTTTGCATAACAGTCCATACTGTTGGAAACGTGTCCCTAGGCGAGTTTATATTACATTTTGCATAATTGATATAAAGCTCAAATTGTGAGGGCTGAACGTGCTGTTAGAATTATGTCTGTTCCTTTTTTTGTTTTCCCTCTGTGGTACCGTAATAAACAATCAACTTTCTGTACAGCAGGAGTAATTAAAACAGCAGGAACAACACGCATATGCTTCTGGCAAATATAGTGCCACTAATTAACATTATCACTGGGTTGGAGAGTGGAGGAAAACTGGGCATATCCCTTAAAGGACAGTTAACAGAGTAAAAGTGAGTCGGTGATAATTATTTGACGTATTACAAGATAATTAAATCCCAGGCATTTTGTAATTAATTAGGATATTGTGTCTCATCCAAAGACTCCTTGTTCATCTCATTCAGATTTCTTCAAGATCCACATCAGCTCCTCTGAGGGAAGTCATCTGTGGGTTTGAAATGCACATGCACAGATCTGCACCTTACACTCGTAAGGGTAAAATCAGGTCATAGGTCTGGATTTCCATGGCCCTGTGTGATCTTTCATATTTTATATTAAAGATGTGACAAAAATGCCTCAGTGATAGCGCTTTGTCTTAAATATTAAATGCACTGAGATTCTGATTCCTAGAATTGCTTAGAGCTTTCAATTAACCGTAACGCTTAAAATATGTTACTACGGCAACATATTATATATATATATATATATATAGTTATAGTTATAAAAGTAGATCATGTGAGCATTCCGGAATTTTAGCACTCTTTTTTGCAATATTATTAGGGGAACTTTGCCATCTACACAGCTGTACATAGTACATAGGTACTCATTCAATATACCTTTAGAAATCTAAGAATCTTGTGGTTTGATATAATGATATAAACCGTTTAAAGATATAATCACAACAGCAGCTACAATCAACGTCTTTGTCAGACCACCAACATACAAACAAACACTAAAGGAATGGAGGCAACTCACCCTTGCAGCTCCATAGTAATCCACTGATCCATAACATCCCATCTTGTTACACTGCAAAGGTCCAAATAATATAATTATGTAAAAATATTTAGTGAAAAACACATTTTATATCTGTAAATCCCCTCAGACGTCTGCTTCATCATTCCAAATTATCTAAAAATAAATCACGTTTTTCTCCATATCTGTTCAGCGCACGAGTGAATGGCCCTTATCGGTAGATTTAAAAAATGGCCTCTTGGCATTGACCTATCGAATGACACCTTGTTTGAAACAATAGGAGCTTCCATGCCCTGTCCATAGCCTTCAAAATCCAATGAGAGTGTGTGCTAAAGAGAAACTCCTTCCCACATTCTTACGTGAATAGCGTGAGCCTGTTGTTACCGGTTGGTTTGAGGACTGGCCCATCGTATAGCCACTGAAATGCTGAAAAGAATGATATTTTAATTCATGGGTGTGTTTCAACACTTCAACGTAAAAATCTCTGCGTAAAGCTCTGTAAACAATGGCACAAAACGCACAATAAAGTGCGCAAAGATTTCAATTATAAATATACATATAAATATACATTTTGTAGATTGCTGGATATGTGATATGATGTTTATGAGAAAAATCAAGAGTAGCAGCCCTTTTAACCTAGCTATGTGTACATGGTTTCCAAGGGCCCGTTGGAGTCTCCAAAAGGTTTTGGTAAAAAAAATATAAAAAATTGTAAAAACGCATGGACATACCCTTAGAAAAACATTTTGGAATCTTTATTTTCTTTGGTATTGTTATCAAATTTTGGAGACACTTGGAGAAGGAAAGGCTGCATGTCGTGGTCCAGTTGTGTTTTCCAGCTAATAGCTCCCAGCTGTAGGC
>CM022764.1:25021051-25203551 GCA_012411365.1 Ameiurus melas | reverse complement strand
ATGTTTTTCCATTGTGATGTCACAAATCCCACCACATCCCATTGAGCCTTGGATAAATAAACGCTGTTTTTATACTGAGGAGAACGTATTAAACCATGTTTTAATGGTACAGTGACGGCTTATATGTCAAAGGACCAAGGAGCATTCGATTTCTCATGTCATGACCCCTTTAAATAATCTGAATTCAATCTGATCAATTTTCACCAATAAAAGAAACAAGTGCGGACAATGTGTCGATGAGTTACAGAAACATTTTGATTGTAAGATGTATTGGATTGGATATTGTAGCGGATAATGTCCATATATTATACACGTGTCCAAACACCAGATGTGTAAAACTGCAGGGTTATTCACATGTCAAGTCCATGTGAAATTTCTGTAAATACGTTTCAGCTCTAGTGCGGTGTGTGTGTGAGTGTGTGAGTGTGTGCGTGCATGTGCAGTTTCTAGGTAAAAATGAAGGGAGTCTATTGTTGTGTGCATTTCGGTTGGGTTTAAAGTTAGAGTTAAATACAGACTTTTAATGGTGTTTTCACACACTCGAACATTAAGCATGAGTGATGATGATGATGATGATGATGATGATGATGATGATGATGGTGGTGATGATGATGATGATGATAATGAAGGTATTTTTTAGAATGGTATTTATAGCAAACTTGCACTTCACTCAGCGTTTTTGAATTTTAATTATACTTTAATTACACCGCTGTTTTCCTTCAAGAGCACTTCGGGAAGGTGCATCAGCGGGGAATTAGTTCATTAACAAAGTTTTTATGATCATGCCACCCAAAAAATGTCTTCATCAAAAGAAATATAAATAAATACATACATAAATATTATGTATATTAATAATACATTTCTAAATATATTAAAATAATCTATTACTTTAAAGAAAATTTAAAATGTCTGTTATATTTTATGTATTGTTATATTTGATTATCACTTTTTTTTTTTATGAATGTATTCATTTCTTTTTATTATTCATAACTTCCCTCTTCACCTTCCCTCACCTTTCTTTCACTCCCTCGATCTCCTCTGTCTCTTGATCATACAATCTTCTCATTTCTTTTTCTGTTTCCTATTCTCTCCCTCAGAGATCTGCTGAGAGGTGAGAACTGTAACTTTGCTCTATCAATAGCTCGAGGCCTGCTACTTTGCTGCTTACCTACATTTTACACGACAAATGCTTTTGTGCATGATGTTTCTGCTGCACATTCTCCTCCTGGGCAACGAGATGTCTCAGCAGCGTTCAAACTTTTTGATTTGATTGAAAGGAACTTTGGATAATACACAAGCCCTTAGCAGCAGGTTTTCGTTTATCAGCTCTTCTTAAAATAATCCGATTTATTTCAGAAATAACGCACGACTCATCTCAAACCTTTAAAAAAAAAACAAAAATGATGAGATTTATGATGTGTTTACATTTTGACAGTAGACAGAAGACAAAACTTTGCGTACCCCGTGTTTTCTCCTCCGTCAAGAACATCCTGTAATGCTGCAGAATTCAGCAAGAAACATTTTATCACAAGTTCAGTTTCCACAACTTTTGCCGTCATAACCGCAGAAGTGGAATAAATGTTCACAAGGATGCCAGAGAATGCTAAAAGCTGATTGGTCAATAGCTGTTGAGTCATTTGATTTCAATTTATCCAGCTGCATTTCACAGATTTATATTAATGCGCTTGTTATAATGAGGTATTTTGTAAATACGCATGTATTTCTTGATATGGTGAAGCTTTCTGAGAGAAGACGTTTATCTAACGTTTTTGGAAGGAGGCCTCTAGTGTCAACGCTTTGTAACAGTCAAAGCTGGAACTTCAGGCTTTCCGACAAAGGAGGAGGAAGAGATATATCTGTTCGAACATCATTTTCAACAGGAACTCATTTGTTTCACAACATTACAAAAAGTGTGACGTGTTAGCATGTCAATTGAAAGCACTTCAAGGTGTGCGGTAATTGTAAAATAATCAACTTCTGGGTGATAACAGCAGCTCTGCTTCACGTTGGGCCGCATCACACCACCCCTCTGTTGATCTATTTACATTTATGCGAAAATTAGTTCCGCTCCATTAATCTGACTGGATGAGCGACGTTCCAAGAGTGCTTATATTTCCTGTAACGGCACTGGGATGTTGACACAATTGCACTTCCTCGTTCAAAATGTTCACCACAGTGGAGTTAGAGACACGGCAAACGATACTTTTCAGGAATGTAACTATTGGTTTAAAAGATGAAAGCTCATGAAAGCTCATCAGTTGAAGAGGGTAGTGGTGGCTTGGCGGGTAAAGGCTCTGTGTTACTGATCAGAAGGTCAAGCCCCAGCGCTGCCAATCTGCCACTGTTGGGCCCTTGAGCAAGGCCTTTAACCCTTTCTGCTGTAGAC
Source organism: Ameiurus melas (assembly GCA_012411365.1). NCBI lineage: Eukaryota > Metazoa > Chordata > Actinopteri > Siluriformes > Ictaluridae > Ameiurus > Ameiurus melas. The sequence goes on along the minus strand of CM022764.1, from coordinate 25,201,165 downwards.
CCTGCGCTCTGACCCCATCGTCCTGACATGTTGGGGTATGCGCAGTAAAGAATTTCACCCTGCTGTAATGTATATGTGACCAATAAACACTCATTATCATCATCATGAAGAAGTGAAGTCAATTTCACAGGAAGCCCCTTTAACAGGAATATACAAAACAAGCCAGCTAGCCAACATGAGTGGGATCTATTTCCACTAGCAAAAATAAATAGAACGTTTTGTCATATTTTGTCCGAAAATGTCACGTACTTGATCATAAGAATTTCATGTTTTTAGAACTGTCCTAGAAAAGCAATATCGCACCTACATATGGCGAATCACAGCGGTGAAGATATTCAGTATAACCGCACTCTTGCTCGTACGATATTGCTTAAATAACAGCATGTCCGGTAGTGTTTTATTCCTTACATAAGCGGTCCCCAACCTTTTTTGCGCCACGGACCGGTTTAATATCAGACAATATTTTCACGGGCCGGACCTTTAAGGTGTGGCGGATAAATACAACAAAATAAAATGATAGGACCGGCATAAAAACGGGGGTATTTTTAAAATATAATAATAAACCTGAATCCAATGCGAAATCGCAGCTTTATTAGCAGCGTCCTCGTAACATCCTCTCTCCCCCCTAACGCTCTCTGGTCTCTATGGTAAGGGTTTCAACGTATCACGTGACCGAGACAAGCGTCTTGACATGCGTCAAGAGTGAGTCGTAGAAGGATGGAACGGAGAGAATCCGCTCATTTTTCAGATCCAGATCATAAATAAAACGGAAATAATGTAAGTTATTTATTCTTTCTGTGCGGCCCGGTACCAAATGACCCGCGGACCGGTACCGGGGGTTGGGGACCACTGCCTTACACGATACATGGAATTAAATTAGATTCAAGCTAGTTCGTTTTATTTCTCCTAGACTAACCTGTATTTCGAGAACTATGCTAACATTTAACTAGGATAGGAAGCTTGCTAAACATGATTACTATTAACATAATGCAATTCAAAATTCAAGGTGATAAGGTGTTTGATTTGTTTCTAGTAGGTTTTGGCCATAGTTATTTTATTTCCGATGTTAGCTATGTGTATCGTGTTGCTGTTTACATCAGTTTTGTAATAAATACATGAATCAATGCCTCTGATGCAGAGTTTGATAAAACCATGAACTGGCAGTAAACAAGACTGACATTTAGATTAGAATCAAGGCAATCTTGTGATCAAATTCACCAGGTGTTACTCCCGTCTCATGGTATTGGCTTTCTTTCTTTTCTTTTTTTTTTTTGCTTTCACTAATCTTTTTTTTTTTAGCATGTAATCATCAGATGAGTCCTGTCACGCATCCTCCCTCATTCACCAGGAGAGAAAAAAAACAACAACAACAGAAAAACAACAGCCTGAATCTATCATGCATCTATCATTGCACTAATAGCAATTACCATGCAAATGTATTTGTGTTATGGGTTGTGTCTGATGCCTCAGACAATTTAATAATGAAACTGAGATGAATGCAAAAGGCAACCTTCAGACATATCAATCAACACAGGCTCTGAGTCCACAGTGAGGTTTATTTTAGAAGAAAACATGGTTCACTTGAGTTTATGGTCAAGTGCATGTGGAAAACCTTCAGTGCAAAATTGTGAATCATTCAAATCTATTCAGTCTGATTGGAATGGAAGCATGAATGGTTTGTTTTGAGTACACTTGAAGATGAATCGTTAAAATACATTTTAAAAAAGCACCGAGACTTCTAGGAACAGCAAACATGCACTTCATTCATCTTGGAACGAATCGGCTTGTTAATTATTCCGTTTCGAATAACTAATTACAGGCTAAATCTCAAAGAACCTTCATCTGTGGAGTTTGCTCAGCTGCTATGTGCACGACATGGTGAGCGGAACGTTTGCACTTTACACTGCAATTACATCACGAAAATTGTTCAGCCAGGATGACTCTGTTTGAGAAATTGAATTTGCTTGAAAAGATTACACCGTTTGTTATTGGTGGCAGGCTTAGGCTTTAAAGGTTTCAGCATCTATGCTAGGCAAAAAATGTTATATACCTGGCTGAGGCATAAACCCCCAAACTCAATGACATAGTATACTGGTTCCAATTGGTCAGGGAGCACAGCACCCTGACTAGGCAATAAAGGCAGAGTGCCTGTTACTAGGAAGTAGTGTACCTCGGTTAGCAGGCGTGATACACGGTTCCCTGGTATACATGGTATTCTTAGTGTGTGTTATAATAATGAATGAGCATACCGTACCATTGTATGGGATATCCTGGTATGGCCTGATATCCAGGGATGGCCAGGAGAAAGATAGAAATAAGTTAGAGTAATGTTATTCTCAGATTCAGGACAAGTATGTTGCTGATAGGCTGAGGAAGACCATCGTCCCATAGCTGTTAGCGTGCAAGCAGGGATAGCATGGACTGAGGTTGTAACTGCTCTGATGCGGACGGAGTGTGCTGTGTAGAGGTCAGGGGCAAGTTCGCAAGTTGGCCAAAGAGCTGGAGATGGTGAGTAAACCAACATCATGTCATGATGTTTCCTCAATAACGAACAGTGGCTCATTGGAATGAGTGTGTGTGTTGGTTTAGGTAGCAGACCATGGATGAAATAGGACAGAAAAAATAAATCAGTTTGGTTTATGGTTACAAAAACACCTACCCTTTCTTTATCTGCTTCCAAATGTTTGAGATAGATTTCAAAATAATTATGTTTTGGTAAAACATTTCAAATGTATACAAGATCCATTAATTGAGTTCCAGAAGAAGCAAAGTGCGCAGAGTAGAGGTGTAAGTGCAATTATTTATTTTTTTTATTTTATTTATAAATTTTTTCTGGGTTGGTTAGGTTTTCACAGAAGAGGTGGGTCTTTCGCTGTTTTTTTGAAGATGGTGAGAATTTCTGCGGTCCGGATTGATGTTGGAAGTTCCTTCCTCCACTGAGGAACAGTTAGTTTGAAGGTTCTTGAAAGGGACCTGACTAGGTACTACTAAGCGTCGGTCGCTAATCGATCGCAGGTTGCGTGAGGGAACGTAAGCCTTCAGGAGAGAGTTGAGGTAGGAGGGTCCTGTTCCAGACCAGGTCTTGTAGGTGAGCATCAAGGCCTTGAATTTGATACAGGTAGCTACAGGAAGCCAGTGGAGGGAGATGAAAAGGGGTGTGACATGGGTTCCCTTGGGCTGGTTGAAGACGAGGCGTGCTGCATCATTCATTCGCATAAGGTCCTAAGTAAAATACCATCCCTTCCCATTTGGCTTGCATAGAGGTGTATGTAGGAGATACTGTAGGGACGTCCATGCCCTGTGTGAGTAAAGAATCAATCACCGGTTGTATGTCTAACTCCTTTTCTGCTCATAGCTGACATTGCTTACAATAAATGGGTCAAGTAGTTTTGATCTTTGCAGCATAAGGGATTACCTACTTCATTAGTATGCTTTCATTAGTATACCATAAAGTTTTAGGCACCACCTCTAGGACTTTACCTAGTAGGTTGAAAGGAGAAGACAGAATAACAATAAATTTGTGATAAAACATGATATCAGGATCGTCAGGAGTTGTGACATGTCTGAGGGTGTGTTTTTGGACAGGTGACAGGAACCCCATCTATTCCGACAGAGTTAATGCTAGAGCTTGATAGTCTAACTTCGTACTGTCTACCAAACAAGGTGTAAGTGGCACCTCTGTCGACCATGAAAGGTAATGATTTACCCTCAACACAAAGGAAAGGTAGTGTGTTGTAATGTGAACTCAGTACAAGAGACAGCATAGAAAGGGTTCTTTCGGTCTGTGGGCATGCCTATTGGTTTTCTTACAATTCCCACTGGAGTAGGTTGGGATTCGACCCTGTGGCGACAGGGGCAGATTGTGGCTGATTGTTTTTCAAATCCCTATGCTTTTTACAGCACTCCCTTTCCCATTGACCAGGAGCATGACAGTGATGGCATTTACCTGGCCGTCTGCCTCTCATATTACGTTTATGTTGGTGTGAGGGGTGCGAGTATCACTTATCACAGTGTCGCATTAGTAGACCATCACAGGTCTCATTTTTTGTTTGACAGAGGTTTCAAAAGCCAAGTCGGATTCCATTTCCCTGAGGCATGTGGTGAAAGCTCAAGCTGTCATTATTTGCAGATTTTGTGTCGTAATTCTAATGGGTTGAGCACACTTTATTATTTTAGCGCATATTATTTAGACATGTGTTTATGAATAAAATGGAATGTTCTCTGGGTTAAAGGCACACAGGAATTGTTTTCCCGTTCACTCTGGGAGCAAATTGTAATGAGCTAGAGGATTCATGAGCCTGCGAGTAAAAGTTCCTCGGTGATATAATGCCCAAAGACCTTTAACAAAATTCAGCGAAAGTCTGAACTGAGCATATCTAGTCTCTGTTTAAGTGAATCAACAAAATAAGCAGGTTTATCTGTTGAAGACAAAGCATCACATATTGCCTTGATCTCCATAATACTAGGAGATTTCAATGTAAAACCTTTTCCTACCATTATGACAGGAGACATTGACATAGGTACAGTGACATAGGGATCAGAGCTAGAGCGGTGGGCTCTATTTGCTCAATAAACGTGGTAGATTTAGTCTTTTTTCTTTTTCTCCATCCACTGATTTGGTGTGATTTTGGACTGACCATTTCCACCCATAGTTGCAGCTTAATGTAATAATCAGAGCTTATCATTTAATAATCACAAGAGTATATCAGACAGTGTTGGTTATAATATTCAATCAGATAATGGGTATCAGATTCTTTGCCGAATCACGTGGTAACCTTTAAGCCTGTGAAAATACCCTGGACTAAAAAGAATTTGTCAAATCACGTATGCACAGCATCTCTAAATACTTTAAGATTTAACCGGATATCTATACAGAGGTAGAAAGAATTAAAATCATTCACTTAGCTCTGTCCCCGTTTCTGACACCAGGAAACTCTTAAGTACTTTGTCTTATATCAGTCACAGAACCAGAATTTGGACCCTGCTCTGGCTGATTTCTTCTCGTCTAGGCCCAGGAAGAAGTCACACAGACACCATTGTTCAATGAAAGCTTCTTAGTTTAATGATACAGAAAGCACAGTATATATACACACTGAAATATTGATAAGGAATGATAAATGTCAATTGGAACAGGTCACAGATCAAATCAAAAGATCTGCTACATAGGCTTGAGTGACATAAGACCTACAAGATGTCTAGTCTACCAGATAAGAGAAGACGAAGAAGAACCGAAAGAGAGGACAAAAGGCGGGTTGAATCAGAACACTCAAAACACCACATACCAAGAACACAAAACAATTTTTTATCTGGTACATCATGACACAATCTGCAGACCGTCACAACTGAGACACAGAGATCATTCCTATAACTTCTCAGGTACTCCTGAAGAAACCGTGGGAACAGCACAACTCAACGTTCTCCTAGGCAGGAATATGGAGACCTTGTTTGTTTGTGCGGTGCTGGTGAGCGTCGCTTGCAGATCGGGTTCAGGAGCAGCTAAAAAGGACGAAGGAACAGCTGTGTTCCCTTTCAAAGGGAACTTCAACATTGCATTTAGCATAACAGTATGGGAGAGCCTTGACCGGTATCTTAAGCTTGTGTAAAATCATGTCTCTGCCATGATCACGTGACGTGGCAGTTAAGCACGTCGCATGATATATATATATGGCACCACACCGGCAGCCTAATTATCTTCAGCGAGACTGCATGTCTGTGGTTTGTGTGACAAAGAAAAAGAAACGCTAAATTTCTACTCTGTATTTCTCAATATCTTTCAACTTTTCTATCCCTTTTTTAAGAAAAAGAGAGTGAAAGAATGGACGAGGGAAAATTCAGAAAGTGTGTTGCTCCCGTTTCATCACGGTAGGAAACAGACATGCTTTCTGCGTGAAGTGTTTGGGCGTAGAACATGCTACAGCAGCCCTCGAGGGGTCTGACTGTCAGCATTGTGAACGTTTCAGATTAGGGAACTACGCTCTTGGTTCGCTCTCTTCTCGTCCGAAGGGAGTTGGGTTTCAGAGCCCTGCGGATCTGGGCACTGAAATTCTTTCTCCCTCAGTTGAGAGGTCACAGTGTGCTAGTTGTGTCAGACAACACATCTGTGGTCTCATATATCAACCACCAGGGAGGGTTACGTTCACACCCTCTGTTCAGGCAGGCACAACTAATCCTCCTCTGGGCAGGGGGAAAGTTCTTGTCAGTGAGTGCAATGTACATTCTGGGCAGTGAGAATGTAGGAGCAGACATCCTGTCAAGGCAGGGGCTGAGGCCCGGGGGGTGAAGGCTCTATCCACAAGTGGTGGAGTCCATATGGCGGAGTTTCGGGCAAACGGAAGTGGATGCGTTTGCCTCCGAGGAGACACCACACTGCCCGCTGCCCTCACTCCTCCTGCTCCATTGGGGCTGGACGCCATGGTGCACATGTGGCCGAGGTCACGTCTATATGCTTTCCCCCGATTGCTTCAAGTTCTATCGAGAGTTCGCCAAGACCGTCCACATCTGCTGCTAGTAGCACGTTATTGGCCAGCTCAAATATGGTTCTCGGAGATAATGTCGCTGCTCGACGGCACTCCTTGGGAGATTCCCATTCACAGAGATCTACTGTCTCAAGCCGGACGGCTGATCTATCACCCTCGGCCAGAACTTTAGAAACTGTGGGTCTGACCCCTGAGGTCTTACACAAGCTTCAGATACCAGCCACGCGCACAAGGCGCTCCTATACTGTTATGCTAAATGCAACATCTTGTTCCCTTCTCAGGGAACAGGGTTATATGCGTAACCCCGACATTTGTTTCTGATTTTGCAGGGCTTAATCCTTATGCCCATGTTGGATTATGCACATCCCTGGTGTGTATAATCGGTGGCAAGAACTGGGTTGATAGGCTGAGACAGTGGCAAGAGGCATGTGACTGGGCTCTTGGTTGGTTAGAGACTTACATTGTGGAATGTTCGAGTAATGAGTGCTTTGTTTTAGTGGGGCAGTGGTGGGTTGCTGGTTTAAGCTCTGGGTTATTGATCAGAATATTGGGGGTTCAAGCCCCAGCACTGCAAAGCTGCCCTTGAGCAAGGCCCTTAACCCTCTCTGTTCCAGGGTCATGGCTGACCTTGCGCTCTGACCCCAACTTCCTAACATGCCGGGGTATGCGAAGAAACGTCCTTCACTGCACTGTAATGTATATTTGACCAAGAAAGTCTCATTATCATTAAATGTAGTTTTCCGTTCAGAAGGTCACGGCGTGGTGGAATAATCTCTGAATTCTAAAAAGCTTCCAAGAGCCAAAATAATTCCTCATGGCTGGCGTGGAGAGGAATCTAGATATTTTTTTTGCAAAGTGTGGACAGGATGTTTTTAAGTGGCTAGTCACGAATGTTTGAGGATTTTGCTGCTAAACAGGAACTGCTATCTTGGAGGTGGCGGTGCTTCGAATATTTAGTCTGCATCGTGGTGACTGGATTGTGTCTCGTCCATGAGGCCCAGAGAGAGCGGATGTTCTTCAGAATCAGAGAAGGTCATTGTTATGATGATCAAGGTAAAGGATATAACTATGTCTTTCATTCCCAGTAAATGAGTTGTGAGGCAATTATATCTGTGGTTTAGCAGATGTCTGTGTGACTGACTGGTGAGCATGAGTTTGGATGAGCATATATACACCATGGTTAATTGTTTGTGGGTGGAGTCAACTTATCAGCTAAGCATCAGCTGACACTGTTTAGCAACCATGTTCCGCCGTAACTTTCAATTTCATGAAACCCAGCCAAACGCTGTCTCCACATGAAGTATCCTGAGGCCATGAAGATTGTAGGTACTTACTACTTAAGAATGGCCTTACATTTCTTTAAGGAATCAGTCTAATAAAATTATAGGTAGAATAATATTCAAGGATTTAATTACTAGTAAAATAACTAACAATAATAAAATTATTATTCAACAATCCATACAATTTCTATACCATTTGCCTATCCCAGGGGACTCACAAGGCCCTGGACGAGGTGTCAACCCATCACAGGACATAACTGCACACACACTCACACAGTATGTGCAATTTTGAGCTGCCAACCAGCCTACAAAGCCTACATGTCTTTGGACTGGGGGATGATGAAGGAAGCCAGAGGAAGCCCCTCAAGCACAGGGAGAAAATATAAACTCCATGCACACATAGCAGAGGCAGGATTTGAACCCCCAACCCTGGAGGTGTATGACAAATGTGCTAATCACTAAGCCACTGTTCCCTCCATTAAATTATTATTAATTAAATACTTTGACAAATATCAATTTGGCACTAATCAAAAAGGCACTGGACTCCTAAGCCAGGGATTGTGGGTTCGAGTCCCATCTTTTTAGGTAGGTTAGCAGTGTCACATTGGAAATATCACATGAAGCCACCTCTTCCAAAAACATGGACTCTTTCGCAGGTGCACGGTGACATAGTGGTTAGCATGTTCGCCTCACGCCTCCTGGGTCGAGGGTTCGATTCCCACCATGGTGAGGTTTGCATGTTCTCTCTGTGGCAGTGTATGCATGTTCTCTCAGTGCTGTGGGAGTTTCCTCCGCCAGTCCAAAGACAGGTAGGCTGATTGGCGTATCCAAAATGTATAAATGGATGTATACTACTTTGTATTCAAAGTGTATGAACGGGTGTGTGAATTGTATTCAAAGTGTATGAACGGGTGTGTGAATTGTATTCAAAGTGTATGAACGGGTGTGTGAATTGTATTCAAAGTGTATGAACGGGTGTGTGAATTGTATTCAAAGTGTATGAACAGGTGTGTGAATTGTATTCAAAGTGATTGTGTGCTCCTTGTGCCTGATGCTCCCTTGGATAGGCTCCAGGTTTCCCCGTGACCCTGAAAAAGGATCAAGTGGTATAGAGGATGGAAAGTGTGTGTGTGTTGGAATACTATGTGACCACATAGGTGTGAAAAAAAACAATGGAAGCATTCCAATTCCCATTTCATCAACACACAAAGGAGTGAATCAAATACTAGAAAATTTGAACTGGAAGGTTTCCACACAACACGGGCATTAGGAACAGACCTTTAAATAACTGTTATGGATTTATTAGGAGTTCTAGCTTCAATTAATTAGCCACAGTATTCGAATAGGTGGATTAAAAAGTGAAATAATTGCTGAATCACACTAACACTGTTTATGGATGAATGTTATCAGCCCTGAATGTAATAAACTAGGTAGCTCATGGAGATGTGAAGAGAGAGAGAGAGAGAGAGAGAGATAAAAGCAGCACTTTGTAAGGGCCTAAAAGGTTACATATCATAAGAATCATCATATAATCAGGTCAAATTCATGTTACAAAATAATAAAACACTCTACTGGAGATAAAAAAACAAACTATATTTGGTATAGTTAACTAAGCCCAAACGCTCAGTCTCACTTTGAGTAAATCTTGCTTGTGCATGTCATATTGGCTGATTCGTGTGGTCCGAGATGCACTAGAGAAGAAGAGGAATGATCTGGCCTGTCAGAATTTTTGTGAATCTGTTCATTCTGGCAAAAATGTAAAAAATAAAAATGCCCTGTATGCCCCGAGTTTGCACATTCTCCCTGTGCTTCAGAGGCTTCCTCTGGGGACCCAGATTTCCTCTCCCAGTCTAAAGACATATGCTGTAGGCTGATTGGCATTTCTAAGTTGTCCATAGAGTGTGAATGTGTGTGATTGTGCCCTGCATTTGCTGGATAGGCTCCAGTCTGTGTAGGATAAGCGGTACAGATAATGGATGGATGGATGTATGGATGGTCCTATTGCACTCAAAGACTATGGGCTTTTCCACCAAGTTGTTTCTGCTGTATATTTTAGTCCACTCCCGACAGTGCTGAATAGAGAGAGACTGAGAAAACATCCCTTGGGGGTTTAATCACATGGCGGTGTCAGGTGGAGTCATCTTCCCCCTTCTTCACACGCTGGAAGGGTAAGCACAGACAGCCCTATGTGAGTAAAACAATAGGTATTACCCAGTATGTCATTCATGATGATGCGCCGCTATACGATCATCGATTCCAACTCAGTGAAAACAAAAACGCACTTTACTTATATCTATACAGAAGGGCTTTTCCAAAGTGAAATAAAACCTGCTCATCTACGTTAAGGTAACTAATATGACTAGCTAAACTAGTGTTTCTTTAAATGTTCAGCAACGCCAATGATTGGTTCTTCCTAAATAGGTTACTCAGGTCTCTGTCAGTATCAGTAATTCTAGAGGTACTGATAGTACTGATAATGTATTTGTACTCAGTGTGGGGAAAAAAATATCATATAATATCATATCTAGGGATCAATGCATCCCTAGTTTACAATGACAAATATTTGTGCCACGGTCAGGATTTATATGCCTTGGATCACAGCTCAGAGTTCAGCACATTCCCACACACCTGAGTCAGTGCATGAAGGAGCTGATAATTAGCTGATGTGTTACAGCAGGGACAGTCTCAACACTTCCCACCTTATTTCATGTAAATGTCAGACAGTTGATTTGTGGATGTGGATTCTTTATTTCTAGTCTGTCTGCCAGTGATACTGTTGGATTATACTTTTTTAGAGCTAAACAGAAGATGAAGAAAGTTTATTTATTATGACAATGGGATACTGTCCACTCAGTGCACTTCTACATGAACTGCTGCTCATGCTATGTCACAGGGAAGATGAACACTCAGGGTAAAGCAGTATCAGCCCTCATCTACGTACATGCGCTCATAGATGATTAGTTGGTTTAATGGTTGGTTAGATCAATGGTTGGTTAGTGCCATTATGATTGACAGGGCAGAGCATACTAAATCAAGCAACCTTGGACTCATGGAAGATCATCATCAGGATTCAATCTCCTGACAAAAGAGCAAACACTGTTCAGGTGCACCATTCAGCAGCACCAAATTGTTATTATTAAATAAAATAAAACTGTACATCTGCGATAGACTGGCACCCTGTCCAGGGTGTACCCCGCCTTGTGCCCGATGCCCCCTGGGATCGGCTCCAGGTTCCCCGCGACCCTGAAGAAGGAATAAGTGGTAGAAGATGGATGGATGGATGGATGGATGGATGGATGGATGGATGGATGGATAAAACTGTACATGCACTTCATTTTTTTTAATCATTTTTATGAAGGGTGCCAAGGATTTTGAAGTTCAATGTAAGTACACCAAACCTTGTTTGTTTTTTTTACTCTAGGTATTTCAGTATTCAATAAGACAATCCGTTTGAGCTGTGAACGGTTTCCATTTTTGTATTTAGATATTTTACAGCTGTGTGTGAGATATCTATATGCTGTTGCAGCAGTTTAATTTCAAGTTGTTATGCAGAGCCCAAGGGATCAGAGGAGGTTCCTTTCAAAATGATTAGCAGCATAAATTAGTGTGTAATCATCACTGACATTACTGACTTTATCAATGCCTGGCCAATTCCCAAATGGACCTATTTCTGAATATCACTGATGTCTCCTGTTCCTGCCGCCTGTTTATATCCTTTCTCAGAACATTCCTTCTGGACATTGCTGTACATTTTGGGGTCAGATGAGCTGTCTATGCCATTTTGACTCCACCCACTGATCACTGCTAGGGTCATGCCAACACTTACGGTTCATCAGCACCCAAATGTCAACCTCTTAGACAGTTTAAAGGTCACTAAACTACAGAAAATGTTGTTATTCTACAAATTAAGGAAACACGAATAGGGCTCTAAGAGGGTCAAAGGAAATGTGCCAGATATATTCGCTGCATATTCTAGTCTTCAGAAAATATATCTAGAAGCTTCTGTACCATGTTTTCTCTTCCTCTAGTGCAAGTAAGTTATTAGGATGAATGCTAATGATGGAGAGGTCAGACCTATGGGAAATTAGCTGTACACACGGTACTGTAGACTGGGACATCTAATTTGATTTAAAACATATGATCATATTAGGACATTTCCTACTTTATTATTTGTCAGCAGAATTAAATTCACAAGACTAATCATTCAAATATAAAAGAAAGCATGTTAAATGCACCCTATTCGTCTCATAGAGCAAAAGCAGGACATGGTCTTAGAAAAGTTTACTTCCTAACACTGATTGCATTGACATGGCGCCTGTAACCATAGACAATTTAGAACAAAAGTTAGTAGGTTAAAGAACTAATGGTATCACTAAAATGAAGGATTTTGTAATGTCCATTAAAAATCCCCTGATGTGAGTAAAATAGGTCAGGGTGTAAGAATACCTTTAAGCTACCGTAAGCTAAAACCTTCGTATAGAAACATTAGACCAGCAACTTCAGTGCTTTTTCCCTGGATTTCGGTCTTGATTATGTGCTTAACGAAGAGATGGGCCATACCACCACCTGGTTGCTAATACAGAAAAGAGTCTTGATGCATGTATAATGTGGACCTAGAGGGTGATGGTGGACCAGCATTAGCGTTTTAAATCTAATGTGGGCAGCTACAGGAACCCAGTGGAGGAAATGGTGTAAAAGTGTGAGGTGGGAGAACTTGAAAAAAAAATAAATAAATAAACAAATAAAAAGCTAAGCTGCATTCTGGATTTGTTGCAGAGGTCAAGTTGGCATGCAGGGGAGGATAATGGACTGAATAAGCACCTGTGGTCAAATGGAAGTTTCATTGAGTATAGGAGGAGGAGTTGTTGTTCAGCAGGGTGCCAGAGCCATTATCACTCTGCAGTTCTCGCCTTGTTTCTCAATGAAGCTAATCAGGGTTGAGCCTGGCCAGTGCCTGGCTGGGAAACCTCCTGGGTAAAACTTAGGTTGCTGGAGGAAGTGGTATTAGTAAGGCAATCAGGGGGTGCTCACCCTGTGGTCTATGTGGGGCCTAATGCCTCAGTGTAATGATGGGGACACTATACTGTAAAAACAGACATTACACCAAGGATCTGGCTCTCTGTGGTCATGAAAGAGCACTTATTGTAAAAGAGTAGGGGTATACTATATTGTAAAAAAGAACAACACAAGTGGAAGTCCTTGTGTGTGACTGAGGAAGTTCTTGTGTGTTGAAAGGCAGTTGTTTTGAAGGTCAGATTAAAAGATGGGGGGATGGGGGGATGGGGGGTCAGATCTTATACGAAGTTTCCTAAGGGACCAGATAGATGATGGCTTACAACAATTTGATGAGGAATATGGAGTCATATGATGAGATATTAACATAAGAAAGTGCAAGGGGTATGAAGTATCATGCCAGTTTCTCAAGATAACAGCATAAGAAGTGGACAAGGCCATCAGAGGCACTGAATTCTCTATAGTGATCTGGCTCTCAGTTAGCACGAGGAGTGGAGAGACTGAAAAATGTTAGTCAAAGATGGTTCATTAAGATGCACTGTGTCTCCAGTATATGAACCTGGGGATCAAGTATGACTCTCCACCAGAGACCTTCATCTTCGTCAAGGTGATCGTAAGTCAATGCCTTGATATGTCTGCCCTTTTAGAATCATCCGCTGCATTAATGAGATGACGTAGAGTAGAAAATAAACAGACATTATTGCATGTCAGCTAGTTTTCCTATCTCACTATTGATGCGTCTAGTTGCTGGTCCGCTAGATGAGCTATCACTAGCTGACACACCTGCACCATCTGTGGACCTTCAATGACCACCTGTAGTGGGGGGCAATGGAATAATGTGATAGCACCAGTTCTGCTCACTTCTGCTAAAGCAACAGAGCTACTGTATCTTTGCTCCAATCCATAGTCAGCTGACAAACTCCACACTCTAAAAAATATTGGGTTAAGAACAACCCAAAGTGAGTTATTTCTAGACCAACATTTGGGTAAATATAGGACAGAACACATTTTGGGATAAACTACCTCGTCATGTTTGGTTGTTAATTTTAACCCAGCAAATGGGATGTTTTTTAACCCAAAGGATGGTTTCATTTTTTACAAAATGCTGGGTTAATTTTATTTCATAAGTGGGTTAATATTTTCAGGGTTATTTTCACCCTTTGAAAATGTCAAATATACAGCATTATAAATAAATATGTCACCATGGTATTTCCTTTATTTATACACAAGAAGGTGTTCTGAAATATATTTCTACAGCTGCTAAAGTGGTGTTTATCAAACCCTTTCAGATGATTGAGAATGCAGCAGCACGCCTCATCTCCAACCAGCCCAAAAGAACTCATGTCACACCCCTCTTCATCTCCCTCCACTAACTTCCTGTAGCCTTGTCTGGAACTAACCTCAAGACCTTGTCTGGAACAGCACCCTCCTCCCGCAAAACTCTCCTTGAGGTTTACATTCCCTCACTTAGTTAGCTAAGTTCCGTTAGTCACTGACTGTCTGCACCTGTTACCCAGCATTAACATTCACCAAATAAACACGGCCCTAAAACATCCTCCTAATGTTAATTCCTATAGCAACACTTGCTAAATGTAAGTAACATTAACCCACTCTCTGTAATGCATCACTGTGAGTAGCTATAATTCCAAGTTATTGTTAATTCTCAAAAAGGGAATGGGAATGTCTAACTTTACCACAAGCTGTAGGTCAAAGTAAAGTTACCAGCTCAGGTGAGTGTCTAGGTTAGCATCACTCATCCCTACTGTGATTGGTGACAACATCCAGCTAGCTAACCTTAACTCAGAGACTCAGATACGATGAAGACCCAGAGAATTATAGAATAATCTCAGTCCATATTTCACAGCCTAGTAGTGTAACTCCACCCCCGTGGAAGCAGTACATGATGTTCACTGTTGAAGCCGATAGCGATAGGTGAAGTTAATTATCACTCGCTGAGTTACTATTTTATGATGAATACATTTTCGAGAGCTCCCTGCCTAAATATCACAAACTCGGCCAGGCATTTTTAACACTAAATAATGATGAATGCTAACTTACCTGTGGTCATTTGGTTTCCTCGCCTCAGGACTCTCAAACATTCACCTTGAGGCAAATTCAGAGTCGGATGATGACACTGGCAGCGCAGTTCACAATAACTGAACACATCTTGTGTTGGTCACTCAAGTGAAATTGTAAAAATCAATTATTTAAATGACCCAAAAGGCATCATTAATTCATGCACAGCAGAACTAAACAAAAAAGAAAAGTATATCTCTGATTTTAGGTTTGGCTTTTGGTTTAGGAGTTTCTGTTGACATGTCATAATAAATAAATAAGACAAGCAGCCAAAACATGATCTAGAGGACAAACTGTTCTTGACAGTCCTTCGTCCAACAAACGGCAGTGAAGACAAAACATTAGGCAAAATTCCCAGAAAGAAACAGGAAGCCAGCAAAGTCTTTGCAACGGAGTGTTAAACATGGATAATATTTTTGTCTCCACCAAATGGAGGGATTATGTTGTTTTTTGTTTTTTTAAAATATTGATATTCCTATATGATTCAAGTAATGATGCTAATACTGTACAATCATATTAAAAAGCTAAATCTGTGCCTTAGCTACATAGTCATTGCTTCATTTTGACTGTGTTGAGGTTCATACTTAAAAACAATGTATATAATGTGTCAATGATTATTTTATTTTTACTGAAGGACAGCAGTAATTTGATTTAGCGAGTCCTTTTAATGAGTCGCAAAAATGAATAGTTACTGTATATGAACTTTCAAAGAGTTTATGTTTTGCAGTAGAGGCCTAATTTCAAACAAGCTGACAACGGGTCCTTTAATGAGGAAATAAATAAACAAGGAAATAAATGAATAAATACATACTCAAATCATGATTTATTATTACATCCAAATGATACCTCCTTTGACACATATGCCTTTGCATTTAGCACCGAATCAGGTTTCCCCTTCTGCATGACAGTTAGTGAGCTATTGAACATCTTCCGTTTAATTGAAATAAATGTAAATAACAGTCGAGCTCAAATGTTTTTTTTTGTCCGTTTTCCATGCTTCATTTATTCTGAAGGATAATGATGAATATAAAATGTGTTTGCTTTGCGAGCGCTAGAACCCCTGCTGCACTGATGTTTCCCAGACGGTGCTGCTTTATTAATTCTGCACACAAAAGCAATCCATCACTGTTCCTTCAATCTGGAGAGAACAAAATGTCAGACTATCAGAGGAAAGATGTGTGACAGAGGAACGGGTGGCGTTGGTTTGGTTCTTTCACCCCCCCATTCCCAGGATCACTGAGGAGATTATAGAGATGTTAATAACTTTAAGCACATTTGAACAGATCGTGTTAAATTTTTGGTGCCACTGATTTCGTACAGTTTTAAGATTGCGATGTGACTGTGATGTGTAATGCAATGTATATATTTCAAATGTGGTCATGTGTTGTTGTTGTTTTTTTCACATAGAATTGCGTGAGTAAAACGTGGAAAAATAGGATAGTTTGAGGTTACGCCTTGAAATGGCACACAAACGTGTGACATTGTGTAAATAATGCGATAAATGAAACCAATTTTTAAAAACATACATGAATCATGTGTAAAAACAGAAAAAAATAAACAAACCATGTAAATATTATGTGAAAAGGAGTTATATGTAAAATAATAATAATAATAATAATAATAATAATAATAATAATAATAATAATAATAATAATAATAATGAATGCGTTAAAATTAGTATGTAAAAAATCGTTTAAAAAATCAGTTGTGAAAAGAAATTCATTATGTGGAGAAAAAAAATCACATGAAAATGGATGAATGATGTATTCGAATTAACATGTAAAATAAATAATTTGTAAAAAAAAATAATAATAATAAAATAATAAATAATAAATCACGTGAACACAAATTATTCATGTGTAAAAATCAAATGTGAAAATAATAAAAAAAAAAATGTGTCAAAATAACATCCGATTAAATGAACCATGGAAAAATCACGTGAGTATAAAACAGTCGTGTGTAAAAATCAGTACAAACAAATCGTGTAAACAAATCGTCTGAAAAGAAATGTAAAAATATATATATATATGTGAAAAATGTATTTGACCCCTCTGGAAAACATATCTTAGTACTTGGTAATGACTTAGTAATTACTTTTCATTTTCAATGCCCTGGCTGAGGGAAGGAGGTTCTCACCCAAGATTTGACGGTACATGGCCCCGTCCATCGTCCCTTTGATGCGGTGAAGTTGTCCTGTCCCCTTAGCAGAAAAACACCCCCAAAGCATAATGTTTCCACCTCCATGTGTGACGGTGTGGATGGTGTTATTGGGGTCATAGGCAGCATTCCTCCTCCTCCAAACACGGCGATTTGAGTTGATGCCAAAGAGCTCCATTTTGGTCTCATCTGACCACAACACTTTCACCCAGTTGTCCTCTGGTCAATTCTTTGTTAGTGGGCAAACGTACAAAATCCGCAAGGGATCAAATACTTTTTTCCCTCACTGTATAAGCACAGGATACGGATTTTAAGTGTGTGAATTTATCCCTGTAGTGGCGACGGTGGCGAGGAAAATCTCCCTATTATATTTCTAAGATAAGAAATATAATCTCACTACATGATGCAGGAATTAGTTCAGCAGGTACATGTGCTTTACTAATCAATTGAGAAACTGCAGATGCGCTGTGAAACATGCATCACGAGTGCTGATCGAGCGCTGCTCTTTCATTGAACTCAGCTGATTTCATCGCTGAACGCTGTTTGATCTCGGCAAAAGCGTCAAGTCGTCACTTTTAGAAGATGAATTCTGCTGATTTTGTGAAAGAATTTCTCAGTAGCTTTGACGCAAAGCAAGAAATAACGAGGCAAGGGAACAAGATATACAGTACACAACCTGAGTAGCAGAGAGCAACGGACAACAATGACCACAACAGGCAAACGCTAGACCGTGACTGAGGTGCGAGGTGAGACTTAAATGCATGTGCTCGTTAACGGAAAAACGTCACACAGGTACAAAAAAAACAGGCACGTGACATATTCTAGTGAGGTGCATAGTCCAAAAATGTAGGAAAAATGAGTACAGGCTTATTAAGATTAATACATGAATATAAAGACAAGAGGAGTCATTAAATGCTAGGAAAAAAGTGTGAAAGATGGTAAAGCTGGGGTTTGTTGGAATCAGCAGGATGCTGTGTGGGAGTTGTTGTTGTTGTTGTTGTTGTTGTTGTTGTTGTTGTTGTTGTTGTTGTTGTTTTGGACAAACCAAAAAAAAAAAAAACTAAGACGATTGTATAAAACCAACACGATACAAGTAAACTAAACCAAACAGATGATAAACTTCAACAAATATGCAGTATACAAAGTCAAAATATAAATGAAACCAAACGCGAAGAAGCAAAGCTTTTTTTTTTTTCATGTTTCATTTTTATTGAACATTTCTGCTGAACATTTCTACAGAACATTTCTACAATTTTTGCTAAACCAGTTCTGCTAAACATTTTTGCGTTTCTTTCTTATTAAACACTTCTGATGAACATTTCTGTTGAACTGCTAAGCCTATCTAAATCGCCTTTTCTGTTCTGTCCTCCCCACCATTTCCCCAAAAATACAAAATGAGCAACAGCAGTAAACATTCACAGATTTTTTTTCTTTTTATACAAAGAAAAACAAAATTGAACCCACAACCCACCCCTCCGGCTCATCATGGCTACCCATTAACTGTGGCTGGTTATAGAGATATTATAAAATTCAACAACAGGCACCAACCTTTAAGTGGGTAGTGTCTGTAACGCCATAAAGTAGGCAATAAAGGGATTTCCATTTATGAAAAAACTTATCAGTACATCCATTCATCGTATATCTTATTTTCTCGAGTTTCAGAAAAAACATCACGTCCTTTATCCACTGAGAGATAGATGGGTATTTAGCAGACTTCCAATGTAACAGTAGGGAACGTCTTGCTATAAGGGATGTGAAAACAATAACATCCTTTTGTATCGAGCTCAAAGGAATTGAAGCTTGAGGAATCCCAAATATCGCAATCAATGGACAAGGCTTTAGATCTGCTCTGAGAACAGTGGACATGATGGTAAAAAAGCCCGACCAAAAACCATGGAGTTCAGGACAGAAGAAAAACATATGGCCAAGATGGCAGAGGAGAGCCATGGCATTTATCACACTTTTCCTCTACATCCGGATACATCACAGACAATCTCGACTTGGACAGATGGACTCTATTTAAAACTTTGAACTGTATAACGAAGAAGCAAAGCTAACTACACAATGCATTTAAATTCAGCTTGAGATATTGTCATTTGTGTGTTATCTGATTGTGTTCACCCGTTCTGTGCTCAATCCTAGATTCATTTCCCATCTATTCCCTGCTGTGTCCTTGTCTCGTTATGCATTCTTGTAACATTAAGCCGGAGTCATGGTTTCCTGTTTCCCTGAATTGTTCTGGCTTCTTGACTTTTGTTCATGGATTATCCTTGTTTCTTTGTTGCCTGTAAATCTTTTGACTTCACCTTAATAAAGCTAATGCTTTAAAAAAATAAAATAAATCTGGTCAAATCTGCTGGTCAATAATCTGGACATTCTTTTTGCAGAATTTAGTAAAGTGACGTCCATACCGGTTTTCCACGACCACCGCCCGTACAGAATACTCAACCACAACTGTGATCATGTGGCACATGACAACACCCCCATCAACACCACCATGCCTCCTGTAATCCTGAGCGGTATTTATTTGTTAATGAGCAGATTTGACCTGTCGGGCGATCATAATCAAACCTTATTTAGTGAGATCACTGGGTTAATGACTGATGTCAGCATCGATACATCACTCTGTGGCTTGAGCCCAACAGCAGACATTACACCTGTTTATACGTAACATTCACACTTTAATTACACGTGCACTCACGTGGTAGCGTTTAATGGGCTTCCAGTAAAAAAGCGAATGTGGAGAAAGCGAAAAGATCCGTTTCACACGTTTTTCAAGTATGTTTTTATTTTTCACATGATTTGATTTATGATTCCTTTATGTTCACTTGTTGTTGTTGTTTTTTTAATTTCACACCATTAATTTATTTTTACGTGTTTTTTACGCAATCTATTCATTTCCCATGTGATTTTTTTTTTTTTTACATTCGATTATAACATTTAATTTATTGTCACATGATTTTACACACGGTTAATTTATTTGACTTCTTTTTAGATTGATTAATTGATTAATTCATTTGCATATGCGACTTTTACACGATTCATTGTGACTTTCGTGATTCACGTGACTATTGTCTCAACTCAATTTTTGCACATTCACAGCATAACGTGTTGTGTTGAAACGCACTTTCAGGTGTTTGTCACGTGTGATCATATCTGACTCATATAATCAGTCACACTATTTCTATTCTATTATTTTAGGACTGCTGCAAATAGTTTTTTTCTTGAACCTGAGAAAGAAAGAAAAAATGATAGGGGTGAATAGGGGTGAATAGAAACCTTTTTGTCCAAGGCAGCAGGCAACACGTATCTGGACAGGACTGAAGTGATCATACGGTAGGCAAATTTAACTGGAATAACATCAAGAAATAAAATCAAAGCTGTATCTGCCGTATCTGATCGAGAACCAAGTGGGATTTGCTGCAACGTCACTTGCTATCATGGCTGAGACTTCTTACTCTTTCTCTCTCTCTCTCTCTCTCTCTCTCTCTCCACAATACCTGCACTAGAGAATTGAAGAGACACATAACTATGCAGTTGGAGTCCTGCTCCTGTCACATTTCATGTGTCAGTCTGTAAAAGTGCTGTGCTTAGTGGTTTGCTTCACATTGTTCTAAAGAAGACATATTGTGTGAAAACAAGTTAATGCACCGATCGCATGGGTGTAGATATGGCTGGAATATGGGCCCGGGGGTTGAAGTGCGAATGAGTATGCTCCCCTTTATTTTTAATTAAGTTCAAATGAATAGTAATAAATTGAAAAAAAAAATCAGCTTAGTTATCTCTGCAGTGTCAGTACATAATTATTCTCTGCTTATCTATCTTTCTATCTGTCTATCTATCACTCACAAGCTTTTATGATCAAATGATTGTTTCATTACAGCAAGTTACACATAATAACAGTGCAAATGAACGCGCACTGTAACTGATTAAAACGTATACACATGATTCTGTGTGAACAACCTTGTTGTTGATAATAATGGGAACTACTGTATTATAATAAAATGTTAGCTAACATAACACAAGGCAGTTTTTGCTTATTTGTTATAATGATAGTTATGGCTAAATAGTAATAAGAGTGTCATTAGCTGGGTTACACCATATTTTCTACCTCCTTCTGATTTTTGATTTATTTATTTATTTTTCCTGTCCCTCTTTGACCAGCAGTGTGAAATAGTCTGCAGGGCAGCGCTTCTCTTAACATTTAAAGCTACCTGTGCTGTCCCAGTCAAACGGAAGAAGTGCGTTTGTGAACAGCAGTTTTCAGCTCTTTCCACAGATTCTCGATTGGATTCAGGTCTGGACTTTGACTTGGCCATTCTAACACCTGGATACGTTTATATGGGAACCATTCCTTTGTAGATTTTGCTGTATGTTTGGGATCATTGTCTTGTTGGAAGATAAATCTCCGTCCCAGTTTCAGGTCTTTTGCAGACTCCAACAGGTTTTCATCCAGAATGGTCCTGTATTTGGCTGCATCCATCTTCCCCTCAATTTTAACCATCTTCCCTGTCCCTGCTGAAGAAAAGCAGGCCCAAACCATGATGCTGCCACTACCATGTTTGACAGTGGGGATGGTGTGTTGAGGGTGATGAGCTGTGTTGATTTTACGCCAAACATATCGTTTTGCATTGTGGGCAAAAAGTTCGATTTTGGTTTCATCTGACCAGAGCAGCCCATCTTCCACATGTTTGGTGTGTCTCCCAGGTGGCTTGTGGCAAACTTTAGATGAGACTTTTTATGGATATCTTTGAGAAATGGCTTTCTTCTTGCCACTCTTCCATAAAGGCCAGATTTGTGCAGTGTACGATTGATTGTTGTCCTATGGACAGACTCTCCCACCTCAGCTGTAGTTCTCTGCAGTTCATCCAGAGTGATCATGGGCCTCTTGGCTGCATCTCTGATCAGTCTTCTCCTTGTCTGAGCTGAAAGTTTAGAGGGACGGCCAGGTCTTGGTAGATTTGCAGTGGTCTGATACTCCTTCCATTTCAAAATGATCGCTTGTACAGTGCTCCTTGGGATGTTTAAAGCTTGGGAAATCTTTTTGTATCCAAATCCGGCTTTAAACTTCCCCACAACAGTATTACGGACCTGCCTGGTGTGTTCCTTGGTCTTCATGATGCTCTCTGCGCTTTCAACAGAACCCTGAGACTATCACAGAGCAGGTGCATTTCTACAGATACTTGATTACACACAGGTGGATTCTATTGATCACCATCAGTCATTTAGGACAACATTGGATCATTCAGAGATCCTCGCTGAACTTCTGGAGTGAGTTTGCTGCACTGAAAGTAAAGGGGCCGAATAATTTTGCACGCACCACTTTTCAGTTTTTTATTTGCTAAAAAAGTTTAAAATATCCAATAGATTTTGTTCCACTTCACAATTGTGTCCCACTTGTTGGTGATTCTTCACAAAAAATAAAAGGTTTGAAGCCTGAAATGTGGCAAAAGGTTGAAAAGTTCAAAGGGGCCGAATACTTTCGCAAGGCACTGTATTATAATAAAATGTTACCTAACATAACACAAGGCAGTTTTTGCTTATTTGTTATATTGATAGTTATGGCTAAATAGTAATTAATTATCTAGCTAGCTACAATATATGTGGAGTGTCATTAGCTGGATTACACCATATTTTCTACCTCCTTCTGATTTTTGATTTATTTTATTTATCTGATGTTTGATTTATTCATTTATTTTTCCTGTCCCTCTTTGACCAGCAGTGTGAAATAGACTTCAGGGCAGCGCTTCTTTTCACATTTAAAGTTGCCTGTGCTGTCCCAGTCAAACGGAAGAAGTCAAGCGTTGTGGTGTGAGGCAACTGTTGGGCGATACCAACTTGTGCAGTGGAGGGGGGCTTTTAGTATTTTGTAGTTGATTCATTATTACAAACTCATAGTCGATTTAGAACACCAATAATGTTACAAAACTAATTACTTTTACATATATTTCAGTTGATCATGGTATAAATATTGGACGGGGGGTGGGGGAGGGGTTGCAATTTCTTCTGAAGGTATTACAAACCCTTAGCATCACACAGATTTTGGGTATGTCTGACCCCTTTGGTTTACCATAATGTGCTAGGTTACAATAATAATTTAAGTGGACAATAATTGTTCCAGAGGAGGAAGTTTTTGTGCTTCAAACTGTAAGCCGAGACTTCATATTTTACAGAATTACTTGAGATCGCTAGCTACTCTGTTCTGTTTCCTAAATTCATAACTGCTCGGTTGTCGAGTTAAGTGTTAAGTTGTTATTCGCATGTTTGTTATTGATTAAGCATTACATTTCATTATTGGGTAATCTATATTGTACTATACTCCTGACTTGGTCACTAATAAGATGCAGCTGATATCGTACCTTGTGTTTCTAAGATGATAGTATTATCTTGCTAATTAGACCTCAGCTAGCATGCTGATGACAAGGTTTAGCTTTCATATACAGTCTCAAGGGCCATGGTTCTTAATATGGACTCTGTGAAGCGTAGGCTTTTTTAATGTGTTTTTTTCTTTTCATTGTGTGTTGAAGTTGTGGAAAACTCACATCGCATCATTATTAGAGCTATGTTTACTATTCCGTTCTCATAGTTGTTAGTCTATAAATGAACGAATTGGGGGAAAAACTTTAATCCAATGACGATTTTAATATAAATGCATTCTATGCATGAAGGTTCAGGATTAAAACCTCTCCGGCCCAAATATTATTGTGCACATTTAAATAATGAACCTACTATTTGAATATCTGGATTACGTTCATGAATTAATCTGTAATTTGGCTGTCAGTGGATTGAGTAGTTACAGATGCCTGGAAAAAGTTTGAGCACCCGGAGTTACCTATAAGTCCTGTCTTCAGTTTTCAGATTGTTTTCAAGACTGTTGTGCATTCTGAATGATTCCCATAACACCTACATGTTTGAAGAACCAGATTTTCATTCACCCTCGATTACAACTTCCAGAACACAGAATTTAAACAATTGAACTAACATTGCTTCGGACGTGGACATATGTAACTGTACATCGGCACTTTTTACTGTACAATTAAAGAACAATGAACAACTACTTTCATTAAAAAAGGAACAAACAACACATAGCTGGGCAAAACGCGTTTTCAGTCAGTTGTTGTAACACTACACGTGCTTAACATCAGCTAATAATATACAGTAGTTACATGCGTTGTAAAACTAGTTTCAGACAGAGGCAAATGGTCTAAAATGTCTTTTAAATATATTATGACATCAGGATTGAATTTTTAATATCCAAATCATATTCCGTGCTGTTAATAAATGCCTCACTGTGGATCATTTGGGATTTTTGTTAAATCGAGATCAACAGCACCACCAAAGGTCATAAGAAAAATGCACAGAATGGTAAGAAGAAGAAGAAGAAGAAGAAGTAGAAGAAGAAGAAGAAGAAGAAGAGAAGCATGGCTGGGACAGTCCATGTCCCCTAGAGTTCCTCAATTGCGGTGATGAGTTCTGGTTTGTTTATTTAGATATCTAATTCTACCTATGGATTTCTATGAAGTTACTTTGCCACAATGTAAGTTGTTTAAAGCGCTATAGAAATAAAGTAGAATTAAATTGTCCATGAAAGTCCATCCAGGAGATGATTTTCCTGGTTTTCCTCATGTTTTCATCCACTTTAATTACAACAATACTTCAGAATAGGTCCTGATGGACCTTAATGTGCTACAGCTGAACCCTCGATGTGCAAGATCTCGGAGTAAACTAGCAATGTGCTATTTGAAATGTCTAACATGACGTGGATCGGTGTTTCACTTGTAGGAGCTCTTTCTGCAGTACTGATGCACTATTGATGCGGTATCGATTCAGCAGGAAAACACAATGGGCCTTTAGCCAGGTTTTCAATTTCCATGAAAAGGAAGAACTTTCCACTGTCTCAGTCCTACAGTGGCTGTGAAGGGCAATTATTAACAGTACTTTTAATAGGGGTCATAAAGACAAGTTCAAGCCATTAAAAGCTGCCATTCCCATCCCATAAATCACGCTTCACATGTTTACCTTAGACATCTATCTCGGCTAACAGCTTGGCAACACCGTTTCCTGGATGAAGTAATAACCATTATATGAATATTAATATCATATCTCTCTGGGCAGCTCATCTAAAATGGATGAAGCGAGTCCTAAGGCCTGGACAGTCCAAACACAGCGAGCTCATTAAAACTAAATTGTCTTGTAATGTGCACTTGTTTATCATAAGTGAAAGAGTGCAGGATAGTGCACGGGTGACATCCAGCACTGTCGCTTTAATGTTATTTACACTCCTTTAATCTGCACCCTGTTTGATTTGGCAAGAAACCAGGATTATAATCATTTCCGCTGCGAAACTGATCTTTAAGAAATGCATTACTTGATATAAGGAGTAATAAACAGCCTACAGGTTGAGTTATGCATTATAATATTCTAGATAAATGCCTATTCTATAGAATTCAGGGGTGTCAGACTCACTTTACATAATGGGACACATTATAGTTAGTTCAATGACAAGAGGACCAGACCACAAAAATCTGTTCAGTAGACCAATAACACCTCCTCCTAACCCTGTCCTTCATAAATATTTTTTAATGATTTTTTAAATTCATTTTATTACTCAGTTCTGCATCAAAAGTTATCGGAATTGTCATTTGACCTTAAAATGAGTTTTTATTTTAAAAAAGTTATTCAACTGTCCACAAACAAAGTCAAACAAAGGTAGAACAATACTGTTTAAAAGTACATACGATGTCTTTCGAGCTCACAGGAAAGCTACGGCAACTCAAATGAGCACTCTTTACAACCGTCGTGAGCAGAAAAGCATCAAACCTTGAGGTACAAACAGCAGACGACCACATCAGGTTCTACTCCTGTCAGCGAAGAACAGGAATCTGAGGCTAGATTGGGCACAGACTCACCATAACATGTTCACAGTGAAGGTAGTGCAGGAACCCTGAATCATAAGACTGACATAATCACGTCATAAATGAGCCATGGAAACAGTCATGACAGTTTCTGCCCAGTATTGCACAGTAGTGTGGTAGTGCTATTAATGGTAATTAATATGGGGTTTAACTTTTTTAAGGCTACATAAAAACTCATCAAGTGTAACACACCAAAAGGAGCTTGCTTCCAAAGACATGTCATAAGCCATAATCATGTCATAAATATATCTTTAAAATATCATACCTGATATTTTTGAAAAAAAATAATAAAAACAATAGAAACCATCACAGAAATTCTAATGGCTCCACTACAAATACCATTACAAACCATCAGCTACTGACCATTAAAACCATTTCCATTATTTGTCCTTAATGGTATCCTCTAGACATAACATCCCACCAATAAAAGGCAACAGATTACCAATAGAGACCCACAGGGACCGTTACAGTTTCATTTTTAAAACCAAAACAATTCCCATTAATAACCATTAAAAATATTGAAAAGTTTATAAAGTGTATATACAATATAGACAATAAAATGAACCAAGTGTAACATAAAAAGTGACAATAGAACAGCATTTCTGACATACTCACACCTATGGTTTCCAAAAAAAGCAAGTATTATTTTCCATCTTGTCTCACACTACACAAACTCGTCCAAGTAAAGTGCTTCGTTTTTTTTTTTTTTTTAACCTAACTGTCATGTTCCAGACTCAGGTTTTTTTTTTCCTTCCAGCTAAAATGCTCTCGGTTTTTTGAGAGGAATTAGCACTGAGCTTGTGGGTTGCCATGGTAGCCGCTGCTTGGCCTGCAGGCAGCGTGTCGAGATGTCAAACATGGCCACCCACATGGAACTGCGATCGAGACAATCATCGCTGCGTTAGTCGGTGAGGTGAGGACATATCTTAGTTCCCTAATAGTTCCCTGCTGATGACTCACACGCTTTCTCTGTCTCTGTGTGTCTGGTCAAGTAATTAGCGCGTAAATTGTCGTCAATTTCTAATGCTCACCTCATGCATATGCTCGTATCCAGTGGGGCGACTCCAAAAAAGCACAAATAACATCAAACCAATGTGCCACATGAATTAATGGACCAAAGATTTATAAAATATCGACCAATAGTCAAAGTCATAGTCAAAACTCAAAAACAAAAATCCACAGTCCTTAAGCTAGTATCCTAGCAGAATAAAAGTGGCTAGCTAGCTTCGACTAGAATCTTGCATCATAAGCCATTAGGGGTCTAAAAAGTATAGAGAAACTGGACTTAAGTTAAAGTAAGTATGCACTGTGTCAAAAGCAGAAGTATCTACATTTAAACATTTACATTTAAACTCATCCGTCGTTACCCAGATGAGGACGGGTTCCCTTCTGAGTCGGGTTCCTCTCAAGGTTTCTTCCTCGTAACATCTTAGGGAGTTTTTCCCTTGTCACCGTCGCCACTGGCTCGCTCAATAGGAATAAATTCGCACTTTTAATATCTGTATACTGTGTGGATATTTCTGTAAAGCTGCTTTGAGACGATGTCTATTATAAAGAACGCTATACAAATACAATTGAATTGAAGTAATTAGCTAAATTACGAAATGTAGCTCATTTACCAAAGTTCAAATTAACTTCAAATAATTCTTCAGCATTGATGGCAGATTTTAAAGGTGAATATTTGATTTTTATGTCTGAGTCGGCTTACCTGTCTAAGAGAAAAGTTATTAATAAGAAAAGAAGAAAATAAAAAAACAGAAAAACTTGATGGTGTTCGAGATTTGTAAGTACTTTGAAGGTCAAAATTTACATTAGCGTCAATTCACTTAGCAGACGCTTTTATCCAGAGCGACTTACTAATGAGGAAATACACGAAAAAAAAGTGTTTTTTCTTTCGGAAAGTATTCAACTAATAGTTCATTAGAAATTACAGTAACGAAGGCCAGTTACATAAGTCATATGTTATATGATCATGTCATGGAAAATATACATAGTATTGTACTGGTCTATAAGTTTATGTCCAGTTGAATAGTAGTGTTATGTAAATACTGGTCATTTTCTTGATAGCATCCAACTTGTCAACACATACAATGATAAGTCAAAATAATGGCATACCATCCTGAACGATGTTACATCAAAATAATGATGTTTCATAATAATTTTAATAATGATGTTTCAATGGTAAATGTGCACTTATATAGCGCTTTTATCCAAAGCGCTTTACACTGTGTCTCATTCACCCATTCACACACACACCCAATGGTAGCAGAGCTGCCATGCAAGGTGCTAGCTTACCATCGGGAGCAACTTGGGGTTCAGTATCTTGCCCAAGGACACTTCGCAATATGGAGTCACCCAGGCCGGGAATCGAACCACCAAGCCTACGATTAGTGGACAAGCCGCTCTACCAACTGCACCACAGCCCCAATAATTTTCATTATTTCATTATTCATATTTCTGGATGAATGGGCTTTGATTTTCTGAACCCATCTATAATAAAGTATACCGTATGCATGTCTGCTCTCTGCATTCAGCCAGCTATGGATCCAGGCAGGACACTTTCACCCTGATATTTGCCTGACACATGATTATGACACTTTATTAATTATGAATGTGTTTATATAAGGTGACATAATAGGCTACCTGTAGTTGTCATTAGGCTGTTTAATCAGCCTGCAGGATCACGCTTCCCTGACTGACATTATGCAGTGTAGACGCTAATAATAATAATAATAATAATAATAATAATAAATATACAGTACATACATGTGAATCAGAATGAATATCCAAAAATAACTCATGAGACATTTGGTCTGAATAGCACGCTGTACGTTAGCCGTCAGTCGTGTCTATCAATCCATCGACACTGACGTGTGTCGGTTCATGAGACTGACGGGTGAAATGTCAGGAAAGCTTTTTAACTAAAACAACCTCATAAGCAGAAGACGGATCTAGGGAAAATAAATGACTTCGCTAGTGGGTTGTAGATATAAAACGTGAGACCTTGTGCGTGATGCATTTGAATCATGTGTTTTAGAAACCTAATCATTAATAATCATTCTATTATTGTTAAAGGAATTTCTATTCCTTGTTCTAAACGGAAACATGGAACACAAATTGAAACAAATTGAAAAATCTAAGCAAGTTAAGAATACTCACTCCAGCACCTACGGTGTTACCTTTGTCTAAAACGCAGGGACATTGCTTATCTCGAGGACTAAGATTTTGTAAAGATCAATTTAGGAAAGAGTTTAAATTATAAGCTCGGCCAGCTTTATTCCTATGGGGTGTGCTGGATCAAGTGCTATTTATTTATATATATATATATATATATATATATATATATATATATATATATATATATATATATATATATATAATTCCTAATAAGTAAGCATTTATAAGTTAACTGAATTGGACGGAGCTTAAATCACTTGAAGAACCTACGTAACCCGACTCCACAGAAATATTCCCCACAGGAATATTAACTTTTAGGCATAAGTCACCAATTCTGCAAAAACCTTATTACCACCCAATTAAATCTGCTCGATGAGTCTAAAATATCAGAGCTAAAACGTGAATATTAATTCAAGTTCCTGATCCAGATTTCTGTGTTTCATAAGCACTTGTCTTCCTCTTTCTTATGTCAAATCCAGACAGCAGGGTTCACTTAAGTGTTTCAGTGGATGTAAAATCTGCTATTGCTGTCTGTTCTTATAGCATAATCCTCCTTAACAGCTCAGTTGACACGGCAGGAATAATAGAATTACAGAAATATATAACTGTGCTTCTCAGTGGCAGATACGTTTATTATGGTTTACCTCCTCTAATACGCCCTGACACAGCTCGTCAAGGTGACACACGATTTCGCATAGATATCCCAAATATGACACGTATAACATCTGGCTGTGGAAAAACAAGGTAAATATTCATAATAAACATGAAAGTATTAAAAATGTAGTCTTCCGGTACAGAATATTAAACTTACTGGAAGCATTCTTACTTTACTTACATGGACGCCTTCAAAAAGTTACACAAACCTGCTGTATGTAAGCCCTTCATGACAAAAAAAATTGTGAAGTTGTACTGCACGAGCCGTCAAGCTGTCATAAATAGACTTTTGTTCATACATCCATCCATCCATCCATTCATCACTTTCCTGTCTGCTCATTCATTCATTCTGTCAGTACTCTCATGTAGTTGCCATTATAGTATCATTCATTTCCTTCCTGCTTCCTCATGCATTCATTTCCTGTCTTCATTCATTCATTCATTCATTCATTCATTCATTCATTCATTCATTCATTCATTCATTTCTTGTCTTCTTCATTCATTCTTCCAAACGTCAATTAATTAATTCATTCATTTCCTGTCTTCTTCATTCATTCATTCATTCATTCATTCATTCATTTCTTGTCTTCTTCATTCATTCTTCCAAACGTCAATTAATTAATTCATTCATTTCCTGTCTTCTTCATTCATTCATTCATTCATTCATTCATTCATTTCTTGTCTTCTTCATTCATTCTTCCAAACGTCAATTAATTCATTCATTCATTTCCTGTCTTCTTCATTCATTCATTCATTCATTCATTCACTCATTTCCAGTCTTCTTCATTCATTCATTCATTCATTCATTCACTTCTTGTCTTCTTCATTCATTCATCCAAACGTCAATTAATTAATTCGTTCATTTCCTGTTTCATTCATTCATTCATTCATTCATTCATTCATTTCCTGTCCTCTTCTTCATTCATTCATTCATTCATTCATTCATTCATACCATTCATTCATTTCCTGTCTTATTCATTCATTCATTCATTTCCTGTCTTCTTCATTCATTCATTCATTTCCTGTCTTCTTCATTCATTCATTCATTCATTTCCTGTCTTCTTCATTCATTTATTCATTCATTCATTTCCTGTCTTCTTCATTCATTCATTCATTCATTTCCTGACTTCTTCATTCATTCCTTCATTTCCTGTCTTCTGCATTCATTCATTCATTCATTCATTCATTTTCTTCTTCATCCATTCATTCATTCATTCATTCATTTCTTGTCTTCTTCATTCATTCATCCAAACGTCAATTAATTCATTCATTCATTTCCTGTCTTCTTCATTCATTCATTCATTCATTTCCTGTCTTCTTCATTCATTCATTCATTCATACCATTCATTCATTTCCTGTCTTCTTCATTCATTCATTCATTCATTTCCTGCCTTCTTCATTCATTCATTTATTCATTCATTCATTCAGTCATTCATTCATTCATTCATTTCTTGTCTTCTTCATTCATTCATCCAAACGGCAATTAATTAATTCATTCATTTCCTGTCTTCTTCATTCATTCATTCATTTCTTGTCTTCTTCATTCATTCATCCCTAACCCTAACCATTCATTTCCTGTCTTCTTCATTCATTCATTCATTCATTTCTTGTCTTCTTCATTCATTCATCCAAACATCAAATAATTAATTCATTCATTTCCTGTCTTCATTCATTCATTCATTCATTCATTCATTCATTCATTCATTCATTCATTCATTCATTCATTCATTTATTCATTCATTCATTTCCCGTCTTCTTCATTCATTCATTCATTCATTCATTCCTGCATTCAGTCATTCATTCATTTCCTGACTTCTTCATTCATTCCTTCATTTTCTGTCTTCTTCATTCATTCATTCATTCATTTCCTGTCTTCTTCATTCATTCATTCATTCATTCATACCATTCATTCATACCATTCATTCATTTCCTGTCTTCTTCATTCATTCATTCATTCATTTCCTGTCTTCATTCATTCATTCATTCATTCATTCATTCATTCATTCATTTCTTGTCTTCTTCATTCATTCATCCAAACGTCAATTAATTAATTCATTCATTTCCTGTCTTCTTCATTCATTCATTCATTCATTTCCTGTCTTCTTCATTCATTCATTTATTCATTCATTCATTCAGTCATTCATTCAGTCATTCATTTCTTGTCTTCTTCATTCATTCATCCAAACGTCAATTAATTAATTCATTCATTTCCTGTCTTCTTCATTCATTCATTCATTCATTTCTTGTCTTCTTCATTCATTCATCCAAACATCAAATAATTAATTCATTCATTTCCTGTCTTCATTCATTCATTCATTCATTCATTCATTCATTCATTTCCCGTATTCTTCATTCATTCATTCATTCATTCATACCATTCATTCATTTCCTGTCTTCTTCATTCATTCATTCATTCATTTCCCGTCTTCTTCATTCATTCATTCATTCATTCATTCATACCATTCATTCATTTCCTTCTTCATTCATTCGTTCATTCATTCATTCATTTCCTGTCTTCTTCATTCATTCATTCATTCATTCATTCATTCATTCATTTCCTGACTTCTTCATTCATTCCTTCATTTCCTGTCTTCTTCATTCATTCAGTCATTCATTTCCTGTCTTCTTCATTCATTCATTCATTCATTCATACCATTCATTCATTTCCTGTCTTCTTCATTCATTCATTCATTCATTCATTCATTTCCTGTCTTCTTCATTCATTCATTCATTCATTCAGTCATTCATTTCTTGTCTTCTTCATTCATTCATCCAAACGCCAATTAATTCATTCATTCATTTCCTGTCTTCTTCATTCATTCATTTATTCATTCATTCATTCATTTCCTGTCTTCTTCATTCATTCATTCATTCATTCATTCATACCATTCATTCATTCATTTCCTGTCTTCTTCATTCATTCATTCATTTCCTGTCTTCTTCATTCATTCATTCATTCATTCATTCATTCATTCATTCATTTCCTGTCTTCTTCAATTCATTCATTCATTCATTCATTCATTCATTCATTCATTCAGTCATTCATTTCTTGTCTTCTTCATTCATTCATCCAAACGTCATTTAATTAATTCATTCATTTCCTGTCTTCATTCATTCATTCATTCATTCATTCATTCATTTCTGTATCTTCATTCATTCATTCATTCATTCATTCATACCATTCATTCATTTCCTGTCTTCTTCATTCATTCATTCACTCATTTCCTGTCTTCTTCATTCATTCATTCATTCATTTCTTGTCTTCTTCATTCATTCATCCAAACATCAATTAATTAATTCATTCATTTCCTGTCTTCTTCATTCATTCATACCATTCATTCATTTCCTGTCTTCTTCATTCATTCATTCATTCATTTCCCGTCTTCTTCATTCATTCATTCATTCATTCATACCATTTCATTCTTCTTCATTCATTCGTTCATTCATTCATTCATTTCCTGTCTTCTTCATTCATTCATTCATTCATTCATTCATTCATTTCCTGACTTCTTCATTCATTCCTTCATTTCCTGTCTTCTTCATTCATTCATTCATTCATTTCCTGTCTTCTTCATTCATTCATTCATTCATTCATTCATACCATTCATTCATTTCCGTCTTCTTCATTCATTCATTCATTCATTTCCTGTCTTCTTCATTCATTCATTCATTCATTCAGTCATTCATTTCTTGTCTTCTTCATTCATTTATCCAAACGCCAATTAATTCATTCATTCATTTTCTGTCTTCTTCATTCATTCATTTATTCATTCATTCATTCATTTCCTGTCTTCTTCATTCATTCATTCATTCATTCATACCATGCATTCATTTCCTGTCTTCTTCATGCATTCATGCATTTCCTGTCTTCTTCATTCATTCATTCATTCATTTCCTGTCTTCATTCATTCATTCATTCATTCATTCATTCATTCATTCATTTCCTGTCTTCTTCATTCATTCATTCATTCATTCATTCAGTCATTCATTTCTTGTCTTCTTCATTCATTCATCCAAACGTCATTTAATTAATTCATTCATTTCCTGTCTTCATTCATTCATTCATTCATTCATTCATTCATTTCCTGTATTCTTCATTCATTCATTCATTCATTCATACCATTCATTCATTTCCTGTCTTCTTCATTCATTCATTCACTCATTTCCTGTCTTCTTCATTCATTCATTCATTCATTTCTTGTCTTCTTCATTCATTCATCCAAACATCAATTAATTAATTCATTCATTTCCTGTCTTTCTTCATTCATTCATTCATTCATTCATTCATTCATTCATTCATTCATTTCGTCTTCATTCATTCATTCATTTCCTGTCTTCTTCATTCATTCGTTCATTCATTCATATTCATTTCCTGTCTTCTTCATTCATTCATTCATTCATTTCCTGTCTTCTTCATTCATTCATTCATTCATTCATTTCGTCTTCTTCATTCATTCATTTCCTGTCTTCTTCATTCATTCATTCATTCATTCATTCATTTCCTGTCTTCTTCATTCATTCATTCATTCATTCATTTCTGACTTCTTCATTCATTCCCTCATTTCCTGTCTTCTTCATTCATTCATT
This sequence comes from Ameiurus melas, assembly GCA_012411365.1. Lineage (NCBI taxonomy): Eukaryota > Metazoa > Chordata > Actinopteri > Siluriformes > Ictaluridae > Ameiurus > Ameiurus melas. The sequence goes on along the minus strand of CM022764.1, from coordinate 25,166,830 downwards.
CATTCATTCATTCGTTTCCTGTCTTCTTCATTCATTCATTCATTCATTAATTCATTCATTCATTTCCTGTCTTCTTCATTCATTCATTCATTCATTCATTTCCTTCTTTCTTCATTCATTCATTCATTCATTCATTCATTTCCTGTCTTCTTCATTCATTCATTCATTCATTCATTTCTTGTCTTCTTCATTCATTCATTCATCTAAACATCAATTACTTCATTCACTCATCCATTCATTTTTGCTTGCCTGCTTAGTTTCTATTTTGCAGCCAAAGGCTTAATCAAATAATTGAATTATAATAATTGCATGACAAGCTTTGGGTGTTTATGTGTGTGTGTGTGTGTGTGTGTGTGTGTGTGTGTGTGTGTGTGTGTGTGTGTGTGTGTTTGTGTGTGTGTTTGTGTAGGTGTGTGTGAACATGTGTACTTTCTTACTAAACAGCCAACTGTAATAATTAATTGATACGAATTTGACAAACAAAAAAACGTATACATGATATGATACAATTGCATGCTTGTAAATGTGACTCAGAATCAACAATTTTCTTATTTCATTGTGTTCCTTTTCACAAATGCACTTTAATGAGCTAAAAATCCCTGAAAATATTCCGTTGAATCTGAACGTGTTGTTTTCATCCGTCAGCACACAGAGGGCCGAAAGACTCGTGCTGTTATTCTGATTTCTTTTTCTTGTGGCTGCAGTCTGGAGCGATTTCTGTGATAAGCACACAGATGTGAAGGGATGAGCAGTGCTGCCATCACTCAAACTGCCAAAGGAAAGAAAGAAAAAAAGCTTCAGTTTGTTTTCTCAGGTAGAATATATCCATCACTGGTGCGTCCAATCCATCCGAGTCACGTCCAGCACTACAGCCACATCTCTCTGTTAGCATTGTTGCTCTGTGTCTGTGGGACATCATAGAGTATACACACACTGGTACTGCATATGCACATAACATGTAAAACAAAGGACTATATCATGTAAAAATATTTAAAAATATGTACAGTCGTAGCATATAGTGAATTAACTCAAGTACTAGCTCTGTATTATCTTGTGAGCTAACATCTCTCCATATTTCTTCTTCTTTCTTTTTTTAATCATTTTTAATGTAAGGTTCCCAAATAGCACAGCATCATTTTACCCCATACGTTTGTCCCTTTAGGGAGACTCAGACAGTTCCAAGTGCAAGCACAGGTTAGGCAGTTATAATAAGTTAAGTAATAAGCAAACAATCCAAATCCAAATCAAAATTACAAACAAGAACAAGCTACGGTCAAAGCTGAACCCCATTATGAACACAGTTTCAGAGATTTGGGGAATTAGTAACTGGGGGGCAAATACATTTTCACACAGGCGCAGTTGGTTAACATTTTTGCTTCAATAAACCACGTTATTATAATTCCAAAATGTGAAAAGAAAACCAAAATAGTGTATTTTGTGTGAACCTGGGTGGTTTTTGTTTTATCTTTGATTTTGTTTTCATTTCTGAAACAATTTAGTATGAGATATAGCTAAAAACCAAAGAAATCAGGATAGGGCAAATGTAAAACTGGGCTATAAATGAAAAAGGGGGCACTGTAAAGTTGGGCTATAAACGAACTACTCCACAGTCGCATGACTTCCGACAACTCGTTCACTCTAAATTAAAAAAAAAATACTATAATACTTTAAAAATACTATAAAAAAAATGGTATAAACTGATAAATCTATCATTTGGAAAGTTTGAGTTGGAATAATTTGCAAGAGCACGAGTATAAACACATCCGGACTGTAGTAGATGAGATTTCCTGTTCGACGTGATGACGTTTAATATCCCCGACAACCTCGCAAATCCCATTTAGCCACTTGTTAGCAACCGTCTTTTTCAAGACACAGACAAGCTTAAAAAGAACCACGTGTGGGGTATTACTGATGTATATTACATCGTAGAATAAAACATGAAAATATATTGAGCTTGTTTTAACCACAGATCTTATTTCAGGCATAACCAAAAACCAGTTTAAAAAACCCAATGACTTTGGGATGATGGAACCAGAAGTGCTTAGATGCTAAAATTCAACCGCTTATTCCTTCTTCAGGGTCACGGTGAACCTGGAGGATATCCCAGGAGGCATCGGGAACAAGGCGGGGTACACCCTGGACAGGGTGCCAGTCCATCGCAGGGCACAATCACATACACACTCACACACCCATTCATACACTACGGGCACTTTAGACACGCCAATCAACCTACCATACACATCTTTGGACTGGGGGAGGAAACCGGAGTACCCGGAGGAAACCCCCGCAGCACGGGCAGAACATGCAAACTCCGCACACACATGGCCCGGCGGGAATCAAACCCCGGATGTGTGAGGCGAACGTGCTAACCACTAAGCCACCGTGCACCCTCAACATTCATTAATTTAGATTCATTTTAAGAAATTCGTAGATATTATAAAGTGTGACCAAGCTGAGTTCTTTTCAAGTTCATATCAGTTGTAAGAAATGAGGGCAATTCTGTTAGACTTCAACTTTCAATGTAATAACAGCCATAAACTTATAACTGAGAAGGTGCCGAACGATCAACCAACTCCACCTTAGTGTACGCATGAATCTGAATAAAGCTTCTCAGATGTGCAATGTTTAGGCTGAGGATCGATGCTGTGTTAATGCCAGGTCCTGCTGCTCAGATTTGCCTTCAGGTCGAGCGTTTTCTCTTTATTTAGCCACTATTGAGACGATCACTGCATGTGCTCCATCTGTTCCTTCACACTTGGCAGGGAGGCGTCTGAGACGCGAGGTACACTCAGGCTCAGGGCATTATCCCTCTAAATGTATCCTCATTATGGGTGCATGCTGCTGTCCCTGACGAACCCAGCCTCTGTTTCACCATAATAACACTTATCAAGTGACGTGCTGAGCCTTTTCACATGGAAGATTAGATCTGGTGTCTGCTCAGCATCACGAAACAAAAACAACCCCTTGTGTGGACTCTTCAAGTCCCAGGCCTGAGATGGAACATGCGGTGTAAGGGCTGTAGTGGCTATAAGTGTGTGCCCCACATGATGTAGATCATGCCTGCTGGAGTGTTTCACACAGCATGGTCAAGAAAGCTTCACCTGGTGCTCTGGGCAAACTACAAGTCATCGTAGAGGTATTACTCTGATAGAAAAGACGGAAAAGACTTCACATGGGAATAATTACATAAAGTTTACTTGTGTTTTTTTTTTCACAATTTCTTTTTATACATATGATTCATGTTTCATGGTTTTTCTGCCAAATGATGCTCATTTACTTTCCAATGTGAGTTTCTTTTTGCATGTAACCTTTCTACGGAATTTATTTTTATGTGTGACTTATGAAACATTTGTTGTCACGTGAATTTTTAAGATATTATTCATTTATTTTCACATTTTTTTACAGTTTATTTTCACGCATGATTCATTTATTTTCGCATGTGATTTTTATTTTTATTTTTTTTGCACTGGATTCAATTATTTTCACATGATTTGTCACAATTTTTCATTTGTTTTCTTTATCCACTGCATGTACATATAAACTGTATATTTATTTTCTTGTTTGTTTGTTTGTTTGTATGAAACATTATTTAAACATATTTAAATTATTTCATTCATTTAATCATATTGGGTTTAAGCTAACCTTGGATTCCTCTTATGTGATTCCACATTACCATTCTCTTACATTGTAGACGAATCACAGTTCCCTTTCAATGAGAACTCAACTTTGTATCAGGTTCACGCTGTGGGAAGCACCTTTTATGCGTGACCAGTATCTGAAGCTTGTCTAACATCATGTGTATTTATAAGCCTGACATGATCAGGTGACGTGGCAATTAAGCACGTCTCGGGATATATTCCTAATGTGCCTATGTCTGCTGCCCAGCCAGAAGTGTTGCAGGCTTTCTATCCTCCTCCCTTCCTTACACTGGAACAAGAGAAATTTTACCTGTGTCCAGTAAGGGCTCTCTGTACTTACCGGCCAGTGGTGTAAGTCAGAGCAGCTTCTGGTCTGCTTTGGAGGCGACAGTAGAGTTGATGCTGTGTTGAAGCAGTGTATCTCTTATTGGAAAGTGGAAGCAATCTCTATGGCTTATGACACACACGGACACGCAACGCAATTGGGCATAAGGACTCATTCCACTAGGGGGGGGTCGCCTCCTCAAAGGCTTTGTCCATCCTGTAGGGTACCCTTACAGGATGTGTGTGCTGTGGTTGCGTGGTCTACGCCGCACACATTCATTCGATATTACAGCCTGGATATACATTCCACCTCGTGCTCGAGTGTCTTGCAGTGACCCTCGGGCTCGGATCTTTTGAACGAGCCATGCCCTCAGTATGACAGAGTGGGTATTCTTGTTCCCACGGCGTGAAGCTCATGTAACATCGAGTTCCCTTTGAAAGGGAACGTCTGGGTTAACCCTGTTCCATGAGAAGGGAATGAGACATTGTGTAGCTTTCTCATACAGGGGCATGCCTGTGAATTGTGTCTTTGCTTCAGATAATAGAGGCTGACAGCGCGGTTCACAGGTGCCCTTTTATATCACGTGACAATTGCCATGTCACGTGATCACGGCAGGCCTATAAATAGGCATGATGTTACACAAGCTTCAGATACCAGTCACACACGCTTCCCACAGCGTATAGCTCAAACAACATCTTGTTCCCTGGGGTTAAATGCCAAACCCAGACATTTTGTTGCTTTGTTTTGTTTTGTGTTGTTCTTTAAAACACTCCAAAACATTCTTTCCCTATCATTTTAGCCTTGGATCTTGCTTTCAAGGGATTTTTTAAATTTTTTTATTGAATCACTTGAAATTCACTGCTTTTCCACTGATTGACTAGTTACTGAATCATCAACCCTCGTATTGACGTAACCACAACAGCATTAAGATTAGCCCGTCACTTCATTCCAACACTCTCTCTTCCTTAATCAGGCCTCACAAAATAAAGAAATTTGACACACTCATCTTATAATGTAAACTTAGGGTAATTGTTTTATGAGAAATTGACACCAAAGTTCATCCTATGGTTTACCGAAACATCTCTGCTATTTTGCACTTCACTGAGTACCTCAATAATTAGCCTATCAGTCTTCAGAACCAGAGAGCGGATCAAATACAACCATGTCAGGAATAAATAATCAGACTCCTCTGTTCAACTGTGACGAATGAGTCTTCTAGCAGTAAGTGTCTGCTAAACTCACCTGCCATGCTTGAAAACTCAAAAATTGGTGGAAAATAGGACTTTCCAAACCCAAGCATCATGACAGCTCAGTAGAGGAAAGGTAGAGCAGCTGCCTGACATCTAAACTGTTCAGGCACAACTCGACCAGACAGACAATTATATTTATGGAGGATATATAAGTTCAGTTGTCCTGGAAAGGTTTCTAATGTGGTTATTTTAAAGTTTCCAGTCAATTTTGTTTTGCGATATAATAAAGTCTGCAGAACAGAGGAGTTGATGCTTTACAGTTTCTAAGTACACTTTAAAAGCTGCCTTTTCCTGTCTTTTTAACCTCCAAAGAGAGAGAAAATAGAGGCTGGTGAGGGAACGACTGTTCATACGCTCACCCTCCACTCTAATATGAACACCTGCTCATTTATGCAGTTATCCAATCAGCCAATCATGTGGCAGCAGATACATTCCAAGAGCTTCAGTCATTGTCTACATCAACCATCAGAATGAAGGAAAACCGGTGATCTCTATGACTTTAACCGTGGCATGCTGTTGGTGTAAGAGGAATATAAAACTTATCACCTACATAACATGTTGTTATAATAAATGAATCAACTTCAGGTTGTAACAGTAACTCTTCATCACACTACCCAATCATTGATTATTTTTCTTATAACACCATGACACAGTGTTTTATAATTTATTTCAAATGTAGGAAAATGGCGTAAATATTTTTAAACAAATCCGATGTATTCAACCGAAAAGTTAAAATAATTATTCCTTAGATTTATATAGCACTTTTCTAGCATTTATATTGTATAGGGGGGAAATCTCCTCAACCACAACCAGTGGCAGCCATAGTGCACCAGAATTCCCACCACACACCCGCTATTGGTGGAGAGGAGAGAACTGTGATATAGCCAAACCAGGGCAATGATAGATAAGGGCCAATGGGGGAATTTTGCCAGGCTACTGGGGTTATACCCCTACTCTTCACGAGAATTGTCTGGGATTTTTTATGACCACAAAGAGTCAGGACCTCGGTTTAAAGTCTCATCCGATAGACGGTGTTTTTAGTTTCCCCCTCACTATACTGGGGCATTAGAACCCACACAGATCACAGGGTGAGCACCCCCTGCTGGCCTCACTAATATCACTTCCAGCAGCAACCTTGGTTGTCCCCAGGAGGTCTACAATCCATGTACTGGCCAGGCTCAACTCTGTTGACACTCTTAGTTTCAGTGGGAAACCAGGTGCGAGCTGCAGGGTGATATGGCTTGTTGTCTGATTTTCATCTCTTTTTCATATTCCATATAAATAAGCTGTTGAAATCTTTAGTTCAGTGTAATGGCAGATTCTGGGACGTGTTGGATATATTCACCTGCCATTGTACACAAACCCGACTACATTTTTAGCATGAAGCATCAAACTGAATTATTTGGATGTGATCTGTCATACCTACCAAGCTGTAACCGTCTATCTGTTTACTGATTTATTGTTGTCAGCGTTATTGATTTTAAACAGAGCTCAAGGCTGACACATTATTTTTGTCAGATTTTTTCCTCTTCTGTCCTAGAATAACCTGCTACATCTCTCTCTCTCTCTCTCTCTCTCTCACTCTCTCTCTCTCTCTCTCTCTCTCTCGGAACAAAAACAATAAATTAAATCTGTGCACTAAATCCTAAACTGCACATCTGCTTTATTATATGAAAAAAGCATTCATTTGGTTTTCGGCTTGTTGTTGCTGTTATACAGTAATGCATTCCAGTTTTATTAACAGCTATTGTCTTTACAGGAATGGAAACAGTGGTCATACACTACATGGCAAGGAATTGTGGACACCTGACCAACGCACCCATATAGAGTTTGGAAATGTTTAAAACAAAGAATGTAAATGTTCAATATCCTGAATACTTCATAGGTAAGATTTTATTTCAAAGTCCCTGTATAAATATTAACAGTTGTCTGATATTGACCATGTTAACCGCTGTTTACCAAAACTCTGATTTTCCTCATGTCTAATCTCTTCTATTGAAGCATGTGTCCAACAAATCTACATATTGTCAGGTCAGCTCCTGCATCCACTGAGATCTATGTTTCCCAGAACGTACTGTGGCCTACAAGCATGGCTGCCGCAGACTACACTTCCCAAAATGCACGACACTCTGATCGATTTGATCTAAAAATAGATCATAAGGTTTTGCACAAATATGTAGATCCATGCCAGCTTTAGTGCACACTGTCATTAAAGCAAAAATGGGGATGTACCAAATACTAAGAAATTCTATATTAAATTAGATGCAAAATAAAACAAAATAAAAGCATTTTGACTAGTGCTCTAAGACTTTTGGACCCAACTGTATTTATTTCTTATTAAATTATCAGTGCATACCGTCCAACAAATCTACATATTGTCAGGTCAGCTCCTGCATCCACTGAGATCTATGTTTCCCAGAACGTACTGTGGCCTACAAGCATGGCTGCCGCAGACTACACTTCCCAAAATGCACGACCTCTGTCACGTTTACCATCACCTGTTTTTTTAATCATGCACACCTGTTCATGACAGGGGAGTTAGCTGTACTGTTAATCATCTGGGGCTAAGCGCAGATTCTTAATCAAAAACTTTTTAAAACGTACTTCTAAATAAACTGAATCCATGCATTTTGTTTTCTTGCGTGTGAAGGCTAATTAAATGTGACAATTTGACAAAAAGTTGGATTTATCTTTTTTTTTTGCAGGACTACCAGACCGATATATATAACATTTTGTCTATCTTACATGAGGCTAGGCTAGTTTGGTGTCAGTAGCATAGGGAAGGCACAACTAATATATCATTGTATGGGTTTAGCTGCTACAGCGCCATGCAGAATATGTTAGCTGTCTTTATGCTCTGCTCATCTCATGTTCACGTAACTTGGAACTCATATAGATATTTACACACCTTCTTTTCCTGCTCAGCATCAGAGGATGCTAGTGTTTCAGTTTCAACTATATATCCATATATCCATTTCCCCTCACACTAACTGACTGTGAGAGCTAGCGTTTGGCAGAATTGAGACGTGTCAGCCAGTAAGTCATGAATATTTCCGCGTATTTTCCTGTAAACTCTGTCAGATTGGTCTCGCCTCGGTTCACTGAAGATAAAATACAACACTCTGTTCGCTGCAGATACAAAATTACAACACTGCCATCTTCGTTCACTGACGTTCAGTTACGTAGTGACAAAGTGGAAAATTATTCAGAGCTAAAGACAAAATCTTCAGGGCTACAGCTCCGGATGCCTAAGCCAGGTTATGCCCTTGGTTCACGATCACACTTGCACCTATATAAACAGACCATCGACATCCAGTCAGTTGCAAAGTAATGTTCAGTGTATTTTTACCTCATGCTACCAAACTGTTTTCTTGTGAGATGAATCAAGCAATGTAAGACCAATGCAATGATGACTTTGCTTATTTTTTTCCTCAAGGTTTTCCTCATCTCACTAATGAAATGCTGTTGGTTTTGTACTGTTGTGTATAATTTAAAAAAAAAAAAAAGGGATTTGTTTGTTTTTTACCTTTTGCTTCAGCACAGAATCTTCTCCATAAGTCAGATGCCAAAGTATTAAGTCAGCAGCTCTGCACTAAGAGGCGAGGTGAGACCTGCCTCTGGGACTGAGGGTTCACATTTTCACTCTACATCCCCCACGTCAGGTTTCTGTAACATTCGGCAGACAGGTTCTCACAGTAGAGAGCAAAATTAAAGAGACTATGGCATTTTTATTAAAAAAAAATTTTTAAATGAATCGATACCTACTGGCCACGATGAATCTCATTGCTATAAGAATGATGCTTGGATCATCTGAAATAATACCAAATGGATGTTTTAGTGTTTAGGATATAACAGAGAATATCAAGTGACAAGTGTATTATTGAATCCATTATAGAGGCATTTATTTTTCCATGTTAATAAAACACTTGGGTGCATGCTGTTATACAAAATGAATCAATGATACAGTAGTAGGGGTGCACAGTGGCTTAGTGTTTAGCACGGTCGCCTCACACTTTTTTGGGGGTTAGCAGTTCGATTCCTGTAACGTCCTGTAAAAAAAAAATAATAAAAGCCCTGAGCGTGGTCTCCCTCACTGGCTGCCAACGAGTTGAGTTGCTAGCTGTGATTCTGTTGACTTGTTGATGACCAACTCCATCACCGTCAGGAAATTCTGAATCAGAGCTGGAATGTTCTAGAGTTTATACTCATGTTTATAAAGCGTTGCCTAACTAAGTGAGTCATGCTTGGACTAGCAATCTTGTTACTGACTCCACTTGGTACTGACTCCACTGTTACTCTTTTTCTGAGCGACATTTCCAAGAAGACTGTCTTCAGAACAGCAATCCTAGTGGTGAAATGAGGAATTGTGATCCCAATATTCAAAGTTTGGCGCCAGAAATGACAAGAGAAATAAACCTGATAATCATCAGTCAAAGATTAGCTGAGCACCACAGCCCAATGTCAAGGAGAGAGCATGTGGTCTCTAAAATAGCAAATGAATGGCCTAGCATCAGATATGGCTCAGCTGTGGTAGAAATAGAAGATACACATACAGAAAAAAAAAAAAAAAAACTTGTGGCCATCGGCAAAGCATCCAAAAGCAGCCCAAATCTAATTCCATTTCATGATCCACACCTGGAGAGGATGAGGCAGATATATCTGTGTCTGTTTTGGAAAGTCTCTTGAGTCCAACAGGGAGCCATCAGCCAAATCACAAGCACCCTTGGCATCTCCAGCAATGTCCAGGAAACAAATAGGCTCATGCTTATCAAGGTAAGTATAACGGTTCTAGACTGGCAGTAGTACCCAGTCTCAAAGTGACAACAACTTGCATGTCTGGCAGAGAATAGTTAATGGGAAGATGTATATCCAGATGCTCAGAATTAGTCTGTGTGGTGAATATTTGTAGGAAAAATAAAAAGTTAATAAATCATGTGATACACTCCATTTAATTCCACATGGGATGTTGGAAAGATGGGGCATTATTGTCGACAGCCACTTTGTGGCACTAACCTCAACAAAGAGCTGCATGACCAGATTGTTGCGGGGTGACCACAGCTAGTTGTGGGGAACTCAAGGTTCCTACTCAAGATTAGGTGTCTCAAATCTTAAAACATAGTACTTGACTTTGTAATGTGCTGCAACAGGGGTGACCGCACTTTTTTGACTTGCGAGCTTCTTTTAACATGACCAGTCAAAGAGATCTACCTACACTAAAAATGCGAAACATATTTATTTATATAGATACTGCGTATACTTCAAATATATATATATATATATATATATATACACACACAATATATGTTCATGTACCTTGCATAACTGCATGAACCCTTATGGCACACTACAATTCAGTAAATTTTAGGTCAATACTTTACTCTGATGACTTGCACTGAATTGAATCAGTCAGGGTTGCACAGTCTGGACAGTACCTGCTGGTAGCCAGCCTCAAGCAGGCCTCCAAATGATGATCAGTCATCGTGGAATGGTATTTGGACTTATTAATCTTCATGTGGGAAAAGGCTGACTCACATAAATAAGTGCCAAATAATGCAGTCAAGAAGGTTGTACATTTCCTCATGTTTGGTACTTTTCCCCTGTGAGTAAGTTCCAAAACTGTCCATGAGCCCTGGACTTCAGCTGAAGGTCTGTCTGTAGTTTCAAAATCTTATCCTAAATGTCAGACGAGTTCAGGTGAAACAGCACTGCAATTTTCGATGCGACTGAATCAACCTCAACATGGTCCCTAAACGGGTAGCACATTGAATGTGGCGAATGCCTCCAGCAAAGCAAAGTCTTGAAAGCGTCTGTCAAACTCTGACCGACAGACAGCTGTCAATCTGCTCCGTGTAGCGTGCGATGTTAAACTGCGCACAAGCCTTCCGCTGCGTCTCCAGCTCTGACACGAGGTTTTGGAAGTTCCCAAACTCGTGGCGCTGCAGCTTTGAGGACAGAAGTTGCATTTTCCGTTTAAAGGCATTAACTGCCTTTAATTTTTGTCTTTTCCTTGCAGCTCCAAATAAAGTTGGTCAGATCGGTTAAAAACGCTCGGTTAAAAAAGTCCAGCAACCACCGATTATCATTGAGTTGGGTGTATTCTGCATATTTAACAGCAAAAAGAAACTCCCTTATCTCCGGACAGAGCTCTCAAGATCCCTGCAGGAATTTACCCCTACTAAGCCATCTCACGTCAGTGTGTAGCAGGAGCTGAGTGGTCGCAGTCTGCCTTCTCCAGATTCGCACGGAACAGCTGTCTTTGAAGTGATCTAGCACGTATCGTACAGAACAGGCGATCTTTGTTGCCACATCCATGATCTCTTTCATGTTTAGCATTTTTGCGCATAAGGCTTATTACGCAGTGGTCGTTAAGGAAGTCAGAGAAAGCATCGTCTTCCCTGCACTTGGCAACGAATCCATTTGCTCTACCAACCATTGACTGATATCAATTTGCACCCTGGGAGCTGGGTTTTGTCAATGAAGTCTTTAAAAGACTGAAAAATGTCCTCTCCTCGCGATTTCGCTTGCTAGCCTTTAGCACTGGCGCGCTTGATCGCACACGTGTGGTGAGAGAACAGACGAGATCTCAGACTGGCTGCCCTGTACATCAACTAACATCTTTTTTTTTATTTTATTTTTTTATGGCGATCTACCCGCACTTCCGCGATCGACATATTGGGCACCCCTGTGCTACAAAGGTCAGTCTGTAGAATGGTCTCTACAGTGACTAGTACACACCTAATGGTGTAATGTGTAATGTCAATCTCTCCTGTAAAATGATTTCAATAAATCCTGTAAATGGATTTCTCTGAACCTGCAGGCTGTGCTTACTGATCATCATTTACCACATATTGGAGCACTTACAAATATTCTTATGTCTGCCTTTTGACCAGGGCTGTGTGCTTATTTCCAGACAAATGAATCTGAACAACCTGGAGGGGTGAACATAAGGACTTAAAAGCCTCACTGTGCATAATATTGTGGAAGATTTTTATTTTTTATTTTTTTGGATAGTGAATTAACTTTTTGAGCTCATAAATGAGACAAATGGTGAGTCATGAGGAAATGTAATGCCTAGTAGAATAGAACACTCTGTTTTTAGTTTCCATAAAGCATTATTAACACAATAGCCATGGCGCTTAGACTCTGAAATACAGCAGACAAGGTTTTTCAAAGAGCGGCGGCAGCAGCATTAAATTTACCCACTGTGTAACCCCGGTTTAATGTTGCAGACGGAGTTCTTCCTGTCTATTAGAAGACACACAGACTTGCAGTGATAAAATGATGCTGGTTTTCCGAATAAGAAACTCAGTCAGGTGTGACCTATCCAAGCAAACAGATCCAAAAACATGTCTAAATCAGCCCACTGCAATCCTCACAGCAATTCATTATGCAGCGCAACATATCTATTTCAATTTCGACAAAATTACATAGTGCACCGTTTCATCTGGTTAGTTAACAGCTCTGGCTTGGAAAAGTAAGCCATATATGAAGGGTTCTACAGAGAACGTTTCGTTAGAAATGTTATCGTTAGTTTGATAATCAAGCTCATCACACTCTTAGGGTGTTTTCACACGTGAGGCCTCTTTAAAAGAACCGAACTCAGATCCTCTGATGTGGACCAAGAGGAGAACCAAGTGAAACCATGCTGTTGCTTTTTGGGTCCTGGTCCTCGTGCAATGCTGTGCATTGTGGGTACAACCATATTGTGCAGCTAAATAGGTAAAGCAAGTTTGCAATGAACGTACCATTATCATCCTGAATGATGTCAACGCTTCCTCCCGCTATGGCGAATCCATTGGGTTCGTGCAGGGGCTTTTATCAAGATTTTCATATAAGATATCGTAGAGAGGCCACTTGACGTCTGCTGACTGTCCACTAGATCGCAGTTTGGACATTTATTTCTGGTGTACTTTCTTTCACTTTAACCCGGCACTGCAAGGTAGCTTGCTTAAATCCTGTCTTTCAGTTTCGCTGAAAATTGAAGAAACACTTTAGAATTTCTGTGGGTGATCGATGGTTGTTTCTTAATATAGTCCTCCTTCCATATTTGGAGAAGTGCAGCTGTTTCCTCATCTGTCTACAACATCCCTCTTGCAGCAGAAGCAGCCATGTCGAATAGCACAATTTGTACAGGCGTCTGTATGAGAATTCGTGAATGGAAAATTCAAGTGACCCCAGAGCGATTTGTGTGCACGATGCACGTTTTTAGCAAACCGTACCGGCAGCTGAAAGTGAACCGTACTCAGACCACCTCTCAAGTTCGCTTGAAAAGGGTCTGTTATCGTGTGACGTGTTCACACGTGGGCCAAAAATCCAGCAAACCGTGCGCAGACCCTTGAAAAGGACCGAGTGTGAAAACACCCTTAGAAAAAACGTTAGAAAGTTGCATTTAGAATACATAAGGGCCCTTTTGTCGTGCTTTTTTTAAATTGGAAAACCTTAGAGATGATTTACTTTAGATTAAGTTCTACTTTTGATGTACTTTAATAATGTCTGTGTGATGGGCTCCAGGTTCTCCCTCAACCCTGTGTAGAATAAACGGAATGGGAAATGAACGAATGGATGGAACATTCTTTTAACCCCAACATCTTAGGTTTCATTGCTGTTCTTTTGAAGATCATATGAATATTTTTGAACTGCCCGATTGAATCCTTCTTTACGGTGGATGTATGCCGTGTCCAGAACGGTGTCTAATTAGTGTTTGAAATTCTTGACTGCTGATTGCTTTCTGGAACTGGTCGCTGCTGTTTTCAGCCCATCTGTAGGATTTGTGGACAGCTTACTGGGCTGTGTGTGCGGTGTGGTTTAGTTTCTGTCTTCTTAATGAACAGAGTAATTTGGCTGTGATCAGAACTCTCTCTCACTCAAAAACCCGTCAGCCCCGGACAGATCTTTGTGCAATTCTACAAGAGTGTACCTCAGCGAGAGAATCTCTTCAGGCAAAAGAAAGAGACCCTTAACTATTCAATGACACTTAGTAGAGGAACCTTGAGTGCACTGATGGGTTGATTAAGGACAGCAAGCGAGTGTTTATAGAGAAAATCAGAGACAGAACGTCGCTCACACTGCTCTTCACGGCTGTGCTGGAATGGCGCAGACATCAGGGAAGACCTTTAACCTTTATAACCTGTATCATTTATAACTCTTTCAGAGGAACAGCATGGGTTCTGAAAATATATATAAAGCGAGCAAAGGAAGGGTATGGAGAACAGCAGGAGATCCCTGCGGCAGTCTCTCCTGCACAGCAGTAACAGAATGTATCTGCAGGAGAAATCTGTTAGAAAGATTACACACTGAATCTCTGTGTGCTTACTCCATCAATCCCGCATGAGCTCGAGGTAAGGCACAAATCGCACAAATCTGTGTCACAAAGCTCAAACACCTTATTTAGATTAACATTTCAGATTAAACATGTGAAAATAATATCCATCCATCCATCCGTCTTCTACTCTGCTTACTCCTTTTCAGGGTCACGGGGAACCTGGAGCCTATCCCATGGAGCATGGGGCACAAGGCGGGGTACACCCTGGACAGGGTGCCAGTCCATCGCAGGGCACAATCACATACACACTCACACACCCATTCATACACTACGGACACTTTAGACACGCCAATCAGCCTACCATGTATGTGTTTGGACTGGGGGAGGAACCCGGAGTACCCGGAGGAAACCCCCGCAGCACGGGAGAACATGCAAACTCCGCACACACAGGGTCCCAGTGGGTCACTCCCCGACCCTGGAGGTGTGAGGCGAACGTGCTAACCACTAAGCCACTGTGCGCCCTGAATATAATATATTAAGCATAAAAAAATCACATATAAAATATAATATAAAATATTTTTAATAGAACAAATATTATGATATATATATATATATATATATATATTTTAAATAAAAATAAATAAATAAATAAGGGTTTTACAAAACACATGAGAAAATGACTTAATGATGTTTAAAACAATCATTTGCGGGGGAAAAAATCACGTGTAAAAATACATTTGGAAAAAATCACATTGATGAATGATGAATGTATTCATTTAATTCCCTCTTTGAATAAGCTGATCACCTGCCATCTTTATTATAGTAGACTTATTTTTGTAGTATGACCCTGTGTGCTGTGTGTTTTTTGTCTAAATCTGTCTGGCGCCTTCACCAGTAGAACCTGTCCACGCACTGCTGTTCTCAATGTGTATAAATACTTTTGTTTTGCATGAATAAACCGGATGTCTCTGTGAGCATGCATGTGTCAGTGTGTGTTCATCTTAGACTCCGCAGATCTGAAACGCTCTGAGGAAAACCACACTTTCTAAGCGCAGAACTAAAAGTTAATAGAAGTAATTGTAAAACAGGCTGAAAGGGCTGACGGAGATCTGAAGACATAATTCCTGAGATACAAATAAAAATGAACTGTATGAATAAAAGAATCCAGAAAAATGCATGCACAAGATGCAAAAAACATTTATTTTTTAATGTTGTGTAAATTTCACGTCAGTCGTGTGATTTTTCACATGTGAAGGTAGCATGCATGTTTATATATATATATATATATATATATATATATATATATATATATATATATGGGCAGGAACCGAGCAAATCACCATCATATAACATTTCTGAGATTAGCATGGATACACAACGCTTGGCTGCTCCATCAGGCTGAACCTCCATTAGCTGAGTAACCTGGCAAGGTCACACAACACATCACTCACTGTGTCATGTCCTTATGCAATTTTACGGCATTTAAATCTACTTATATGAGTGTAATGTATAGATTTAAGAGGAGGAGGAGGAGGAGGAGGAGGAGGTTAATGGGGGTGAGGAATTTATTTCTGAAGCACAGAGCCCAGTGAACAGGTCAGAACAGGTAAGGGAAGAAGAATCCTTTTAACTGTCCCATTGACTTAATACGGCTTTCTGAACATCGCTCGAGCATCCCTTAAAATATCATAATAAGCATAACAAAAAAAAAAAAAAAACACATGTCCCTTTTGATGTAGCCATCCTCTGGTTTTCTGGAGTGGAGATGAATAGAGCCTGATTTATTTCTTTTTTCCAGACAACATTAGTTGAACATTAGCAGACAGCTCTTAGACACCGCAGAAGTCATTGTAAAGGTCTAGTAATAAGTCCGGTCGAACGGAAGAGTCAAAATGCCTAGTCTTATTACGTATACGCATGCATTGAACTCTCCTGTATCCCTGTGTATTCACACCAGATAGTGTGTTATCAAAAGAGATGTGTAAGGTGTGTGTAATGTTTTACCAGATATGCACCGTTTTAATAATGGTGTTTAGAACTGGAAGGCTTACGCACCTTTTCATACTCAGCTTTAGGAATGGACGCAGTGTCGGAATATCATTTCGGAAACATCGAGCGTGAGATGGGAATTTGCTCAGGACGCGACGCAAGTTCATGATGCACACATACTCATTCACACCTAAGAACTTCCAGCATTTTTTTTTTTAAAGGAGAAACTCCTCAGAGACCTCAGGTTCAAACTTGGAACACTCATTTTCTAAAGCAGCAAGGCTACCCACTGTACCAAGAGATTGCGTAAAGAGGAAGAGGAAATGAAACACCTAAAAAAAATCACCTTTTTGTTGGATTTTTTTTTTAACATATTTTTAACACACCCTCTCCACATTGTTTTTGGCTTAAACTTAATATAGACAAATTGAAAAGATATACTGTGGATAAAAATGGGAACATGGAGTTGTTTTTGCCAACAATATACGGCGTCATATATTAGACAGAATACGTTATCGCGTATGCTGGAATGTTTTTACTCTTCCTCTCAAATTAAAACTGATATTAATCATATATACATATACATATATATGAGATATATATAAAAGAAAAGTCAAGAAAGCAGAGAATGTGCACAAACTGAATAGAATAATTTTTATTTTCAGGCTTTAAATTAGTACCAGTGTGTAGAAATAGATTTAGTGATTTGGCATAAATTTGAAATGAGGAACTTTAGATAAATATGATCATATAGATATGGTTAAATCGGTTTTCACTGCGAACTTGATGTTCCTTTGGAATGAAAATCCTTTACTTCATCATCGCTAAGGGCTTAGTACATATTCGCTGAGTTTAATCAATGGGTGTAAAAAAAAAAAAAAAAAGAAAGAAAAGAAAAGAAAAGAAAAAAGGAATATGTTCAAGCCATGAAATACTTCAAAAATATGACTAATTCAGCATTTCAGCTATATTTGCCCTATTATAAGATTGATTAATCAATAACGATAACGTAAATAAGCAGCTCTTCATGGAACAGAAGGAATGCCGAAAGCATAAAAAATAATAGATATAATTATGGAAATATGGACTTGATTAAATGTTAAAGAAATAGCTCTCACGCCTGTGGTGCTACAGCTCCTGACAACTCATGACACATTTCTGGTTCTTAAAACAAGTTCACATAACTGCCAACACCTGTCTACTGCAGCCTCGGTGCCAGCATAGTTCCGTTGTCTCTTAGGAGACAATGAAGCCCCAGGGTATTATGGGAAATTGGGTTTCCAGAGTGATGAGACTCCATGCTAGATAGAATTATAAATAGATACAGTGGTGTGAAAAAGTGTTTGCCCCCTTCCTCATTTCCTGTTCCTTTGCATGTTTGTCACACTTAAGTGTTTCGGAACATCAAACCAATTTAAACAATAGTCAAGGACAACACAAGTAAACACAAAATGCAATTTGTAAATGAAGGTGTTTATTATTAAAGGTGAAAAAAAATCCAAACCATCATGGCCCTGTGTGAAAAAGTGATTGCCCCCCTTGTTAAAACATACTATAACTGTGGTTGTCCACACCTGAGTTCAATTTCTCTAGCCACACCCAGGCCTGATTATTGCCACACCTGTTCACAATCAAGGCATCACTTAAATAGGAGCTGCTTGACACAGTAAGGTCCACCAGAAGATCCTTAAAAGCTACACATCATGCCGAGACCCAAAGAAATTCAGGAACAATTGAGAAAGAAAGTAATTGAGATCTATAAGTCTGGAAAGGGTTATAAAGCCATTTCCAAAGCTTTGGGAATCCAGCGAACCACAGTGAGAGCCATTATCCACAAATGGCGAAGACATGGAACAGTGGTGAACCTTCCCAGGAGTGGCCGCGCCCAAAATTACCCCAAGAGCGCAGCACGACTCATCCAAGAGGTCACAAAAGACCCCACAACAATAACGTCCAAGAACTGCAGGCCTCACTTGCCTCAGTTAAGGTCAGCGTTCATGCCTCCACCATCAGGAAAAGACTGGGCAAAAATGGCCTGCATGGCAGAGTTCCAAGGAGAAAACCACTGCTGAGCAAAAGAACATCAAAGCTCGTCTCAATTTCTCCACAACACATCTTGATGATCCCCAAGACTTTTGGGACAACATTCTGTGGACCGATGAGACAAAAGTGGAACACTTTGAAAGGTGTGTGTCCAAGTATATCTGCGTAGAAGGAACACTGCATTTCATAAAAAGAACATTATACCAACAGTAAAATATGGTGGTGGTAGTGTGATGGTCTGGGGGTTTTGCTGCTTCAGGACCTGGAAGACTTGCTGTGATAAAAGGAACTATGAATTCTGCTGTCTACCAAGAGATCCTGAAGGAGAATGTCCGACCATCTGTTCGTGTACTCAAGCTGAAACGAACTTGGGTTCTGCAGCAGGACAATGATCCTAAACACACCAGCAAGTCCACCACCGAATGGCTGAAGAAAAACAAAATGAAGACTTTGGAGTGGCTCTAGCCAAAGTCCTGACCTGAATCCTATTGAGATGTTGTGGTATGACCTTAAAAAGGCCGTTCATGCTCGGAAAACCCTCTAATGTAACTGAATTAGGACAATTCTGCAAAGATGAGTGGGCCAAAATTCCTCCAGGACGCGGTAAAAGCCTCATTGCACGTTATCGCAAACGGCTTGGTTGCAGTTGTTGCTGCTAAGGGTGGCCCAACCAGTTATTAGGTTGAGGGGCAATCACTTTTTCACACACAGGGCCATGATGGTTTGGATTTTTTCACCTTTAATAATAAACACCTTCATTTACAAATTGCATTTTGTGTTTACTTGTGTTGTCCTTGACTATTGTTTAAATTGGTTTGATGTTCCGAAACACTTAAGTGTGACAAACATGCAAAGGAACAGGAAATGAGGAAGGGGGCAAACACTTTTTCACACCACTGTATATTGCCATTAAAATTCCCTCACATGTCCCTGGATATAGAATTTCCTAGTCACATACTGCAGATATGATTGGAGTTGATACAATAATATATATATATATATATATATATATATATATATATATATATATATATATATATATATATATATATATATATATATAATTATTACATAAATCACTGCAAATTTGGTTTAATTTCTACTGCATATTATTATAAAATAGCTTTTGATCCAGAACATTCATACTTTACATTTATTACATATTTACATATTACTACCAACTTATTTAATTGTGTCATATTTGTGTATTTCATATTGGCCTGGAAAGACATTCTTTAATATTATGAGTGCATTTACAGCCCAAAACATGAGTAATGTGGTGGCCAGTGAGGCCAGACTTAATATTTCTCCTCTCTCGAGCTGAAATCACACAAGGAATATGGGGTTTTAGTTAAATGTCAGAATCATGCGTCACTAAGACACGCCTCTCTTAGACAAACTCCACCCACTCCACACACATAAATCCATCCGAATAGTGGTTATATCTGAATACTGATATACAGAATTGATCAATTGTTATAAAAAAAAAATACTGATATACCTCCAATCCTTAGGAGGAGGATGAGGTTATAGGAACGATCCTGGAGTCGTGGGCAGTTTCTGTTTTATAATAGTAGGCTGAACATGCTTCCCAAAGGTCAAATAATGGAGCGTAGGAGTCACGCACAACAAGGACATGCAAAGGTCAAGGTGGGTGGGAAAACAGTACAGAGAATGGTAGTGCCAAGTACAGTATTTAAGTTTAAGAAATTATGAGTTTCTTGAACTTCATTTATATTAGGTACCATTTATTGAGTATTCATTGCCTTTTCAGAGAGGAAAACGTCTGCTTAACCTTTGCAAATGAGTCATTTATCTTGCGTGCTCTTTGCCCCAGTACTTGTTGCATTTGAAATGTATTGCCTTTTCGAGGCTGATCTGGGGAAAGCCATGCATTTTGTGTTAAAGCCGCTCACTTCAGGAGTGAAGGTATATGATTTATAAGGGGGCAGAATTGCAGACACACTCATGGTTCTTATAGCACTTCACTCTCTTCTATTTTCTGAGGTATGTGTGTTTTGTGTTTGATGTTATTTCAGGTAGAATGGATGTATAAAGACTGGTGTACCTGGTGTACCTGGTGAACCCACTGAACCCAAATACCATCCATTTCATTGTGTGGGCCTGAAGAGCGAATGCAAAGCTTCTCAGCTTTTATAGAAAACACACCAACTGAGATGTTAATTCAAGATTAATATCTACACCTTCTGCTACTACCTCGGATGTTGTTCAAGCAATTACACCTAATTGTCAACACCTGGCTAGACCTTCGGGGCAGCAAATTCTGGCCCAATGATATAAAGGGAAATTACTTTTTCTGAGGGAGAAATGACATTTTCAGAGATCCATGCCACAAAACTCCAATAAAAAGAGTTTAGAAGGTGTATAAACAATAAAACTGGCAAGATAAAGTATTAAACTGGCTAGTTTTCTAATATAGCTTTCTAATATATTGTACTCTTACAGAGTGTTTTGCTTGGGTGTTACACCAGGAAACAACTGGTGTACCTCAAGGCCATATACTTGGCCCTTTTGTCTTACAAGTTTGTACCACCTTCGTGAGAACAACCATCGAGTCTCACAGGATTTCTTATCATTTTCAAATTGATGACAAGAAACACTATCTGACTCTATCTCCAGAGAACATCTGTCATGACAATGCAAACTAGTGACTCCATTTCCCAGAATGCACCACAAACTCTCAGTGTAACACACAGACACGTCACCTTCTCATAAGGACTAATTACACACACACACCTATTCCTGATCACAATCAACATCACACCACACTATAATAGAGACTGTGCAGGCACTACGCTATTGCGAAGAATTACGCTGTGTTGATCTCTTCTCTGTCATGTACCAAGCTTCATCTAGTGTTTGCGAGCTAGGATTTTGACTTTGTTTACTCCTTTGACCTTGATTCTCTGCCTTGCCTGTTGTGTATTGTTTGCCTGCTCGGGTGACCACTGCCTGTCTTTGTTTATGTATTTTGATTTGCCATCTGGATATTCTAATCTTCATTAAAGCTCATAACTGCAATTGCATCTATCTTAACCCTCATTACATGACAACATATCTGTCTCAAAGCCAGCGGGTTAAAGTTGGTTACGTTTACAGGTCCAGTTAATTTGGTAAGCCAGACTCTTACCTCTTACTCTTGCCTGGAGCTTGTCTTCACCAAAAGTGGCCAAGAAATAATTCTTCTCAGGAAGAAGAAATAAAACCCACTAACTTAAAGCATTAAACAACACTCTTTATTAGCATTTAAAGATGTGTAACATTAGCCCATTGCATTACACTTCATTGTCAACAGAGGTTTTCCACCCCTGACTTCCAGGTAACTTCCTACCAAATGGAGAATATTAGGCCAACAAATGCATTGCCTAATTATCAAGTCTTGCCTATCTTCCCAAACTTAGAGCCAGTGTGACCAGAGTATTTGCCTGTAAACAGAGTGAAAAGGTGAGAGATATATAGACATGGCAAGTGCTGTACAGAGACAGTACCACTAGCTACAGTAGTTACCATAAGCACAGTCCACTCTCACAGTGCCTTCTACTGGCCATACACTCCAACACCGGGCTATTAAAACAAAAAGGTTATTTGGCAGAAGTTTAAATTCAACATGAAAAAATATTTAAATTAAAAAAATAAATAATCTCTGCTGCTGTCCATCTCAGATGAGACCAAGCTCAGAGAAGTGGGTGAAGCTTCTGGTCAGTGTTGGTTTATGGCTTCTGCTTTGTATAGTAAAGCTTTAACTTGTATCTGTGGATGCAGCGGCGAATGGTGTGGACTGACAAAGGTTTACCAAAGTGTTCCCGAGCCCATGTCAGGATATCCATTACAGACTCATGTTTTCAAGACAGTGACTTCTGATGGATCGGAGATCACGCACATTCAAGAAGTGGTTTTCGGCCTTGCGCTTTACGCACAGAGATTTGACCAGATTCCTTGAATCTTTTAATGATATTGTGCACTAGAGAAGGGGAAATGCCCAAAATCCTACCGATTTGTCTTTGGGGAATGTTGTTCTCAAAGTGTTGGATTATTCTCTGTTGGCAGACCTGTTAGCAGATTGGCGAGCCTCAACCCATCCTCGCTCTTGAAGGACTAGGCCTTTTTTGGAGGTTCCCTATATACTATGATTAGACGATTGCCTCACCTGTTTCACATCACGTTCTAATTTGAACTTGTCACATCGCTATTAGTCCTAAATTATTCCTGTCTTAACTGTTTTGGAACATGTTGCATGCACCAATTTCAAAATAAACATTATCTTCAAAAACTATGCAGTTATTTAGATAAAACATCAAACACCTTGTATTTATAAGTTCTCTTTTTTTAGAAGCATTTTCCATACTGTTTTTTTTTTTCAATTGGGTTTATATTTGTAAAGTTAACTGTGTAACCATATTCAAAGGTTTGCTTTCCTGCTGGAAACGTATGTATAGAAAGTGAAGATAGCCAATCAACTTGTACAATCAATATTCTGAAGCACGTGGCCAGGTAAGTGTATATATCATACTCTCAATGAGATCTGGATGGAGGTCAGGGTATGTCCTTCCATATAAAAACAAATGAAATCCAATCACTTTGCCCTCTTTAGATCAAATTTGTTTGTTTTTTTAATCATTAGCTTTTCAAAGTTTTTACTACCATAACTTAACTGTTTTTTGATCCAACACAGCATCACCTCAACCGCCAACCTCTCCTCATCGTTGTTTTCATTGCCAACATCCAATGTGAGCTCTTACATAACAATAGTCCATGATAATGCAACAAATAGACTCTAACATTAGGTAGAGACTTGTAGTCTCACTGGACTATGACAATGCATCTGGGTGAAATCCCCAGCATGCACTGTTAAATCAGTTTAAATAATTCAAATCGTGGTGGTAAGTGGTCTACAATAATGCAAAACAGTTTGTTCCTCTCTTCATCTTACTTTATTAGATCCACATACTAGCTTCAATTTCAAGTTGTGGATGATTGCCTTCACAGCAGTCAGTGAAATCTAATCCACCTACATGGAGTTACTCATCCAGGCCTACGTTCAATCCTTATCACTGCTGGCTGTGACTGAATGGCACCTGCTCATACCACCAGCACCGCCACCACCACATGGTACTACATTCGCTTGTGGTATATATACAAAAGACACTAAGAGTGAGTAAATATGCTGATACAGGTTGTCATGCGTTGTCTGCTTTGTGACTATTGTTTAGTTGTGCGTTCCTACAACTATCTTGTTTCTGCTGAGTTGAGGGAAACATCTTGTTTGCTTGTTAAACAGCCTATGCCTTGCTTGGAAGTTGCTATGGATAAATACGTACGTTAACACAATAAATGTCAATGTTAAATACATACCATAGTCCCTTCACGTTTTCTGCCTCAAAGAAAGTTTTCTAGACTGATATTTCATAGTAACATCATAAGCTGTGCTTTTACACGTTATTAACTTCAAGAGCGAGGAAATGGAGAGGCTGCTGAAAGAACGGCTGTTTAAAGCTACTATAATGTAAGTAATAACAGGAATTCAACTGCTTTCCAAATGTTACACAACAATAAATGTAGCTATAAATAGTTGAAAAGTACAAGCTGTCATTTATTAATAAATCTAAAATGTAACCGGGGTGCGGTGGCTTAGTGGTTAGCGCGTTTGCCTCATATCTCCAGGGCTGAGGGTCGATTCCGGCTGTGGCCCTGTGTGTGCGGAGTTTGCATGTTCTCCCCGTGCTTCGGGGGTTTCCTCCGGGTGCTCTGGTTTCCTCCCCTAGTCCAGAGCCATGCATTGACTGACTGGCATGTCCAAAAGTGTCCGTAGTGTGTGAATGTGCCCTGCGATGGACTGGCACCCTGTCCAGGGTGTCCCCCGCCTTGTGTCCCAAGGTCTCTAGGATAGGCTCCAGGCACCCTGAGACCCAGTAAGGATAAGCGGTACAGAAAATGGGTGGATGGATAAAATGTAACTGAAAAATTGCTTAGGTAAAAGAGGGGGAAAAACACTCGTAACAACAAGACATGCTGTTATAGTGATCAGCTTCAGGGTGGTAACTTTGCTTCTTCACACCAACCCATTGTTGTTCAATGTTTTCTTTTTTCTATAATAGCATAGCTTGTCTTGTTTCTGCTTTATACAATATTCAGAATGTTCTTTGGGTTTTAGTGTTGATGTATTATCCATCCATCCATCCATCTATTTTCAATATCGCTTATCCTACAGGGTCGTGGGGAACCTGAAGCCTATCCCAGGAAGCATGGGGCACAAGGTGGGGTACACCCTGGACAGGGTGCCAATCCATAGCAGGGTAAAATCACATATACCCATTCATATGTTTATATAATATTATTTAGTACCTAATATAGTGCAGAATTGATCTAGATTTTATTCTTAGGTGAATACACTCGCATAGCACTAAGTGCATCATGCTTGTCTGACATGATTTAACAAACAATGCATGTATAAAGCACGACTTCAGGGCTTTTCACTGGACTGGCCTTCCATTTGACCTCCACTATAAGTCATGTTTTATCCTCCAAGAAAAGGGCCGTTGCATTTTTCCATGAAACCACTTATTATTGCAGCTTGTGGTTAAAAGTGATTTTTCTGAACTATAGGGTCCAAGAGCTGTTTTTTTTTTGTTCACCATTGCCAGGTTGTGCTGAATAAAATATGACACACACACACACATGTCAATAAAGTCTGTGTGATTGGACCAGAGTCCAGTATCACCAGAGTAAATTGAACTAGGCAGGTTACACAGCCAGACCTCACTGTTTCAGTTACAAAGTATTGATCCAGGAAAAGGCAATTCATGTATTTATATGGCAACATTTCAGGCAGTTAGTAGAAACAAACACAATGCTGCCACGTTTTATCTCTCAAACAATATTTCATCCATCCTTACAGTAAATTAAGTTAATAAAAAACAAACATTTGTTCATTGATAGAAAATAGAAGCGACAGTATCAAAATATATATAATGCAATTGAGGTGAATGAGTGTCTGTAGATCTTCCATTAGAATGAAATAAGATCACAACAGTTTCAGAGGTTATTATTTGAAGAAATAATTGCACAATATATATATATATATATATATATATATATATATATATATATATATATATATATATATATATATATATATACAGTATATGTATATATATATATATACACAGTATGATAAATAAGTGAACACAATATTACATATTAGGAATACCTTTTTTTTTCCAGATGCCATTTTACAATGATACATCCATCCATCCATCCATCTTCTATACCACTTATCCTTTTCAGGGTCACGGGGAACCTGGAGCCTATCCCAGGAGCATCGGGCACAAGGTGGAGTACACCCTGCCAATTTGAATTGTGCCAATCCATCGCAGGGCACAATCATACTATGATACAATGACAGTGATAATAACAATAATTAGAACAATAATTGTTCACTTTGGTCTCCTGGTCACAAATGATCAGTAAATGTACTATAGAAAACGTACTGTGCTATGTTCCTTGTGTTTACTGTGTTTATCCGCCTACTGCTGCCTCATGCTCAGTGTGAATGAATGAATGAATGAATGAATGAGTTATTATACAGTATTGTGTCCACTGAGTGTCTGTCAGAGAAGATTGTGGAACGGGAGAAACTGTTCAACTGAGAAAACGAGTAACTAGGGAAAAATAAAGACAGATCAATGACTTCATCATCCAATCATCCAATCTCTGGTGTGAATGGAGTACAAGCAGTTTCCATCTTGTTCTTGCGCAGATGGAAAATTACACTTCACAAGTACGTGTCATCGCCAATTTGAGGACCTTCTGTGCATATTCGGATTGTTTTTCCTCTCTTGTCAGAGAACACTAGCTGAGAAGATGAGGACACACCTGTTCATTAGCACACCATGTGCAGATACGCACTCAGATACACACACACATTATATAACCACACAGTATGTGATTAGTATGGTATGCTTGGGCTTTGTCTTTGCGAACAATAGGACATTCGATTGTAACATTCAGATGATTCGCAGGGATTTGGAAGGGATTAGACGAGCCTTTATGTCACGCTGGGTCTTATTAATATGAGAGCCACTCGTTCAGCCGCCTGTTGCTGCTCCTGCGTACACCAATGACAGATGGAGTGGCATTCTCGTGATATAAAGACCACCCGCTCATGGCCTCAGGTGACAAGTCAATTATCTCCCAGCATCAGTTGGAGAGATTCATGCTGGCAACGTGGGGCAGGAGGAGGAAGGAGGAGAGGTTAGGAGCTTTAATATATGTACGTGACATGTTGAGGAATACGAACAGAGAGACTTAGAGTGGGCACAGGCTTCACAAAGAAACTTTTGGTGACTCCTGATCTCTCCATTAGACCTTTGTAGCGGATTTTAATGAAAGTGGAGAGCTTCCAAAAAAGCGTTTCATTTGCTCCTTCATTTCCTTTCAGCTGTCCTATCATCATAATACAGTGCTATGTGACAAAGGGAACATCTTTGCAGGGGCGGACTTTACCATTAGGCAAAGGTTGGCAATTGCCTTGGGGCCTGAGGTACCAAGGGAACCGAAAACGATTCATAAACTTAGTGTTAAGAATGTTTTCTTTTTACTTTTTGTGAAATATGTTTTCTAAAAATCCACATGCTTCAATGCTAGTGCGAAAATATAAAGTTTCAGACCTGATTCAGGAGTTGTACAGGTAAGTGGTGCGGCTCTCCTATACTGCACCCAGATGATACCCCCTGACTAGCTAATATGCTGTCTTGATTGTTTTACCTTCTTATATTGAAAGATATCATATTTCAAATAAATATGTTTAATAGCATTTATGTTGCTGTATTGTGTTATATTTTTATGCTAGTAACTGATGTTAAAAATCGCTCTAACCATCAATGAGTGTTATGATGAGGCGTGTTGTGGGCCGGGTGTGGTGGTCTGCTCTGGGCCAGAACGTCCAGGGCCACTTTTTGGTCCCAGTCCATGATTATTGCTATTAATTATTTGGGCAGCTGTGGATCAGGTGGTAGAGTGGGTTGTCCACTAATCGTAGGGTTGGCGGTTTGATTCCCGGCCCACATGACCCCGCATGCCAAAGTGTCCTTGGGCAAGACACTGAACTCCAAGTTGGCAAGTTAACGCCATTGGTGTGTGAGTGTGTGTGAATGGGTGAATGAGAACCAGTGTAAAGCGCTTTGTAGAACCACTAAGGTTCAAAACAATTTCAACAACTGCACGGTCCTGTGGGTTCATTCTGTATAATATCAAGAGAATCAGATCCCATCTCACCGAACCCATCTCACCGAACAGGCTACACAGCTACTAGTCCAAGCTCTTGTCATATAAAAACTAGACTGCTGCAACACACTACTCTCAGGTCTCCCAGCAGCTCCATCAAACCCCTCCAGATGATTCAGAATGCAGCGGCACACCTCGTCTTCAACCAGCCCAAAAGGACCCTTTCCAGAACCTTCACACTATCCGTCTCTCAGTGGTGGAATGAACTTCCAACCTCAATCTGGACAGCAGAATCTGTCACTATTTTCAACAAACACCTAAAGACCCACCTTTTCTGTGAGCACGTAATTAACCCCTAAAACGCCAATCCCACATTATCCTTCAGAAAGAAAAACAAAAAACCTTACTCTGGCTCTTACACCTCTACTCTGCATACTCTGCTTTTCTAGAACTAAATTTAATTTCTTGTACTGTAGCACTAAACTGTATTGTTCTCCGCTTTATATACCTCTATGCTTGTTTTTTCCTCATTTGGAAGTTGCTTTGGATAAAAGCATCTGTAAAATGAATAAACGTAAATGTAAATAAGACAAGTGCAGACCATTCACCAGACCATTTATATTAATGCTAAATAACGTATGCTGAAAATTTAAATATCGATGTTAAAACACTGAAATGAGGGTCCCATTCCTATATTTTTCCTAGGGCCCCCAAAGCACTAAATCCACCCCTGCATCTCTTCACACTCCACACATGATAATGCTTTACCTCGCCAGGACAGTGCAGATGTTCCTGCAGATTTTAATAGAGAAGGATGTCATGGTAATGATCTCGTCCTCTTTTCAAACATGGAGACGGGCCTTTTTCAGTGCCAAGAGCCAACAACGCTGACCAAAAGCGTTTTCTTCAGGGTGAATATTTCATTCAATGAAATCTTGTATTCTCAAATCTTAGTCTTTTTGGATATACTGTACATATTATATTATACATAGTATATACTTTATATACAGCAATGTTAACTTCAGAAGGTGTTGATTAAATTTCCATAACAGCAGCTCCGTCAGGTTTATATTAATGCGCTTGTTCTTATTCGTTATCATTTCTATAGAAACAGCTCATTCACAGGGACTCGTACAGCAAACACTCCACATAAACAGATTAAGGAAACGTGTTTACTTGTTGATATGGTGAAGTTTTCTTGTTTAATGTTTATGGAAGGACTCTCTGGTGCCGGGTGACAAAATAACTCTTGGTGAATTATCTATAAGGACTTTGATTTTAAAGTACAATGTATTTTCCTTATCACGCATAATTAATATTCAGCTACACTCTCCTTCATTTATAACTTTATACCTCTGACATTTCTTACGTAAGCAATAAAACATTAGGTGGTGTGCGCCGGGACCATGTGTGTGCGGAGTTTACATGTTCTCCCCGTGCTGCGGGGGTTTCCTCTGGGTACTCCGGTTTCCTCCCCCGGTCCATAGTGTATGAATGGGTGTGTGAGTGTGTATGTGACCGTACCCTGTGATGGACTGGCACCCTGTCCAGGGTGTACCCCGCCTTGTGCCCGATGCTCCCTGGGATAGACTCCAGGTTCCCCACGACTCTGAAGGAAGGATACGTGGTGTAGAAGATGGATGGATGGACTATATTGCCAATATCTATCAATGTCTATTTAGCTTTTGACACAATTAGAGAGTAAGAATATCGCTTTATAAACCCACACATGCCGAAGCTCTAGTAAAATAATTACAATTATTATTAACAAGATTGTTGGTAGTGCTTGTGTTTACCTATAAAATTCTTTTTATAGGCATATTTCCATTTCGAATTCAGCCCCCTCACAGTCCCCATGGCAACAGACATCTCTCTCTCTCTCTCTCTCTCTTTTTCTTCTTTTCATTCCGACACTGCAATATCAGTAGTTTCTTCATCCCTCACTTTCATCAGCCATACGTCTGTAACATATCTGTAAAGAAGGGACAGCTTCCCTTCCAATAAGGTGTCTGACACGTGGACTGAAAATAAGCTCACTGAATTGGAGGATATTTTTTGTTGCTGTTATTGTTGTTGTTGTTGTTTTACTTTTCAGCACTTTTGGGTCAACCTCTGCTTCTGTAAATCACTTCAATACAAAACACTTGGGGAAATGGGGTTACTTTTACCACAGTGAAGTTGATTATTTTTATTCCTCTTACACCACAGCAGTTTATCATGGTTTTGTGTTGTTTTGTATTATTATTATTATTATTATTATTTTATTATTATTATTATTATCTTGTATGTTAATAAAGCTATAAACAGTTGCTTCCTCACCAGCCTCTTTTTTTTTCTCTCTCTCTCGAAAGTATCAACTTAAAGGTAGAGCGTTACGTCTGGCTGTTATGAAGCGCTGACACTGGAAAACCTTAAATAAACATTTCCTTATAGAAAACTTCACCATATGAACAGTTTATTAGTAAAATAGAGTGGTCCTTGAAAGTTTGTGAATTTTCTACATTTCTGAAGAAATGTGACCTAAAACGTCATTTTCACACAAGTCATAAAAGTAGATAATGAGAACGCAATTAAACAAATGAGATACAAATATTATACTTGGTCATTTATTTATTGAGGAAAAATGATTCAATATGACATATCTTTGAGGGGTAAAAGTATGTGAACCTTTTGTTTTCAGTATCTGGTGTGACCCCCTTCTGCACCAATAACCGTAACTAAACGTTTGGGGTAACTGTTGATCAGTCCTGCACGTCGGTTTGGAGGAATTTTAACCCGTTCCCTATTACAGAACAGCTTCAACTGGAATGTTGGTGAACTGCTTGCTTCAGGTTCTTCCACAACATTTCTATTGAATTAAGGTCAGGACATTGATTTGGCCAACTGGCGCCCTGTCCAGGGTGTACAGAACGACTCATGTGCTTAGGGTCGTTGTTTTACTGCATGACCCACTTTCTCTTGAGATTCAGTTCATGGACAGATGTCCTGACATTTTCCTTTAGAATTCGTTGATATAATTCAGAATTCATTGTTCCATAAGCGATGGCAAGTTTTGGAACATGATACTAACACCACCATGTTTCACAGATGGGATAAGGCTCATATCCTGGAATGCAGTGTTTTCCTTTCTCCAAACATAGCGCTTTCCATTTAAACCAAAAGGTTTTAGTCTCATTTATCCACGAAACATTTCTCCAGTAGCCTTCTGGCTTGTCCATGTGATCTTTAGCAAATGCCGAAGGGCATCAAGGTTCTTTTTAGAGAGCAGTGGTTGTCTCCTTGCAACCCTGACATGCACACCATTGTTGTTCAGTGTTCTCCTGATGGTGGACTCATGAATGTGAGAGGGGCCTTTACTTGCTTAGAAGTTACCCTGGGTTCCTTTGTGACCCCGTGGATTATTACGTCTTGCTCTTGGAGTGATCTTTATTGGTCTCCACTCCTGGGGAGGGTAACGATGTTCTTGAATTTCCTCCATTTTAATACAATCTGTCTGACTGTACAAACTATTTAGAGATGGGTCCAGCCTGTTGAGTAACAGCAACTCTTTTTCTGAGTTGTTGATGCCATGATACCCTTCCACAAAAAAAAGAGCAGACTTTTATAGATCCCTGTCCTTTAATTAAATACATTTGCCACTCACAGATATGTAATAATGGATAATTTCCTCAATAAATAAATGACCAAGTATAATATTTTTTGTCTCATGTGTATATTATAATACGTCTATTGATTCAAGAGGTTCTTTACTTAGCTAGCTCATTCATTCATACATCGATACATACTTTATTGTCTCCGTAAGATTGAATTGGTTTTTGTGGCCATGTCGCATGCATGTACGCTCAAGATGAATTTAAATGACAAAATCAATAAAGCAAGCATATTTAAGATCATACATACTGTACAGAATCGCAGAATAATTTATATTTCCTTTCCTATGCCAATATTCAGCTAATATTTCATTCTGAATAGCGATTTAAAATGTAATGCATCATATCATCCTGGTTAAAAAGCAAGTTTTTTTGTTGTTCAAATGGTGAATAGATGAGACTGTGTGTTAAAATAACCACATACGTTGTATTTCAGCTCTATCTCTTATGCAGTTCGAATAAAAACACATGCTGGTATTCTAAAACCTGGCAGCACCTTATTCCCGACACTCAGGTAAATAAACCAGCTTATAAATGTTTACTTAAAAGATTATAAGATTTAAATACACCTTACACTTTAAGCATTCCGCTTGTAGTAAGATCAAAAAATAATTCACTGTGCTGATCAGCGTTATGTTTGGAGAAATGAGAAGCGTTATGTTTGGAGAAAGGTGTAGCGAGTCTCTGCTGCGGCGGGCTGAGTACATACACACAGAAGGCCACTTCGATGCAAAACTTGGTGCTTTTTATTTATAAAGTGTCTTGAAAGTTGGATGAAGGGGAGTGGAGTGAAGTGCACTGGTGCTGGTATCTTCATCTCAAGAATAGGTGTTATGGTGGTGTGATCCAGGAGGGCTGAAGCCCTTCACAGAAGCCTCATTATTAGCTGCGTGTTTCTGTGGCCATGCCCTGCAGCCACTGGCTGTCGGGCTGTCCAAAGCAGTACTGGTGGTGAGGTTGAGCTGTTCTTTCAGCACCGCAGCAGCAGCCCGCCACCAGCCCGCCAACACAAATGAAAAGACTGCTTTCCAGCATAAGAACCTTATCCCATCTGTAAAACAGATGGTGGTGGTAGTGTCATGGGTTGGGCCTGTTTTGATGAAATGGGCCTGGACAACTTCACATCATTGATGGAACAATGGATTTTGAAGTATTCCAGTGAATTCTAAAAGAAAATGTAAGGACATCTGTCTGTAAACTGAATCTCAAGAGAAAGTGGGTCATGCAACAAGACAACAACCCTAACCACACAAGTTATTCCATCAAAGAAGAGTAATGTTAATGTTTTGGATTGGCCAAGTCAAAGTCCTGAACTTAATCCAATAGAAATGCTGTGGAAGAACCTGAAGCATGCAGTTCATGTGAGGAAACCCACCAACATCCCAGAGTTGAAGCTGTTCTGGACTGAGGAACGGGCTAAAATTCCTCCAAGCCGATGTGCAGGACTGATCAACAGTTTAGTTACAGTTGTTTTTGCAGAAGGGAGTTTAATTTGGTTCTCGTTATTTACTTTTAGGACTTGTGTGAAAATCTGATGATGTTTTTGGTCATATTTATACAGAAACGTAGAAAATTCTAAAGGGTTCACAAACATTCAAGCAGCACTGTATTTTTGTTTTGTTTTGTTTTGTTCTTTATGAGACTGCACAAACTGACACAGCAGGCTAGCTAATAACACTTTCCGAAAGCTAGGTAATATTATACTAACACGCTGGGCTCATTTATGTTGTTAATTTGTTTAAGTTCTATAATGAGCAGATCAGCACAGAATAAATGTGTCTTGTATATAAAGCATGTAAAATCAGTAGATGCTGGTCTCATTGGAGTATTTGCAGCGTTTTTGAACTCTAGACAGGAACTTTAAATAAGTAAACCTCCTATGAGCCAAAAGAAAGCTTTACGGTTCACGTACCACCAAAAAGCACTTTACATCCTACAGTCAGACTAAATATCTGTGGGGAATTTCATACTCATGAGCCTCATGTAAATCAAGCATTCATGCGTTCCAATGGGCAAAGGAATGCACAAACAGTGCTCCCTGTCTCAGATCGCCCCTTATTCTTTAACATTCGGCACCATGAATCAGCATGAGGGACTGAAATGTATAACTAGGTCAGTGGCAATTTGCCTCTATTCATCAGCCTCCCGTTGGCAAGAAGTGGAAAAAAAAAAAAAGGAAATGCTGCATTCATTGTCTTGGAAACAGTGTCCTACTTTATCACAGCTGGATGAGAGAAACTTATAGAGTTGTGCTTAATTACTTGTAGTTGTAGTTTAGTGGGTGGTTCCACAATTTGGGGTGCCATTTGTTTCTCATTGCTATGACATTTGCAAATATGTATATAAATAAATAATGAAATAATAGCCATAATTTGCATGTTCCAATCCACGGTAATATTATTTCACCTTCAAACATAATCACTAAATACAGTGCCCTCCACTAATATTGGCACCCTTGGTAAATAGGAGCAGAGATGGCTGTGAAAAATGAGATTTTTTGTTTAACCTTTCCATCGTTTGTTCAAATATTCTCTGCTGTCACGGATATAAAACAATTCTAAACGCAAGACAGGTTTATCAAAAAATATCTTTGTGAAATATAATTATAATTACGTTTAATAATTGTATAATAATGAAACAATTATTGGCACCCCTATGAATTCATAAGAGAAAATTTTTTTAATTTTATTTTTTGGGTACTATATTATATTTAAAGTATATTCCCATTGATATTAAAAAAAAAAATTAGGACACCTGGGTGACTAGGAAGAGGAAATTGTTCATCCATGACTTCCTGTTTCACAGGGGTATAAATATGAGATAAAATATAGGTCAAATTCCCTTAGTCATTCATAACAATGGGTAAGAGCGAGGAATGTAGCTGTGATGTGTGGCAAAAGGTTGTTGAGCTTCACAAAATGGGGCGTGTCTATAAGAAAATAGCACAAGCATTGAAAATGCCCATTTTCACCATCAGGGCAATAATTAAGAAGTTCCAGTCAACTGGAGATGTTATGAATCGACCTGGTATTGGACGTGTGTCTGTATCGTCTCAACACACTGTGAAGAGGACAGTTCGAGTGGATAAAACATCTCCAAGGATCACAGCTGGAGAATTGCAGAAGTTAGTTGTGTCTTGGGGTCAGAAAGTCTCCAAAACTACAATCTGAAATCACCTCCATCACCACGAGTTGTTTGGAAGGGTTTCAAGAAAAAAAAGACTCTACTCTCATCCAAAAACAATCTCGTGCGTCTTCAGTTTGCCAGACACTACTGGAACTTCAAATGGGATCGGCTTCTATGGTCAGATGAAACCAGAATTAAGCAAAGTTAATATTATGTGGAGCATTCACTGTACAAGTCCCTGTGTGTGAGCTGTTACTATAGAAACAATAGTGTATTAGGCCAAGTGCATTAATGGGAACTTATTGTTCATGGTACAGTTGGAACTACTGTCTGAGTCATGCTGTTATATAAAAGGAATTCACGATCTCTGACCAATCAGATTTGAGAATACAAATCACACTGTGGTATAAAGAAACCATACTGTATTAGAATAACTGGATTAATATAAACATTTACAGCTGCACTACTTTCAGAGCTGATATAGAAAAAATAACCAACACCTTCTAACCAATCAGAATCGAGAATTCAACAGCCCTCTGTAATAACGTCATACAGTCAGTTCTAAAGGAAAGACACAGCTCTTTGACCTGTACTGGCTTTGGTTTCCTTTTGGGCTTGTTAGCATTTTTGGTTGCTGCCTTAAAGGCCTGTCAGTGTCGTGCCATAATGGAAAGCACTTTTAAAATAGTCCTCTCCTGGAAGTCATTTTACGAATCATTAATAATAAATTGGAGCCATCAATCCTAATGATACGTGGCTCTTTCAGATCCGTCCACTTTTAGAAAACTTTTGTTTCCATGGAGCAATTAATATCCTTCAGCATGTACTAAAGCAGTGCAGTTTGGGACAACTGAGTGCCGGCTGTATGAAGTCCACTGACATTTCTGCTTGATTAAATGCATTACAGGAGCCGTCTCTGTGGATTCTCTGCTGCGGCTAATGGCTACTGTATGACATTCAAACTCGGCTTGATGGACAGCGTGTTGTATGTCACAAATTATTTCATGAACACTGTTTAAGGATGTGTGTTTGGAACCAAATAAGTGCTGAACCTGTCACTCAATTACATCTATATGGTGGACTGAAGGGGAAAAGTATATGCAGCCAACACGCACACACACACACACACGAGAGATTTTGTGCACAATACGTGACATAAATCAGATTTGCTTACAGAAAATTTACACACGTCCATGCGATTATGAATTCTATGTGAAAAACGTTTCAGCATGTGAATAATATGTGATTGATATGTATTTATTTATATAGATTTAGTGTGATTGTACACTCAGGTTACGGAGACACAGAGGAGCTCGAGCATGTCAGTGCTCCTGTTATTAACCTGCCTCACAGTCTCCTTAATGAAATCTCCTCCACCGATTCCTGCACCTCACATACCACACATCCATGACCCATAAGCCCTGCGTTGCCATGGAAACATAACAAAAAAAAAACCCAAAACAAAACCGCATAGAGCACATTCAGTACACACTACAACGGTGTAATGTTGAAAAAATGTTCGTTGTGAAGATGGTATTTATTTATCGTGTAAAAGAGAGAGAGAGAGAGAGAGAGAGAGAGAAACTTTGTTACAAAGTTTTATTGCAAAACCTTGTAAGTACAAGCAATGTATATACATTACTTTATATTTAGACAAAGAACTAAATAGAAGACCAGCTATATCAGTGTTAATTAGCGATTTGCACTTTTGGCAGAAGTTAGCTAGTTGTGAAAGGGTTTTTTTTTGTTGTTGTTGTTTTTTTTGGCTGTCAACTGTAATTCCCTGGAAGAAAATAAATCAAAAGAAAGACTGATACAATATTAGCCTACTGTACATAGTCTATACACCGATCAGCCAAAACATTAAAACCACCTGCCTAATATCGTGTAATTCCCCTTTGTGTCACCAAAACAGCTCTGACCGATCGAGGCATGGACTCCACAAGACCTCTGAAGGTGTGCAGTGGTAACAGATCCTTTAAGTCCTGTAAGTTGTGAGAAGGGGCCTTCATGGATCAGATGTGTTTGTCTAGCAGTTACCTATTCACTATTTTGAGCTGTCAAAACAATAAAAACACAAAGGTTTTTGTTCATTAGATGCACTTTCTTGTAAAGAAAACATGGTCACAGATTGAAGGATAAGCTGACCAAGCACTCATTTACTAAACTTAATAACCCAGCTGCCATGGTGCCATGGTTTGACCCTTGAGTACAGCCTTTCACCTTCAGCTAGCTCAGTTGTATCCTGCGTCAGTCAAATAACAAATGTACTGGATTATGTTATTTTATACTTTGTAAGATATTACAGTACTTTACTGTATATATATATATATATATATATATATATATATATATATATATATATATATATATGTATATCTGTTATACAATATGCCCTTAATTTATAACATCTAAAACTTTTAAACAAGCTCAATGTCAGACGTTATGCTTCCTCTTAGTTAAAAAACTAAATTCTCACTTATTGAGAATTTATTGATAAAGTATTAATGAGTTTCATGATAAAAGACGTACCACTGCTTATGCATAAAGATTTATGTATAAAGAGTCACACATGAAAATAAAGGATTAATCGTTAGGAATTATGTGAAAATAAATTAATCATGCATAGAGAAGCAAATATAAAAATAAATGAATCAGTTGTAAAGAGTCACATGAAAATAAATGAATCATGAGTTAGGAATCATGTGAAAAATGAATCATGCATAAAGAATCACATGAAAATAAACGAAAAATGCAAAATCGTGTGAATATTAATGAATTATGTAAAAAAAAAATCGGATCATCAATGTGAATTTGATAATAATCATTTTTTTTAAAAATCATGTGAAGATAAATAAATATTATTAAAAATTTGATGTAAAATTTAATGTTAAGTGTCAAAAAATTGCATGTTAATTTTCACGTGTCATTTCACATGAATTTTTTCCTGTAAGAAATAAAACTAAGTCATTTCATTAACTTTCCAACTGACGCATTTGGGAGAAACTTTCAGGTGAAAAGAAATGCCGTTCTAAGAATAGTTAAGGCATGTTGATCTATATTGTTTGCAGATTTTTAAATCTTTACACATTTTTATTCAACCAACCTATTTATTTATTTCCTTTTTTATGCTAAGTCACTCCACAGACTGTATTAAACCTCTTATTCTTAATTCACTCCTCCAGGACCTTTAGGTTTTAATATTTTTACTTCTTAGCATGCCTGAGCCAAATCAGCATTCTATGGTTATAACTTGACTTTCATTAGCTGGGCCAGAGGTGTTGGAGAGGAGCTGAAATAGAATAAAGCATTAAGGCCAACTGTGGTGCTGTGCATATATATGGCTTGACAGAATAATATAGGGGCTGAAAATAAAATGGTGAAATATGAAAGTGAATTAGGCAAGAACATAAACCAGAGAGGTCTAAAGACTATGAGGTCAAAGTACATTTTATTATACATCAGCGCAGACAAATCACTACAGTCTGATTTAACTACTGATGCTGAATCACCGTCAGGGTCACAGGAGTTGCCTGTACCACATCAAACTATACTCAAAGGGATTTGTCTCTAATTCCTGATAGACATTATTGCTGATAGAACTCGATCTTATTCCTAACTGAACTGTTATATTTCTGATTAAACATAAACCCCTCTGATTCCTTGCAGAAATTATTCCTGATGAAACCCTCCCTCTGATTTCTGAATAAAATTCCATCTGAATGCTGATAGAAATTATTGATATCAAAACCTCCCTTTGATTCCAGAGGAACATCATTCTGTTTTCTGACAAAATTATGAAACACCCTTTATCACATTTCCTCTGACTGTAACGAATCGTGACTGGAGGCAGATGCAGGTGCAGATCAAAGTCTTTATTCAACATAAAACTCAAAACCAAAGTAAACGCGGTCTTCACCAGCAAACAAGAAAGGTGGCATATAACAATATCGGTCGAGGCATGGAAACAAACGATACGACCGCTACAAATCCTACAACCAATAATACTGAGCGACGTGCTCAGTAACCAAGGTGTTTTTATCCCAAACATAATCAAACTCAAAACATAAACACCTGTGGCAAATTAAAGTCACTAAAGCTAACGCTCAATCCAGATGCGAGCAAACCACAACAATGTCGTGACTCGTCCGGAGACGAGCCACAGTGCCATCTGCTGGCCGTATCGTAACACTGATTGCTAATGAAACTTGTATTTCTGATGAAAATGCTTCTGATTCCTGACAGAATTCCCTCTCATTTATGACAAAATTGCAGTATATCCATCAACACACCTTCTCATTCTTGACAGAATTTCCGTGGTTCCTGTCAGATCTGCCACTTATTACTGACAAATTGCACTCTCAATCTTGACAGAACTCTCTCTCATTCCTGACCAAACTCCTTCTGATTCCTGACAACACGTTCTCTTGATTCCTGATATAGGTCCGTTTCATTCCTGACAGAATTCCCTCTGATTTCTGCCAGAACTTCCCCTGATTCTGCCAAAATTCTCTCTGATTCCTGACAGAACCTCCCCTGATTCCTGAATGAATTTCCCCTGATTCTGGCAGAATTCCCTCTGATTCCTGACAAAACTTACCCTGAGTCTTGCCAGAATTCTCTCTGATTATTGCCAGAACTTCCCCTGATTCCTGCCAGAATTCCACCTGATTTCTGACAAAATTCTCTCTGATTCCTGACAGAACTTCCCCTTATTCCTGCCAGAATTCTCTCTGATTCCTGCCAAAATTCTCTCTGATTCCTGACAGAACTTCCCCTGATTCCTGCCAGAACTTCCCCTGATTCCTGTCAGAATTCTCTCTGATTCCTGCCAGAATTCTCTCTGATTCCTGATAGAACTTCCCCTGATTCCTGACAGAAATTCCCCTGCTTCCTGACAGAATTCTCTCTAATTCCTGACAGAATTCTCCCTGATTCCTGACAAATATTCCCCTTATTACTGCTAGAATTCTCTCTGATTCCTGCCAGAATTCTCTCTGATTCCTGCCAAAACTTCCCTTGATTCCTGAAAGAACTTCCCATGATTCTTGACAGAATTATTTTTTGATTTCTTCCAGAATTCTCTCTGATTCCTGA
This sequence comes from Ameiurus melas, assembly GCA_012411365.1. NCBI lineage: Eukaryota > Metazoa > Chordata > Actinopteri > Siluriformes > Ictaluridae > Ameiurus > Ameiurus melas. The sequence continues at coordinate 25,127,207 of CM022764.1, read as the reverse complement.
CAGAACTTCCCCTGATTTCTGACAGAATTCTCTCTGATTCCTGACAGAACGTCCCCTGATTCCTGACAGATTTTTTTCTGATTCCTGACAGAACTTCCCCTGATTCCTGAATGAAGTTCCCTTGATTCCTGACAGAATGTTCCCTGATTCTGCCAGAATTCCCTCTGATTCCTGAAAGAACTTCTCCTGATTCCTGACAGAATTCTCTCTGATTCCTGACCAAACGTCCCGATTCCTGACAGAATTTTCCCTGATTCCTGACAAAAAATTCCCCTTATTCCTGGCAGAATTCTTTCTGATTCATGCCAGAACTTCCCCTGATTCCTGACAGAATTCCCTCTGATTCCCGACAGAACTTCCTCTGATTGCAGACAGAATTGTTCTATTTCTGATTTTTTTTAAACCCCTCCGATTCCTGGCAGAAATTAATCTTGAGTATAATCTTTCCAATTCCTGACAGTTATGATATATCCACTTTTTGCTGACGAGAGCCCCCTGATCGCTAATGTAACTTGTATTTCTGGTGAAAATGCCTCTGATGCATGACAGAATTCCCTCTCATTCTGGCCAAAATTGCAATATACTGAATCAAATACTCAATCTCGTTCTTGACAGAACTCCTCTGATTCCTGATTGAACTCTCTTTCACAGTTTTTTTTAATTCCTGAAAGAATTCCCTCTGAATTCTGACAGAGCTCCCTCTAAATCCCAGCTTAAATTCCCTCTGATTCATATAAAAATTCTCTGATCCTGCCCAAGTTAGATGCAGGACTCCATTTGATTCCCGATTCCATCTAATTCCAGAAATGTTCAATCTTCATCCTTTTTCCCAGTCAATTCTCAAGTTCCACCTTGACTCTGTCTTACAGTATTATGCTTTGAGCAATCAAGTAACCAGTCATACATTTTTGAAGTTTTGTTTTTCCCAATCACTCTTTTCCCTCAAACATTTAGTGCATTAATTTTTTGCAGACTCTAAAGCACCTCTTTTGATGGATCAAGGTGATTTTGCTTTATTGACCCTTACAATGCAGAAGCTACATTTAAAACACTGCAGGAAATATTGAAGGACTCCGCAGTCGGATTCAGAGCAAAATCAAATGTTTTATAAACCAACAACTCTCAAAGTACAATATTTATGTGGTGGATGTGTTTATTTCAGGGTTACGAGAGTTGTGTAACACGTCCGTTAGTGCCAAGTCAACATCTGCAGTAAATGTTTTGCATTTGGCTTGGATGGATTTATGCAAGTCCATATCTCAATTTAGTGGGTCACTGTAAGACCTTCTATTAGTGTATAGATAACAGATATCAAGAGAATTTAAAAATCAGTGCTCAACTCTGGAATTACTTATTGTGTTATGCACTGAGGTCATCTTTAGATTAGATTAGGTTCAATTAGATTGCATTCTGTTACATCATGGGAGCTGGAGGCCACTGAGACCTGTATATATCTAAAAACATATATAGATAAAAAAAAATAGAAACCGTCTTCATGCAGACTCGTCTTTTTTTTCAAGTTGTATGCTTGTGCTGAGGATAAACAAAAAGTTGAATCACTTGCTAGTAAGATTTGCAACCTGCTAGCCTCATTAATGGTTTAATGAAGTGTAACTTTTCACTTTGAGGACAGGACAGTGTGACTTATTAATGTTGGTACGTTCAATTTGCCAAGAAGTGATCTTAGACGGCAAAAGAGTAATATAAATAGGCTTGGAGTACGTGTTCTTATCTGAGCCCAAATAAATTAACCATGTCTCTCCAGTGTAGATGCTGAGCTCTGTGGCAAACATCTGTGGCATAAATTAGGGCACCTCCGCAGACTCACTGAGTCCCGAACATAAACACTAACGCGTGGTTAGCGTTTCCAGGATGACTTTGAAAAGCAAAGAGCACGGCAGGGTAAGAGTAAAATGAAAACAACCCGGGTTCTTGATTAAAATAATCAGCACATAATGCTGCAGGAAACTTCATGTAGAATGAGTCAGAATCTCTCGCGCATTATTGAGCTGGTGTTTTATGGGAAATGAGCAGCCCACACTCTAAATGACAGATTCAATATTTTGTTTAATTTCCTGCTTTAATTAAATAAACCTTTCCTCCCATTCTCTCTGTAATTACATTTAAGAGCTGGCTCATGAAACCCACCCAGGAGGATCTTCATGGTCAAAAGAAAAAGGAATTTAAGATCCATCATGCTGTAAATCGCATAGAGGGAGTGGTAAATGACTTCAACTTATAATCAAATGTTCAAGTGCATTTGGGAAAAGGAGGGCTGACAACAAGAGTACGGCAGAAAATATAAACAAACTTTAAACGCATGTTTATTCATGTAGGCTAACAATGCTCTAAGAACATCTTAAGATATTTCTGAACATTTACATGTGTAAAATTTGATGTTTCATGTATTTCTGGTTTATATTAGGGATCTGACTTGCATACATAATTGCTATCCTGATTTCTCATGTGAACCACTAGGAGTATTGAACCTTTGGCTACAGCGGCCATATGTAAACGGAAACAGGTTTGGCTCCGGTATAAAAAAAAAAAATGCTCATGCTCATTTAAGTTGCTTAAAAATGTGTGATGTATGTCTAATATAAAATCTTTACTGTGGTAATAATGTAATTTCCAGAAATGTGTTTACCATTTTCAATGAATGAGAAAGTTTTGAGAAATCTAAATAATAAATAAATGTTTTGGGTTTTTTTTATTTTATTTATTGTCAAATTATGGAAATGTTATGTAAATTCTCAAATTCTTAAATTGTTGATTCAGATTGCTCAGGTGGTGTTGATTAGTTTGTATAACAGCTCTGACACACAGGTCACAGGTTTATATTAATGTGCTTGTTCTAATACATTATTGTCTCTATAGTTTCTATATACATATATATATATTTTTATTTTTTTTTGTCTTATCAACTTCAAGACAGAGAAAGAAAAAAGAGGCTGTTACAGGGGCAAAAACAAATCTTTTCAAATTGCTGTGGTGGAAGAGGGTGAAAAACACTTTGGGATATACTTTTCATAGGGAAATAATCAACTATGGGGTGGTAACAGTAATTCTTTGTGTCAGACCACATCACGGCAACCTGTTATTGATTATTTTCCTTTAACGCCACATCCCGTCTGGTGTTACTCCTTACTTATTACCTTCCCTTCAGATGTATGAATTTGCACATGCAATCACATTCTCAAAGTGACTTTCAGGCTGCTGTAAAAGTTTGATGGGTCACACAAGCAAACAAGGTAGAGATGTGCTCCTCCAGGACCGGGAGTGAATCAGACGTCTGTAATGTTTACTTTCTTTCCAAAGTTTTTATTGCTATATAAGAATAAACGACGTGCCAAAAAAGAGACTTTGCCACTTTCCAACACAGAGCTAGCCTTCACTGTTCCGGAAATATTTTTAGTTTCTTTAGTTAGTTTCACAATATACGCAGCCAGATCATGACAAGGCTGATGACAGGGATGCACTCTCTCGTATTTTATCAGTCTCTCACTTTCGCTACGTCTTGAATGCAGAAGCAGGTGCGTGTCAGGTTTAACCACGTTCCACAAGGACACTTCGTAATGCAAGAATAACCAAGCCCGTATTTTATTCACTGGTTTTGTTCACAAAGACTTCAAGACATATTGACTGCAATAAACAAAGAAAAAAGAAAAGGTTATTTTCTCCTCATTGGGGAAGCTGGCGGGTGAGTTTCAAAAGGTCGTTCATTTATTTTAGACTACTTCAAAACTTTCATCAGTATGTGGACACTTCTGTCTTGGTAGTTGGAAAATTTCAGAAGCTTTATTGCAGTTCTGCCGGGTCTCCTGTCCTGGGACACACACTGCAATCTCTTCACTGAAGAAGTAGGTCAGCGTTTGTATTCCCCAAGAGTGTCAAGATTGCAAACTCATTCTGCCCAAAGCATTTTTACATTAGCTATATGTAATATGATGAAAAGTAATATTACAATTTGCGTTCTAGGAACAACTAATTCAAACCTGATGTCACGGATATTCAAAGGAGCGAAAGTATTGATTGGATTTCCTTTGATTTCAGATAAAGGAAGTTGTACAAAAAGGTCTGACTGCTATACTTGACCCTAACCTTAAAGTTAAACTTCATAACTTTCCATTTCAACAGAGTCATGCAAATTGGTACGACTCTGCAAGTGTGAAATGATGTGACCTCAATCATCAATGTCTGGAATTTTTACTAGGCCCCTTACACTCTCTGCCTGCCACGAATGATTTTCATATTTATATTTACCAAGAACTTGTGATTTCCAATGGCAACCAAGATTTATTTTGTAATTAAATTCTGAGTTGCCCTGGCTTGTTAATTATTTAGCCCCACACCATGATGCTTCCCCCTCCAAGCTTCACTGTTGGTATAGTGTTTTAAGGGTCGTGTGCAGTGCTATTACTTCTCCAAACATGTTCTGTAGTATCACAGCCAAACAGTTCAAATGTGCTCTTCTCTGACCAGACTACACTCTCCCAGTATTCCATAGGCTTGTTCAAATGAGTAGAAGCAGACTTTAACTAAGCTTCGGCGTGCCTTTTCTTTAGTAATGGAGTCTTGTGGGATGAGTGGGAGCAGTGGAGTGCATTGCCTACTGTTTTCTCTGTGATGAAGGCACCTGCTGCCTCCAAGTGTTTCTGGAGCTCTTTCTGACTATTTTTCTGAAATCTTGCGAGGAGCTGCTGCGCATGGCCGGTTGATGACAGAGTGATGTTTCTTCCACTTGCGGATAACGGCCCCAATGGTGTTAACTGGAGAATTCAGAAGTTTTGAAATACGTCTGCATCCGATTCCATATATATATATATATACATTTTCAGTATATTTATTGAAAAAACGTTGATGCATTCAATACTTATTTACCCCATGTTGTAATTTTTATATATATATATATATATATATATATATATATATATATGTACCATTATAAATAGGTCCTAGGTGGTGTCTCAGACCTCATGTTATCCCATAATGTCCAAGCACAAATCACACACAGTGTTTAAATACACACAATTTTTAAATAATGGACATAAATAATAGGAATTAAAACATACAAATGAAGAATTTCCATGTCCAGTTACCAAGACATTTAGTATGACTTAAATAATGACCTTCAAGCTTTAGGACATACAAGCTTTAGGAATCTAACTGCCAATGCAAAGACTCAACACACATGTATAACCTCAATCCATCAAGAACACATCCCCCAAAAAAATCAACACGGCTTTGACATAATACTCTTGCCAAACTATCCGAATTCCCCCGAATCCAAAAATCCTTGGACTCTGACTTCCCCCTGAATCCAGAAATCCCTGGACTCTGACTTCCTCCTCGATACAATACAACCCCAATTCCAAAAAAGTTGGGACACTGTGTAAAATGTAAAAAAAAAATAAAAAAATTTTAAATGCAATGATTTGAAAATCTCATAAACCCATAACTTATTCACAAACGAACATGGAAAACATATCATATATTGAAACTGAGTAAATATACCGTTTTTGATACCAGAAGTTTTTCAAACCCTCTACACACAGTGAGATGACTCCCAGCAAGGCATAACCTCTTAGCGACCTACAGCAAGGGATGACCTCTGAGTGATTCTCAGCAAGGCATGACTGCGTTATGCGATTTTACATTCATTAAGCAAATAATCTATGACAACACAAATGAACACATGGCGTGCAGAGAAAGGACTACCACTGTGATGTGTCGTAGCAGATGTTCTTCAAAAAACAGGCAACTGTATTCTAAGAGCTTGTATATGCTTCAACAAGGTAACAAGTGCGACTTCCAGAGGAGCCACTGACTAACCACGTGTAACAACTGAGAATTGGGAGTTGGTTTAAGCTCTGTGTGCCGGTTGTAATAAAACTCAACACAAAATCTTTGAAACAATATTGATACACAAGCAGAGGATGACATGAAACACATGAATATCAGCCAGGAACTTACACAAAGAAACATATGAGCAATACCTTGCAAAGCAACTGTGAACTTAATTGTCATTACATAGTCCATACAGGCAGTGGAACTTGGTACTCAGGATAGGGGGCGCTCTCCTGGTGTGGAGATATGAGCTGTATGAAACAAGTCCAGGACTGCACAGGGATCCTGACCTTGAAGCCATTGCTATTGGTTCCTAAAAATAGATCTTTGTAAATCTCTGTAACTTTATTATTTTCACAAGGAGTAGGTGGTGGCTGCCATATTTGCAGTGTCCCACTGGCCACCTTTATTTCTGCTATCTTTACTCTGTCTATATCAGACCTAAGTTAGAATTCGCTTGGCACCCTTGTCTGATATTCACTTTCAGAATTAAAAGTACCATACTCGTCAGTGAAGCGGTACCATCAGGGGTGTTTTGTTTTTTTGGGGGGGGGGGGGGGGGGAAATTTAAATAAAAAACTAAATTTTTAAAAAAAAATAAAAAAAAAAAAAAAGGGTTTTAAAAAAATCCCTCAAGCACCCTAATTATGCACCTTAAAAACAGTTTTAAAAAGGTACACTATATTTACTTTTCAAGGTAAATGATACACACTTAAGAATGCAAAGGATGTACTCTTTATATAATAAAAAAATTAATAACTACCATTATGCCCAAGAGTGTTACAATTTCTTGAGTCTTTTCAGTCAGTCGAGACATTCGAGTCCATTCAATTAAAAGATTTGTTTCCCGAACTGCCCAGACTGATGAATATTGCATGTACTGAAATGCTGGAAATATCCAGCACAGACCAAATGAGCATGAAATTAACTTAATACAAGAAACACAGTGGCCGATGCTGAGCTCACTGCAGTGACTCGCTAAAAAATATTTAGTCATTTCACAAAACAGAACGTGACCTTCTATTCATGTTATTTCTGTATAGATGGGTTTCCGTAACGGAAACAGTGGATGTATGGAGTTACACAGGATACGGCACGGGCCACATTGTTGCCACTGTGAAATCCCAGAACAGTTAAACAGTTAGTGTCAGACACTTTAACACTTATAAACCATAAAGATGGCTTTGGACCTCAATTCAGCGTGGCTCAAGTGGTAGAGCGGGTTGTCCACTAATCATAGGGTTGGCGGTTCGATTCCTGACATACAGGACTCCACATGCAGAAGTGTCCTTGGGCAAGACACTGAACCCCAAGTTGCTCCTGATGGCAAGTTGCTGATGGCCTTGCAGCTCTGCTATCATTGGTGTGGGCGAATGAGACACAGTGTAAAGCGCTTTGGAGTGCTATATAAGTGCACCATCATTCATGTTGAACAGTTACAGTATGCTGTGATGGCTTTAGGACTGCAGTTGCCACAATCAGTTTTGCGCTCAAGTCTCCACCAATGAACAGTGGAGAAATTCAACAAAACAGACTTCATGGAAAAACTGCACTGTTAACACAACTGCACTATTTGGCCAAGTAGTATTAGCACATTTATACATGAGGACGGGTTCCCTTCTGAGTCTGGTTCTTCTCAAGGTTTCTTCATCATCTCAGGGAGTTTTTCCTCATCATCGTCACCTCTGGCTCGCGCATTAGGGATAAATCCATAGATTTAAAATCTGTATCCTGAATATATATATTTCTGTAAAGCTGCTTTGGGAAAATGTCCATTGTTAAAATAAAACTGAATTGAATTCATCAGGCTAAATTTGTGTCTCAGTTATTTATCTTAGAAAGTGTTCTGCCCTTCTCTGAGATTTCATGTAGTGGTCGTGATGAATTAAATCCAGATATTGATGTAATTTCTGTGTCTTGTCACAACGGCTGAACAAGCCAGCAATCGTAGACGTTCATCTGAGTTTACTACCTAGTGGTGATTACAGAAAAGACGCACAAAATTATTTCACTGTCAGGTGATTTCTTCCATGAGATTAATTTACGTTCCTGTGATATATATATATATATATATATATATTATTTTATTTTATTTTTTTTGCATGATTCATTTACACAGCTCTTGTAACTTTTTTTTTTTTTCGTCTCAGTGCTCAGAAGAAAAAGTTAGAACATGTAGTCAATTTGTCTGATCCCTTTTCAGTGTAGGAATAATTTATCATGTTCAGGTGCTTGAACTTGATGTGCCGCTTAGGCCTGATGAGAAGCTTTGAGTGCTGAGTCTGATTCATCTTTGCACTTTAAATTTCATTTCTGCTCAGGAAGGATTCCATGTCTCTAATGGAGAAGGTTTAATTCGGGGGGGAAAAAAAAGAACAGTGGGATAGGATGAGGTGTTTCAGACTGCTGTGTCTCCTGTTGCCTCAAGACATAACATGAGACATGATCATGTCATGTTCGGTCCCTGCCAGGCTTATGGAGTAATGCTGTTGCTCCATAAAAAAAACAAAAAACTGGCAACTTGTATCCGTTACAGTTACGTCAAAAAAAAAAAAATGCAGTCTAATACTGCATGATGTGTGTGCATATTTACATAGCTTTAACCTCTCTCTGTAATTCCCGCCTTCTCGCACACCGGTTGGTCGATTATAAAAGAATTGCCGCAACTATTGGTCAAATTCCTGCCTCTCAACCATTAGCCTACTCTCAGCAAACAGACGAAGGGGAAGTGCTGTTGTATTCGACGTCAAACAGTTACTTTACAACAGCAGCAAATGACAGCTGTCCTGAGTCGAAACAACGCCCATGACCATATAAGGTCATTTTTAATGTCATGTTATTGCATTGCTTTGTATTGCATCACCATTCGAAGGTGTACATGATGGAAGAGGGTACACTCGTGGCATCTAACATTCTATTTGATTCCACGGACATTCAAAAGGACGTATATATTTATTATTAAATGTATATTTATCTGATACTAATAGTGGGTTTTTGGGTGTTTTTTTTTTCCAGTGTATTAAAGTCTGCATTCGTAGTAACACTGTTTTGAATGCTGTTAATGCTGGATGCTTTGTGTTTATGTATTTATTCATTTTCTACTGGTCAAATCAGAGAAAACACACAGCCCCACTGGCAGTGAAGCAGATAATCAGAATGAAATTCATGTTTAGTAGTTGTTCAATGGCTCATTGCTTTTTTTAATTTGGCTAGTTACTGTGGATTTATTTAATATGTTACGGGGCTTTGAGACTGTACCTTTGCTGCACACTCACACTGGAAGGGGAGATATTTAATCAGGCCTACTTCACGTGTGTACTGTAGCCTGCATTTCCCAACTCAAATCGGAGCCTCTATTTACCAATGAAAGCCGCACTGGAATATATGAATACACTCTGTAATAAGCTGTTCCCTGGATACAGCCGACCTCTGGGTTGAACCTGGAGACAGGTTCTCTATTTCGGATCAACGAATGTCGGATAACAAGGTATTTCATTGTGAGCCGTGACTTCCAGATGTCACTGCATGCCACAGTGACGGCCACTTGTAGACCTCGTTTCAAGTCCCATAACTAAAAGATATTATCAGAATCTCATTTCCGTTTCCTCCACTCTTCAGCAGGCAAGTCCAGAACCACAAACAGTGCTCGTATGTGAGTCATGTGCAGCTAAAGTAGGCTCAGGCACATCTGTAATATTAGCCAGTACTCTGGAGGTTGCAGTGGCCGTGGGTTGATGGATATGAATACACCAGGGTGGAACGAGCATGTGCAACACCATTTATTTTTCAGATCTAAGAAGTTATAATGGTCTGGTTTTGACGCTCCTTTTTTTTTTTTTTTTTGTAATTTGTCCTTGTTTGTCAGATGTTAAGCTTCTCGTCTAACGCAATATGAAAGCTGATAAATAAAGGCGAATCTAGAGTTAATAGGATTAATGAATGCTTTGTAAGGAAAGCAACTCGGCAGCTTCCTCTGAGAATACTGAAAGTGTTTATGGGCTTTACTCAGCTACAACCGACAGCAGGAGATTACTAAAGATTAATAAAGACTAAATTAATGCATCAGCATTCAAGGGAAAACACGAGTTCAAAGGAAAAACAGGAGATAATTGATTTTGGTTGTAAATCTGAATTGTTTTAACTTCATTACCAGAAATATTACAAGAGATTTGACTTTATTTATATGTTTGGTTCTTTCTTTGATTGATTTGTAATATTTATGAAAAACTAGAGATGAAAGAAATAATAATAATAATAATAATAATAATAATAATAATAATAACTAATATATATATATATATAACCTTTTGATATTTTGTTAAAAAAATAAATAAATAAATAAAAAATAAAAAAAAAGAAAGAAAGAAAGAAATTTTTAAATATAGGTGTGAAACAATTATTGGTACCCCTACGAATTCATATGAGAAGAATATATTTGAAGTATACTCCCATTTATATATATATAAATATATATATATGACTAGAAACTGTTCAACCATGACTTCCTGTTTCACAGGGGTATCAATATGAGGTAACATATAGGCCAAATTCCCTTAGTCATTTATAAAAATGGAATGTAGAGGTGATGTGCAGCAAAAGGTTGTTGAGCTTCACACAATGGGAAGGGCCTATAAGCCCATTTCCACCATCAGGGCAATAATTAAGAAGTTCCAGTCAACTGTAGATGTTATGAATCGACCTGGAATTGGACGTGTGTCTATATCATCTCAACGCACTGTGAAGAGGACGGTTCGAGTGGATAAAACATCTCCAAGGATCACAGCTGGAGAATTGCAAAAGTTGCTACAAACTACAATTCAAAGACACCTGCAGTACCACAAGTTGTTTGGAAGCGTTTCAAGAAAAAAGTCTCTACACTCAATCAAAAAGTAGTTAGGGTCTTCAGTTTCAGACACGACTGGAACTTCAAATGGGATCGGGTTCTATGGTCAGATGAAACCAAAATAGAGCTTTTTGGTAATAAACACCAGAGCTGGTTTTGGTGCACACAGAGAGGTAGCCGTATGGAAAAGTACCTCATGTCCACGGTTAAATATGGTGGTGGCTCTTTAATGTTAGTAATGAAGGATCTTTAGAGATTCTGTATGGAGGAACAGTCTCAGATCCCTTACCATGTATTCTCCAACATCATCAGGCATTACAGGAGAAGACTCTTGTGAAAGGAAGGTAAGACAAAATATTGTCTAAAAGGGTGCCAATAATTATTACACACCTATATTTAACTTCTTTTTTTCTTTCTTTCTTTCTTTTTTTTTACATTTTATAAATCTATGTTTTGTGTGCTGTTGTTTGATATCCATTATTTTTTATATATATATATCCGTGAGTATTTTTGTGATTTTTTTTAACAAATGATCAGAAGGTTAAACAATAAAGATTTCGCAGTCTTCTTTGCTCATATTTGACAAGGGTGCCAATATTACTGGAGGGCACTGTATTTATTGATTTCAATTGGTTTGGAGTAGGGTGTCTCCTTCAAGTCTCTGGTTCAATCTTGAGCTCGGGTTACTGTCCCTGCAGAGATTTCCACATGTTTTTCCCCCTCGTTTGAGGGAAACCTCATTTAGAGTAAAAAGCCCCAAGGTTAACTATAAATAGTTTAATTGCTTGCCACCTGCTTCCAGAAATGATAATTAGGCCTGTCTTCCTACAACCAATGCCCCTATTTCTATGATAAACCTGCTTTTTTTATTGCAATCATGTTCGTGTCTGTAGTCATTGAGCAGGGGCGATCCTCTTTAATAGAGAACATTGTCATCTGGAGGGAAATAATTGAGGCTAAAAGTAAAATGGAAGAATTGTAAGTTAATTTGAGCTTAATTAAGAAAAAAAAGAGCTCTATGTGCACAATAGGCTGAACAGAGTGTGAGTCATCCATAAAGATAACTGGGTTTGCAGGAAATTTCATAAAGACATTCTCTAAATAAAAAAATGAGTGGTTTTCACGATAAGATCAAAGAAAACATCCATTTTAACTATTCAAAAAATGTGTTGTCCTGTCTCACACAACCCCCTTTTTCACAAGGTTTCTTTGCTGACCGGCTGCATTTTGCTCTTAAATAAATAAGATTCATTATTTTATTTTTTTTAGCATAGAATTAGCACATCGACAAAATATGGTTTAGGAGCATCCATGCTAATGGCATGATGGTATCAAGGACATTCTAATTATTTACAGAAAAAATATATATTTTTTTAATTAATAATTTACTTTTAATCTATACATTTGGCAGATAGTTTTGAACTTGCAAAGTGGAAATGATATTGTCAATACCACTGAAAATGAGATGAGAGAATGAGAGAACTTACTTTTCTTCTTCAGGAAATTCAGATGATACAACTTCCTGTTAAACATGTGACTTGTGGAATATTCCAAATATTTCATAGAGGTGAGTGAATCTAATTGGTACATTTTTCATGACCTATAATGGATGGTTTGTAGAAAAGGATGTTTGTTGCATGATATGTTAAATGGATTCACAGAATTGGAAAATAGGAAAGGAGACTGTGAAAAATTGTCTTTATTGTTTATTATTGGCACCCTTTTAGTCAATACTTTGTGCTACCTCCCTTTGCCAAGATAACAGCTCTGAGTCTTCTCCTATAATGCCTGATGAGGTTGGAGAATACATGGCAAAGGATCTGAGACTGTTCCTCCATACAAAATCTCTCCAGATCCTTCATGTTTCGAGGTCCAAACTGGTGGACTCTCCTCTTCAGTTCACCCCACAGGTTTTCTATGGGGTTCAGGTCAGAAGACTGGGATGGTCATGGCAGGACCTTGATTTTGTGGTCAGTAAACCATTTTTGTGTTGATTTTGATGCATGTTTTGGATCATTGTCCTGCTGGAAGATCCAACCACGGCCCATTTTAATCTTTCTGGCAGAGACAGTCAGGTTTTCATTTAATATCTGTTGATATTTGATAGAGTCCATGATGCCATGTATCCTAACAAAATGTCCTCTGGCAGAAAAACAGTCCCAAAGCATTAAAGATCCACCTCCATATTTAATCATGGACATGACTTTTCCATATGACTACCTGTCTGTGTGCACCAAAACCTCCTCTGGTGTTTATTGCCAAAAAGCTCTATTCTGGTTTGATTTGACCATAGAACCTGATCCCATTTGAAGTTCCAGTAGTGTGTGCCAAACTGAAGACGCTCGAGTTTGTTTTTGGAGGAGAGTAGAGGCTTTTTTCTTGAAACCCTTCCAAACAACTTGTGGTGATGGAGGTGATTCAGATTGTAGTTTTGGAGAATTTCTGATCCCAAGACACAACTAACTTCTGCAATTCTCCAGCTGGGATCCTTGGAGATTTTTTGGCCACTCAAACCGTCCTCTTCACAGTGTGTTGAGACGATACAGACACACGTCCAATTCCAGGTTGATTCAGATTTCCAATTCACTGGAACTTCTTAATTATTGCCCTGATGGTGGAAATGGGCATTTTCAATGGTTGTGCTATTTTCTTATGGCCACTTCCCATTGTGTGAAGCTCAACAACCTTTTGCCGCACATCAACGCTATATTCCTTTGTCTTACCCATTTTTATGAATGACTAAGAGAATTTGACCTATGTGTTACCTCATATTTATACCCCTGTGTTACAGGAAGTCATGGTTGAACAATTTCATGTTCCTAGTCACCCAGGTGTACTATTTTTTTAATATCAATGGGAATATACTTCAAATACATTGTTCTCATATTAATTTATATGGGTGCCAATAATTGGATCTAACTGCTGAAAATTTAAATCAGAAGACAGTTACAAAAAACTTCCAAGACATTGGATATACCATGGGACACTGTTAAGACAATAATCAACAAGTGGAGAAAATATGGCAAGACAGTGACAGTACTAAGAACAGGACGTCACTCTAAAATTGAAGAGAAGATCGGGAGAAGACTGTTATGGTGTGATGAGACCAAAGTTGAACTTTTTTGTTCATAATACCAAAAGCTATGTTTGGCACAAAAAAACACAGCACATCACCAAAAGAACACCATCCCCACAGGGAAGCGTGGTGGTGGCAGTGGTAGGGCTGTTTTTCTTCAGCTGGCACTGAGGCTTTAATCAGGGTAGATGAAATAATGAATAGCTCCAAATATCAGTCAATTTTGATGCAAAACCTTAAGGCTTCTGGTAAAAACTTAAGATGAAGAGGAATTTCACTTTTCAGCATGATAACCCGAAGCAAACCTCCAGACCAATGAAGTAATGGCTTCATCAAAACAATTTCAAGGTTTTGGAATGGTCCAGCCAGAGTCCAGCCCTAAATCCAATCAAAAACCTGTGGGGTGACCTGAAGACTGCTGTGCACAGAAGATTCCCAGCCAGTTTGACAGACTTAGAATGCTTTTGCAAGGAAGAATTGCTAAATATTGCTAAGCCAAGACGTGAAAACTGATCAAGTCTTACCCAAAAAGATTGAATGCTGTGATGAAATTTAAAGCTGCTTCAACTAAGTATTATTTTAGGGTGTGCACACTTATGAAACCAGGTTATTGTACTTTTTTATCCCCTTAAATCATTCTTTTTTTTTCAATTTAATTAATAGGTTAAAATTTCACAGTAAAGGTAGAAAAGGTTCTGACATGACTTATCCTGGCTTCATTTGTTTACACCACAAAAACCTGCCATTGTAAAAGGGGTGTGTAGACTTTCTATATCAACTGAATATGTTGTACCATTTTTATTTCATTCGAGAAAATGTGAAGCAAATTACTTTGATCCAAGATTTCATTCAAATTTATATCGATGTTTTTAACTTAAATTTTGAAACTGAACAGCTATTTTTGTTTCAAATTGATTTGATGATATCAATACAATTTGAGCAAAAATAGCTAACTGTTCATTTATATATATATATATATATATATATACTGTATATAATTACATACACACAATGTGCACTCAAATGCTAAAAACACGTTATCTGTTATGTCTTAATGACTTAGGGTTAGGGTTAGCTCTTGATATTCGCTCTGATAATACTCTTTTATGATAACACTGTGCTTTATGTGTTATCATCTCTGTTCCTTTGGTCACTCAAGGCTTATTTTGCTCTTATTAGTGAAAAATGATGGATCGTTGTTCAAGACATATAAAGGTCTTGAAAGGGAACTCATTTGCAAACTCTACTCTACATACTGTAAGGACATGTAAAACGCTAGCCTTGTTTGATCTGGGATCATTAGTATGTTCTGCATGGCAATGTAGTCTTTAGTGTTTCAGAGTAAAGATGAACTTCTGACTACTGATTAAACAGGTTCAGGCCTGGTTTGTTTTTGCTTTAAACTCACACGACCACATCATTAAATCCCACTTCTTTGACCGTAGTGACTTAGCTTCAGTCTGTATTTGAAAGGGGGAAAAAAAAAAAAAAGGCTAACGAAGTGGATGAAAACAAGAGAGCGAATGCCGCTCGGAAGCACGACAAATGCAGCCTCAATACTGCTATTAAGAGGGCAGGAAATTATATGTACTGCTTTTACATCCCCCTCTCATCAGATTTGACTTGCAGACACTGGCCCAGGCTGTGTGACCTGTGCAGTAATCCCACCCACACACACACAAACATATGGATAGAGCAAGCAAGCGTATATTCCATCAGACTGCAGCAGTTCATTTTCACTTTTCAACAGAAGAACGTTTGAGACATTCTGATTTCCTTACTACGACCTGCTGTAAAACAAGATCTTGGCGTGTGAAATCGCAATCTGGCAACCATGTCATGAACTGTCCTGTCCAGCATGGAGTAGTGTGACTCCTCCCCCAATGGACTTCTTTTAGCCATTGTTGCAGTTCCCATTTTTGACCACTAAGTATAATAATAACTTTATGAAACAAAATGTGGCAGTGAGTTCACAATATCTAGAAAAGCAAGCAACTCAATGAAACATCAGCTTGTATCTGTCAAATAGCAACATTTTCAAATCTTTTGTCAATTAAAAGTAGCTTGGTATCATTTGAAATGCATGGAGTAGTGAACGCGTCAATGAGTAACATTTGTTGAACGGTTTGTTGAACAAACCTCCCCTATGGATGAGATGTACTGCAGAGTACATCGTGGATGAGGTTATAATATACCAGTATGTTGAGGAGGGTATTGATTAATGTGATAAATCATATGGATTATCTTGATATGTTAGAGTATATTGTGGATTTTGGATAAAAAAAATAAATAAAAATTGTGACGGTCTCCAATTGAAAAATTGAGAATGAGTCTCCAGTGTCAGAGCTTTGTAACAGTCAGGAAGTTTTCCGCCATGCGAAAGTCTTCAGCACAGTCTGTGCGTTATGGTTTATTTCTGTAACATGATGTGTTTTTTTATTTTATTTTTTATGTTGGTCTTATTAACAAGAGTGGTGGGGGGTGTATGTTCAAAGCTGCTGTAACGTAAGTGAGAACAGGAACTAACCTGTTTTGGGGATGTTTCACAACATGAATGTATGATGTCACTCAATAACAAATAAAAATTCATTTTGATTGACAAATTGCTGTAGTATAATAGGAATAAAACACATCAGGACACGCTCTTGTAGGAAACGTTGTGTTGGTGACAGTAACAACATCACTGCCACTCATTATTTTCCCATAGCAGCATAAACCCTAAGTGTTTCATTCTTTATTTATTGTCGTTTAATAATTGTTAAAGCCATACTGTAGGCCAAACAAAATGAAACACAATAGAAATGAAATAAGAAAATCTTTATGGAAGTTACTAAATGTTCGCGCTCAGATCTTAATGAGTTTAAATGAGTGTAATAATAAAGGCAGACTCGGTTGGAAGGTAAAGCTGTTAATATATCCAGATAATAGAGAGAGAGAGAGAGAGAGAGAGAGAGAGAGAGAGAGAGAGAGAGAGAGCTGCTTTGTGACAAATAAATGAAAAAGTCCATTATCAAAAGCAAATAAAACACGATTTCTTGAGTAATTAAAATGAGGTTTTTTAAACTAAAATACTCAAACATAGCTTAGTTTCTATACTAAATGTGTCTCTGTCTGTGTAATTGATAATTGATTATTTATAATATTTTAAATGAATCATCACCCAGTGTTAATTGAATATTTTCAGTAGACGAGCGTGTGTCGTGAATGCTGTGGACAAATGTAGAGTACAGAAGGTCTCAGTGTGGCAGAATGAACTGTGGACACGAACAGACTGGGAGTCAGTGGGAGTTAATGGCAAAGCTTTCACACCTCGACCATGACTAGAGAGTGAACAAACACACACACACACACACACACACACACACACACACGTCTCGGTGTATTATGGATTATATGATGGCCCTCCACACTTCCACTATGTGTATAGTGTAAATAAATGTGTGTGAACAGTGGACAGGAACAGACTGAGTGCCAGTGGGAGTCAATGGCACAGCAAGTGAGTCCAAAGTCCAAACACAAACACACACACACACACACACACACACACACACACACACACACAACAAAAAACACACACACAATCCAAGGTTGACCTAAACAAGCTGCTTGTGCTCATATCTGTTTAACATTTTATGTATTTAACCTTCAATTAAAGCAAGCCATTAAGAACAAGCGCGATTCTCGATTCTGATTGGTCAGAAGGTGTTGATGAATTTTCTAGAACGGCGGGTTTATACGAATGGCTCGTTCTAACACGTTGTCATTTTTATAGTGACAGCTCGTTCATACGGACTTGTATATGGACTCTCCACACAGTTTGAGTTTGAGTGTCATTAGTTTTCTGTAAGGAGGTACGTGTGCTGAATATTTATGGAAGGAGTCTCCAGCGTCACCGACCTTTGCAGCTTTCAGTATCAAGCTGCTTTATCACGCGGTTAACTTGAGAGAAAAGTGCGGCTGGTGAGGGAACGACTGGACGTTTCACAACATTAAATGCAACCATAAATGGGCAAAAGTATGAGGTAGTCTCTTTAATAAATGAAAAGAAATCGTAAGAGTGACTAAATTGTTGTGGTATAAAAGGAATAAAACACTGCTGTGCTGTTTCAGGAGATTAATCTACAGTAGAGTTAACAGGAACGCCGCGGCAGCATGACACAGTGAGTTTATATCCGTTACTTACTGTGATTATTTGATTCTCTTTCAGTAATATAGTGTGTTTGTGTCTTATTGTTGTTGTGTATATTTGTTGTGTATTGCAGAGTGTGTCTTATATATATATATATATATATATCGTTGTCGTGTTGCTTGTCTGTTCTTGGTATGTTTTTAATATATATTTTGTTGTTATTGTTATATTATAATGATAACAATAATATATACAGTGTATTATTGTTGCTACATATTGTGGTTGTGAATGTGTGTGTTTTAGACATGTGTTGTATGTATTGTTATTGTTGTGTTGTGTATGTGTTTGTATATATTGTTGTTGTTGTTGTTGTTGTTGTTGTGTGTGTGTGTGTGTGTGTGTGTGTGCAAAGCGATTGAGGAGAAAGTTTTGCTGGACAGATATATGATTGCTTGAGGTTGTTATGGCATGGAAGACTTATTACGAATTAAATATCTCGTGTTTATTTGTTTATTTATTTGTTTTGTTTATGTGTGTATATATTGGGCCGAGCGAGATCATCTCTCTTTTATAATCATGTCCTTGTAACATTGCATAAGCTACTCAGTACACATTTTAAACTCTGCATGCACTCCATCACTGCGCTGCTGCAAGGCCATCAGTCGCACTGAAATACAGCACACACACACACACACACACACACACACACACACACACACACACACACACACACACACACACACACACACCAGATGACCTTTAAAATGAAATTGCTCCACACTCATTCAAAGACCTCAGGTCATTTCTTTCTCTCTCTCTCTCTCTCTCTCTCTCTCTCTCACACACACACCACTCTCTCTCTCTCTCTCTCTCTCTCTCTCACACACACTCTCTCTCTCTCTCTCTCTCACACACACACACACTCTCTCTCTCTCTCTCACACACACTCTCTCTCTCTCTCACACACACTCTCTCTCTCTCTCTCTCTCTCTCTCTCACACACACACTCTCTCTCTCTCTCTCTCTCTCTCACACACACTCTCTCTCTCTCTCTCTCTCTCTCTCTCTCCCTCTCTCTCTCTCTCTGATCCACAATTTTGAACTTGAAAACCATTTTAGTAATACAGCTGAACCGTGTCCTCTACCAACAACCTTTTATTTCATCATCAAAAAACAAATACAGATAATATTTATCAAACTCTGTTCCATATTTCTTCAGTAATTATACAGTCACGCAGTTGTCCCAGTGATGGAGAGTGCACTTTAAAAAGGGTTCCTTAAGGATTCTTGGTTTGGTGAACGGTTCTAGCACTCGAAGGCTGATGGTTTTTTTTTTTTTTTTTTTCAATCTGTTCAAGTTAAAGATACAAAAGTTTGACTGTTCATTAAAGCATAGCGTGATTTCTATGGTTCTTATCGCCTGGCTAATCAGGTCACAGCTCAGGGAGGGGAGAAAAAAAAAAAAAAAAAACCATCATGGAGGACAGTGCCAGTAGAAACAAACCAACAAACAAACTTTTTTGTTGTATGTGAAAAATAAAATAATAAAATAGGTAAATAATACAATTGTAATAATGAAAAGCCGTTAAAAAAGAATTGTGCTTTCTTTAAGCATAGAGAATAAAAATATACAATAAAAATGTGCAAAAAAAACAAAAAGTGCAGTAATTAAATTTAAAATATATAAAAGTAAAAAAAAATGTAAGGGTAAAAATGTGTAACAGTAAAAATGGGGTATATCATAAAAGCTATTTAAATGTTGACATGGAAATGAATTAATTATTAATTAACTGATATTTATTAATTGTTTTGTTTGTTTATTTATTTATTTATTTAAAATGATCAATAGAGCCTGTCAAATATTTATTTTATATATACAGGTATTAATGAATAAAGAAAGAAAGAAAGCCGCTTTACCACTGTATCCAACTAATTAGAAAAAGAAAAAAAAAACACACACAAAATATTTTGAGACTTTTAAATTAACATCATTTGGTCTGGTTTGAATGATTCCAACTGAACAGCAGAAACATCCAGTTGTTGTGTTGTTTTAGAATAAAATTAAGTATTACTAAAGGGCGCACAGTGACTCAATGGTTAAGACGTTCAACTCACACCTCCAGGGTCCGGGGTTCAATTCCCTCCGTGGCCCTGTGTGGGCGGAGTTTGCATGTTCTCCCCCGTGCTGCGGGGGTTTCCTCCGGGTACTCCGGTTTCCTCCCCCAGTCCAAAGGCACGCATGGTGGGCTGATTGGCGTGTCTAAAGTGTCCGTAGTGTATGAATGGGTGTGTGAGTGTGTGTGATTGTGCCCTGTGATGGACTGGCACCCTGTCCAGGGTGTAACCCCGCTCGTGCCCCATGCTCCCTGGGATAGCCCCAGGTTCCCCGTGACCCTGAAAAGGAGTAAGCGGTATAGAAGATGGATGAATGTTTACTAAAGATGTTAATTGAAACAAAAAGTCTCATAAAGTTGTACTCTCATGTCAATTGTTATTTATTAAGAGATGATAATTAAGCAACTGTTTAAAATGCACCGTATTGTGTAACACCACTTTGAAAAATACATAAATATTTATTAAAAAATAATGCAAAGTTGTTGTTTTTTTTCTAGTGGATTAAATAAAATCAGTTCTTTGTAGTGAAGTCAGACGTTTGGATCGTTCAGGATGTACTGTAGGTGTCTGTAAGATTATTTCCCTCCCTCTTCAGACCTCTCCATGTTGCGAGAACATGAAGGCTTTAGTTTGTGATCTTTAGAAGAGATTTCTCACACTGATAACTGATAAGCTGATAAGCCTGCTCTTACGCCAGAGTGCTGGAGAGTTTCATTTTTTTCGTCCAGAGACCAAATAACACCGCAGCTTTGTAATATCTGGCTCGCACACAGAGCCGAAATGAAGCCTGTAGCCCTGTGACGGTGTCTGTACTGCTGTAGAGCTGTAGAGCTAACAGGAATGTGGACACATTGCTGCTGAATTCGCACACAGGGCCATCACCCGGATTCAAAATGAAATCATAATAGAAAATATACCCATGAGAGGCAACCTGCGGAGTCCAAGCACCCTTCACAGATTTCGCTTCCAGTTAGCTGTTCTTGCCAAGAACATACTTATCAAGTTGTGTAATGATAGCTCAATGCTCTTCATGTGAAATGCATGATTTGGTTTAGGGAAGAAGAATTTATGCAAACTGAACATTCTATTCTAGGAAGAATATACAATATAATATCCATCCATCTTCAACCGCTTATTCCTGCTTCAGGGCGGGAAACATCGGGCACAAGGCACAGGGTGCCAGTCCATCGCAGGGCACAACCACATACACACTCCATTCATACATTACTATGGACAATTTACCAAGCTGCCAATCAACCTACCATGCATGTCTTTGGACTGGGGGAAGAAACCCCCGCAGCACGGGGAGAACATGCAAACTCCACACACACGGCCCCAGCGGGAATCGAACCCCGGACCCTGGCGGTGTGCGGCAAACGTGCTAATCACTAAGCCACTGTGCGCCCACAATATAATATAATATAATATAATATAAAATAATATAATATAATACAATATAATATAATAGAATATAATATATAATATAATATAATATAATATACAGTCATTCATTTCAATAAAGTGTGCATGTAAACTTTTCACGTTGTCTTCTAGAGCAGTTTCCCCCAGGTACAGGGTGGTGCCCATAAAACCCCATGTGCAGTAGATCTGGGCAAAGGTTTAAAATCATTTCTGAAGCTTCAAACGTTTCCAGGAGCACAGCGTAATCCAGCTTCACCAAAAGAAGTTTGGAACTACCAGGACTTTTCCTAGAGCTGCCTATCTACTCAAGCACAGTAAACATGCTATAAAGGCCTTGGTCGGGGAGGTGACCAAGAACCCAGTGGATACTCTTAATAATAATAATAATAATAATAATAATAATAATAATAGAAACCTGTGATTGAGAACTTTGCTATTGTCAAAGCTTTTGTTATAGAAAATTATTCAACACCATTTGACCAATCAGAATTGAGAAGCGCAATAGTATAAATCATGTACGTAACATGGAAATAAAAATCTGTAAAGATATTTGGAAAGCCCACACTGTTCAAATCAGGCTATATGAACTAGCGTGTGAATTTATGCGGATGTTCCTCCTTTGATAGTGGAGGAAAAATGACTTCGCTTGTGGGGAAAAGTCATTTTGAGAAACTGGCTAATAAACTTAACCAATAGAAGCCCAGGAATCACTCAATCGGTATATAATTTAAGATGATGTCTAAGCACGGACTGCAGAACCCTTAGAAATAATCTTTACAATGATGCATAGTTCAATATTAAGAGATTTGTGCTTCTTGATCATTTGCGTTAGAGAGGTCTGGGAACATGTTGTGTATCGAATCTACTCTATCCCCAAGACAAACATATAACAAATAATGTGAGTTATTATATAACTCACATTATTTGGGGGCGGCTGTGGCGCAGGTGGTGGAGTGGGTGTCCACTAATCGTAGGGTTGGTGGTTTGATTCCCGGCCCGGGTGATTCCACATGCCGAAGTGTCCTTGGGCAAGACACTGAACCCCAAGTTGCTCTCAATGGCAAGCTAGCACCTTGCGTGGCAGCCCTGCTACCATTGGTGTGTGAATGGATGAATGAGACACAGTGTAAAGTGCTTTGGATAAAAGCGCTATATAAGTGCACATTTACAAATTACCATTTACCAGCATGCTGACCCAGTAGAGTCATCTTTTGCTTCTGACACAGATTGACATAAATCTGTTTATTAACCCCAGAAACCCAAACACCCAACATGGACATGCTTTTATTCCTATAGATCCTTTCTGTGACTGTCATTTCTGTGTATATTTCATTTTCTTTGCTGCAAAGACGGCCTCTGCCTGACCCTCCTGTTCCACCTGAGTCATCATTCTTCGTCTTCTTCAGTCTTGACAAGGCCAGATAATAATGAAAATGTACATTTCAAAATGGTGAAGCCGACAAACCTGTTTACATACATGAGGGAACGTAGCAGTGAGCATGACTACATGGTCAAGCATCACTGCCTGTTTGATCTAGCGCTTTCAAAAAACATTGACAAGGACGACAATGGTGCAGAAGAACGCTTATAGTTTTGGATGGTTAAATCAGCAGGAGGAACGCTTGACATGGCAGCGTTTCAGTTTCCCAGCATTATCGTCCTTTTATTGCATGCCGTGCTGATTTCAAATCACCTGGATTACTGTGGCTTCCATCTATAATCCATTGTGGGGCGGCTGTGGATCAGGTGGTAGAGTAGATTCTCCACTAATCACACGTTTGAATTCTGGCTAACATGACTCCACATGCCAAAGTGTCCTTGGGCACGACACTGAACCCCTAGTTGCTCCCGATGGCAAGCTAGCACCTTACATGCCAGCTCTGCTACCATTGATGTGTGAGAACCAGTCTAAAGTGCTTTGTAGAACTGCTAAAGGTTAAAAAAAAAAAAATAAATAAAAAATTGAACTCATATCTCATATCATATGGTGTGAAGATGGAATCGTTTTTGGTGCAAACTTTGCAAATTGACGGACGGATTGTTCCTCTTCATTCATTCAGACCTCCTAGAAGTAAAACATCTCGTAAGTCGATCTGTTTTGAAATATTTTGACGTGAAGAACGTAGGACATAAATAAGTCCATCAAGCAGATTTTATTATGTAGTGTACTCTAAAGCAAGAAAAGAGTCATTAAAGAGTACTCGTTCCGTAAAAGGGTCATCTTAAAGTGCAATCGTACACTCTGGGGGCTTTGAGAATGAAATCTGTGCGCGCCCATGGCAATGGAATGGAATGAAAAGTGGTGGTTATAGAGCTCATGAACTCTTCTCATTACTGGTAATGACCCTAAAACCATCGAGCTGTCTCAAATCGGTAAGCTGTAATCTCTCAGAGAGCAGCACTCTGTTTTTAACACCTGCTAGAGGATAAGGTCTTCACAACACTGAAATCGTACAGTAAAAGAGCATGTGTGAAGTATTCATGCTGTCTTCTTCTTCTTCTTCTTTGATCCCTAGTTAATGATAGGACAGGGTTTTTTTTCCAGTGGGTTTTCGTGGACGTCCACTTCTCTGTTGGTCCAAAACACGTCCAGTCTTTTATACACGTGTGGTGTGTGAAGTGCTTACCACGTTTCATATTAAAGTCCATCGTAACCTTGCGATTCCAGATCCGGCCATGATGGAAAATGAATGCTATATGACAATAGCAGCAGTGCTATCTTAGTTAGAGGAACTGTTAGAATTGTTTAAAACTCACGTCATATACGTGCTTCGTTTGATGTATTTTTAAAGCATTCTATTGCAGAAAAATTATTTCCCTCATATTAAGTGG
The DNA here is from genome assembly GCA_012411365.1 of Ameiurus melas. Lineage (NCBI taxonomy): Eukaryota > Metazoa > Chordata > Actinopteri > Siluriformes > Ictaluridae > Ameiurus > Ameiurus melas. The sequence goes on along the minus strand of CM022764.1, from coordinate 25,102,943 downwards.
GGAAAAAAAAAACTAAAAAGTTACGTTTCTTCACATAACACAGATATATGCTGAGGCTGTACAGGATCGCCTGCAACCCCAAAATATTCAGAACAAGGAGTGCTTTTGTAATGTAAGCAATGAACCCTGGAAGATAGTTGACTTCATATTTCTGATTGATTTAATGTGGAGCTCTGTTCCTCTAACACTGAGACTTTACATCCCCCCGAAGAGAACATCAAGAGTCTATCACAGGAAAAACCTCCATAACCTCCAACAACTCTTTACTCTAGTGGCACAGGGTTAACTGCAAATGTATTCTCCCTCACGATGGTAAAATAAAAGTATTACTATTATTAATATTAGTAGTAGTAGTAGTACTAGTAGTAATATAGTAGGTTGGTGGTAGTGGTGGTAGTGGTGATGATTGGTAGTGGGTAGTGGTGATGGTAGTAGTGGTGGTAGTAGGTGTAGTAGTAGTGGTAGTGGTAGTGGTGGTAGTGTGGTGGTGGTGATTGGTGGTGGTGGTGATTGATGGTGGTGGTGGTGGTAGTGGTAGGTGGTGATAGTGGTGGTGATGGTGGTGGTGGTGGTGATGGTGGTGGTGGTGGTGGTGGTGGTGGTGTATGGTGGTGGTGGTGGTGGTGGTAGGGTGGTGGTGGTGGTGGTGGTGTGGTGGTGGTGGTGGGTGGTAGTGGGAGTGTAGTGGTGGTGGTGGTGGTGGTGGTGGTGTATTGTGATGTGGTGGTGGTGGTTGGTGGTGGTGGTGGTGGTGGTGGTGTGTGGTGGTGGTGGTGGGTGTGTGTGGTGGTGGTGTGTGTTGGTTTTGTTGTGTGGGTTGGGTGTTGAGGTGGTGGTGGTGGTGGTGGTGGTGGTGGTGGTGGTGGGGTGGTGTGGTAGTGGTGGTGGTTGGTGTGGTGGTGTGGTGTGGTGGTGGTGGTGGTGGTGGTGGTGGTGGTGTGGTGATGTGGTGGTGGTGGTGGTGGTGGTGATGGTGGTGGTGGTGGTGGTGGTGGTGGTAGTGGTGGTGGTGGTGGTGGTGGTGGTGGTTGGTGGTGGTGGTCGGTGGTGGTGGTGGTGGTGTGGTTGTGATGGTGGTGGTGGTGGTAGTGGTAGTGGTGGTGGTGGTGGTGGTAATAGTGGTGGTGGTGGTGGTGGTGGTGGTGGTGGTTGTGGTGTGATGGTGGTGGTGGTGTTGGGTGGTTGGTGTGGTGGTGGTGGTGGTGGTGGTGGTGGGTGTGGTTGTGTGTTTGGTTGGTGGTGGTGGTGGGGTGGGTGGTGTGGTGGTTGGTGGTGGTGGTGGTGGTGGTGGGGTGGTGGTGGTGGTGTGTGGTGGGTGGTGGTGTGGTGGTGTTGGTGGTGTGGTGGTGGTGTGGTGGTGGTGGTGGTGGTGGTGGTGGTGGTTGGTGGTGGTGGTGTGGTGGTGGTGTGGTGGTGGTGGTGGTAGTGGTGTGTGGTGGTGGTGTAGTTGGTGGTGGTGGTTGTGTAGTGTGGTGGTGGTGTGGTATGGTGGTGGTGGTGTGGTGGTGGTGGTGGTGTGGTGGTGGTGGTGGTGGTGGTTGTGGAGTGGTGGTGGTGGTGATGGTGTGGTGGTGGTGGTGGTGGTGGTGGTGTTGTGTGGTGATGTTTGATGTATAGTTTGGTGGTGGTTTTGTGGTGGTGTGTGTGTTGGTGTGTTGGTGGTGGTGGTGGGGGTGGTGGTGGTGGTGGTGGTGTGTGGTGGTGGTGTGTTTGTGTGGTGGTGGTGTGGTGGTGGTGGTGTGGGTGGTGGTGGTGGTGGTGGTGGGTGGTGTGTGGTGGTGGTGGTGGGTGGTGTGTGGTGGTAGTATGGTGGTAGTGGTGGTGGTGTGGTGGTGGTAGTGGTGGTGGTGTGGTTGGTTGTGTGTAGTGGTGTAGTGGTTTGTTGGTGGTGGTGGTGTGGTGGTGGTGGTGGTGGTGGTGGTGATGGTGGTGGTGGTGTGGTGGTGGTGGTGTGGTGGTGGTGTGTGTGGTGGTGGTGGTGGTGGTGGTGGTGGTGGTGGTGGTGGTGGTGTGGTGGTGGTGGTGGTGGTGGTGGTGGTGGTAGTGTGGTAGTGTGGTGTAGTGGTGGTGGTGGTGGTGGTGGTGTGGTGGTGGTGAGTAGGTGGTGTAGGTGGTGGTGGTGGTTGGTGGTGGTGGTATGGGTGGTGGTGGTGAGGTGGTGGTATGGTGGTGAGGTAGTGGTGGTAGTGGTATGGTGGTGGTGATGGTGGTGGTGGTGGTGGTGGTGTAGTAATGGTAGTGTATGGTGGTAGTAATGTGATTGGTGGTGGTGGTGGTGGTGATGAGTGGTGGTGGTATTGGTTGGTGGTGGTGGTGAGTAGTATGGTGGTGGTGGGTGGTGGTGTGGTGTGGGTTGTGTTGTTTTGGTGGTGGTGGTATGGTAGTGATGGTGGTAGGTGGTGGTGGTGGTGGTGGTTGGTGGTGGTAGTGGTGGTGGTGTGGTTGGTGGTGTGTGGTGTGGTGGTGGTGGTGTGTGGTGTGTGTGTGTGGTGGTGGTAGTGGTGGTAGTAGTGGTGGTAGTGGTGGTGGTGTGGTTGTGTAGTGGTGGTGGTGTGTGGTGTGGTGTGGTGGTGTGGTGGGTGTGTGGTGTTGGTGGTGGTGGTGGTGGTGTGTGGTGGTGGTGGTGTGGTGGTGTGGGTGGTGGTGGTGGTGGTGGTGGTGTTGTGTGGGTGGTGGTGGTGTTAGTGGTAGTGTGGTGGTGGTGGTGGTGATGGTGGTGGTGGTGATGGTGGTGGTGGTGGTGGTGGTGGTGGTGGTGGTGGTGGTGGTGGTGGTGGTGGTGGTGGTAGTGTGAGTAGTGGTTGTGGTAGTGGTAGTAGTGTGGTGGTGGTGGTGGTGGTGGTGGTGGTAGTGGTGGTGGTGGTGTGTGTTTGTGGTGTGGTGGTGGTGGTGGTGGTTGGTGGTGGTGGGGTGGTGGTGTGATGGTGGTGGTGATGTGGTAGTGGTGGTGGATGGTGGTGGTGTGTGGTTTGTGTTGGTTGTTGGTGGTGATGGTGGTGGTGTGATGGTGGTGGTGGTATGTGGTGGTGGTGTGGTGGTGGTGGTGTTGGTGGTGGTGGGGTTGGTGGTGGTGTGGTGGTGGTGTTGTGGTTGTGGTGGTGGTGGTGGTGGTGGTGGTGGTGGTGTGTGGTGGGTGGTTGGGTGGTGGTGGTGGTGGTGGTGGTGGTGGTGGTGGTGGTGGTGGTGGTGGTGGTGGTGTGGTGGTGGTGTGTGGTGGTGTGTTGGTAGTTGGTGGTGGTTGTGTGGTGGTAGGTGGTGGTAGTGGTGGTGGTAGTGGTGGTGGTGGTAGTGGTAGTGGTGGTGGTAGTGAGTGGTGATGGTAGTGGTAGTGATGGTATGTGGTAGTGTGGTAGTGGTGGTGGTGGTGAGTATGATGGTGGTGGTGGTGTTGGTGGTGGTAGTGGTAGTGTGTGTGGTGGTGGTGGTGGTGGTTGGTGGTTGTGGTTGGTATGGTGTGGTGTGGTGGTTGTGGTGGTGGTGGTGGTGGTGGTGTTGTAGTGGTGTGTGGTGGTGGTGATGGTGTTGGTGGTGGTTGGTGGTGGTGTGGGGGTGGTGGTGGTGGTGGTGGTGGTGGTGGTGGTTGTGTTGGTGGTGGTGGTGGTGTGGTGGTGGTGTGTGGTGGTGGTGGTGGTGTGGGTGGTGGTGGTGGTGTGGGTGGTTTGGTGGTGTGTGTGGGTGTGGTGGTGAGTGGGTGGTGGTGGTGGTGGTGGTGGTGGGTGGTGGTGGTGTGGTGGTGGTGGTGTGGTGTGGTGGTGGGTGGTGGTGGTGTGGTGGTGTGGTGGTGTGGGGTGTGGTGTGGTGTGTTGTGTAGTGTGGTGTGTGGTGGTGGTGTGGTGTGTGTGGGTTGGTGGTGTGTGGTGGTGTGGTTGGTGGTTTGGTTGTGGTGTGGTGTTGTGTGTGTGTGGTGGTGGTGGTGTGTTTTGTGTGGTGGTGGTGGTGGTGGTGGTTGTGTGTGGTGGTGGTGTGGTGGTGGTGGTGGTGGTGTGTGGTGTGGTGGTGTGGTGGTGTGTGTTTGGTGGTGGTGTGGTGTGGTTGGTGGTAGTGGTAGTGGTGGTGTGGGTGGTGGTGGTGGTGGTGTGGTGTGGGTTGTGGTGGTTGTTGGTGGTAGTGGTGGTGGTGTAGTGGGGGTGTGTGTGGTGTGGTGGTGTGGTGTAGTGGTGTGTGTGGTAGTAGTGTTGTAGTGGTTATTTGGTAGTAGTGTGAGTGGTGGTTGTAGTAGTAGTTGGTGGTATTATTAGTATGTGTTGTGGTAGTGGTTGTGGTGGTATGTAGTAGTAGTGTGTGTAGTGGTGTGGTAGTGGTGTTGTTGTAGTGGTGGGTTGTGGTGGTGGTGGTGATGGTGGTAGTGGTGGTGGTGGTGGTGGTGGTGGTGGTTGGTGGTGGTGGTGTGTGTGGTGTGGGTATGGTGTAGGGTGGTGGTTGTGGTGGTGGGGTTTGTTGGTGGTGGTGGTGTGGGGTGTGGGTGGTGGTGGTGGTGGTGGTGGAGGTGGTGGGGTGGTGGTGGGGTGGTGGTTGTGGTGGTTGTGGTGGTGGTGTAGTTGTAGTTGGTGGTGGTGGTGGTGTGGTGGTGGTGGTGGTGGTGTGGTGGTGGTGGTGGTGGTTTGGTAGTGGTAATGGTGGTAGGGAGTAGGTGGTAGTGGTGGTGGTGATGGTGATGGTGGTGGTAGTAGTGTGAGTGGTAGTGGTGATGAGTGGTGGTGGTAGTGAGTAATGGTAGCAGTTGTGTTAGTAGTAGTAGTAGTAGCAGTAGCAGTAGTAGTAATAGTAGTAGTAGTATTAGTAGTAGTAGTAGTAGTAGTAGTAGTAGTAGAAATAGCAGCAGTAGTAGCAGTAGTAGTAGCAGTAGTGGTTGTAGTGGTTGTAGTAGTAGTAATAGTAGTAATAGTAGTAATAGTAGTAGTAGTAGTAGTAGTAGTAGTAGTAGTTGTTGTAGTAATATTAATAGTGGTGGTGGTAGTAGTAGTAATAAAAAAAATTGAAAGAAAGATTTGTTTAAGTTTAAAAGAAATAAAGAATGAAATTCATTTGAAAGCTTGAAAGAAAGAAACAAAGAAAGGAAGAAAGACACAGCAGAATTATACTAAACTACACCTCCCATATTCCTCCACAACTCAACACATGACAAAGCATATCACATGACCACTCATGATCAGTATCCACATTTACAGTGTCCACACTGAATACCTTTGTTCTTTTTTGGGCGGCTGTGGCTCAAGTGATAGAGCGGGTGATCCGTCCAATCTCAGGGTTGCCGGTTCAATTCCCAGCCCACGTGATAAAGTGTCTTTCGACAAGACACTGAACCCCAAGTTGCTCCCAATGGCAGGGTAGTGCCTTGCATGTGTGAGTAGGGTGAATGAAAAACAGTGTAAAATGTAGAACTGCTAAGGTTAAAAGGGCATTTTATACAGTGTCTCACAAAATTAGTACACCCCTCACATTTGTGTAAATATTTGATGATATCTTTTCATGGGACGACACTGAAGAAATGACACTTTGCTACAATGTAAAGTAGTGAGTGTACAGCTTGTGTAACAGTGTACATTTACTGTCCCCTCAAAATAACTCAACACACAGACATTAATGTCTAAACCACTGGCAACAAAAGTGAGTACACCCCTAAGTGAAAATGTCCAGATTGGACCCAACGTGACAATATTTTGTGTGGACACCATTATTTTCCAGCACTGCTTTAACCCTCTTGGGCATTCAAAAGAACTTCACAGGTTGCCACTGGAGTCCTCTTCCATTCCTCCATGATGACATCACACTCACTACTTTACATTGTAGCAAAGTGTCATTTCTTCAGTGTTGTCACAGGCCTGTGAGGCTTGTTCTGAGTGGAACCTGTCCTGTTAAACCACTGTATGGTCTTGGCCACCGTGCTGCAGCTCAGTGTCAGGGTCTTGGCAATCTTCTAATAGCCTAGGCCATCTTTATGTAGAGCAACAATTCTTTTTTTCAGATCCTCAGAGAGTTCTTTGCCATGAGGTGCCATGTTGAACTTCCAGTGACCAGTATGAGGGATTGTGAGAGCGATGACACCAAATTTAACACACCTGCTCCCCATTCACACCTGAGACCTTCTAACACTAACAAGTCACATGACACCGGGGAGGAAAATGACTAATTGGGCCCAATCTGGACATTTTTACTTAGGGGTGTACTCACTTTTGTGAGATACTATATATATAGGCTCAACACAGCTGTACACACACGTATACATTTAGCTGTAGTGTTTACTCTGTGCATGTTTTTTTTTTTTTCCTGTGATGTTTTTTCAGAGTTTGTTTATTTTGTTTGTTGTTTGTTGTCTCATCTTGTTTGTTTGTTGATCCTTTCATACAATTGCTGGGTTGTTTCCCCTGCTTTTCGAGAAGAAGAAAAAAAAAACTGCACTTACAGTACATTCAACCTGTCTGTTGTCTGACTCGAAGAAGGATGGAAGTCTTTTCAGTGAGAAATGTTCAAATAAATTTCAGAATAAATCATTTTTAAGGAAGGAAAGAAAAAAATGATTTTTTAAAGAATAAGAACTAAACAATGCGAGAAATATTAATGAAAAATTTTGAAAATGCGCTTTGCATTTCGACACTTGTAGAAAGAAAAAGCAGAGTATAACACAATACTAAAAAAAAAGAAAGAGAGCAAGAAAGAATGACTATTTTTAAAGAAATAACTTTAAAAAAAACCCTTAAAGAAGAGAGAAATATTCATGAATAATTTTGAAAATGCAAGAAAGAAAGGATGAAACAAATTCATATTCAAATATTAAATATGCACAGTAATGTTTCAACCATTTGTAGGAAGAAAGAAAGAAAATACTCATAAAAACCGAGGGACATCAAATCGTTATTACATTACGATGTGGTGGTGAACTCGTTATTTTGGACACGCGCTGTAATTATTTAGAATATTACTACACAGCACTTCCTCACTCCTCACTTCCTGTCCTGACAGACATGTCCTTAAAAACGACACACTGTACGTGGGAAGAGCAACAAAGTCAAAGACAAATTCTATGCTGCCAAAAGTGACATCTCTTTGTTGTTGTTGTTGTTGTTGTTTAATTTATTCCTTGTCTGACCGTTGTGTGTTTGGAGGATGAGAGGAAGAGGTAATGTGTGTGTGTGTTTGTGTGTGTGTGTGTGTGTGTGTGTGTGTGTGTGGTTTTCAGTGTAACATGGGGCACAATTGACAGACAACTGGCAGAGAGTACTGAGGTGAACTTTATTGAGTGTGCAGGTGAATCATGTTGTGTTGGTGTGTGTTACACGGCTTACACACACACACACACACACACACACACACAAACCAGTAAGGCTCAGTACTACCGCACACTGCACTTTACACCGCTGCATCAGTCACTTTATACTATGGAACTAGTTTTTACTGCCGGTATTGCTGCTATACTTGTGCTGCTACATGACACGATAGCGTACAGTTACAGGCCGTGTTTACACTTTACAGTCCATGTTGTGTGTATCTGTTGTATTTACTGTCCTGTGTAGTTATTGTTTTGTTCTGTGTATTTATTTGTTTTGCACTCGTCTCACGCTGTTGTGCACATTGTGTAGTCTCGCGTACTGTTCCGTGTTGTTCCATGGTCCTGACGAAACATCATTTCTTTCCGGTGTCTACGAGCTATATGGAGGAATGACTATAAAAACCCACTTGACGCAACTACACCGACTTCTGAGCTGTGGGTTTTCTGGTCAACTGGACATTGGTCATTATTTATTTGTGTCACACACCCTTTGTGCGCTGAAGGAATGAGGAAGGAAAGGAAGGAAGGAAGGAAGGAAGAAAGAAAGAAAGAAAGAAAGAAAGAAAGAAAAGAAAGAAAGAAAGAAAGAAAGAAAGAAGGAAGGAAGGAAGGAAAGGAAGAAAGAAGAAAGTAGGGACGAAAGAAGAAAGTAGGGAAGAAACAAAGAAAGAAAGAAAGAAGGAAGGAAGGAAAGAAAGGAAGAAAGAAGGAAAGAAAAAGAAAGAAAGAAGGAAGGAAGGAAGGAAGGAAGGAAGGAAGGAAAGAAAGGAAGAAAGAGGAAAGAAAGGAAGAAAGAAGAAAGTAGGGAAGAAAGAAGAAAGTAGGGAAGAAAGAAAGAAAGAAAGAAAGAAAGAAAAAGAAGGAAGGAAGGAAGGAAGGAAGGAAAGAAAGGAAGAAAGAAGAAAGTAGGGAAGAAAGAAGAAAGTAGGGAAGAAAGAAAGAAAGAAAAAGAAAAAGAAAGAAGGAAGGAAGGAAGGAAGGAAGGAATGGAGGAAGGAAGGAAGGAAGGAAAGAAAGGAAGAAAGAAGAAAGTAGGGAAGAGAGAAGAAAGTAGGGAAGGAAGAAAGAAAGAAAGAAAGAAAGAAAGAAAGAAAGAGAAAGAAAGAAAGAACGAAAGAACGAAAGAAAGTAGGGAAGAAAGAAGAAAGTAGTTAAAAGGGAATTGAGAGGAAGGAAAAAAATAAAGAATTTAAAAGATGAAAATGAATTCAAATGAAAGAAAGAAACAGAGAAGGAAAGCGAGGAGAAAGAGAGAAATAAAGAAAGGGGAAAGAAAGAAAGGAGAGGGGCAGAGTGAGAGAGAGTGAATTCTGATGTTGAACTTGAGCTCATTTCTCTTGCGTGCTCCACATGCTGTTTGAAAAACCTCGTCTCGGATGCTACAACTCAAGAAAAATCGGGAAACATCAAAGAACTCCGCGCATGTGATTCGCATCTTCTGAACGCGGAGCCCAGAACACTGACTCGTGCGTAACTCGACTCTGAATACGAGAAACTTCCCCTGAGTAAATATTGCAGTAACGACACAGAGCACTGGAGAGTGAGCTGGGGTCTGATCTCTGATCTCTGATCTCTGATCTCTGATCTCTGATCTCCGATCTCCGATCTCTGAGCGCTTCTACTGCGTATTCCAGAGACTAGGACAAGCAGGGACTAACAAACACTGTCCTGTGGGTGATAAATCTAAACTAATACAAACAGCCTTCATCAAAAAGTCCCCCTTTAAGTGTGAACGGAATAAAGAAAGGGCAGCACTGCCTCCCGGCTCTGTGTGTCCTGATAACACTCGCAGTAGAATGCTGCAATTAGTGTGCACTCAGTGGAGTGTCACTCTCAGCACAACACACCATCACATCATCACTTTTATTACACTGAGAAAGAAAGAGAGAAAGAAAGAAAGAAAGAAAGAAAGAAAAGGGGGAGAAATATACCAAAAGAAAGAAAGAGGAGAGAAAGAAAGAAGGTGGGGAGAAAGATTTCAAAAAAGAAAGAAAGAAAGAACGAATGAAAGAAAGAAGGGAGAAAGATGGCAAAAGAAAGAAAGAAAGAAAGAGGAGAGAAAGAAAGAAAGAAAGAAAGAAAGAAAGAAAGAACGAATGAAAGAAAAGAAGGAGAAAGATGCCAAAAGAAAGAAAGAAAGAGGAGAGAAAGAAAGAAAGAAAGAAAGAAAGAAAGAAAGAAAGAAAGAAAAGAAAGAAAGAAAGAAAGAAAGAACAAATGAAGGAAAGAAGGAGAAAGATGCAAAAGAAAGAAAGAAAGAGGAGAGAAAGAAAGAAAGAAAGAAAGAAAGAAAGAAAGAAAGAAAGAAAGAAAGAAAGAAAGAAAGAAAGAAAGAGAAAAACGAATGAAAGAAAGAAGGGAGAAAGATGCCAAAAGAAAGAAAGAAAGAAAGAAAGAAAGAAAGAAAGAAAGAAAGAAAGAAAGAAAGAAAGAAAGAAAGAAAGAAAGAAAAGAAGGAAGGTGGGGAAAAAGATACTAAAAGAAAGAAAGAATGAAAGAAAGCAAGAGGAGGGAAAGAAAGAAGTTGCTGACAAAGATACCAAAAGAAATTAAGAAAGAAAGAAAGAAAGAAATAGCTGAGAAAGAGAGGAAGAAAAAAAAGAAAGAAAGAAAGAATGAAATGTCAGGACTGACAGGACGGAGAAGTCCAGTGTTCTTCACTTCATTAGAATGTAAATAGTTGTTTTTGCCGCCGTCCTTCAGATGGATTTATTTTCGACACTTCCTGAAGCTTCTCACACACACACACACTCACACACACACACACTCACACACACACACAACTCACACTCACACACACACACTCACACACACACACTCACACACACACACACACTCACACACACACTCACACACACACACACACAACACACACACACAAAATCACACTCACACTCACACACTCACACACACACACACACACTCAACACACACACACACACACACACACACACTCACACACACACACAACAAAATACACACTCACACACACACACACAAATCACACACACACACACAAAATACACACTCACACACACACACACACACACACACACACACACACACAAATACACACTCACACACACAAATACACACTCACACACACACACACACACACAAATACACACACACACACACACACAAATACACACACACACACACACACACTCACAAATACACACTCACAAATACACACTCACACACACACACACACACACACACACACACAGTGTGCATTGAGCATGTTCAGCGTGTGTTGATGGGACTGATGGGGAAAGGGAAAGGTCCTGCTGTTTCTGCCTCACTGCTTAAACTGTAATGTGTGTGTTGTTTACTTCATTATTCTTCATAAAAGTATCAAATCAAATAAAAACTGCTTAATATTCAGCAGTCGATTCCAATCGAGTCAAAACAATCAGATTCCATTCAACCTGACAATCCGACAATCGCTTATGTATTTTCCGAAACGTTTCCTTCATCTGCACGGTTTGCTAATGAAAACAAACTCCTGAGAAAAAGACGTTTCAGATCGCAACGCCCGAGGTGATCAAATCCACAGCATCAAAGGGACTTTCACTTCCAAATCGGCCTCGTTTTACTCTGAATGTTGCTTGATTATGTTCAGGAGACTGACTCAGACGGAGTGTAATGAGCTTCCTAGCAGTGGATTAACAGCTGAAACACAAGCTCCTCCCACTCCCAGTGGCTCGGAGTGAATCATCTGGATAGATGCATTAATACTGGTCTGAGGACTGAACTTGTAATGAACAGATGTCCAAACATCTCTCTCTAAGCTGTCTGACGAGCTCCTTCCAGTTTGCTCATCCTTACTTTGTACAAGCCCCAATCCCCCAAAAAACTTGGGACGCTGTGTAAAATGTCAATAAATGTCAATAAAAACAGAATGCAATGATTTGCGGATCTCGTAAACCCATATGTTTAAACTGAGTAAATGTAACTTTTTTTTACCCCTTCTTTTTTATGAATTTGATGGACGCAACACGTCTCAAGAAAAAAAAAAAAAAGTTGGGACGGGGACAACAAAAGGCTGGAGGGTAACAAAAAAAATAATTTAAACACAGATCAATAAATACAAATATAAATGCATATCAATATAGTACCACTTACCTTTGTTAAATAACTATATAGTGTCGGTGGATTAAAAGAAAGAAAGAAAGAAAAAAAAAACTACGATATTTTACCACATAAAATCTAGAGATAAAGGCCAAAAATTGTGTTTAATTCTCTTTCCTCCCTCATGGGTTTTTGGGCTCCACTTTTTTTTTTCTCCAAGCATTGTTTTGTCTAAGTGGACTGGTGGGTGCTGCTCTTTTAGAAATGAATAAATAGACCTGCTGTCAAGCCCACCATTTTCAAGTTCAAGACACATCCAAGACCAGGACTAGCCAAGAGCAAGTCTAGACAGAGTCAAGACCAATTCAAGGTCAAGTTCAAATATAAGAGAGACCAAAAAGCATCAAATACCTGACCCAATGATTGGGTTGTTTTCTAGAAAAAAGAAAAAAAAGTTTGCACTTCTTGTCAAACGTGTGAAAAGAAAACAAATAATATTTTTTTTACAAACACTTAGCCACAACCAAGACGGAGACAAGTCCGATTACAACTGTCAATAAGTTGGAGCCTTAATTCAAGTCCTTCAGCCCTATCCATCCATCCATCTTCTACACCGGAACCTGGAGCCTATCCCAGGGAGCATGGGGCACAAGGCGGATTAAATGTAAATGTGCACTTATATAGCGCTTTTATCCAAAGCGCTTTACACTGTGTCTCATTCATCCATTCACACACCAATGGAAGCAGAGCTGCCCTGCAAGGCGTTAACTTGCCATCGGGAGCAACTTGGGGTTCAGTGTCTTGCCCAAGGCATGTGGAGTCTTTTTTATGAATTTGATGGACGCAACACGTCTCACGAAAAAAATAATAAAGTGTCTGCCCAAGACACTTCGGCATGTGGAGTCACCTGGGGCGGGAATCGAATTACCAACCCTACGATTAGTGGACAACTCATTCTACCACATGCGCCACAGCCGCCCATTACTTCTAAATGTACCCTATCCAATCTGTATATAGTACCCTATCCAATCTGGAAATAACTTAAACAAAGCCATGTAATCTTACCATATCAGTTATGCTAGTTACAGCTAGTTACAGTTACTTTTACACAGTTCTGTCAGTTAAAAAAAGAAAAAAATAGCCCGTAATAACAGATAGGCGGCTGTGGATCAGGTGGTAGAGTGGGTTGTCCACTAATCGTAGGGTTGGAAGTTCGATTCCTGACCCGGGTGACTCCACACGCCGAAGTGTCCTTGGGCAAGACACTGAACCCCAAGTTGCTCCCGATGGCAAGTTAGCACCTTGCATGGCAGCTCTGCTACCATTGGTGTGTGTGTGAATGGGTGAATGAGACACAGTGTAAAGCGCTTCGGATAAAAGCGCTATATAAGTGCACATTTACCATTTAAATAGGTTTACGCTCAACTGCTTGATCTTTTTAATTAATAATTGGCATCGAATAAATTAAAACAAATTTGGGAAAACCATGATCACTCATTTAATAATTTGATAAGGAAAGAGCAGTAATGCTTTAGGTATGACAGAGCGGAGAAGTAAACTGTAACCATGAAGTGGATTTATTTGTCTTTCATTGTCGACGGCTGAAAGGAAATGAGCTAGAGTGTTTAAATGGAGTAATTAAACTGTTGCATGGTGCTGTTATCCATGCGAACAGGGTTCGAAGTAACTAATTAGCCACACAGTAGAGTCAGAGCCCAAGCCCACCTTAGTCCCGTGGTACTTCCGTCCCTTACAAGGGCCAATTAGCCCAAGCTGAACCAACGCACCCAGATCCACAACAGCGTCTCCTTATTACCATGCAGTCTGTTCATCTGAAAGACAACACGCTAGTTAAGAATTGATGAAGTGACCGAACTTGACCGGAGGAGTTTATTGCGAGCGGATGTCTTCCCCGTCGTCCTCCTGCTGTCCAGCACATGTCAGCTATTCGTTGGATATGCACTCCATCTGCAGAAAACAACCCCATGTAGGGTGTTCACTCTAGAGAAAGGGCGAGAAGTCAATTTGGAGCCACACGTCTGTCTGAAGAAAAAGAAAAAAAAAGACTAGAAATCCTCATTATGCCTCAAATGTCTCACGAGTTCATCACCTTTAAATGGGTCTATCCCAGTGAGCCGCGATCTCCTGCGTGCTTATGGAAGCTTTCAGACTCAAATGTAATCTTTCAGAGCAAATTATATACGGCGAGCCTCAGAAGCAGGCTCGGCGTGACGGTCGGTGTATTGCATTTGCCATCACACCTGAGGATGCTCACAGCGAAACGGGATGCAATTACGGTCCAGCAGGAAGATGAACTAGTTTGTGTATGTAATTATACTGAAAACATTCTTTTTATGACCCATAAAACAGACAGAGAGCTTGAAGGCACAGACGTCCCCCTTCCTGATGGTTGTTCAGGTGGTTGTCAGGCCTGTAATCACCCCTGCTGATAATAAACAAAGTCAAAATCAGACATTTGACTCCCACGTCGAGACAGATTTAGATCGGTCCACTCGGATCCATTGTACAGAATTTGTTTACCTTGAACTTTCCAGACAAATTCCTTTGCGACGCATCGAGTATGGGATGATGGGGTGACCGTGGTGATCCCCTTGATGCCAAAATAGTGTTCCACTGGTTGTAATGATCCACATGGTTACCTATACAGCTTATACAAGTGTGGTCTGGGTTGGAAATAACAATTCTCACGACTCGTATGAAAGGATATAAAGGGTAGGGCAATCACATCCCTTTTATTCTGTCAGTTATATGCTAAAATGTGCTCTCTGACCGTGCACTGGTTAATCCTCTGGTATATGTTTATCTATGAAGGTATAATTGGCATGACGCCTACATACTGATCAGCCTTCTTTAACATGACTGACAACATAACGCCCTCCTTCAATTCTACACATTTTATTTATCAGGACCCAAACGACAATTGTACGTAGTAGTTGCATGTAAATCCAGGTGGGAATAAATAAGTACACCCTATAATTCAGTAACGTGTAGACCAGTGGTCACCAACCCTCTTCTCTGAGCTCTACCTCCCTGCAGGTTTCATCTCCAACCAAAATCTAACACCTGTTTTAGTTGATCAAGACCTTCTTAAGGCGATGATTAGATGGTCAGGTGGGCACGATTATGGTTGGAAATAAAGTCTTCAAGAAAAGTATTGGTGACCAATGATGTACAGTAGAACCACCTTTAGCAATAATAACTTGAAGTTAACATTTTCTGTAGGAGTTTATCATTATCTCACAAAGTCCAAAGGATATTGTTCCGGAACTTTTCTGGTCTGTTCCGATGCAAACCAAGTCATGCCATATTCTTTTTGGAGAGAATGGGCTATCCATGGGTATTTCTAGTCACCCTTCTCTGAAAGCCTTACATGTTCAGTCTCTTTCTAATTCTGTTGTCATGAACATGAACATTTAACGTGCTTACAGAGGGTCACTGTCGCTCTCGGGTGTTTCTTTATAGCTCTAAGCATGAAACGGTCTGACCTTGGACTGGATTTGCTGGGACGCTCACTCCTGGGAAGATTGACAAGTGTCTTGAAGGCTCCCGATTTGTAAACAACCCTTCTCGCTTTAGAACGGTGAATTTCAAATTGTTTGGAGATGGCCTTATAGCCCTTTCTAGATTGCTTTTCTGAGGTCATGGATGGGGTCCTTTTGTAGAGGTGGTCACACTTCTTGACATAGAGCTTTTATAGACGTAGTCACGCATCTTGATGATTAACTAATCTTGATGAAATCTATCCTAATTCTCGAAAACTAATCTAACCTCTTCAAATCCCTGAGCCTAGTGGCCTGTGTAGACCTTAATCCGCCTCTGATCTCACCCTGTGTGTGTGTGTGTGCTACTCAGAAACTGTAACATACAAATTTTTTAGAAATATTTTATTATGCGTGTAACGGTGAGACCATTTTGGCCGGGAATCTCTCAGAAAAGACATGTTGCTCATTTCCTGGTTAAATAAAGGTTAAATCAAATGCTTTTAAGAAATTGATCCAACCATTTTGTGAAATCAGGTTGAAACTATTAATACAAATTTGAACAAACCTGTGGCTTTCACATGGTCAAAATGCATGTTTTAATAGTATATATAGTAAGGCTTTCACGTTTTTTTCTTAACGGACATACGTTATGTTTCTCTTTTGCATGTATCTTAACCTGAAGCAACGTTTGGTTCCCCTAGAAGTGAGCAAATTTAAATCTTTTAACCTTGGTGCAAAAAAATAAATCTCTCTCTCTCTCTCTCTCTCTCTCTCTCTCTCTCTCTCTCTCTCTCCGTTGCAATTCTAGTGAAAGATGCCGCATTTACATCACGTTTATAACCTTACCTACTTACAGGAAATAATAATTACTGTTAAACTGTACTATTAATAAAGATGAATACGTTTACGATGTATAATAAGTTCTCACTTTAGTTATCAGCATCATCCACATCAGTCTAATCTGTCTAATCATCTGAGGTCAACACGAGCTCAGTTGTATAAGTCAGGGGCTCCCAAACGTTTCCAGGGCAAGGCCCCCCAAATCATTTGACTGTGGCCCCTCTTTTCCAGGGCGCCCCCTGGCGGCGCCCACTTTGAAAACCACTGGTATAAGTGATTCATTTATTATCACTTCATTTTTTTATTGGAAGAGGGACATCATGTGGACCGGCTCAGCCTCGGCCATCGATACAACACACACATGCGATCGGTATGACCTGAGTAATGAGAATCAGAGCAGAGATGATCATGGATTTCTACTGAAACACACACGCAGAGCCAGTTGTGCTATCTCTGGGTGAGATTTTGAGTCGATGCTCGTTGGCGTGGCTGAAGTCACACACTGAAAGAGATTAGACACAAACTCATGAAGGTTGTGGATGTAATCACACACACACATTTTTTTTCCCTCTGCTCCCAGTCTTCTTTTCCACTAATTCTCAATTTTAGATAATTATTTCAAAGCAATTCATCATTTTTTTTTTTTTTTTTACAATTTCAGCTTACGGCACAATGTGATTCAATAAATAGGGAACCAAACTATATCAATATAAAACACACACACACACACACACACACACATACATACAGTTCATTTCCGAGGCAGAAAACCATATTACCTTTTTGGAATTAGATTCCAATCTAATTAAATTAGACTCCCTTTCTGTGGCCAAGTTCGATTCTGTAAACTATTAAAGCCGTGCATTTTTCTCGACCGGTGTTTTTCCATATATTAAGAGCAACACTGCTCTATTTTAGCTTCACATCCTCAATATGCAGCATAGCTGGAGAGTTCCTGTGCGTTTCCATGGTCACCCATCTCCTGGGGAGAAAAAGCTTTCAGTACATGCTGTGTGGATATTAAATATAATCAAACATATGATGCCTTAATTTACTTAAAAAAAAAAAAATTATCCTTCCATCTTAATGTCTGTCAAAACACTCAGCCACTTAAGCAGGGTTGTTTCATACATAATTATCATCCAAAATAACTCAATGTTTAATATGAGAAGATCTGGAAGCAGAGCTGAAAATTAGAGATATTGATTCACTGCAGCATCTTTGACCACACAGCCTCCTCTGCCTTCTCCATCATGCTTTAGTACTCAACATTATAGCAAGATACTTCACATAGAAATGGCCATTTAGATCATTATCTGTTCAGATCTTTGGATAAATCGCATCTATAAAAGTGTCTCGTCTCAAACTGTAGTGATAAAAAAAATATCACAGCTTGCTTTTGTTCTCCTGAGAACCGCATTATCTGAAACTTAGCCGCATGGAAGAAGGCTTTAGCTCCGCCCACTCAGCTTGTTTCCTGATATATGGCAATGTATGTGACGTTATGATCGATATATTGATTGAAACCGTTCAAAGCACATTTTTCCCCACCTCAGAATCAGCTCCTTTCTATATTCCAAACCAAAAATCTCCCTTTCTAGATGATCTAGATGTTTATCCCTATCTCTACTGACAAGTATATCACAGGTGAATGTCCATTGCTGCTGGATTTATGTTAGATTTTATCTTGGAAAGTGTCATTTTATAACACGGCACGGTATTTTCTTGGTTAAACAATAATAAGTTTTAAAAAAATAAAATAAAAATCATTCTCAAGAGTCATTCTCTTGAGAGTGTCTTCTTATTGAAAGAAATGTTTCAATTCTTACCACATGAAAAGGCTAGATATTTGGTTTTATTTAGCATGCAAATGTATTCCATATTTAATTACACGAAGCCTCATTGTCCGTTTTTGAAAAACATCCAAGATGGCTGTGGTAGCTACTGTTTAAAAATAAATAAAATAAAAAAAAATTAAAAATAAATAATAATAATAAAAAATAAATCAAAAAGCGATGCCATTGTTCACTTTCTTACTGGGAAAATTTGAAACTCTAGTACTTACACTTCAACATTCATAAACAAATGAAGTATGAACACGTTTCCATTACTCTTTCTTTTTTTCATCTTTCTCTCTCACTCTCTCTCTCGCCCCCTGGAGGAGTGGAGCGAGCGCCATTTCAAACGCTTCATTGTTGTTACATTCGGCTGCACAATTAATTTGGAAGGACTTTGCACTGCTAAGTCCCTTTTTATCCTCTGGGTATTATATATTCACTATGTATTCATATTCCTCTTTGTGGTCTCTCGTTCTGTCTTTCAGACACCCACACAAAATGCAAAACTGCTTTGTACCTCTTCCTGTGTCTTATCTTAAATTCGGTGCAAACAAAATTAAAAATTCAAAGACACTGTTAAAGTATATATATATATATATGTTTTAAAAAAATGATAAAAACAACAACAAAAAAAACGTTTTCAGTTCACTGATGCAAATACGAGCCTCCGATGGAAAACGTTTATTTATATCTAAAAGTTTTAGCTATTCAGCAAGTGGCATTTTTATCATTAGTTAGAGTTATAATTAAACGGTCATGAAAGTAGCAATAACTAAATACATGGGAAGTATTTAATTTCCATCAAAAATCGAATAAACCACCTGTTTTAGAGGAACATGTGGTTTTAATGCATGGCTATGGCGGTCCTTCCACAATAACAACAACAACAAAAATAGGAAAAATAAGCAAAAAATATTGTAAAAGTTTTACCATAGGTTGATTTCAAAACTGAAACAAAAATGATATATATACATATACAGTGGCAAGAAAAAGTATGTGAACCCTTTGGAATTTCATGGTTTTCTGAATAAATTTGTCATAAAATGTGATCTGATCTTCGTCTAAGTTAAGGGTATTGACCATTTCTTGCCTCTATATATATATATATATATATATATATATATATATATATATATATATATATATATATATATATATATATAAAAAACCACATTTCAGGTTTTTCAGGTCAAAATAACAGAAAAGCTGTGTGACCATGTCAGATCATGGAAACAGCCTCGGGACTGAGGAGAAAGTCGTTTCTGTTGGCTGTTAATAGGAGCAAAACAACAGGGACCAAGTGTCACAAACATGGTGAGAAATTGATCTCTGAACTTCTTTTTGAAACAAACCGGGCACTAAAACTGACGCGCAAAGTCTCGTGGCATTGTTTCTGACCACAAACTTCGAGCCATATTCATCAAGTGTCTCAGAGGAGTGCATTAATATTTGTTCTTTATGTCCTAATAGTGTGCTGAGGTGCTGAATATGCATATGTGCTAGCACCACCACACTGACGAGCAGTGATACAATTTAGTACCTTGTTTATTTGAGTTATTTTTCATGAAAACGTGCGAGTACAAATCCCACAGAATCCCTCTGGGGCCTTGACAGTTCTGCTAAATGCTTCGATTTGAACACTGCGTCTTTTGTAATTCATTTAGTATAAAAATTATATACATGTAAATGCATTGCACGGACATAGACCTAGACAGTGAGCAACCTCATACTATATATCGCATGTGGTGCCCACATGGTTGAATAATACATTGAAAGTGAGCCCTTGGGTGGCCTGATAGTGCAAACACATGATGAAATTCCTTCTAGGATGCCCCTGTGGTAGATAAAACATTCAAAAGTGCCCTACTGGGTGCCCCTAGGATGGATAAATTGTGATGATCACAACAACCTACGAGTGTGCATTTTCCCCAATAAATAAACCTTTTAATAAAAATCCCACTAAACGCTTTCCTTTCAAATATAACCGTTAAATGATACCATTTTTGCATTGATGTGCAAATCCGTTTCACATCTCCTGCCTAAAACAGTGTCTTTCCACGACTCGTCCATTACAGGTTATAAAAAACATCTGTTTTACATTCATTCAGCCCCCGTTACCTCATAACACACTCGTTCAGTGAACAAGGAGACTAAATGTGAATAATTAACTACGAACACGTCACTGCATTACGGACACAACCGCTAGCGAAACGGCACACTTTATGGGACAGGTTATAGCCACAGTGTGTTGTGTATTAGCATATTAGCATTACACTAGCCATTATTCACACACGCGAACACATTCAGCATGGAGAAATGACCCGTTAATTACGGACATAAAGGTCCTTCAGATGTCAGTACTTTAATCTATTAGTTCAGCAGTGCTTTCAGCTATAAAGATCAGTCACATGGAAAACGACAAATGGCCACTCTCTGCTAATATGGAGAGAGAGAGAGAGAGAGAGAGAGAGAGAGAGTGAGAGAGAGACATGTCTGTAAATAATCGTTCTTGTTTCGTAATAATTTTCATAGATTTAGACTTAATTATCGTAAGCTCGTTAATGTTCCATTACCATAAAGGTGTTGTTTTTCTTTTGAAAGTGGTTGAGAGTGAACTGTGAGAGAAAAGTTTCTAATCCACTGGAAAACTCCGTGTGTTTAGGAAACACTCTCTGAGCTGTGTGTAGTGACGTTTATCCTGTGGATTTTGTGGCCATTATCCAACTTTATCCAGATGTTAAAGCTCCCCATTATCGCTGACCTAAAGGTCTGACTCTTACTGCTCTGCTTCCTGCACTACTAATAAGGGTGTGTGTGGGTGTGTGTGCACTGTAAATACTGTTGTAGATCTCTTACTTTAATTTTGTTCAAAACTGCCTTCACGACAGCTAACATTACACTTAAAGCCAGGTAGCACACCTTTAATAGGCTTGTTTTCCCTAACGGAACAAACCGGTACAAGATTTCCTTTCTGCATTGAAGTTTCTTGTCATAATGTATAATATGAAAATGAGGCGATGCAGTGTAATTGTTTAAATAAATAAATACATACATACATACATACATACATACATAACATAAATAGATGAAAACCCATCATGAATTAATAAATCAATAAAAACAAATAATAAAGTAGTTTAGATGGGTAATGATCAACATATACCACACATGTGGACACAATTAAACAAGGGTGTGAGTTAATTAATTCATTCATTTTAGCGGGTTAATGGTGTTAAATGGTCAAACCGACAAATTTGATCATATTTTAATTAGTTTATCCCATTACAGAGGCACCTGTGAAGGGGTGGGGTATATTTATTAGGCAGCAAGTGAACAGTCAGTTCTTGAAGTTGACGTGTTGGAAACGGGGAGCACGGGCAAGCGTAAGGATCTGAGCGACTTTGACAAGAGGGGAAATTGTGATGGCTGGGCGACTGGGTCAGAGCATCTCCGAAACAGCAGGTCTTGTGGGGTGTTCTCGGTATGCAGTGGTTATTACGTACCGAAAGTAGTCCAAGGAAGGACAACCGGTGAACCAGCGACAGTGTCATGATCGCAAAAGGCTCGTTGATGCACGTGGTGAGTGAAGGCTAGCACGTCTAGTCCGATCCGAAAGAAGTAGCGTAGTGTAGCATTAAATGCTGGATATAGAAAGGTGTCAGAACACACAGCGCATCACAGCTTGCTGCGTATGGGGCTGCGTAGCTGCAGACCGGTTAGAGTGACCATGCTTTCTCCTGTACACTACCATGGGCATGGGCGCATCGGAGCAAAAAGGCAAGCTGGTGGAGGAAGTGTGATGCTCTAGGTAATGTTCTGCTGGGAAACCTTGTCTCCTGGCATTCGTGTGGATGTTACTTTGACACGTACCGCCTACCTAAATATTGCTGCAGACCAAGTACACCCCTACATGGCAACGGTATTCCCTAATGGCAGTGGCCTCTTTCAGCAGGATAATGCTCCCTGCCTCAATGCAGAAATTGTTCAGGAACGGTTTGAGGAACATGACAAAGAGTTCAAGATGTTGACGTGGATTCCAAATCCCCCAGATCTCAATTCCGATCGAGCATCTGTGGGATGTTCTGGACAAACAAGTCCGATCCATGGCGGCCCCACCTCACAACTTACAGGACTTAAAGGATCTGCTGCTAACGTCTTAGTGCCAGATACCACAGCACACCTTCAGATGTCTCGTGGAGTCCATCTCTTGATGGCTCAGAGCTGTTTTGGCAGCACAACAGAGAAAAGAGAGAGAGAGAGAGAGAGAGAGAGAGAGAGGGAGAGAGAGAGAGAGAGAGATTTGCACCAAGGTTAATTATTTCAGTGTAGGGATGTAATCTATTTTAATCTTTTCTTATAAATGAATAAATGAAATATTGTGTTGGCACATGAAGTCCTCATGGAGCTACTGTCATCCTGAGGAGTGAAATAACCCCCCACACAGTCAATCACTGCCTGTACATCAAGCTTGAAAAATGGCGAAGTGTTAGTCTCCCTCAATCTAGTCTTCAGTCAATGTACTTACTCTATCCACGAACACTTGTGGCTGCCACAGCTGCCTCTCGCTAATCACACAAAACCAAATGATGTCCATATACTGCTCCGCTACACTCGCGACCGTCACACCCATACGTGATTCTTCACCAAACCGATGCCACAAAGTTGGAAATACACAGTGTTCAAAACCAAAAGAAGTCCAAATGTTTCCCCATGAGCCCCACTTCACAGTTTTTTGCGGTCTCACACCTCACCCCCACCCCCATCACCCCGCCCTCTTAAAATCCTTGTCACAGTACTGACCATCACTAACTAGAAAATACAATTTAATACAAATGAAATCACCGTTTTAGAACACAGCAGAATGGAGGAGGGTGTGAACTGAACCGAACAATAAAACATTTTCGATATAATCCTTTTACGAACGGTTTCCGTCGGTCACGGGAAGCAAAGCAAACAAACAACGATTTAATTCTCTCTCCATGTTCGGGTTAAAAAAAAAATGAATAAATAGAAAATTCATAACCTAAAATGGCTGACTCATGGAGAAGGCCGTTTGAAGCATGGACACACACATTAATACAAAAATAATCTTTTGGATATTTATATATAACATTATGTTTGAAGATAAAGAGTAGTTCTAGTAGGCTGGGACAGTTATTGCTCTGAAATATGCTCCTAGGTCGTTGTGAAAGACTCTTTGTTTGTGTTTAAAATGTCTTTTTACATTTACTTTACATCCATATTTGCGAATGTAATATTACTGAGACGCACAAAACGATCGCCACAGTTGTGGAATCACATAAAGCGTTTCTCTCCATCTTCGCGGTATGATAGAAAGCTGTGAACATATTGTGGTTCCTGGAGCTTCACTGGATAATGTCACTCTCACTATTGTGCAAATATTACATCAGACATCGCAATCTTCCCATTTCACAACAGTGCTTTAAAACCCTGATTGCTCAGGCCGTTTTAGTTATTTCGTTGTTTTTTTTAATCGTTGTGATCCTCGCTGCCTTCTGCAGAATGAAATGAAGCAATCTTTTATGTTGCCAAAAACTTGTTACCCCAATTTGTTTTTCAATCATGAAACAAATGTCCACTGCTCTCAACCGGAGTCTTTTTCTAGTGCTTCTGCCAAGAATGTCAGTCACAGAACAGACACTCGTACTTTGCACATGATTCGGATTTAATTCGTCTGCCGGTCGACAAGAGTGTCACGAGCATTATTTCCCCATCTGTGACTTTTCCAATTATCATTCGTAGAAAAAAAGAAGACACATTACAACATAGCGCTGTTTGATTCTCGAATCTAATTGGTCTGATGGTCGCCATTTTAGGGGTTTATACTAATGCACTCATCGCAATACGTTATTGGCGATTCATCGCGGAATATCTCTTTCATGTCTCGGTCATCGTCACTCCCTGATCGCTTCCTCTTCAGCCTTCTGGAACCTTGTTCTCTTCTGTTTAGGTGTTTAGTGCAGGTTTGGCTTTTCTCTATGTAAATCAATCCAGCTGATCTCTAGTTCTGTCACAAACATTGACTTCCATCCTGAACGCTTGGTGAAAGCTACCTGTCAATTTTTCCTTCATTTGCAAAGGTTATTTGAATAAAGTAAACATGTAAAGCAAGATGTTAAATCACACAAAGCCACTCTTTAGCATGAACACGCTGGACTCTCTCTCTATATATATATACTATATATGCACACACGCTGAGTCAACTGTTATGGCAGCGTTTCCTTGATTTAAATAATTCATCGTTTATAAATCACACAATACCCAGAACTAGATTAAGGGCAGGAAGCCAGTGACAGAAGGAAATGAATAACCAATAGCTTGTTAGCGATGGCTTGCACACATTCACACCTCTCGGAATCACACACACACACACACACACACACACACATGAAATGAGCAACTGTGCATGTAAACCATGCCACAATGGAAATCAATAATGAGATCATTTTAATGTTGCATATATTCTGTAACGTCCACGCTGAAAAATGCAGAGATAAATGCCAAAGGATCTGAACTGCAGTGCCAAGACAGCTTTCCAACAAAAACCTCAAAGAAATGTCAAATACATTATTACATGGTGGAATCTTTTCAAACTTCTAACACTCCCCCCCACCCCCGTTTTTTTTTTTTTTTTTTTGCCAATTTGGACACCACTCTCTCACCTCATGACAGCCGCTTTAATGTTTAACAATACAATTTTACCATTTTATGAAACCGTGACCTGATGTCATGTTTACAAGGAAAAGTCATTTCTTTTCGCCGTTATTGGTCTGACAACGACTCGTACTAAACACGTACTGAAATCAGATTTCTTTCTTCACACCATCAACTTTTCTGCGAGGCGTAAATAAGGAATGAAACACAATGGGGTGTGTTATTATGGGGAAATAATCCAGGATGGGGTGATGCTGTATAAAAAACAGAAACAACGGCAAGTAAAAACAGATTAAGGTAAAGAGCAAAAAAAGAGATGAGTAAATGAATACTTCTAATAACAATCATAAAATCACCGTAAAAAAAAAAAAAAAAAGATAAGCAAGGAGAGTGTAGATCAGAAAAAAAAAAAAAAAAGATTTAATCAGAGTTCGGTTCTTGGGAAAGAGAAAAATCCTCAGACGTGCCTGTGGAGCAGATTCGGCTGTACGATGCGACATATTAAGAAGGTGTTATTCATTTTCAGCATCAGCAAGAGTGCCAAGCTCATACTCAAAGTGGACACTCGAAGATCAGAAGAAACAATAAATCACCTGGTCCTTCTCCAGTCTTCAGCGGACCAGTTTGGGTGAGTCTGTGTCCACGATAGCGTCAGATTCCTGTTCTTCACAGACAGGACTGGAACCTGGTGTGGTCTTCTGCTGCTCTAGGTCAACGTAGGTCACCTCAGCGTTCGATGTGTCGTGTGTTCTGAGATGTTTGTCTGCAGAGTGATTATTTGAGTTAATATAGACTCAAACCAGTCTAGCTATTCTCCTCTTGCGAAAATCCCAGGAGATCAGCAGTTTCTGAAATACTCAAACCGGCCCATTTGGTACCAACAACCACGCCGCGGTTAAAGTCACCGAGATCAGACTTGTTCTTCATTCTGATGTTTGATGTGAAAATTAACAAAAGCTCTTGACCTGTATGGTTTTGCATTGCACTGCTGCCACATGATTGGCTGATTAGATAACGGCACAAATGAGCAATTGTCCTGGTGTGTATATATATATCCTTCTGAATCATTTAGATCAGATAGGCGTTGGTATTAACCAGCTTTTCAACACTGAGATCTGAACCCACGAATGCACGTTTGCAAGGCCGGACGCTGTATTCGCCTTCGAGTTTGACCAACGATTTGTAGCTTTCCAAGCAAATATATTGACTTTAAAACATGTTTTAATAAAGAGTGATCAGTGTGACTGTAGGAAAAGAACTTATCTCAGGATCTGATGAGATTTTATACCATGTAACGCTTCCAGCAGGGATTCCCAAACTCCAGGTGTCCCAGCATCCTGTGGAGTTTACTCGCAGTCCTAATCAAACACTCTCTGCTCTGATAGATACCGCTCTTGAGGGTGTTGGATTTCCTTGCATCACAGTTGTTTGGTTTGGGTTTGGGAATAAGCTCAGCATGAAGGCTGCATGACTACAGTGTTGTGACTCCTCATTTGGAAAAAAAACAACAACATCATGACGATGGTGGAACTCATCTTTTTTTTTTTTTTTTAAGATCTTCCTACACAACGTGTTTAACGATAACGAGTCATTATTGGTCACTTATACATTAGTGCACAGTGAAATTTCTTTTCTTCGCATACCCCAGAATGCCAGGAAGTTGGGATCAGAGCGCAGGGTCAGCCATGATACAGCGCCACCTGGAGCAGAGAGGGTTAAGGACCTGGCTCAAGGGCCCAACAGTGGCAGCTTGGCAGTGCTGGGGCTTGAACCCCCGACCTTCCGATCAGTAACCCAGAGCCTCAACCACCAACCCATCACTGCCCCGCCATTGCACCACTGTATGCTGGTGTATGGATTGTGCATGGCAGCGTTGTTTGTATTGTCAAATTGCTGCATGCATGATTAATCATTGCTAACTCCATTAGCATTGACTGGCATGCCTTTTGTTTTGTTTTGTTTATCAAAATGCAGTTCAGTGAGAAAAATGTTCTTTTGTTTAAATAATACGTCCACGTCTCGAGGTCAGCTTAAGGGCGGGAGTGTGGGAAAGAGCAGCGGTCAGCCAAAAGTTTGACTTTGGATTATAAAGCTGGTACTCAGTCCCACAGTAATGCTTTAAATAATGGACTCATTGTTTCAAAAGCTGAAGTGCTTTTTTTCTTTTTTTTTTTCTTTCAGTAAGACACAGCCTTGGCTGCATTGATTCCACTTAATGATTCTGATCAGTTCATAGTACTGCTAGAAAAGAAGCTTCCATGTGTGTCTTTATACTGAAGAAAATGAGCAAAACCAACACACCATCGGATGGACTGTACACGAATGGCCAAAAGTATGTGGACACATGACCATCACACCCACATGTGCTTGTTGAACATCCTGTTCCAGATTTATTCCCCTCCTTGTTATTATAATAATCTTCTGGGAAGGTTTTCTATTAGATTTTGGGGTGTGGCTGTGGGGATCTGTGTTTTCATTCAGCTACAAGAGCATTAGTGAGGACGATGGGATGTCGAGGAGGCTCCAGTTCCAGTTCATCCCAAAGGTGTCCAGTTGGGTCGAGGTAAGGGTTCTGTGTAGGACGCTGGAGTTCTTCTAATCCAACCTAAACACACCATGTCTTCATGGAGCTCGCTTTGTGCACAGGGACATCGTCATGCTGGAAAAGGTTTCCAGTGAAGGGAAATTGTAAAGCTAGAGAAACGAAGACATTCCATACAATTGTGTCCATCCGATTGTGTGGCAACACTTTGGGGGAAGAACCACATCTGCATATGATGGTCAGGTGTTGTGTAAATAACGGTTCATTTCATAAAGGTCAAATATGGAGTTATCTCTCCAGACATGTGCACACGCTCTGTCAGTAATTGCTGCAGACAGGACTGATTCATACAGGACCAAAATCCTAGAGATACTCTGGAAATAATTCTATTACCTCACCTTCTTATACAAAACTAATCCAGTCTGAGTGGGCTTTAGCTTCAGCTAAACAAGGGCTTGTCCACCCATCCATCCATCTTCAACCACTTTATCCTTTTCAGGGTCACAGGGAACCTGGAGACTATCCCAGGGAGCATGGGGCACAAGACAGGGTACACCCTGGACAGGGTGCCAGTCCATCACACGGCACAATCACATACCCATTCATACACTACGGACGCTTTAGACACGCCAATCAGCCGGAGTACCCGGAGGAAACCCCCGCAGCACGGGGAGAACATGCAAACTCCACACACACAGGGACACGGTGGGAATCGAACCCCGGACCCTGGAGGTGTGAGGCGTACGTGCTAACCACTAAGCATTCAGTCCTACACCAGTGAGAATTCTGTCCATTCAAGAACAGTTTTGTTTCCATCACCACATTGATAGATAGGTCAAATTTCTAGTTATATTAATACCAAAGACCCATAGAAATCTTTCACATTTTTATAGATTTCTGCACGGTGACTTGTCGCATGACAAACTGCAATAGCCACATATATGCTGAAAGAAAATGATACATCATCACATCCATTTTAAATATGGGCATTATTTTTTATTGAGGCAGGGTTGCCAGGGTCATCGAGCTAGTTTTAGAACACAGTTGTGGGAGGAAATAGATCCTAGGTTAGTTTAAAAATAGATTGTGGCTGCCAACGTCTGGCTTTAAAGCAAATAATCGGAATTAAATCTATTCATTTTCCGCAAATGTATGCTATGGCAAACAAAAGGAAAGTGTAAGTGCACACAGTGTGTCTATGATGAAACAGCACAGTTTCTGTTGTAAGATAAATTCCAAAAGATTAGGAGAGGGATTTCAGGATTAGAGTGGATAATAGCGGCATAAAAAGATAACAATAAAAAAGCATATTATAAGTGTCATAAATGTGTGCTTTTTTCCCCCCCAGACAAGAGAAATGCACCTCCAATTTTGGGAGAGAAAAGCCAGGGGAAAATAGGCATAAACCACTGATGGTTAACAATCAAAAGAGCCATGTGGCAAAATCTAACCACCCAATCGGAGTTCAGTGATTTCTCCCTGCGAGGTAAATTCAGACTTAACCATGAAATTTCATCAGTCAGAATTAAATATCTATCATTCACAGACTGTCCATCACTGTCACTATTATTAATCTCCTCTGCAGCATTTCACCTAAATGGAATATCCACTAACATTTAAAAATCAATGTTAAATAAATATACAGGGCACTGAATGGACAGAAAGAGAAAGCCAGTAGATGATGAGAGAGAGCCAGTAGATGAGAAGAGAGAGCCAGTACATGATGAGAGCCAGTAGATGAGGAGAAAGGGCCAGTAGAAGAGGAGAGAGAGAACCA
This sequence comes from Ameiurus melas, assembly GCA_012411365.1. Lineage (NCBI taxonomy): Eukaryota > Metazoa > Chordata > Actinopteri > Siluriformes > Ictaluridae > Ameiurus > Ameiurus melas. The sequence continues at coordinate 25,074,427 of CM022764.1, read as the reverse complement.
GTAGATGATGAGAGAGAGCCAGTAGATGATGAGACAGAACCAGAAGATGATGAGAGAGAGCCAGAAGATGAGGAGAGAGAGCCAGCAGATGATGAGAGCCAGTACATGATGAGAGCCAGTAGATGATGAGAGCCAGTACATGATGAGAGCCAGTAGATGAGGAGAAAGAGCCAGTAGATGAGGAGAGAGAGCCAGTAGATGAGGAGAGAGAGCCAGTAGATGAGGAGAGCCAGTACATGATGAGAGCCAGTAGATGAGGAGAGAGAGCCAGTAGATAATGAGAGAGAACCAGTAGATGATGAGGGAGCCAGTAGATGAGGAGAGAGAGCCAGTAGATGAGGAGAGAGAGCCAGTAGATGAGGAGAAAGAGCCAGTAGATGAGATGAGAGAGCCAGTAGATGAGGAGAGAGAGCCAGTAGATGAGGAGAGAGAGCCAGTAGATAATGAGAGAGAACCAGTAGATGATGAGAGAAAACCAGTAGATAATGAGAGAGAACCAGTAGATGAGGAGAGAAAACCAGTAGATAATGAGAGAGAACCAGTAGATAATGAGAGAGAACCAGTAGATGATGATAGAGAATGAGTAGATGATGAGAGAGAGCCAGTAGATGATGAGAGAGAACCAGTAGATGATGAGAGAGCCAGAAGATGAGGAGAGAGAGCCAGTAGATGATAGAGAGCCAGTAGATGATGATAGAGAATGAGTAGATGATGAGAGAGAGCCAGTAGATGATGAGAGAGAGCCAGTAGATGAGAGAGAACCAGTAGATGATGAGAGAGCCAGTAGATGAGGAGAGAAAACCAGTAGATGATGAGAGAGAACCAGTAGATGATAGAGAGAGAGCCAGAAGATGAGGAGAGAGAGCCTGTAGATGATAGAGAGCCAGTAGATGATGAGAGAGAGCCAGTAGATGATGAGAGAGAACCAGTAGATGATAGAGAGCCAGTAGATGATGAGAGAGAGCCAGTAGATGATGAAGAGCCAGTAGATGATGAGAGAGAGCCAGTAGATGATGAGAGAGAGCCAGTAGATGATGAGAGAGAGCCAGTAGATGATGATAGAGAGCCAGTAGATGATGAGAGAGAGCCAGAAGATGATGAGAGAGAACCAGAAGATGATGAGAGAGAGCCAGAAGATGAGGAGAGAGAGCCAGCAGATGATGAGAGAGCCAGTAGATGATGAGAGAGAGCCAGAAGATGAGGAGAGAGCCAGCAGATGATGAGAGAGCCAGTAGATGATGAGAGAGAGCCAGTAGATGATGAGAGAGCCAGTAGATGATGAGAGAGAGCCAGTAGATGATGAGAGAGAGCCAGTAGATGATGAGAGAGAACCAGTAGATGAGAGAGAACCAGTAGATGATGAGAGAGAGCCAGTAGATGATGAGAGAGCCAGTAGATGATGAGAGAGAGCCAGTAGATGATGAGAGAGAGCCAGTAGATGAGAGAGAACCAGTAGATGATGAGAGAGAGCCAGTAGATGATGAGAGAGAGCCAGTAGATGATGAGAGAGAACCAGTAGATGAGAGAAAACCAGTAGATGATGAGAGAGAGCCAGTAGATGATGAGAGAGCCAGTAGATGATGAGAGAGAGCCAGTAGATGATGAGAGAGAGCCAGTAGATGATGAGAGAGAACCAGTAGATGAAGAGAGCCAGTAGATGATGAGAGAGCCAGTAGATGATGAGAGAGACCAGTAGATGATGAGAGAAACCAGTAGATGATGAGAGAACCAGTAGATGATAGAGAGCCAGTAGATGATGAGGAGAGAGCCAGTAGATGATGAGAGAGAGCCAGTAGATGATGAGAGAGCCAGTAGATGATGAGAGAGAACCAGTAGATGATGAGAGCCAGTAGATGATGAGAGAGAGCCAGTAGATGATGAGAGAAACCAGTAGATGATGAGAGAGAACCAGTAGATGATGAGAGAACCAGTAGATGATAGAGAGCCAGTGAGAGAGCCAGTAGATGATGAGAGAGAGCCAGTAGATGATGAGAGAGACCAGTAGATGATGAGAGAGAGACCAGTAGATGATGAGAGAGCCAGTAGATGATGAGAGAGAACCAGTAGATGATAAGAGCCAGTAGATGATGAGAGAGCCAGTAGATGATGAGAGAGAGCCAGTAAGATGATAGAGAACCAGTAGATGATGAGAGAGAGACCAGTAGATGATGAGAGAGCCAGTAGATGATGAGAGAGCCAGTAGATGATGAGAGAAACCAGTAGATGATGAGAGAGAGCCAGTAGATGATGAGAGAGAGCCAGTAGATGATGAAGAGAGCCAGTAGATGATGAGAGAGAGCCAGTAGATGATGAGAGAGAGTAGATGATGAGAGAGAACCAGTAGATGATAGAGAGCCAGTAGATGATGAGAGAGAGCCAGTAGATGATGAGAGAGCCAGTAGATGATGAGAGAGAGCCAGTAGATGATGAGAGAAACCAGTAGATGATGAGAGCCAGTAGATGATGAGAGAGAACCAGTAGATGATGGGAGAGAGCCAGTAGATGATGAGAGAGCCAGTAGATGATGAGAGAGAGCCAGTAGATGATGAGAGAGAGCCAGTAGATGATGAGAGAGAACCAGTAGATGATGAGAGAGAACCAGTAGATGATAGAGAGCCAGTAGATGATGAGAGAGAGCCAGTAGATGATGAGAGAGAGCAGTAGATGATGAGAGAGCCAGTAGATGATGAGAGAGAACCAGTAGATGATAGAGAGCCAGTAGATGATGAGAGAGAACCAGTAGATGATGAGAGAAGAGAGTGGAGAGCCAGTAGATGATGAGAGAGAGCCAGTAGATGATGAGAGAGAACCAGTAGATGATGAGAGAGAACCAGTAGATGATAGAGAGCCAGTAGATGATGAGAGAGAGAGCCAGTAGATGATGAGAGAGAGAGCCAGTAGATGATGAGAGAGAGCCAGTAGATGATGAGAGAGAACCAGTAGATGATAGAGAGCCAGTAGATGATGAGAGAGAGCCAGTAGATGATGAGAGAGAACCAGTAGATGATGAGAGAGAACCAGTAGATGATGAGAGAGAACCAGTAGATGATAGAGAGCCAGTAGATGATAGAGAGCCAGTAGATGATGAGAGAGAGAGCCAGTAGATGATGAGAGAGAGCCAGTAGATGATGAGAGAGAGAGCCAGTAGATGATGAGAGAGAACCAGTAGATGATGAGAGAGAACCAGTAGATGATAGAGAGAGCCAGTAGATGATGAGAGAGAGCCAGTAGATGATGAGAGAGAGCCAGTAGATGATGAGAGAGAACCAGTAGAGGATGAGAGAGAGCCAGTAGATGATGAGAGAGCCAGTAGATGATGAGAGAGAGCCAGTAGATGATGAGAGAGAACCAGTAGATGATGAGAGAGCCAGTAGATGATGAGAGAGAGCCAGTAGATGATAGAGAGCCAGTAGATGATGAGAGAGAGAGCCAGTAGATGATGAGAGAGAGCCAGTAGATGATGAGAGAGAACCAGTAGATGATAGAGAGCCAGTAGATGATGAGAGAGAGCCAGTAGATGATGAGAGAGAGCCAGTAGATGATGAGAGAGAGCCAGTAGATGATGAGAGAGAGCCAGTAGATGATGAGAGAGAGCCAGTAGATGATGAGAGAGAGAGCCAGTAGATGATGGAGAGCCAGTAGATGATGCAGAGGCTGGGAAGATTTTTGTCCTTCTAAAATGGATGCAAAATTAGAGCCATATGAATTCCACATTACAAACCCTTAGCAGTAAATGTATACTGAACTCTACACCATATTCCGGCTTTAATGTACTAAGATCTGAAATAAAGAGTTCTAATTGAATAACAATAAAGTGATCAAATTGCAGCGTAAAGTTCAAGAGCATGTTTCAGGTGATTCACGAAGAAAACCTGCACACGATAAATGGCATTAAATCAAATTACATTAAATTACATGTGAAGATTTTTCATGTATTAAAGTACAACTCAAGCTTGTAAGTGCGCATCAAATATGACACTTTATAAAGCTGGTAAGACTTTTCACAGGCGTATATGCTCGTCTTTTCACAGGCGTATACCAGAAACATAAATCTAATCCAAAAAACGATGGTTAATAAACAAACAAACAAACAAACAAACAATCAACAACAACATTTTTGGTATTCTGAAGTGATGAGACATCATTGTGAGAAATTATAGTAAAATACTGTTAACTTTTTTTTTTTTTATGTTATATCTACGCATGTGTGAAGTAAATAACAAAACACAGAGAAATAAACAAGTAAAAGGTGAAAATTTTAATTAAAGTGAATAAAAGTGTAATGATTAATATAACGTAAAAGTAAACATAATGTGAATAATAAACAAACACTAGTTCAAGTCGAAAGAGAAAAAAAGTGTTGTTAGCTGTTGTTGTTGTTGTTGTTGTTTGTCAAATGGAGGTTTACGAATGTTTATTGTTGTGTTCTTGATCCTGAACATGTAGAATATGGAGAAAGCTAAAGTACTAGATGATCTTAAGTCACAATTTGGGACACGAAGGACATGTAACTGTTAAGGAATCGTGTTCACTTGTCATTTTTGAAGTGAATTACACTTCACTTAATTACACCACGTGTGCCAAATTCAACTATTTTCCCAAACATTAATAAATAAATAAATAAAAAAAATCATATATATATATATATATATATATATATATATATATATATATATATATGTGTGTGTGTGTGTGTGTGTGTGTGTGTGTGTGCACATTTTAAAAATGTTTTAAAACAAAAGATTTTTAAACAGAAACACTCCAAATGACACATTCATTGGGGCAGCTAAATAAATAAATAAATAAACAAACAAACGAACAAACAAACATCCTGTAAGCTCATTGTAATAACAAGGCACTTCCTACAACCACTGATCAATCTCATTAAACCTCCACCTAGATAAGTGAAACGAAAGGTCATGGCAACGCGTTCTAATGGATTTGAATGAAGGAGTAAATGATCGATGTAATAACGCATTGCTTAAACAGCAATAACATCTGGATTCGTTGCCTGTCCTTGTATTTATTAAACGTATTCATTCACGAAGAGGCTATTCTTCGGGGACTTGATTAATTTTCCGTCTGGATTAAACAGCAGACTTGTGGCTTCGATACGCTCCTACCTGTTATCCAGTACAAGTTTTTTTTTTAAATAATATGAAGAGCGCTCATCATTACATTCCAGCAGAAATCTCTTGATTAATCTCTGCATTAGAGTATTTTCTGGCAGTTCAGCTCATCACATGCATCATATATAATCATTTCCGGCAGTCTGTCGAATTCTGGTTTCATTTCATGGTGAGGCCTTGGACTGAATAATAATGTGCCTCCTTTATCAGCTTTCACTTAAGAAGTGTGTAAATGTTTTTGTGGAAAAAACCAAGCTAAGATTTCATGCCGTATAAACAGAGTGAGAAGAACTATGGGCTTCACTAAATCATGGAGTAATGCAGCTCAGCCACCGCACCATATGGACTAGTATAGACACACGCTAACTCGTACTCCTCATGTTATAGGGTGCCATTACTTTTACATTCTAATGTGTTTTAATGGTGGTTGTTTTTTTTTTTCTTTGATTGGTTATGTTTTTGATGCTGGTGTCATGTATTTGGTTTTGCTGTTATGTTATTGTCTTCATATTGCTGTTGTTTGTTTAAGTTTGTTGGTTTTTTTGTTTTGTTTCGCTGTTTGTTGGTTGTGCGGACATGCTTTTGGTTTTGCTGTTGTGTTTTTGAAGTTGCAGTTGTGTATTAGGTTGTGTGTTTGGTTTTACTGTTGAGTATTAGGTAGTGTGTTTGGTTTGGCTGTTGTGTATTTGGTTGTGTGTTTGGTTTGGCTGTTGTGTATCTGGTTTGGCTGTTGTGTGTTTGGTTTGGCTGTTGTATATCAGGTAGTGTGTTTTTCACTGTTGTGTATTTGGTTTTTTTTTGTTTGGCTGTTGTGTATTTGGTTGTGTGTTTGGTTTGGCTGTTGTATATCTGGTTTGGCTGTTGTGTGTTTGGTTTGGCTGTTGTATATCAGGTAGTGTGTTTGTTTTCACTGTTGTGTATTTGGTTGTGTGTTTGGTTTGGCTGTTGTGTATCTGGTTTGGCTGTTGTGTGTTTGGTTTGGCTGTTGTGTATCTGGTTTGGCTGTTGTGTGTTTGGTTTGGCTGTTGTATATCAGGTAGTGTGTTTGTTTTCACTGTTGTGTATTTGGTTGTGCGTTTGGTTTGGCTGTTGTGTATCTGGTTTGGCTGTTGTGTATCTGGTTGTGTGTTTGGTTTGGCTGTTGTATATCAGGTAGTGTGTTTATTTTCACTGTTGTGTGTTTGGTTGTGTGTTTGGTTTGGCTGTTGTCTATCAGGTTGTGTGTTTGTTTTCTCAGTATTTGTGTACTCCGGCATGAATGTAGGATCATGATAACTGGAAGCATTTGTGTACAGCTTGATAAATGAGGCCCAGTGTGTATTTTTAAACCTTATTTATCCTTTTATGTGAATAATGTGAATTAGTCTCAGGGTTTTAACAGAGCACCAGGTTTAGAGCGAGTTTAGCTGAACTGCATTCGTATTTAACACAGTCTGGGAGAAGCGAAGCCAATCGCGGCTGCCAAGTAGCAGCCATCAGGAGCTGCAGCAGTGTTCTGATGAGGCATCGTACCCTTCACAAAATACACAGCAGTGCCGTCATGCTGATTTATTGCCTGCAGGAAGAAAATGATTATAGAGTGGACTAAATCAATACAACCCAAATATTCATTCTCTCTCTCTCTCTCTCTGTCTCTCTCACTCTCTCTCTCTCATCTGCAGCGTCTTACAGCAGGGCCAAATTATTTAACATCACTTTAATGTTGCTTTCTCCTACAGCATTTATGAACTCTTGACACAAGCCGTTTGATTTTACGCGCTCGCCTCTGCGAATCCTCGCCGTGAGGAAGATGAGGATGCGGACCGGATGGCAGTGGCAATATGGAGTCTGACATAATAACGCACTTCGGCTTAAATCATCTTTACTGTCATGGCACTAAACACCGTCACCTGCCCTTAACACAAACATACCAACACTCACATCCTCTTTCCTTTTCAATCACGCCGCTGTGCCGTCGAATGCTCCGTTCTGATTGGTCGGATGGTGTCGAATCATTTCCTATAACAGCAGCTCTGACGGTGCTCTTTCCAACCGTTTCTATAGTAATACCATACGCGGGGACTTGTAGTAGATTAGATGATACATTTTTGTGCGAAAACATTTAATTAGTTCATATTTTTGGAAGGAGTCTCCAGTGTCAGCACTTTGTAACAGCTGTAACGTTTTTCTATGTAACATGACGAGGCGCTTTTTGTCTTATAAACGTCAAGAGATGAAAAGAAGATGCTGGTGAGGGAACGCACGATTCTAGCTGCTCGAACATTAGCGACGACCGGAGATGACTCGCTTCGAGGACATTCCACAACATAACTATAAACGGATAATACACTCACAGTTCACTGTAATCATATATACACCTGCACATCCAGGCTGTATATCTAATCAGCCAATCATGTAGCAGCGGCACGGTGCTTCAGTTACACGTTCACCAGCCATCGGCGTGAGGAAAAAGTCCGGTCTCGATGACTTTAACCGTGGCAACATGGGCTGCTTTGAGTATTTCGGAAACTGCTGATCTCCTGGGATTTTCACACATAACAGTCGGTAGAGTTTACACAGAACGGCGCGAAAAACAAAACAGAACCCTCCTGTGTGCGGAGGGTCTGCAGGCTGAAACACGTTTATGACGAGAGAAATCAGAGGAGAATGACCAGACCGGTCCGCGCTGACAGGAAGTCTATAGTAACTGTAAGAAAAAAAAAAACGATGAGGCTGTCGAAGCTCTCAGTGAAGAATAACTTCATCACAGCATGGCGGTGATAAAGTACAGGACCACTGATATTTTATACTGTGTTTCACGCCAGGTTTTCTGTAGGTAATGTACATGACGTTTCACTCGAAATGTAAATTAAGGATCGCATTTGATGCGATCGCTTTCCGCTCTCACAGTACGGGCGTACTTACAGGTGTGACCCCAAAAACGGCGAAGTGGTAGGATTGTCTAGACAGATTTCTTTCTACATGATAACCACGGTCACGTAACCCTTCGTTCAGGGATGGTTCATGATGTCCCACTGCCGCTCCCGTGATATAACTGATTGAATGTCGCTTTCGGTGGTATTATACACACATTGCCGAGATGTACTGAGGTGTGTTGTGTATTGTCTTTTGGATAATTCAGCCTTTCTGTAATTTCTAACAGAACTCATACTGTGTAATCAGTCTTTACAACCGTGGTGAGCAGAAAAGCATCTCAGACACATCATCAAACTTTCAGCTGGATGGATAGAATACAACGGCAGGAGACCACATCGGGTTCCACTCCTGTTAGCCAAGAACGTGAATCTGAGCCGATCATGGGCACAGACTCAGACTTCTTCAACTGTCCAGTTTGGGTGCCAATCAAATGCATAAAATGTGCTGCTGCCACAACATGATTCTCTGACTCGATAACTGCATAGATGAGTAGGCGTACAGGTGTTCCCATTAGAGCGGATGGTGAGTAAGTATGACGTGATGTTCGTTAATAAATGACATGTCTGTGGTGTGAGGGAAGTAAAACAGGTGGGAAGATGCCGTGAGTAGGAAAAGAATCAAATTTAGGGATGTAATAGAAACGGCACTATTTCCTTATAACAGTGTAAGACAGAGTTTTTATTATTCTTTAATTAATGCATTCCTGTGAATCAAACTCCTCCAACGCTACACCACAATTTCCTACACAAACACCCGCCGCCTTCTGAAGAACACTTGCCCCTTATTGTGTTAATTCGTTTCTTTCTACCAGGCGCTCAGCTCATTACAAATTAAAATGTGCTCAATGTGTAAAGACTCCCTCACGCACACACACACACCTAAAAGAGGAATAGGACACCTCCACTTGTTTTAATAAAACAGCCAGAGAGGATCAGCGTTAATTTAGACCCACACAGCCAGAGACGATCTCTTCATGGCGGAGAAGACTCGAGAGGCTCCTGTGGCGTAGATGAGAAGAACGAAGGAGAGACAGAAAGGAAAGGATTTCTCCCCTCCCCTTTGAATATTAATATGCAATGCACCTTATGTTTACTGACTCATTATTAGGTCACTCCTCTTGGGCCCTGCTACATGTTTAATATCGCTGCACACGGATCGGAATGGAGCTCGGAAAATTAGCAAACTAATTAACGATGGATCAGTGTTGTATTATTGATGGAAGTGTGTGTACAGCTTCAAAGCCAGGATTTAAATTGTTGATATGGTCGGCGTCTTGTTGGTGGCGGTGGGGGGTGGGTGGGGGAGGGGTGTACTGCGGATTGCAGTCTAGGGAGAAAGGTTGTGAGGACACAAAGAAAAAGGTACGCAGGACTAACCTAGCATGCAGCAGAACAGTGCCGGGCCCCAATCAAGTGTACTCCTGGTGACACGTTTCAACATCAACATGACGGCGGCTACTGGATCTCTCTTTTCGCAGACAAAGAGCACCGAGAAACCCTGCAGACAATAGAAGACATCAACGATACAGCATTGGAATAAGGTTTGATCGAAGAAACGTCACTTGTAAAAGTATGGGCGCTCTTACATTCTGAATAGTCATGATTACACCGTACAGTCTTCACAAAAGAATTCTTTGGACTCGAGTTCAATTTGATGGTCTTATATCACATAACATGATGCTCACTGGTGCACAGTTTGATGCCATTATGACCAAAGATGGTCAACGAGAACATTCCGGCACGTCCTATAGAATAACGGTATAGGAATTCTCAAGCGCAAAACTCAAGGCACAGATGCAATTCGAATCCCGACATTACCGCAGACATTTTGTGTTCAGCAGCCAAAGGAGCACAACTGGCCTTGTCTCTGTGGGTGGCATCAATCGCACTAGCCAATCCTGGGCACGGATGTGGAAGAGGGCAGACTGCGCTTTCCTCGAAGTGTGATATGTTCCGCTCTGATGCTGAATGCGTAGCCGCTGATGAAAAGATGCATTTGGCGGACATCATGTGCCTCAGATGAAGCACAGGTTGACGGATGGTGGAGAATTGGCATTGGAATTGGTGACCAAATATTGGCAAGAAATATTGGGGAGGGTGTTGAGTTGGGGAGCTGAAATCAAATCACTACACCTCAGAGTAGAGGTGAACCATCTGGGCCAGAGATAAGTGTCGCCAGACGAGAAGAACGACTCCTCTGCCAGGCTAGGAGTATGACAGATAAACACCCTGACGCACTCTCTTTGATGTGGGCAGGATAATATCCACTTGGAGAATGTGTCCAATGTGGCATTAACAGCCACCCTGAACAACATGCCATGAACAAAACAGAGGGCGAGTGTGTTATTTTCTGGATGCAGAAAAGATCAACATCAGTCCTGACAGACCTCCGAAGACCTGGGAGTTAACTGCACAACCATCAGCAGAGGTGCCAACAATGTTAAGAGGGTAGAGAGAGAGAAAAAAAAAAAACCTCAGATTATTACCACAAAAGCTCTATTTTTGTCTCGAACAGCACATTCTGACCTCTAAACAGTACGTTCTAACCTTTCACTAACATAATGCATGAACAGTCAGACGAAAGTAACTTACATCTGAAGTCCTTTCTGGTCTGGTTTAACTCGTCATCTCAGAACATAATAGATGAAACCATGTTTGGATTAATTACGTACGTATTTCTTTATTTTGGGGGAAATAGTACTTTCATCGTCACTTTGTGTGTGTGTGTGTGTGTGTGAGAACCATCTATCCCTAGGATATACCATCGAACGTGACCTACTGTTGAATATAATCTGAAAGCAAAATGAAACGTCGAATTAGACACATTCAGCAGAACCTTTTCTGAAACACTGAGTACCATCTGAAGCAGTGCGCTTGCAGTCTCAAGCCAGAAACCACTCTTTTAGCGCCTACTTGGTGACAACCACACATTCCTCTACAGATATTTTAGTCAGGAAGCGAGGTGGGCAAGGTGGGATTCAGAGCTGCAGTCGGTAACCCCTGGCAACAGTCCTCTCTGCCCGTGATGAGATGCATGCATGCATGAGTGTGAGAGTACATGTGGAAGGGAAGGTCCTTTATTGGGCTTTGCAAATGAGGCTCGACACCACCTGGTACTCTCATGCAGAAAACTGGGGATCTGAGAACTCTCAGTCCTGAGTGCGAACTCGAGAATTCAGGCCAAGTGTGAAAACACCCTCAGTGTGTATCTATTACATGGTAATGTGAATGTAGTGAGATTTAAAATGATTTAAGGAACATAATTGGACCTTAAGAGCTACTCTTCTACCTTTTAATTAGCCTTTAGGGTATTATGTGTAGCATTTCATGAAAAAGATATACTAAAGGTACAAAAGATGTGCTCTTGAGGGTACCGAGTACCTTTTTTTTTGGAGAATGTATGAAGAGGCAATATAGCTTACAGGCATATCTTCTGGGTCCTAGTCTAACAAGCCAAGGTTGAACATATACTCGTTGTTTCCTGCTGTAAGTGTCATATATGGCTGAAGCTGCCTGCTTAGACTTTTCACTGACCTCCATGTCACCTTCAGAGTCTTTTTGGAATTCAAAGAGGATGCTTGTTCAGAGCAGACTACTTGATCTGGCAACAAAATGCACATGTATCATACTTCATCCAATTTCTTACTCTCTGGCATGTACTATCACTAGGTACTTGCTAACAAGGCAAGTACGAGTTATATACTTAACGGCTGTGGATCAGGTGGTAGAGCGGGTTGTACACTAATCGTAGGGTTGGCGGTTCGATTCTCGTGACTCCACATGCCGAAGTATCCTTGGGCAAGACACTGAACCCCAAGTTGCTCCTGATGGCAAGTTAGCTCTGCTACCACTGGTGTGTGAGTGTGTGTGTGTGTGTGTGTGTGAATGGGTGAATGAGACGCAGTGTATAGTGCTTTGGATAAAAGCGCTATATAAAGGCACCATTTACCATTTATATCCTGAAAAATCTGAATCTGAAGTAATTCAAGACTGCAAACTTGTGCTGAAACGTGTATGGATTGAACGGAAACGTGTATGGATTGAGCGGAACGTGTATGGATTGAGCGGAAACGTGTATGGATTGAACGGAAACGTGTATGGATTGAACGGAAACGTGTATGGATTGAGCGGAAACGTGTATGGATTGAGCGGAAACGTGTATGGATTGAACGGAAACGTGTATGGATTGAGCGGAGACGTGTATGGATTGAGCGGAAACGTGTATGGATTGAACGGAAACGTGTATGGATTGAACGGAAACGTGTATGGATTGAACGGAAACGTGTATGGATTGAACGGAAACGTGTATGGATTGAACGGAAACGTGTATGGATTGAGCGGAGACGTGTATGGATTGAGCGGAAACGTGTATGGATTGAACGGAAACGTGTATGGATTGAGCAGAAACGTATATGGATTGGGTATTCTGAAATGTCCCTAGGTGTAAATGTGTGTGTTCATGATACCCTGTGGTGGTTTATTCCGTTGTTCCCAGGACAGACTTCGGATCTACCATAATCCTAAATGAATAGATAAATGAATAAAGTGTGAGTTGTCTAGCTACCATGCCAGAAATCTCCCTGAGAACCAAGATGTTTATTACCTGTAACCGGAAGCATATAAGTGACGTGGAGATTGAAGTCATCTCGTAGCATTTTCTTCACAAGTGCAAAGGCGGTTTTTTCTACCAGAAATATGTTGGGGTGGGGGGTGGAGGGGTGGGGTATGGGTGATGTCTCATATTTACTTGGCAGCGTGTGGTATCCGAGTGAATCTAATGAAAGGGAAACAAATCAAAAGCCGCACACTGAGTTCTGTTCACTAAATGACAGTGAGCTCAGTGTTCACACTCTGCAGTGTGTACTTCACACTCGCCACTGAGCCAAAGATCATTTCTCACACTCCTCTTACACCAATCTCCTGCAGGAATCCAAAGCATACCAATGAGAATGCCTGAATATCGCAACTGCCTTAAATATATGTGAAAGACATACGACGAAGGGACACGACGATACTGATTTAATTATCAATCTTTCATTGAGCTTCAGTTTGGCTAATAAAAGAAATCTTTTTTTTTTTTTTTAGGTGACACGAGACATTTTCCTGTGATGCACGATGTATTCTCATCTCATTCCATTCCATTGAACACAATCACACAGCTCTCTCAGACGTTCTTGGCGTAGTGAAGATACGACATCTGGCCATTCAAACAATCTTGTACATCGCCTCCGGCATCTAATTGTAAAAGCAGGATAAACACTTTGATTTTCCACTCCCGTCCTTGATCTTGAATTATTCAGAACGCCTAAAGGGTTTGAGAGTCGAAGAAATTGGTTTAGGGAGCAGTCAATGACATGCGTAGCAATGACCAAGACTCAGTGTGACCTCGACGTTTTCATTTGAACTCTACTTCCTGATACTTTAAGAAGAGGTCCGAGTCTCTTATAGCCTGGATGGGAACTGAGAGATTGTGTAAACGTGCCTGTGCACTTATATAGCGCTTTACACATTCACCCATACACTCACACACCAATGGTAGCAGAGCTGCCATGCAAGGTGCTAACTTGCCATCAGGAGCAACTTGGGGTTCAGTGTCTTGCCCAAGGACACTTCGGCACGTGGAGTCACCCAGGCCGGGAATCGAACCACCAACCCTACGATTAGTGGACAACCCGCTCTACCAACTGCGCCACACTACCAACTGGTTCTGCCGCCCCATGCCGCTCCCATGGCATTGGGTGCAAGGCGGGAACGCAAAACCCGTACATAACCTGAGGACATTCCGTCTGAGGTCTACCAGATTTAGCTTGGCTATACCCTGACAACCTGAACCCGTTCTCTCGCCTGATGAAATAAAGTCTGAACCCGACTACCACAAGGCTTGTATTAATGCAGACCACAGTGACGATAAACGTATGTGGCTCTAGTAGGTCAGTTCGAAATGTATTCATTCATTAATAGATTTATTTGGCTGATGCTTTTATCCAAAGGGACAACTGATCCAATGTACAGTTGAAGAATTGAGGATTAGGAGCCTCGCTCATTGCCCCAATAGTGGCAGCTTGGTGGATTTGATCTCAAATCAACCTTCTAGCTTCGCAATAATCAGTATGCTGTAGCCTGAACCATCACTCCTGCTTTACAGAGTCATGCTTTTATCCTAGTGTTGTTTTGAAGTAGGACATTTAATAGCCAGGATGTTATCTGACTAGGATAACCTCACAGATGTTCGTTGCAGATGTTCAATTCACCCTTTCGTCGAAGGCATTTCCGCGCTGTTTGAGACGATTCGACATTAACGTCGAATCTCCATTTACTTCGGGACAGTAACTCGTTTTAAAGCGTACTTTTAAGAGTAGGTGTAACAGGCCGTACTTATACTTCCACCCGAGTTCGTGCTTAATCACAGAAATGTACTTCTACTTCATTCCTAGGTTACTGTTAAATATTAACGAATATATGTAGTTTGAATCATTAGATTATATCACGGTTAATGAGGTCATGAGACCTGCGATACGCTGCCGAATGCGGACGCAACAACCACTCACTTTTTTAACGGGCTCAGTCCTGGAGACAGGGGAAGAAGCAGGCGTGTAGGCAGACGGAGGCTGCCCATCACAGGACTGGGACGTGCTGCTTCATCTAGAACTCAGGTTTTAGATCATATAAACAGAACAGACAGACTTTCAGGGAGAGGTTTGACTTCAGGATTCTGCCTTCGTTTTAATCAGATCCCAAGTAACTAGTAACTTGCTACTTGAGTCGTCTTCTCATTGGATACTTTGTTAATCGTACTCGAGTCATTATTAACTTTGTTACCTTTACTGTTAATTATTTTTACGTTTAAGTAGTTTTACTTGTTCTTGAGTACGGTTTTTGGGCTACTTTACCTACCTCTGTTTTACACACAACTACTTCGTTCTGTTCCCAGTGTAAGCTCTTGACATCGGACCAGTCGGCTGAGATATACCAGATGTGAGCCTAACAAGAGTGGGATCGAATACTAATCTGTCTCCATACAAAATGATATAACAGCAGCCACACCTCTATCTCTGACTTGAGGAGGAACTCCATCCATCCATCTTCTACCATTTACTCCTTGTAAGGGTCATGGGGGAACCTGGAGCCTATCCCAGGGGGCATGTGGCACAAGGCGGGGTACACCCTAGACAGAGTGCCAGTCCATCGCAGGGCACAATCACATACACACTCACACACCCATTCATACACTACGGACTTTAAACACGCCAATCAGCCTACCATACATGTTTTTGGACTGGGGGAGGAAACCGGAGTACCCGGAGGAAACCCCCGCAGCACGGGGAGAACATGCAAACTCTGTGAGGCGAACGTGCTAACCACTAACCCACCGTGTGCCCAGCAGGAACTCCATCAGACTTAAAAAGCCCACAATCTACAACAAGGTCACAGCTATCAAAACATTAGACAGCATCTTATGAAGAATTACAAATGTAGTATCGATAGCTAACGACGAAGTCAAGAAATCCATTGTTATACCTCTAAATAATGAATATCATTACTGTAAGCTAGCTAAACCTAGGAAAACCGAACTCGAGGTAAATTTGGGGTGGAGGGGTTGACAGAGCGGTCATGAGCAATCCGAAACCTGCAGTTTAAACCTAAACCAAGCACCACAAATCCTCGAGGAACGGCAAGCCCATCTCAAGTAGTAGTCAGAGGCACATATTATTCCAACGCCTCAATTTGAACAGCTTTGAAGGACTGACTGAACAGATAAGGAGTGTGAATCATGCAGCCGAATTCAGGTGGACTCGAGCAGGCAAGCTAATCAGCGGCGAGTGTGTATGGCAGTGTGGCTGATTGACCTTGTCCTCTCTCTCGCTCTCTCTAAATCCACATCACAGCTGCAGCTTTGGATGAACAAACCCAGCGAGCGGCGTGTTCACAAATCACTCCGCAGCCTCGATTAAACAACCGGTTTAAAAAAAAGGAACTAAGCCATAATTACATCACGCAAATTGGCTTGTGTCTTAATCCAGTGAAGTCTGTTGCGAAAACTCTGAAGGCACAACAAAGAGGAAGTGTCTGCGCAATCTGCCATATGTGCAGTTCAGATAACTACTGCAGTTTTCGCTGTAGATGTGGCTGACACTTAAAGAGGCTGTAAGAATGAACCCGTGGATGTAGTTAAAACAGCTTTGTTTTGTTTTTTTTGTGGGTGCTGCGAGATGAAGGACTCGCTGCGGACTGTAAACGGATTAACGTATGCGGATTTTAAACATGTATCTATTTACTTTATAGCAATTTTCTTCAGCATTACTTCAGAGTATATACAGTACACACATCAAACTGAGTGTCGTGGAGTGTGTTTGAGATAGCCCAGACCTGGCTGGACCGGAATTTGAACAGGACGCCACTTCACCTATTTTCTAACCAGGGAGGTGATTGGTTTCCTAACAAACTAACCCCTATTCACGCAGGAGACTCGTAACGTCAAATTATGGTTGAGTAAATTACTAGCAGAACAAGTGATGTCGTCTTCGGACATGTTTTGGCGTTCTGGATTTGTTGTGTTTCTCTATTTATACGATTCACAACCAGATCGGAAACAGGGAAAGATTGGGAATGACCTCACTGTATTCGAAGAACACGAACGGGAGAATGCTGCGATAATGATGGCAGAAGTAAAAAGGTCCCATCTTTGTATCCATCCATCCATCCCTCAGTTTTCTTATCCTACACAGGGTGGCAGGGAGCCTGGAGCCTACAGCCTACCCCAGGGGGCTCAGGGCACAAGGCGAGGGGCATCTTGGGCAGGGTGCTGACTCATCAAAAGGCACAATCGCACACTATTTTGACATGCTAATCGTCCTACATCACGTGTCCTTGGACTAGAGATGGAAACATGAGCATACGGAGGGAACCCCGAAGCACATGGAGAACATACAAACACTGGGCACAGAGGCTGAGGTGGGAATCATACTCCCAACCCTGGAGGTGTGAGGCAAGCATGCTCACCCCATTGCTTTGGATATTCCAGCTTTATGCTAGTAGTGTACTTTGACACTTCTTAGCTCTGTGCTAATGTTTTCTTAAATACTCTGTATAATACATTCTGCTAGCATTATAAGTTATATAATAAGTGCCATGTTATTGGATCATTCTTTTAACTTAACACATCACTTCAAAATATCGTGTCGTTATTTTGATTGTTAATTCGCGAATATCTTGTTATTTTGATGTAATAACCCCAGACTGTCCTTTTTTCCCCTGTTTTAGGTAGAGAGAAAGGGAACATCTTAGCTAGCGATATTGTTTTGTTCATTATTTTGATGTTATCCAGCCCAACATTAATTCTCCAGGATTTTTTTTTTACCCGTTGCATTCGCATCAGAATGACTCACTTGCAACTGACACGATGGGCGTGATGGTAGCTTCGTTTTTTTCTTTTTGAGAGAGAGAGAGAGAGAGAGAGAGAGATAGAGAGATAGAGAGCACTTTAATGGATATTTTTGACTGGAAACCGAGGCAGTTTCACTCCAGGTAAAGCCGAGTGTTCAGCCGTGAGCTTAGTGGACTTAGAGACTAATTCTCTCACGGGGAATATGGTTTATTCATTCAGTTTAGTTCACTGTGTAGCATGGCACAGACTCCACGTCTTGCACAACACCTGGGAAAAGAAAAACAGCCAGTTACTACACCGCAGTTTATCTATCCGTCGTTCTACCTGCCGGGCTTTTTTTTTATAGAGCAAAACTGCTATGACCCTGAAGATACTGAGGGAAAGATGCTCTTGGGGAAACTGAGAAGGTAAAACACAAAAAAATAATGACCAGACCAAACACAGCTTAGAAAGATTCATGTAGAAAATGTCAACGACCCGGGATTCATTGGTGAAGCCGTATGTCCAAAACAATGCAGAGAAAAAGAAAGCGGAGGAGAGAAAAGACCACCAAAGGACAAGAACAATAATATGGTGCTAATCTGCTACATGAGGTCTACTTATCCTGCAAACTCATACACGTCTGAGTAAGAGGAGGAGCACAGGAGAGCTGGTCCTGTCTCATCACAGGACAGCCAGAGGGCAGACCAGAGCACCGAGACATCCCTGAGGATCATCCCCTCTAACTCACTGTCACAGCCAGCGCTCCAATCAACACTGCTATTAGAGAGAGAGAGAGAGAGAGAGAGAGAGAGATTAGATATAGATAGAGGTAGAGAGAGGTAGGGAGAGAGAGGTGGAGAGAGATAGGAAGAGATAGAGAGAAAGAAAGAGGTGGAGAGAGATAGATAGAGGTAGGAAGAGCAGGAGAGAGAGAGAGAGGTGGAGAGAGATAGACAGAGGTAGAGAGAGAGAGAGAGATGGGGAGAGAGAGAGAGAGAGAGATAGAGGTAGGAAGAGCGAGAGAGAGAGGTGGAGAGAGATAGGAAGAGATAGAGAGAAAGAAAGAGGTGGAGAGAGATAGATAGAGGTAGGAAGAGTGGGAGAGAGAGAGAGAGAGGTGGAGAGAGATAGACAGAGGTAGAGAGAGAGAGAGAGAGAGAGAGAGATAGATAGAGGTAGGAAGAGCGAGAGAGAGAGGTGGAGAGAGGTAGAGAGAGGTAGGGAGAGAGAGAGAGAGAGGAGAGTAAGGAAGAGCGAGAGAGAGAGGTGGAGAGAGGTAGAGCGAGAGGTAGGAAGAGCGAGAGAGGTGGAGAGAGGTAGAGAGAGAGGTAGGAAGTGAGAGAGATAGAGAGATAGAGATAATTTTTTTTTTTATTATTCACTCCAAATTTTTGGTACCTTTACATATATACACTTTTGAGAAAACATTTTTTTTATTTAAAAACAACAGAAGAGAAGAAAGGGGGATAGGAAATTGAAGAGGGAAAGACAGAAAAAAAGATAAAAAGAACCCCATCAGATCTCCCTCAAAGAGATCCTCCTCTAATAAAAAAATAAATAAAAAAAAAATCCTAAACCTCAAACCCTTAGTCATTTTGAATCACATAATAGTTCACTCCTTGCGATTGCTGCCCATTTCTTCGTCTGGATCGTCTCCTGGGGGATGTTACTCCCATGGTGTGCTGTACAGAGCTGACGAAGGCCCTCCTCTCCAGGAAGAATTTAGTCAGTATGATGTTTCGTTTTCCTTTAGTCACTTTTAGAAACCGGTTGATCTGTTCTTCGGTGTAAAGTTGCTCAGGTTCTTGTAGATGGTTAAAAACACACGGTCGTTCTGTGGTGGCCTCCTCCTCCTCCTCCTCCTCCTCCTCCTCCATATCTGTGAGAGATTCATCTCCTGAAGACGCATCACTATACTCCGAGCTCGAGTCTTCGGACATCTCATCATTATGTTTCGACGGGTACTCCACCTTTTCCATCTGCTTCCCTATTCTTTACATTTTTGGATTTTTATTATCAACATTCACGTCTTGTTGGTACTTCCGCTGCGGTTGTGTGGGGTTACTTTCACCACCGGTAACTGCTTTGCCAGGCTTGAGACAAAATCGCTGTGTGGTATCAGTATTGTCGCTGGAATAGTCACGGGTGCCGGTATCATTGCTGGTGCAGGGACGGGTGTCGGTATCATTGCTAGTGCGGGGACGGGTGTCATTATTGTTGCTGGTGCGGGGACAGGTGTCGGTATCGTTGCTAGTGCGGGGACGGGTGTCATTATTGTTGCTGGTGCGGGGACAGGTGTCGGTATCGTTGCTAGTGCGGGGACGGGTGTCATTATTGTTGCTGGTGCGGGGACGGGTGTCGGTATCGTTGCTAGTGCGGGGACGGGTGTCATTATTGTTGCTGGTGCGGGGACAGGTGTCGGTATCGTTGCTAGTGCGGGGACGGGTGTCATTATTGTTGCTGGTGTGGGGACGGGTGTCATTATTGTTGCTGGTGTGGGGACGGGTGTTAACGCTATCACTGGGCACTGCCCCGGTGGTGTGGTCTGACCTCTTCCTGCTGTGACCTCGGTGTGTCGTTACCCCCCTCTGCTCTGGGTTCTTGTTCTCCAGTGACCTTCTTCTGGCTGTCTCCGCGCTGCTGCTGTTGCTGCTGCCGTTGCTGCTGCGCCCCGGCCGCGTCTCCCCCGGAGCTCCCCGGTTGCGCCGCTCTGCGTGGGCAGCTCAGCCGCTTGTGTCCGATCTCCCCACACCCAAAGCACCTCAGGCGCTCGGTGGTGGCGTAGACGGTGTAGCTGTTGCTACCGTGTTTGACTTTAAAGTTTACATCCAGCGTTTGTTCCCGGTTATTTAGAAACATATACACTTGTCTCCGAAACGACAGGACGTGTTTCACCGCGTGGTCTTTACAACCGAGCGGGAGATCGGACATGGGGCCGACGAACTTGCCGAATCGGAGCAGCTCCTCCACTATTGCCCCGTCTTTTACAAAGGCAGGCACGTTGGAAATCACTACCCTCGTCGCAGGAGTAGAAAGGGGGGTAATGTCCAGCAGGTCATCGTTTAGCTCTATTACACTTTTACACAGCGTGTCGACGAGTATTTCTTTTTTTAGGAAGATCACCACAGCTTTGTCCATTCGGGAGGTGGAGTGGATCTTCTCACACCCGACCCGCTCTCCCACCGCTAGCAGAATCTCCTCCACCTGTTCTCCATTTGCCGGCACACACCTGACGCCATGGCGGAGAGACAGCGTCTCCCCTCCGGCCTCGGAGGCCATGGCGTCCCGCTCACCCTCACCGACTCTCAAGTTTTCACCAACCACTGATAAATCAACAGCTGGACTTTCAAAAAATTGAAGAAAAAACTGACAAAACTCGCGAAAAACTTTTGGCAAAACGCCAAACCACTCTCGCGTCCTCCACCTACCACGCTCACGCTTCCGCCGCGCGGAAGAGAGAGAGAGAGAGATAGAGGTAGAGATAGATAGAGGTAGGAAGAGAGAGATAGAGGTAGAGATAGATAGAGGTAGGAAGAGAGAGAGAGAAAGAGGTAGAGATAGATAGAGGTAGGAAGAGAGAGAGGTCGAGAGAGGAAGAGAGAGAGAGAGAGAGAGAGATAGAGGTAGAGATAGATAGAGGTAGGAAGAGAGAGAGATAGAGGTAGAGATAGATAAAGGTAGGAAGAGAGAGAGATAGAGATAGGAAGAGAGAGAGAGAGAGATAGAGGTAGAGATAGATAGAGGTAGGAAGAGAGAGAGATAGAGGTAGAGATAGATAGAGGTAGGAAGAGAGAGAGATAGAGATAGGAAGAGAGAGAGAGAGAGATAGAGGTAGAGATAGATAGAGGTAGGAAGAGAGAGAGATAGAGATAGGAAGAGAGAGAGAGAGATAGAGGTAGAGATAGATAGAGGTAGGAAGAGAGAGAGATAGAGGTAGAGATAGATAGAGGTAGGAAGAGAGAGAGAGAAAGAGAGATAGAGGTAGAGAGAGATAGAGGTAGGGAGAGAGAGAGATAGAGGTAGAGAGATGAGTAGGAAGAGAGATAGAGAGGAAGAGAGAGAGAGAGAGTAGAGATAGATAGAGGTAGGAAGAGAGAGAAAGAGATGAGGAGATAGATAGAGGTAGAAGAGAGAGAGAGATAGAGGTAGAGATAGATAGAGGTAGGAAGAGAGAGATCGAGGAGAGAGAGAGAGATAGAGGTAGAGATAGATAGAGGTAGGAAGAGAGAGATAGAGGTAGAGATAGATAGAGGTAGGAAGAGAGAGAGAGAGAGAGAGAGATAGAGGGAGAGAGAGATAGAGGTAGGAAGAGAGAGAGATAGAGATAGGAAGAGAGAGAGAGAGAGAGAGAGGTAGAGATAGATAGAGGTAGGAAGAGAGAGAGAAAGAGAGATAGAGGTAGAGATAGATAGAGGTAGGAAGAGAGAAAGAGAGATAGAGGTAGAGATAGATAGAGGTAGGAAGAGAGAGAGAGAGAGAGAGAGATAGAGGTAGAGATAGATAGAGGTAGGAAGAGAGAGAGATCGAGATAGGAAGAGAGAGAGAGAGATAGAGGTAGAGATAGACAGAGGTAGGAAGAGAGAGAGATCGAGATAATAGTAATAGATGTAATAGTTTAATTGAGCAATTAAAAAGTTCAATTAAAAACTGGTTGTTATTTGATTACCAGGCCCTGGTGGACTGCGGTTTCAATGCAGTGAACCCTGTTCTTCCTCTTAACTTGGACGTTCTTTAGCAGCAGTTTCAGTAGCGAGTTCCTCTCAGTAGTTTTGTGAGTATATTTTAAGTATAAACTATTGGTTAAGAACTTTTCGTAACAGTGAGATAAGACTCTGTGAACATGACCCCAGACCTCCACCCGACTCTGCTATAAAACATTAACTCTGCTGATATGCAGATATGAGATCGAATTTTTAATATCATTTATAATTGATTTCGGGTGGTCTCGAGCCACCTGCACCCCACCGTAAATCTCTCTCTGCCCGTCTCTCAGCCGAGCGTTATTAATGTTTAAAGAGTCCAGATCATGGTGAACTGGACTTGACTTTTTTATTTATTTATTTAAATAAAAGAGAGTTAGATCTTACATATGAACATTAAAGTTACCATTTCTTTCCAAGTACATGCAAAGGATCATGCAGCTAAACTGCAAGGGTAAGTCAGTCTGAATTCACCATGGGTGTGATGTCACTGGGCAGAGTATCCTGACATTTCTGATGGTTTTGACATCATAAACAGTGAAATTTGAATTCCCGACAGTTCTGTGGTCACTAGGCATCGCATTTGGACCTCCTAATGGTTGTAACTTCATATATACCACTGTAAAGACGCTAATTAACAAGTGGAGAAAATATGGCACGGCAGTAACAGTACTAAGACCAGGTGACGTCGGCCGCAAAAAAAAAAAAAAAAAAAAAAAAAACAGTCGGAAATTTTGGAAGCCCCCGGCCCCCTTTTTTTTGGTTTTTTTTTTTTTTCTGGGGTGTTACGACAATCTCCTGAATCCTCCATATGTCTGGACTATGGGGGTAGGGTGGCAAGCCTTGTTTAACTAAAAAAAAATATAGGAAAAATTATTTTAATCTCCCAAAAGCTGTGGAATAATGTGTTATGGTCTCCAAAAGAACACCGAACATCGCCTCTCACCTCCACGTTCGGGGGTTCGATTCCCACCGGGGCCCTGTGTGTGTGGAGTTCGCATGTTCTGCCCGTGCTGTGGGGGTTTCCTCCGGGTACTCCAGTTTCCTCCCCCAGTCCAAAGACATTCATGGTAGGCTGATCGGCGTGTCTAAAGTGTCCGTAGTGTATGAATGGGTGTGTGAGTGTGTATGTGATTGTGCCCTGTGATGGACTGGCACCCTGTCCAGGGTGTACCCCGCCTTGTACCCCATGCTCCCTGGGATAGGCTCCAGGTTCCCCGTGACCCTGAAAAGGATAAAACGGTATAGAAGATGGATGCTTCAACTAAGCATTAGTTTAGGGGTGTGCACACTTATGTAACCAGGTTACTGTAACCCCCCTAAAATAATTATCGTTGTACACTTTAATTAATAGGCTACAATTTCACAATAAAGATAGAAAAGCTTCTGACATGATCGATCATAGTTTAATTTTTTTTTTTTTAATTTTTACAGTCACAAAAACCAGCCAGGTTAACAGGGGTGTCTAGACATATATCTCCACTGTACACACAAAAACACTTTGGCGCACAGCTTGAAGAGAACAGCTCGCTCGCCATCGTAAGAGATAAGAGCGAGTGGAAAACAGCGCTATAAAATGAAAAGTGTCTGTATACGACGCGTGTATGTATACTGTATAGATCCTGTAATAGCTATTAAGAGATATTGAACAAGAAGCAGCATTTTACGTTCTGGGCTTTAGGTGTTAAATTAAGCTTCTGGACACAGGATGGTCTTCACAGAAGATCTTAAACGCTCATTGTCAGATTTATGGGCCTAGTTTCGCCATCCAAGGCCGTTTTCACGCAATAAAAAAAAAAAAAAGCAGCCATTTCTGTGAGGATTGTGTGTGTGTGTGTGTGTGTGTAGTACAGAGGAGACCGGCTAGAACAATACTTTCTTTTGATTTGAGATCTGCCAGAGGAACTGACCGCATCGAGCAGCACTGATAGCACAGTGAACCCTCACTCAGCCACCCGGACCTAATGAAATGTTTGTTTTCCACACAGTTTTTGTGGTAAGAGCATTTCAGTAGCTAATGCTGTGGTTCTTCACTGGAGTAATTTAATGGCACAGTGCTCCCAGCGCTCATACACAGCCACTCTGTGTAGGTGTTCTCTAACAAAAATCACTTTCTGTATTTGGTTGTGACTCAGCCATGCCTCTGGCAGCACCCTGCTGAGCTCCCCAAAGTAATACGGCGAGACACACAGTAAAACTCCGCACAGCACAAACTCGGTCTACTTTACATTAAATGCCAAGCCAGGGGTTGTCATCTGGTGGACTGCGGTCTGGATGTGGACCTAGTGGAGTATTTTAATGAAGCGAATTGTAAAAAAATACTGTAGGTTCAGCTTATAAAACGAATAAATGGCTGTAATTCCGCGTCTCCAGTTTTGTAACCGAATTAGCCTGGATATGCTGATTCATCCAACCCGAGACAAGCTACAAGGCTAAAGACCTTCGATCAGAAAGGGGAGAGCGTTTAAAGAATTTCATAGACTTTTGGAACCATGGATTATCTCATCTGTAATCTCATCAGTCTTTATCATGAAGCAGCACAACACAAAACATCTTCCATACCCTGGAGCATATAACTGGCGAATTGGGGAACACCCTGGATGGGGCACAATCACACACCCATTCACACACTAGGGACAATTTAGAGATGCCAGTCAGCCTACAACGCAGGTCTTTGGACTGGAGGAGGACACGGAGGAAACCCCCAAGGCATGGGGACAAAATTTCAGTTGGACAATACATGGCAAATAAATGATGTTAGCATTAATTGCCACATTTTATTCACGAGTCCACAGTGGGTGAATCTGTTAAAAATCGTGTAACACACAAAAAAAATAAATAAATAAAATAAAAATAAACTAGCTACACATACATGCACTGCAATCCTTAAATAAATAAATAAATACAAACCATGTTACACAACTTAAATTTAAAATATACCAAAAACAAACAAACAAAAAACACTACATTTACATGCAACCCTCACTGTAAAAAAGTGAAAACAGGACACATGATATTACGGAGATGACGGTGATCCTGACTCTTTCTGCTTTCTCCAGACCTGCCTGATCCATCCTGATGCCCCACCTCTGGATGGAGCTCTCATCAACTGGAGGTTACATTCTGCCACTGAGGACGACCCCAAGCAGTGCAGCCTGGAGATTGCTGAGGACAGCACCCGCGGTACGATGCGATAAAAATGATCGTGGACCTCAGTTCCACATGGACGTTCTCACTGTGGGTGCTGGGACTACGGTTGCAGCGATGGCCTCGGGACTGCAATCACCACATGCAGTTTAGCACTCGAGTCTCCTTTAGTGAACAGTTCAAACAGACTTCATATAAAAACCATAATGAACTTTCTTTTACGTTCACACTCTCCGTCGTTACTCGGATGAGGACGGGTTCCCTTCTGAGTCCGGTTCCTCTCAAGGTTTCTTCCTCATATCATCTCAGGAAGTTTTTCCTCACCACCGTCTCCACCGTCTCACTCAATAGGGATAAATTCACACACTTAAAATCTCTATCCAGTGTTTATATGTTTCTGTAAAGCTTCTTTGAGACAATGTCCAGTGTTAAAGCGCTACACAAATCAAATTGAATTGAACATTCATTTGGATTGATAAACAAACAAGAAAAAAGCACATTTAACCGCATGCTACAGAAACACAGCAGTGGTTCGAACACCCAGTCGTCTAAAAACACCTGGCTCGGGTATGTAGCTACATCAGGTGTGTTACAGCGGAGAAACATGAACCTGTGGAGCTCAGGGCTGAGACGCAGCAGAGAGAATAACCCAGCGTGGACCAGGTGTGCTTTAGATTTGGGTTGGAAGTAATTTGTGCAGCGAGAGAAGCAAATCAAAATCCCAGCGCACAAGACAACTTTACAAATAAAATACACATATACAGGGGGAATAAGTGGACTCTAAATAAACATGATGAACGAAATCCTTTAATCATTGTTCTCGTAGAAATTATACGGCAAAATGAGTCCGTGTTATAAATACACTACATACTGTATACAGTACAGAACACTGAATATGTTACGAGAACGTTTATACAATTTATTCGCTTAGGAAATGAACTAAACTTAATGGCTGGAAATCGTAAAACTCGACATGTCATGCCTTGAACGTAGAAAACAATATTTTCTTGTTTTGTTCAGTCGAATATCCATTCATCCATCCTTCGTCCTGACGGCTTAACCTACAGAGGGTCGCGGGAAGCCTGGAGCCTCTCCCAGGGAACCCATTTAAGTTACAGTTGCATACATGGACAATTTAGAGATGCCAGTCAGCCTACGGCACATGTCTTTGGACTGCAGGAGGAAACTGGAGTACCCGGAGGAGACCCCCGAAGCACGGGGAGAACACAATGTATTCATTTTTTTTAATAAACCTGCGCTGTGTTTGAGATCCGTGAGAGCAGAGTATTTTCGTGAATATTTTCGAACGAACGGCTAAACGATAATGACGATCTTTCACAGCCTTCTTATTTACCAAGGGTGCCGATATTATTGGGGGGCATAAACAGTCACTCCCTCGCACGGTGAATCTAGCAGTCCCTAGCTCTCTCTCGTATCCATTAACGTCTACTCTTGACAGTAACGGGAAGAAATCCAGAGCACCATTCTGTACTGAAGCTCGCTGTCAATCTCCTTCCTCCTCAGCTGAACATTCAGATCTCCCTGACATCCTTCTCTTCAAACACACCGAGTCCACCACTTATTACTTACAGACCAGGAGGAAGCCTGGAGAGCAACGGCATTTTCATACTGATAGGCGGGTGGACTAGAGGACAACATGTACGTTCCGTCGTGTTTCTGCACATCTAATGATAACGAGTCTTTATTGGTTACGTATACAGTAGAGCACAGTGAAATTGTTTTCTTCGCATACCCTAGCGTGTCAGGAAGCTGAGGTCAGAGTGCAGCGTCAGCTATGATACAGCGCCCCCTGGAGCAGAGAGGGTTAAGGGCCTTGCTCAAGAAGAGGAACAGTGGCAGCCCCGGGGCTTGAACCCCCGACCCTCTGATCAGTAACCCAGAGCCTTAACCCCCAATCCACCCCTGCCCTCTAGAGTCCCCAATTCCCGGCTTTTAGACTTCTATATTAAACTAGTGCTACATAATATAGCAATATCATAATATTAATGTTTTTTTCATAAATATCCATGTTGACTTCGGTGCTTGGGCCCCTAAATGCAACACTTTTGAGATCTGTTAATCTACGTAACCGAAGCATGTCGGAAAATGCCAGAAACGACTTCTATAGCCAGAAACACGGCAAAAAAAAAAAAAAAAAAAAAGACCCGATCTCAACTGACACTCAATCTCAATCTGCCCTCGTGAGATTACATAATGTTTAGAAATTGTCTAGACGTTTGTGAAGGTAAAGAGTTTGATAAGAAATGCATAACAACAAATATTAGACGAATCAATGCAACAACACAAGGTTTTTTTTTTTTTTTTTTAACTCTCCAAAATCTCTTTCATAATATAGTGCAAGTGAACTTACCCACGTTTTGGCGTTCAGAGGAAATTGAACCATTAGACTGGGCTCTTCTCAGACGATCCCTGTTAAAGCCTATAAAATAAGAGTTTAGAAGTGATGCATGACTTGGTGAGTGCGCTCTAGGATGGTGGAGCTCGGACACTAAGAGAAAGGGTCAAAAATAAACGAGCTGCTATTTTAAGCCATATGTCGATTAGTACACTAAACAGTCATAAGTATGTGGACACCCGACCATAACGCTGAACATCCCTCCAGAGTTATTCCCCATTCGAATTCGGACGTGTATAGAGCTATACTTTTCTGATCAGACTCTGGGAAATACTGCAACACTGATACGGTACAGGTGGAGAACGACCTCAAACATACTGTGAAAGCAACCGGAGAGCTTCTCAAGGCGAAGAAATTAAACGTCCGATGACCTCAACCCAGTCGAGCCGCTTTTCACTTTCTGAAGACAAAAACGGAAGGCAGGAAGACCCACAAGCAAGCAGCAGTGGAGGAAACTCATGATTTGGTGATGTCCATGAGGTCCGGACTGGATTTGCATCCAAGTATTAAAAATAATCCTAATATTTATAATGTTAGTCCATCCAGTTACTTTTGAGACTGTGTAAATGGAGGGACTCGTGATAAATGGTTGAAACTTCAAAACGTTTAAAAGGAATATTTTTTGTTAAAGCCCTCGAATTAAAGCTGAAAGATTACACTTCGATCTGCTTCATTTCAAATCCATAGTGCTGGTGTATAGCAGCTACCAAAACGATGTCTGTCCAAATACTTATGGACCCAATAGTATAGTGTAGAACTGTTTATTTGAGGTTTTTATTCATCGCCAGCTCGGGTTTGTCGTATTGAAAGGACAAAACTATTGATCGTAAATGACCAGACCCCAGTTTGTGCAGCTGGGAGCCGTCCTGTCTGAGCAGCACTGGAGCGCTACAGGAAACCATGCTCTCCAACTTCCTCCTCACCCTGTACATCACAGACCTTCAGTACAGGTCGGATATCTGCAACTTTCAGAAATGCCTCTTGGGGGCATCAGAGACGGACAGCAAGAGGAGTACAGCGTCGACAACTTCCTGGGGTGGTACGTGAAGAACCGTCGGCTCCTCAATGTAGCCAAGACCAAGGAAGCGCTAGTGGACAAGAGGAAGAGGACCCCAATACCACCATAGGTCAGGAAGTTGAGCTGGTTGGCATCTACATATACTTCAGAGTCCATCTTGACAAGCTGGACTGGAAGATCCACTCCGAGGCTGTGTACAGGAATGGAATGGAATGAGCAGACTCTACTTTCTGAGGAATCTCGGGTCCTTTAAGGTTTGCAGCAAGATGTTCGAGATCTTCTAGCAATCTGGGGTAGACTGTGTGGTCTTTGCTGCAGTATTCTGGGGAGCTGGAGATACACAAACAGAAAGGCTGGCTCGATCTTGGGCTGCTCTCTGGATGGTTTTGAGGTAGTGGTGGTAAGGGGGATACTCAAACTCTCAGCCATTCATCCCCTGGTTAAACAGCGGAGCTCCTTCAGTAGGAGACCCCTTCAGATGTGCTGTAGAAAGAGCGGTACAGGAAGCCGTTCGTACCGACAGCTCGGCACTGTGCTGGGAGACTACTTCACAGTCTTACAAGTTCAACTTTTCCACCATCAGCTATTCATATCCATGCTCCCTGCCTCTTTGCTTCTATTCCGTTCTCTTATCTTCACTCCGGACAACACTGTAAATGGTGAGAAAATGAACAGGGATCTCAGTGTTTGCACACCACTGCCACTTTAATCCCACTCAAGTCTGCTTCTTATATCTGCAACGTTTCCACCCACGGTACTTCCACATCCCAGTCCGACGCCGCGTTCTTCTGCTCTATATACAATTATCCGCGTTTTTGTTTCATTCCGAACAGGTGAATGACTTCGAGTAAACTCTCGGTGCAGCTGTAATAGATGATGTTTCCACTGGGATGAATAAAGCGATCAATCTACTATTCTCACTCGCTCTCAAAAACAAAACAAAAAAAGGGGGAGTCTTGTTTTCAGCTCGGTTTGTCCTGACGAGGGGTGTCAGCCAGGAATCTCACTGCCTCACTAACGAGCAGAGCCGTATGTAATAAAGAAGCACGTCGTGATTTCTTTTCGCTGGCGAAACCGCTGGCCCGTGCATCTCGAGGAGCGATACCTCACGAACGAGTGGCTGAAGGTTTGGAGGACTGACGTGGAGGCATCATCGTAACAGGCAGATGATCGGAGCGGATTCTGGCGTCGAGCCAATCAGGGTGGGAAAAATTACCCAAGGTCAAAAGCCTGAAATGGTTTTCAGTAGTAAGAAAAGGACTAAGAAGACTTGTGTGCATCCCTCCGGACACGTTCTGCGTGGGTTTTTTTCCCTTTTGCAATGTAACCCTAAGATTATTAAAGACGGACAATTTAAATATATAACCATCCATCTTCTACCGCTTACTCCTTCAGGGTCGTGGGGAACCTGGAGCGTATCCCAGGGAGCATCGGGCACAAGGCGGGGTTACACCCTGGACAGGGTGCCAATTAAATATACAACCATACATAAAAATAAAAAAAATAAAAATAAAAAAAAGGGACAGATGATTGCCATTGGATATAGTTTATTATTTTGTTTTAATTAAAGAAGATACAACTTGTATGAAAAAAAAAAAAATCAAATGATCAAATTTGTTCACAGCAAAGCAGAAACACTGACGCGTATAGATGTGTAGTGTATATTATATATATATATTAAAAAAAACAAACAAAAGCAGTTCAAAACCAATCGGATCAAGGCGTAAATACGCAGAATGTTATCTTAATAAAAGTTGCAAATGGAATTGAAACACAAACTGAATCGCACGTCCTTTAAACCTCTCTCGAGTCACTTTTACTCAAACCACCCAAATATTTCTTTATTTCATTACAGACGCACTCGAGTGCAGCAGACATTTTCCCCTTCGCTGCGTTCGCTGATGCGAAAGCTCCTCTCCCTCCGTGCTGCGGCGCCGACCTCGGTCGCACGCTTCGAGCGAGAGACTACATTTTCCGCCATCGCGAAAGATGAAGTCGAGACGCGGAGATCACTCGTTAAAAACAAAAACGACGACGAAGCGAGGACAACCGAACATTAGAGGTAAAGCCACAGGGAGAGATTTAGGATTCTTTTCGCGTTTAATACACTGAGAAACTCGATGCCTCTGTGTGTGTGTGTGTGTGGAATGCTGATGGGTAGAGCAGTGATTTGGAGGCCAATTTCTAAGTGGATGCTGTCATTTAAGATCAACGGTGCTCGGTGGCTCTCGGGGATCGACTTGAACCTCACTCGAGCGTCTGTGGCTCCGACTTCTAGCCGAAAGCGTTGTTATTTTTTTTTAAATAAACACGCTGCGGATTCGTTTTTAAACGGAGTCGGCGAGGAACAGGAGGACGCTCCTGAATTTAAACAATGGTCAAAAAACGACAGGTCGGGATGAAACGGGAGTAAAAAAAAAAAAAAAAAAAAAAAACACGCACGGTTACACGGTTAAAAGTTCTAGCGTAAGCGACGATTTCAGGTCGATTTAAACAACAAAAAAAAATCCGGCAAATATACGAGTGTTTCATAAGCTCCTTAGTGTTTTTAAATCGACGGTTAATATAACTCTTCGTAAGTAGAAGAACCCCCCCAGAGTTAGAAATACAGGACACTTTGGTCTCGAAAGTAAAAACCTGTCCGGTCGAGAGTAGGGCGCGGAGACGCTCTGGAATTATTGCATGTGATTAAGTAAGTAAGGCAATATGAGCTTGCATAGGTCTGAGACTAGAAAGAGTTCGAACGCTCGAAAGATCAAATGACGCCAGAACAGAACAAAGTAAAAAAAAAAAAAAAAAAAAAAAAAAAAAGAAAATAAAACATGAATTAGGAAAATAATCAGTACACGATCGAAGGTTTAAAAAGTTCCCTCATCCGTATTTTTTTTCATACCTGCGCGGAAGGCGAGACTGGCGTAGAAGCGTATGAAGAACGAACGCGTGGAATAAATAGACGCAGGAGGAAGTGGATCGGTGAATTTCTAACGCCAGAGGAATGATCTGTGAAGTAAAAGAGCAGCCCACATGGAGGAATCTACAGCAGTGGTTTAACGCTCGCCGTCCTGCACGGCGAGGACACGCCTCGTTCGGCTCAGTACCCGGGTGGTGGTGTGGGAATGAGCTGAATCAGGTGTGTGAGTGAGAGAGAGAGAGAGAGAGAGAGAGAGAGAGAGAGAGAGAGAGAGAGTGTGTGTGTGTGTGTGTGAGAGTGAGTGTGTGTGTGCGAGTTATATAAATTTTCCATATCTGAGCACAGTGCGGGTCAGGACTGCGCGAGTACGGGGGTTATGGTGCTGCTTAGATGCTATCCATGGCCTTGAATTCGCTCAGAGCCTGCACCGGGTTGATGTGCTTCTTCTGAGACGATCTCTTCACTCTGTTGGTCTGGCCGTCGTCCTGCTTCTCACGCTTCACCAGAGGCTTCTTCTCGGGAGCCTTCATCTTCCAGGAGATGGCCGGCATGTTGAGGTTCTGCATGCCCTGGGACTTCTGGTACTTGGTCGAGGCCACGTACGAGGCCTTCACGGTGGACACCACGGCGTTCATCAGGTTCTTGGCTGCTTGGATCAGAGACATGGCGCTGTCCAGCTGCAGGACGGAACGAGCACGAGGTTAAAGAGGAGTTCAGCTTTATAAACAGCTCTGTTTCAACCACATTTCATTACGCCAGATTTTCCACCGGCGGCGAAGAAGCCACACTTCGGTTACAGTAACAGCTGGAGTATTTATAAAGATTTCATTTCATAGTTCAAAACCATGTAGAAATCGGATTCATCATCATCATCCGCCACACTAAACCTCAACACGTTCTTACTTCACGTTTCCTCGACACCATCATCTCACTCTAGTCACACATTCATCAGCATTACTGCACTATTTGGCCTTCGGTGCTACAGCGCACACACACACAGCGCATCTGAACTCGCGCACCGTGATCAGTACGTACTCGACACGGTATGTGCTGATCAGAACGCGTGTGTAGTACACATACTACATCCGCCACGTTGGCATCGTCACGTGACCTACATCACAGGGACACACCAGGTCAAAAACAACCGCGCTAACGACGAAATGCACATCAGGGAGGGGAACCGAATGAATGTGGGCGGGGCTAACGGGCTGAGAATTTCGTTGGAGGTCACAAAAAACGGATTCGAACGCTGTGACGGCTGTTTTCTTGTTTCAACCGTCAACAATCTATTGAGGTATTGTGAAACGACTCCTGCGGGGAAGACGTACCAGTACGACGGGTATTTCCCAGCATTAGATTGACGGTTACAGTAAAAAGCTCAGAGCAGAGGTGAGCTGGCGTGAATAAACGCCGTGTCGTGCTGTGACTCTTCCAGGACGCGGTGTGTGTGTGTGTGTGTGAGACTGCAGTAACAGGATCGAGGGCACTGAATCTAATTGGGGTCATTAAACATGAAAAGGCAGGACTGCAGGCAATAACGGCATAACCGGACTAATAATGGCCGTGTGATGTTTAATTTAGCACAGTTGAGAAGGTGAGCTGATTATTATACAGCTTGATGACCTCTACAAAAAAAAAAAAAAAAAAAACACAACACGGAGCGTCAGACGCAAAACCTTCACCTGCTGCGAAACAATCGGTGATGAACGGCACTCGCATAGACGCCGCCACGGTGTGCCGAGCTTGTTTACGCCGAAAATGAAGAGTCAACAAACTACGTTTGAGAGAGAGAGAGAGAGAGAGAGAGAGAGAGAGAAGGTGCAGGAGGTTCAACGGATTAGTGACGTCAAGCATCACGCACACGTGTGTGTCGGGCTAATCCGGCACCGGAGCGCGTATCGCGTCCGCCAACGTACGGCCATTTCTCACCCAAAGACCCGAGCATCAGATCCAATCAGAAATCGACCAATCAGAGAACGGCTGATCTCGTTAAATGAAGATAACATGGCCTTCACGACGTGCTTCGAAAAAATGTAAACTAATTAAATTGCGTTCTTGTCAGGTCCTGAAATAATAATAGTAGTAATGTTTTTAGTTTTGTGGGGGTTTTTTAGCGACATTTAAAAAGCATCATGAAAAGAAGAACGTACACCATGTGGCAGGATTTGAGAAAGCTTGGTCAGTATAGAAGATGAAGACTTTAACGACGTAAAATGTATATATTTATTTAAATTGACTCACCCCGGACACGACGAGCTCTCCGCCCAGGTTCTGGACTTCGGCCTTCACCTTGCTGCAGATGTTGAGCTGGTGGCAGTAGAGAGCGATACGCTGCAGGTAGGCCAACAGGTCCTGCTTACAGGTGGAGTCAGGACACTGTGAGAGAGAGAGAGAGAGAGAGAGAGAGAGAGAGAGAGAGAGAGATAAGTCCAGGGAGCAGGGAGTTCAGCACACGGCGCTCCACGGTCATGATCCCCGATTCCCTTGACTCTTTGGGCTCGGGGGGAGGGGGACAGGAACGGGAGCAATCTGATCAAACCAAGAACAAAAGCTAAAAAGTAATGAGTTTACCAAACAGGTCGGGACGGGAAGAACGACGCTCTTCACCGCGAGATAAACATCTAACGCCTAAAATCAAATCCAAGCCAAATGCCGCGTCGTTTGTTACATCGGATCTCGGGATCCTGTGAGCAAATGGCTTTCTTGGCGGACAGAAAAGCGTTAGAAAAGCCATTTTCATGACAGTGAAGGACAACACAAAGCCGAGAGCGCGGCGCCAAGGTGCCAATTTACCGGTGACACACGCGAGCGCCACACTCACATTTCATCCGGGTTTCGAGTCTGTAGATTACAGCTTTACGCTTCTACGCGGCGTCAGTACTCGGGGGGGATTATTCTGGGTTTGGATGGAGGAACACTTTCACCACGGGTCTATTTGCACAAAAGATGAAGTCCTTCCTGGAGTATACGCATCACTTCTCATACACAGGGCCCTCTGAATAAAGACACGCGGGATTGAGAAACGAGACGATGGATCAGAATCTCAACTTACATGTCCTGATGTTTATATCCGGATGTGTTAAACAACGGAAAACATGGCACCTTGCCGTTCCGATACTTTCGCAGGTGCGAATACTCAACATATCAGAGGACGCTGAAAATAAATCAACAGAAGTTCTGTTATCATCTACAGCCAATCCACGACGAGTCTTCTTAATTACAGAACATCAGGGCGTGTGACACTGAAGACTCCTTCCAGAAACTGCGGAATAAAAACCCGTGTAAAAGCCTTGGTGTGAAATACCCGTCCGACTTCTCCGAGGAGAAAAAGAACAGTCCGTGAAGAAAGACTGCCGGTTGAATGCTGGGTTATAGACACGGAGAGAACATCTCTCCTGTACGTTTATAGCACTTACGCAAACACCATGAACAGACAGGGCTGCGGTACCTATTCATAATTTAATCACACCAGGCGTTCGGCTGGGTCTTCACCCCGTCTTAGAGATTGTGCCGAGATAACGCGCCGGGGGAAGAAGACAAAAACAAAGAAATACAGCATTTAAAACGATAAGTAGTGTGTAAAGACATTACATTTCTTTGCACCCAGAGAAAACACCCAAAGTTATATAACAAAAATCAATAAATACATTTTTTTAAGAGAAAGAGAGCGAGAACATGAATAGTGTGAGAGAAATACAGAAAGAAATATGGAGAGAGAGAGAGAGGGAGAACATGAATAGTGTGAGAGAAATACAGAAAGAAATATGGAGAGAGAGAGAGAGGGAGAACATGAATAGTGTGAGAGAAATACAGAAAGAAATATGGAGAGAGAGAGAGAGAGAGAACATGAATAGTGTGAGAAATACAGAAAGAGAAATATGGAGGGGGAGAGAAAGAGAGGGAGAGAGAGAGAGAGAGAACATGAATAGTGTGAGAGAAATACAGAAAGAAATATGGAGAGAGAGAGAGAGAGAGAGAGAGAGAGAGAGAGAAACAGGAATAGTGTGAGAAATACAGAAAGAGAAATATGGAGGGGGAGAGAGAGAGAGAGAGAGGGAGAGAGAACAGGAATAGTGTGAGAAATACAGAAAGAGAAATATGGAGGGGGAGAGAGAGAGAGAGAGAGAGAGAGAGAGAGAGAACAGGAATAGTGTGAGAAATACAGAAAGAGAAATATGGAGGGAGAGAGAGAGAGAGAGAGAGAGGGAGGGAGAGAGAACAGGAATAGTGTGAGAAATACAGAAAGAGAAATATATAGAGAGAGAGAGAGAGAGAGAGAAAGAGGGAGTGAGAGAACAGGAATAGTGTGAGAGAAATACAGAAAGAGAAATATGGAGGGGGGAGAGAGAGAGAGAAAGAGGGAGGGAGAGAGAACAGGAATAGTGTGAGAAATACAGAAAGAGAAATATGGAGAGAGAGAGAGAAAGATCAAGAAAGAGAGAGCCTCTCGGAAAAAACAGAAATAGAAGGACAGAACGGGGGAGAGAGAGAGAAGGACAGAAAGAACGACAAAGAGCGAGAAAGCAAGAGAGCAGAAAAAGATGGAGAGAACATGAACAGTATGAGAGACAAAGAGAGACGGAGTATAGAAAGAGAAACCGAGATGAAAGATTTTATTTCCCATGTTTTTACACTACCCTTCCCTTGTACGTACTCTGGCAATAGAAACGCACAATTGTGAACGAGAGAAAGACAAAGGGAGCGAAAGAGAGGACGATACAGGGAGAAAGACGAGGAGTGAGAGAGACACGGACAGAAAGAACGACAGAGCACGAGAGCTCTTACCCTGCCGGCGCTGGCACGGGACCATTTTATTTCTGTTGGCTGTTAATAATAAAAACTTGCCAAGACGCTTAAGGCTTTACAACACAAACTCCATTCAGAACACCGAGATGTGCACACACTTCCACCTAAACTGTTCTCCAAGACCAGGGATACAGAACATTTCTACATGCGAAGCTGGAGCTGGTACAAAGTCCCGAACAGAACGGGTCGGTTTCGGCACACGGACCTCTTAACCACGGATGAAAACTACACACAGGACCGAACGTCGTGACCGAAGACGCAAGTAGCGAGGCTGGGGCTGATTTCCTTTCAGCCCAGACTGTGCATTCATGCAGCACATCGGCGACAGGTGTACCATATGATCACACAGAGGGACACGACACGCCCCCCCCCCAATGATACACCTACACGATATTTCGCTTTTCTTTGTCCCTATCGTGGTGTGCACTTTCAGCATGATTGGACAAGTCTGACACCGACATACACAGGGAACGTAGCCCACGGGCAGCAGGCGAGTGCGAGGGTGCAAGCTCTGGCCATAACGTGTGCTGAATAATCGCCGTACGCTCTGCATCGAGTTCACGCGACACGTTTGTAGCCAAGGTAGTGTTCATCAACATGTGCAACTCGTTAGCGCTTAGACGCTGCCGACTAGACGTCACACGGGTCATCCATCATGCGAAGAAGACCAAGTAATTCGTTCACGAGGTTTCCTTTTGCACCGAGTCACTAACTGAAGTGATGCATCGTGGTATTCGAGAAGTACCGCCGGTCTAAACGCACGCGCACGTGTTAAACGGTCCCTGTGAGGACGGCCGATTTCCTCCACAGGAGGAAGCCGGGCCTCGAGAGGGCCATTACGTCGTGTTCGATCAGCCTGCGCACTCCGTCTCCTCTCACAAGCTTCGTTTGTTTCGCCGTCAGTTCAAACAGCATTAGCAGAAAAGCCCGAATTATATCAATCGTCCTGCTGCCGTCTTGTCCAGGAGCCAGAGGAAGCTCGGAGAAAGATCCAGAGAGATTAGAAGAGAGAAGAGGAGGAGGGCAGGGAGAAGGGGAAAAGAGGAAGAGGGTATAAAGATGGAGTTAGTGGAGTGCTAAACTGTACACTGCTCAGCATGCTAATGAGAGTCGGGGCTCGTGCTGAAAGCGTCGCTTGTGCACGACAGGAAACCCTGCACTGCCATGACCTCACACGCACACCGTGACGTTACGTTACACACGACAGAACAGTGCTGCTCAGGAAACCGCTCCGCGTCGTCAGATTATAAAACCACTCTGGACCAAAGACAAGGATCAACTTCTGCATTCTTCGGACTGCTGCTCCTGCGTTCCTGGTTCTTTCACCACTGCCGTCTGCGTCTAGAAACACCGTCAGAACACTCCTAACCAGCTGGAGAAAGGCTTCGGACCGTACGCTTCCTCCTTCAGCGAACGCAAGCAGATCCACGTTCGATACAAGTCGTATAAATGCCTTGTATAAGAACAGGGAGAACGGTTCGAGAAACATGACTGTCTCAGCTGTCTCGCTGCACTGAAAAAATATATATATATATATATATATATATATAATATAATATATATATATATATATATATATATAAATATTTATATATATATATATATATATAAAAATCTAATCAATAAATCCTTAGCGAT
The DNA here is from genome assembly GCA_012411365.1 of Ameiurus melas. Lineage (NCBI taxonomy): Eukaryota > Metazoa > Chordata > Actinopteri > Siluriformes > Ictaluridae > Ameiurus > Ameiurus melas. Next base: position 25,036,380 of record CM022764.1, on the reverse strand, counting down.
GTACAATCTTGGGGGTATTTGTTGTTGGGATTCCAAATCTAGTTTCTGATCGGTTTCTAGTCGTCATAAAGGACTGGATAAAATGCAGAGGAGGACAGCAGTCCGTCTAATCTGACTGAAGCGACGCGTTTATCCGATCCCGCCGTGACCCCGGCCAGGATGTACGCAGTTACCGAAGATAAACGAAGAAACGGATTATGAAGACGCAATACGCCGAGTCCAGACACAGCGTGACGATCAGGAACGTGAGAACGAAGAAGAGAAAGAAAACCTGTGCTTGTGTAGTAGTGTAAACAAACACAAGGCCACCAATCCCATAATGCACCAGCTACAAACCAGCTGCAAAGTAAATCCTGGTGAATCTCGGCGTGATCATCAGCGTTTACTGCCTCATTAACTTGTTTGATGAAGTTGCAGGGAGCGGGTTTTAGAAACCGTTAAAATGATGGCGGTCTGTTATTATTATCTAGACCCCCCCCCCCACGGTTCTCCTCCGCTCGTGAAGTTCTCACACGTTTACCATCGTTTTTCCTGCAGACGCTGATCTTCAGACGTCAGGAAAGAGAGACACGTCACGCGACCCGGGAGCAAGAGCCTCCGGCAAGCACAACGCTCGGGAAGGAGGTACGACAGCTGCCAAAGTAAAGGAAGACATCTCCCATCGCGCCGCGGCGTTAAAAACATCCTGCTGTAAAATGAGTGAGGAGGTCGAAGTGCATCAGTGTAAATGCCACGCGGCGTGATGAACTGCAGCTCCAACGGCAGAGGGGCAACACCGCTACACTGACCTTCGGCACACACACACACACACACCCTAAATTCACCATCTACTTATTCTTCTCCTCCTCCTCCTCATTCCTATGGTCATTATATTCATGGTCTACACAACACTTCAGGACGGAAACGAGCGATGAAGCGTCGTAATAGATCCGTTTGTATATTCTGGCCTAAAGGCCAACACTACGCTGGATTAAGCATTATTAGATGTGCGTCGGAAAATCGCCTCATGCACCATTTCCATCAAGTCCATTCTTCATTCTGCGCTCGGATTTATTTTACTTCCACGCGTACAAACTACACTGAGACGTGACCTGACCTTACCGAGACGTCGTAACGGCACGCCGTACTAATTCGTACCACAGCAGCTGCTGAATATTCGATTCTGATCGGTCGGAAAGCGTCTCTCGCTCCAGCACGTCATCGTTTCTATACAAACGGCTCGTTCACGTGGACCGGTACGGAGATAAAGCGTTTAAAAGCCCGCGTAATCACCGATCGAGACGGACGGAGCCTCGGTGAATTGTTGTGGACGGGTTTTTTTTTTAGGAGGAGGGGATCTTCGAGAACATGAAACGCACCTATAAAGTCGATTTTATAATGTAATTGTTGGCAAATCGCCGTGGTGTAAGATTTGAACGTAATTAAAGTCTCTAGTTTGTATGGGAGCCGTTTCGCGACCCCGACGTGTTTACCCAGACAGAGCGAACAGACGGCGCAGCGACCAGAATCGACATTCTGTCGGTACGGGAGCCAAATTAAATATCGGCTAATAACTGGAAGTTAAATGTCAGGAGATTGGCATAAGGAGAGAGAAAACTTTAATTATGGAGAACATGAAGTTTCTTTCATTCTTAATCCCCTCCCCCCTTCTCAAATCCAACCCGAGTATGAAGGCGAGCCAGATACGGACTTTGATCTTCATAAAGAAAAGGAAACACCGTCAGCAAAAAAGCATCCTCTGATAGCTACGCAGTGGTGATACGCGTGCGTGCGTGCGTGCGTGCGTGCGTGTGTGTGTGTGTGGGGTGTTTGCACACTCCATCTTATCTTTCTTCACACCTCTCTAACACACACACATCCTGAGGCCCAATTCAGACTTGGTATTAACACGGTCACGGGAGATCGGATCACAAGTAGATGGCGCTAAATACAGGTGCAGACAGCGGTGAGGGGAAAAACTCCCCGAGACAAGTTATAAATCTTTAGAGGTGGGTAGAGTGGAGTAGCCAAAAACTGTACAAGCGAAAAATACTGTTACCATAAGAATAAGAATTATTCTAACCAGTACGGGTCATTTTAATTATTACCTGAACACCTGTATAAAAAACAGAGTAAAAAGATCGCTGGCTGCTGGGCGTATGAACAACCTTCCACTGCTTCCCAAAAGTGTAGCAAGACCATCGTAAACCGACACCACCATAACGTATTGAGCATTAACGCTGTTTGATTGCCGTACTCTCGGGGTGGGAGGAGCATACTCCGTCTTTCCCCGTCAATCACAGCGTCACTAGCCAATCGAGGCAGTCTTTGGGCTCACGAATGCAGAAGAGGGCAGAAAGCGCTGTTGGCCGGCTTGACGCGTCATGGAGGAAGCACGCGTCAGCCATCACCCACCCCCGTCGGTAGCTGGTGCATCATGGGAAGAGCTGGGCGGGAATGCGCACGTGTCCAAGATGGGGAGAAATAACTATTAATCTAATCTAGAAGCTCTCATCACCTTGCTGTGATTTTCTTTCCAGTGGGATCTAAACGACGGTGGAAATCCTGAAGCAGACGGTGTTGTGTGTGTGACCGGACGTACTCGCCGGTAGGGTCACAGATCGTATGTGCGATATGTGAAATGCTCACAAACAAGCGGAAAGCATGCAAATAAACCTCCACACATCAGCATCAAAACTCTGTTGGTTGGACACAGGCTAATTATCTCCCTCTCTCACACACACACTTGTATACATGATATTTGAGGTTATAGTGGTCACGCTCATTAGAGCGGTGTTTGTGAGGGATTGATTTCGAAAACCCTCACCCTGACAGCACACACCCACGCTCTCTCGACGTTCAGGGACTCGGTTTACAGACGCGGTGCGCGCTTTAACGTCCGCGATCTTTTTGTTCGGATTAGACGTGATTAGACGAGCAGATCCTGCGGAAACGTCGCTCGGCCAGGTGAAGCGCGAGTAAAGCGTCGAATAAGCGATACGGAGAGTGCGAGGGTTTCATTCGGGAGTGGTTCGTTATAAATAAAACCGACAGCGGGGGTCTCGGCGAGTGTTTTTGGGTGTCTGGGTTTGAAAATGGCCGATCTGGTAGCCCTGCTGTTGATCGCGGTAGACTCCCCATGTGTAAATCGGTGTGGAGACGGAGTCTGTAGAACACACCGAATCCACAAGCGTTAACCCGGCAAACAAATAATAAAGAAATAAAAATCTGCAAATCGACGGCTCGTTCAGGGAAAAAAAAAAAGCACCCGTTAACAGAGAAAAAAAGTGTCTCGCGGTTAAAAGAATAAGAAATTAGCTAGAGATGAATTTTTAATCGAGAGAGTTTTTAATGTAAGAGGAGCGAAGGGAGCATCACTCGATGTAGCTAATGCGTTTTATATTACGTTGGAATGGCTCTCGGATTTGGAGCGGCTAAACATAAAGCCATCACGGACCATGAAAATCAATCAGGGGGGCATTTGGAACAGAGCGATAATCCCTGAGCATTTACTCCGGACAATTACCCCACACCCGTCGCTGTGAAGAGACGAGACGCTGGAGCTGATCCATTACACTGTTAAAACACCGCAGTCTGACTGACGGAATGAGAGAAGTGCTAGTGAGTTATATACACACTCTCGTACACAGCTCTCTCCACTAGTATTGGCACCTTCCGTAAATCTGAGCAAAGACGGCTGTGAAAAATTGTTGTTTTGAGTCTTTTGTTTAAAAAAAAAAAAAAAAAAAGTCACTAAAATACTCTGCTCTCATGGACATCAAACAATTGCAAACACCACAAAAAAAAAAAATTCTGTTAAAAATATAGGTGTGCGACAATTATTGGCACCCTTTTAGTCAGCACTGTGCTAGCTCCCTTTGCCAAGATAACTGCTCTGAGTCTTCTCCTAGAACGCCGGATGAGGTTGGAGAATACATGGCGAGGGATGCGAGAGCGTTCCTCCATACAGAACCTCTACAGATCCTTCAAACATCGAGGTCCACGCTGGTGGACTCTCCTCTTCAGTTCACCTCACAGGTGTTCTATGGGGTTCAGGTCAGGGGACTGGGATGGTCATGGCAGGTCCTTGATTTTGTGGACAGTAAACCATTTCTGTGTTGATTTTGATGTACGTTTTGATATTTGTTCTCAAAAAAGTTCAGTTTTTTTTCCCTGTAACTTCATTCAAAAAAAGTAGAACTTTCATATATTCCAGATTTTAATCTTGATTATGGCTCAAAACTCACAAAACCCCAAAACAGTGGACAGAGTATCATGCTAGTGAGGGAATGACCGTTAATCGCTGCTATGGCGCGAGTGAATACGGGAACAAGCGTTAACCGCAACTACAAACGGAAGAATAATAAAAATCTTTAATGGATAAAACGAACGGTGGTAACAGCAACTCCGCGTCACTGATCGGGTCGCTCATTAAACTGTGTGTGAGGACGGTCAGGAACGGTTTCTCACCGAGCTTCGGACGGATGAAGACGGATAGCAGACGGAGGGACGCAACGTTGAAGACAAAACCGAGACTACAGTTCAGCAGACAGGCTAATACGCCTCCCCATTCCCACACGTCCACCACAGCTTCCCTGATAACTCGCACAGAATCCATCAGCCTCCAAAACGCCACCAGCGCATCAATCCTGGAGTCCCTGTACACCCCAGCGAGTGTGCTGATGGATGGCGAGCTGGCCTGGGTGCTGATTTAGGTGTGAGCGAGTGCAGGAAAACTGCAGCGATGCTTCCTATTAATAAACCCTGCATCATTCCAATGGCATCCACGCTGCTGTGCCCCCAGAGTCCTGACGGTAAATTCAAACCCTCCCTCGTTACAGGGGAGAAAAGCAGTGGATCCCTGGCAGACAGGTTACTCCTAGAGGAGGGGAGATCTCTCGTCGCTCTCTTGAGAAGTACGAGAAACGGAAACCTTCCAGGCCGGGCGCGTTACAGACGAACCGGTGCATGATGAACGTTAACTAATCTAATAACAAATCCAACATGGCTGCCCGTCTGGTTAAAAATAAAAAATAAGAAGTGTGTAATACGCTGGAGCTGAACCACTTCAGTGGTTGTGAGGGCATCAGAAGATGCTCGGATACTCTCACCTCATCACCGATCCAATGCTGATTGCGCAACTACGCACTAGTGGCCTGTGTAGTTGAATAGTGGCCTGTGTAGTTGTATAGTAGATTATTTCTAGGGCAAGCCACGGATCGCATGTTTACATGGTAAGTCTCAATTAGGCAGCGTTATTTGTTTGGCAGCGGGTTCAGAGGGAATTTATCCGAGCCGCAGCGTGCAACTCGTAAATTGTTAATAAACCTTTCGTACAGCGCTGACCTAAATCCTGGTGTTCACCCCTTCATCCTGCGTTCACTCGCGTTTAACTTTCGACTGAGTGGCGTCTGATATCCTGAGAGACCGCGGGGGGGTGGGGGGCAGGAGGAGAGAGAGAGAGAGAGAGAGAGAGAGAGAGAGAGAGAGAGAGAGAGAGGGGGCTGGGTTCTAACCGTTCATCACTGACTGTACAGGATCGCGTAAAGAAAATGGTAACGTCATGTGATTAATTAAGCTGTTTAATTAAAGAGGAACTACTTACAAATGACTAGTACACCACTACTAATGCTCTGTGCGTGCGTGTGTGTGTGTGTGTGTGTGTCGCGGTGATTGACTGATTTTCATGGAAGACAGTGGAAATGCATAAATAATGAACGCAGCACCTGTGTTTCAGCTCACACACACCTGTGCTTTTCTAGAAAACACAACCCGAACATCTGCCTCATTCACCACACACACACACACACACACACACACACACACACACACACACACACACACACACACACACACACACACACACACCAATTAACCCCGATTCACACCTCCATCTCTCTCTCCGACTCCCTGTCCTGCTGTCTCGCTCACTCTTTCTCCATCTGTCTATCCATGCTGCGGTCTCAGATCCTCTCCGTCTCCACCCCTCTCCAAGCTTCCCTCTCTCCATCCTTCCTTCTTCGGTCTAGCAGGCCTTCCCTTGTCCTTCTATCCGGGCCCCCGTCCTTCTCTCTCTCCACCAGTCTTTCCATCTCTCTGTCCGTCCTTCTGTCCATCTCTCTCACTGCCTATTTGTCTGTCTCTCTCCACTCATCCATTTGTGTCACTCTGTCTTTCGCACGCTCTCCCCTTCCATCAGTCTTTCTGTGTGTGTGTGTGTGTGTGTGTCCGTCTCTCTTTCTCTCTACCTCTGCTCTCATGATACCAGTGTCTCACTGTCTACTGGTTTGTTGGTCTCTGGATCAGTCCGCCTCGGTGTCGATCTCCTCTCATCCGTTTCAGTCCCTCTGAATGCCCATCTCCATTTCTCACACACACACACACACACACACACACACACACACACACCTCTATTCAGTGTATTAGTGAGACTATGCCTCAAACACACACACTCTTCGACTTGGGGCTGCACATGAGAGGGAGTGTGCATCGGAGGTCCGCTCATTATGCTAGATGATATGGAAGCGTGTGTGTGTGTGTGTGTGTGTGTGTGTAAGAACGCTGCAGATGTTTCACTGCATGTGTAATTAGCAGATATGGCTTCAGAGTGAACGGGATAAGGCTGTAGGGTTTAGTATTCATGATGTGTACAGTACGGAACAGAGGGATGAGTCCACACTGAGGAGGATAAACACTCGCAATGGAGTTCATACACACGTAACCGCGCACGTGAAAACATGACGTGTGTGTGACACGGCGTTTCAATATGACCTTCAATGATTGGTACAGAGTATATGAGAGGAAGTGTGTGATGGTGAGCGAGCCGCATGTGCGCCGCATGTGCTTTAACTCCATTCCGAGCAGCAGGAAACATGTTCTTTTCATCCGTCAACCCATCCATCTCTCTATATCCACCTGTCCTTCCATAGAGCTCCATCTCTCCATCCATCAATATCTCTATCCATAAATCCTGCTACCTCTCCATCCATCTCTCTATCCATCCATAAATCCTTCTACCTCTCCATCCATAAATCCTTCTACCTCTCCATCCATAAAGCCTTCTACCTCTCCATCCACCTCTCTATCGATCTCTCTATCCATTCATCTATCAATATCTCTATCCATAAATCCTGCTACCTCTCCATCCATCTCTCTATCCACCCATAAATCCTTCTACCTCTCCATCCATAAATCCTTCTACCTCCACATAAAGCCTTCTACCTTCCATCCACCCCATCGATCTCTATCCATTATCTATCAATATCTCTATCCATAAATCCTGCTACCTCTCCATCCATCTCTCTATCCACCCATAAATCGTTCTACCTCTCCATCCATAAATCCTTCTACCTCTCCATCCATTCATCTATCGATATCTCCACCCATAAATCCTTCTACCTCTCCATCCATCTCTCTATCCATCCATAAATCGTTCTACCTCTCCACCCATAAATCCTTCTACCTCTCCATCCACCTCTCTATCCATTCATCTATCGATATCTCCACCCATAAATCCTTCTACCTCTCCATCCATTCATCTACCGATCTCTCTCCATCCATAAATCCTGCTACCTCTCCATCCATCTCTCTATCCATCCATAAATCCTTCTACCTCTCCACCCATAAATCCTTCTACCTCTCCATCCACCTCTCCATCCATTCATCTACCGATCTCTCTCCATCCATAAATCCTTCTACCTCTCCATCCATCTCTATCCATTCATCTATCCACCTCTCCATCCATCAATTTATCCATCCAGCTCAATCTATTTATCCACCTCTCTATATCCAACCATCTACCTCCCTCTCGTTTATCGAGTCATCTATCCATCCATCTATACATTCAGCAAGCTCTCTTTTTCGAACCTTCCATCCATCCCTTCCTCTCAATCCCTATCCACCGCTGTCTAGCCATCAATCATTTCTCTCGCTCTCTCTATCCCACTCCCTCTTCCTCCAACCTTTACTGCAACAGTAAAGAGAACTTCAAAACTTCGGACAGAGCACCAGTTGTGCGGTTTGTGCTGTGATCTACACTACTGTAACATCACGGTATTCCGATATTTTTCAAAACTATTCCTCAACGCACATACGTTCCCTAGTCAGGAAAACGAGCGGCGTCATAATTCTGTTCCCAGACCCGCGTACGGACCCGGAGCTTTCCTCCGCCATCCCTGCTGGTGATGTACAGACCCCTGATTGTTCATCTGCAGCATGAGCAATCAGGAGTGTGAGCACTGCAGGAGCATTCCATCAGAGCATCCACTGACCGACACCAACAACTCCCCGTCTCTGCACAGACCGTACGCTCAGTAACGTCTTAAACACGGGTGCGTTAGAGCGTGCACACACACGCGTGTGTGTATGTGTGTGTACTGTTGTGTAGGTGGTTCTATGAATGGACGTGTAGGTGTACACAGATTCGTGCGAGTGTGTGATGGCAGGCCAGGCTGTTATGTCAATAAATCTGTGCGGGCGCGCGTGGGATGACGTGCATCAATTAGTGATGTACGTGAGGCTGCATGATGAGGTTTTAATTCAAAAGCTGTAGAGAGACGATTGGAGTTAAACACGCTCCTCACGCACTAACGGAAGCGCCCGACGCACGCGTCCGATTCGACGCTCTCCCGAGACACGGGCTAGAATATTCACCGAGAGCCTCGGCGCTACACACTCCGTCTAATACTCCCATCCTAGTCTTTAAAAGCCTCTTCGAGGAGACCATAACGCACTACAATGTAATGGGATGATTTACAGCGTTCAGATGGTTAAGGAAGACGTAACGGAACACCCCAGGGTTCTCCGTGGACCGTACGGTACGGTAACCGGAGCTACTTCGATAGTGTCGGGAAGATGGACGCGACGAACGAGAGCGTTTGCCGGTCATCCCGCTTGCACTCAATAACGTCCGATCAGATCATCGGATGTGTTCGACTCGGACCGTACAACTCACTTGATCGGCGATGGTACGTCCCAGCTTGTCCATTCTAGACCCAGCCTCGGCGATCTTCTTCGAGGCGGTGATGACGTCCGAGGTGTTCTTCAGCGGCCCTTTTCCCCTGAGAAGCACACACACACACACACACACACACACACACTCAGTACATTTCACATCAACCCATGTCAGTACTCTGACTGGTCAGTGGGAGAGTTTCCGTCCCCCTGATTATAGCGCAATTTCGTATTCTTGGAACACCGAGCTGAGATTGAAGGGGGAAAAAAAAAACAAAAATGGAGGGAGTGTTGAGAGAGTGACACACACAGGGCCAGATGGCACATCCTCCCAGTCACTCCCTCCCCCGAGCAGTCTCGTTCACTTCCTGAAGTCACTGCCCAGCTCTGCATGTCCGAGTACTCGGCCCCGCCCACTTCTACAACACGGCCGTGAGCTGATCCATTGTGCCAGCTCCGATAAGGGAGCAGAGGGAGCAAATTTGGCAAAGCGGTGCAACCTGGACTGCTCTCTAAATAAATAAAAGCATTAGAGAAAAGCTTCCTCTTAGGGACGCGTTACGGAGCCCGGAGATGATCGGACGATAAAGAACGCCATCGGACTTGAGAAAAGCCCAGAGCGCGCCGAGACGCACGGCTCCGGTCGTAATTACTCCGTCTGATTAAACGCTCCCAACTGTATTTATAAACCAGCGCAGCTGAACCGCTCTCATTACGCTGCAGGCTGTTTGGGTCACTAACTAATGTACATATTTACTCTTCAGCTGACTTCCCGTCTCTCGGTGGGACGAACGAGGGGAGCGTGGAGCTCTCGGGTATTCGGTGGCACGATTCAGTGCTCTGTAACTCGCCACGTTCTTCCTTCATGTCCTACAGCCTCCCGGTAAACGCCTGTAAAGACTCTGCTGGAAAAGCACTCACCCCTCATCACTTCACCTCAGGCCCTTATTAACCTCACCGACTCCCTCAACACTGCCCCCTACTGCTCAGGCACCACGCCAAGCTCACCGTGTCTCTACAGCGGTCTGTCTGACTCTCCCTAAACCCGTGTCTCCCCGTCTCCACTTCTGGCGCTTTCTCTCTCTCTCTCTCTCCAAACCTGTGTCTCTCCATCCCCACACATCTGTCTTTCTGACTCTCCCCAAACCTGTCTGTCTCCCCGTCTCCATTTCTGTCTCTCTCGCTCTCCCCAAACCTGTCTGTCTCCACTTCTGGCTTTCCAACATTCTCTCTCTTGCCCACTTCCATCTCACCCTCTTACTCTCTCCCCATCCATCCCACCCTGCCGCTCACGCGCTCTCCTAGTGTCTGTTCAGTTCTCTCTCTCTCTCTCTCCCCAATTCTGTCTTTCCGACTCTCTCTTCCCCATTTCCATTCCATCTCCCCCGCTTTCTCTCTCCCTCCCCCAAACATCCATCCCACTCTCCTGCCTCTCACACACTCTCCCAGTGTCTGTTCAAGTGTCTCTCTCTCTCGCCCCGCCCCCTCCCCGGTCTGTCCATCTCACCGTCTCCTCTCCCGTCAGTCTACCTCTCACTCTCTGCCCGTGTGCCCCCCATCTGTCTGTCTCTCTCAGCCCAACTCTCTCCCCCTGCCGGGTTGTCCACCTCACTCTTTCCATCCAACCATCTCTCTCTCCCCTCCTGTCTATCTGACGCTCTTGGCCTGTCCGTCCTTTCTCACACTCCATCTCTCACACTCCATGGATGTGTCTCGTTCCCCATACACCTGTCTGTCTATCTGTCTCCCCATTTCGATGTCCGTCCACCCATCTCTCACTCCCCATCAATCTCTCTGACTGTCTCTGTCCCTCACTCGGTGTCTGTCGTGATCTCCATCTGGTTATAACCGTCAATCTCTCTCGCTCTCTCTCGGTCCATCAGTCTCACTCCACACATCTGTCTCTCTCTTCTTCCAACTGCCCATCTCTCGTTCATCTTTTCCTCTCTCGCTCTCTCTCTCTCTGTCTGTCCAGCCATTTTTACCTGTCTCTCTCAGTAATAAAGTAAGCGACCGGAGATCAGATTTACATAGTTGACCGTACCACTGCCACCATCGCCCACTACTCGCATACACGTGCGCGTGTGTGTTCTCCTTAAAGAACAGCGCCTCTGTGAGCATTTATTTTTATGACTGTCTTCTGGGTAAATTAACCGACAAGGGAATAAAAAATAAAAAATTAAAATAAATACATTGAAATCAATTTTTCTCCACTGCATTAACCTTCACGCTTCAAGGTCAGCGAAGGGCGAGGATTTCACCGCGGGCGGTGTTAACGCGCCATGATCTCGCTTCACACATTTATGCAGGTGGCAGTCCTCAATCAGTCACACACACACACACGGTAAACATCTTACACATTAACGCTCCAGCACCGCTGGCCACGCAGACGTTTTGATCTCCGCTTTCCATTACTCGGGTCTGTAATGAGCAGTGTTCACGTTTGAACCTTCAGCAGAAACAATACAACTATCTGCAGCACCTCGGTGAGATCACGCCACGGACTATGGGCTGTTTAATAATGACAACACAAACGATCCCATCAGAGGGAGCGAGACCCGTAGCGAGGGACAGAGAGAAACCTTTCTTTTTTTTTTGTTTGGTTTTTCTTCACTTGTTCATCTCATCATGTGTTCTGTGTTCAGATTTTATTATTTGTCCAGATCAACGCTTTGGCAAAACATTGTACACCATCGTGGCAATAAAGATCATTCGAATTTGACAGAAAGAGTGAGAGAAAGAGAGAGAGAGAGAGATAGAACACAAGAGAAAGAGAGACAAAGCAAGAGAGAATGCAAGAGAAAGAGGAAAAACAAAGCGAGAGAGATAGCGAGAGAAAGAGAGAACGTAAAAGAGAGAGGGAGAGACGCACCTTTCCATTTTGTTCGTTCTCCTTCACTTGTTCATCTTATCTGTTCTGTGTTCAGATTGTATTCTTGGTCCATATTAATGTTTTGGCAAAACATTATACACAGTCGTGCCAATAAAGCTCATTTGAATTGAATTGGCAGAGAGAGAGAGAGAGAGAGAGAGAGAGAGAGAGCAGAGAGAGAGAGAGAGAGAGAGAGAGAGAGAGAGAGAGAGAGAGAGAGAGAGAGAGAGAGAGAGAGAGAGAGAGAGAGAGAGAGAGAGAGAGAGAGAGAGAGAGAGAGAGAGAGAGAGAGAGAGAGAGAGAGAGAGAGAGAGAGAGAGAGAGACAGAGAGAGAGAGAGAGAGACAGTCAGAGAGAGACAGAGAGAGAGTCAGATAGAGAGAGAGACAGAGAGAGAGAGACAGACAGAGAGAGAGAGAGAGTCAGATAGAGAGAGAGAGACAGAGAGAGAGAGAGACAGAGAGAGAGAGACAGACAGAGAGACAGAGAGAGAGTCAGATAGAGAGAGAGAGAGAGAGTCAGATAGAGAGAGAGACAGAGAGAAAGAGAGAGACAGAGAGAGAGACAGAGAGAGAAAGACAGAGAGAGAGAGAGAGAGAGACACATGAATTTGGATTGGAATCCAGTTCACACGACTGCTGCTTTGAAATGATTTGTCCTGCCTGATCCTGCGAGGGGAAGTGTGGATCAAAAGGCCAATCAGCACTGTGTGTGTGTGTGTGTGTGTGTGTGTGTGTGTGTGTGTGTGTGGAGAGCTGCACCTGAACAGCTGAGACCGAGTGCGCGTTCAAGCCGACCCAGCACACCCCCTCACACACCCACCACAGCTCCCACAGATAAGATGGACAGACCACTCTTCTACACTCATTTCACTTGTGCCATACAGGAAGTGGGTGTCCTGTCCTTACAACGCGGCACTTCAGGTAGAGGTGAAGGGCAGAAGTTCTCTCTTTCTCTCTCTCTCTCTCACACACACACACACACACACACACACACACACGGGAATAAGAGAGCAGATGGCAGGGACTCTAGTTTGTGAAAGGGTGTAAACGTGGGTGACCCCTGTGTCCCCTTCTACCATCAGTTCATAACCAAGTCTAGTATATTAAACCCCCGTCACGCCCCACACGCCCCAATAGAGGGCACCCCAGGTCCGGGGGAACCTCCCCATAAATCAACAGCACCTGTTACTATTTAACCTCTCGCATGCGCGCTCTCTCTCTGCTAATCATCTTTCCTCTCGGCGGGAGACTCTCTGGTGCGTCGCTAACCTTCTACTCGGCATCAGTGTTCTGATTCACACAGAGGCGGAGATCCGAAAACAGAAACAGAAACCCACCTGCAGTGATCGGTCAGAAGGCGTGGTCAGTTTCCTATAGAAGCGGTTCGCAGGTTTCTCTCAGCACTCCCGTTACATTAACGCGTTTCTATAGTAACCGCTCATTCGAGAGGCTGCTGAGGGTGGCGACTCGCTTCCTTCAACGGAACGATAAAGTAGGACACGTCTTAAGAGTAAGCCTGCGTCGTCGTTGATTATTTTCCCCGACGGCAGCAGGACCCCCGCGTGCTTTATTCCTTTCACATATGCGAGAGCTTTCATTCCTTATGAACGTCCGAGTCTCGAGACACTCCTCTCTGAACGTTCGCTAGCGGCGCGGGATAAAAACCACGCGTTCCTGCCGCTCCTAAACGCCGCACAATCCCTGCTTGTAGCAAGGGAAAGCTATAAGAGCGAGGCGACTCCCTAGACGGATAGCGGCGTAACAGGATCTCTCGCTCACCTCGTGTGTGTGTATATATATATATATATATATATGAAGAAACACCCACTGTACGGATCGAAACCCACTGCAGGGATGCAGGAATAAGTGAGCGGCGGGGAAAAAACTGGAGCTCGTCGTTCTGCACAGAGGTCAAAATCCCTTTGGGATAAACGAAGCGTGTGGCTCAGTTTAAATTAGACCTCGCCCACTGATGAGCGCCGCTGGAAATGAGAGGGAGAGAAACGCGAGACATTTCATTAGGCAGGTTTCTGGTTCGTGAAAAGGTCACAATTAAATAGCAGCACACCGGTTCGACTGAGAACACACACACACACGGGGGCGTGTAAATAAATATAAACACGCCCGACTTTAACACAGAAGAAGGGAGTGCCGTGAGCTTACTTATACACTAGCGAACAGCAAGCACGGTCTGTTCGGCTCGTGAAAAAAAAAAAAAAAAAAAAAAAACGGAGTATCCAACGCCACTCGTCATGACGTCACCGTCACTGCTTGTTTCCGGTTCCTGGGGAAAGGGAAAAAAAAAAAAGTGACTCGCTCAGGAGCTTCCGTCCTCGTCCTAGTACAGCCACGCCTCTGAATACGGCTCAGGGCCGTGCTTGGACGGCGGGTGTATCTCGGTGCGACACGACCGTAGACGTAAACGGACGCCGCGTTGGCCGCTGGATCGTATGTCGACGCCACCGCCGCCATATTGGTCCGGGCAGCAGGAATAAGTCTCAGCTTATTACTTATATTATATAGTTTATATGGGAAACTAAACTGCCCATGACTGAGATCTATATGACCGGTTAGTCTCCTAAACGACTTACGGCGAGCTCCTGGTTTCGGAGGAGCGACTGACGCTTACCGTACTTAGATGGCTAGTTAGCGTTTCCCTTATGGAAGGTTGAAGAGGTGGTGGGAAGGAGCTGACCGAAGGGAAGAGTTTTCCATAAATCGGATTTATCAGATCCATAAATGACTTGTACTCCAAAACAGTGTGTGTGTGTGTGTGTGTGTGTGTGTGTACCGACCTGGTGAAGTCAGTCATCTCCATCATGATCATACACATCTGCTTGGCCAGAACGATGATGTCATTGCCGCTGTCGTCCCACTTTGACACCTCGGCGTCCAGTTTGCTCTTCTCCTCCTGGAAGCTGGCCACTTGCTCTGCGATTTTCGCCTTCTGCTCCTGAGGCAGCTGAGCCATGATGGCCTGCAATCACACACACACACACACACACACCCGAGACTGAGACAGCATAGAGGCAGCATACACACTTGCACTATAATCATCTCTCTCCTCCATCGATTGTTCATTCCCTGTAAATGAGACGGACAGTTTCATACAGACAAGTTAAAGTGGTGACACAGACAGAGTGTAGGACAGAAACATACAGACAAAAAGAGAGGACAGAGAGAGACTGTTACATACATAGAGAGAGATGGATGTAGACGTAGTCTGATGGACATGAAGAAAGTTAAACAGATAGACAGACAGAAAGATAGTCACGGATGAAGAGACCCAGACAGACCGAGGCCGTTAGAGGGAGACCCAGACAGACCGAGGCCGTTAGAGGGAGACCCAGACAGACCGAGGCCGTTAGAGAGAGACCCAGACAGACCGAGGCCGTTAGAGGGAGACCCAGACAGACCGAGGCCGTTAGAGGGAGACCCAGACAGACCGAGGCCGTTAGAGGGAGACCCAGACAGACCGAGGCCGTTAGAGGGAGACCCAGACAGACCGAGGCCGTTAGAGGGAG
>CM022764.1:24966051-25016051 GCA_012411365.1 Ameiurus melas | reverse complement strand
GGAAAGAAACGGCTGATGAGCAGATTGTCGAGGATGATGAGAGGAGAAGAAGGAGCGCCGTGCCGTCTCCAGTGCAGGATGACCGAGGGCACCTGAACACGTCTGATGTAGATACACGAAACTACTAAACTTTCCCCGCCCGAGGCCGAGAGGAGCGGGATGGTAACACACGTGTGCGCGCACGCGATCCCTGACGGAATAAACGCCCGTGCGGAGCAGCTCGAGGAGGACGCGGAGTTATCCGTCAGACAGATACAAGGGCGAGAACAAGCAGCACTACTCCGTGCCGGTTATAAATGATCCTGTGGGCGACTGAATTATTTCCTCTCGGCTCGGTGCGAATGCATCATCTCGGCTAACCGGAGCGGGTCTGGACCTCGGGTTTGAGAAATCTGTGCGACAAATGCAGAGAGACAGGCGGGACTGAGAGGGTTCCGCTTTACACAGGTCACAGACTCATCTCCGCACAAATCTCACACACACACACACTCAGATAGAGGAGGTACAGGGATAAAAATGACCGCTGGTGCTGCTCCACCGAAGGGGCCGTTATTCCTGATGATGGACCTCCGCTTACAGACCGTGATGCGTCTGAGCAGGGGAAGTCGCATGGCCTCTTGGTGAAGGAGGAGGTCAGCTTGAAGGGAACGGACATCCCGAGGAAACTTCAGGAAAAACCCTCCATGACTGACTTATATATTCATTTTCATAATGAACGTCATCTCCGACAGCATCCGAGACTTATTCCGCGACGCAAATCCGAGTCGACCCGACCGTCTCGCTCTCGCGTCATCTCTACCTAAAGAGAGCGGTGCCGCGGCGCTTTAGTCCTTCACGCTGTCCGGCTCCCTCACCGTCTCGTCCGCCTGCTCGGCTACCGAAGCTTCCACGCTTACGCCGACGACGGCGTCTCATAGATCGTCGACTAGCCGAGCCTTTCCCGTAACCGCACTGGGCAACTGCACCGCGTTGCCGCACGGCATCCTGGTCCGAGGTCCGAATTGGTACGCTGCAGGACGTCTCACTGACGAGACTTACGGTGTCCTCGACGCGTAAAAGCACGATCAACCTTTCCCGAATCCTCTGAACCCACCGATACGAACCCATGAACGTCGTAAGCACCACTTTGATGCGGACATCCTAATAAAAGGCCGCTTCACGAAGCCGTCGTGAGGCCAGCCGGTTACCGTGGTGGTGAAAGCCAGTGGGAAGGCAGCCTTGTGGGCAGTTCTCCGTACGAGCTGAACCGTGGTGGGTCTCTGCAGGATTCCTCAGGGCCTCGGCTTCACCGTTTAATCGATGTGGACAACCACGGGCCAACAGGTTAGAGAGGAACTCCGATACGGAGCTACACTACGGTTCCCTGCTCACTCTCTACATAAAACAAATTGCTAATTAAGACCTCATTCCTGAAAATCAATTACTTATTATAATGCAAATACAGCATAATTGTTCCCGCTCGCACGCGATCTCTCTCTCTCTCTCCAACTCTGTGCTTTATGAAACTCGAGGCTCCAGTACATTATTAATGAGAGCGCTGGTACTGCTCAGGTGGGTGATTTATCCTGAAATGAGCCAGCGGATAAGGTGAGGCTCCATCCATTTCACAAATAAAGTAACGTCGCGGGGAAGACGCTCCGGCGGGTTTTTAACTGTAACGACTCCAAATCAGTGATGGAAGTGGGGACGGCTACGGAGGCCAGAAAAATAAATAAATAAATAAATCAAAACAAAAACAAAACAAAAAAAACCACCCTGAGATTTTTACATAGCGCGCACGCTAATTCGACGTCCTGTCGCTAGAGCACAAAAGGTCTACTACTGGCTAAAACGCCTAGGATGTCCCTCAGACAAATCCCACAGCTCATGGACGCGGAGGTCTTAAAACCCCCCCAGAGTCCAAATCGGTCGTGCTCGTCCCTCGTACCGAGTCTTCGCCTCCACTCGAGCGCTCCTGATCTTTTCCCGGGACTTCCCCGTGCTCGTTCCTCCTCTCAGGACTTCGATTCAGGTCGGCGTTCGGACTCGTCCGGTACAGGGCTCGTGTAAAGAGGGTGAGGATGATGAAGTGACCAGTGGCTTGTCGATGAAAACCCCTCTTCATCACTTCCTCGTACGTTCGGTCATCCGAGACACGGACGTGACGTGCCGTGCGTTTAAACTCGACTCGGAGTTAGAAAGGAACTCGTTTCCTGAGCTAAACTGCTCTGAAAGGCCGGCATTTCCTCCGGGGTTTACAGAGACCTCGTATAGAAAGAAAAGCTCGACAGGCTTCAAAGCTGACAGCAGGAACTTACAGCCAAAAAACAAAAAAAAACCCTCTGTTAATAATTAAAAATCGCAACTGTTGGCAAAATACTGTGGTATAAGAGGGATAACCCATGATTTGGCATGCGGTTATAGCAAAATAAATCAACAATGGGGTAGTGTTTCACAACGCAGAGGGCAGTTACCACCTCAGAGCGGATTACCTTGCTACACTTTATCCTTGCGTAGTTACATCACTCTGCCTCGGTGATCAGGTTCGAACCTCGTGTCGTAAAGTGTTGCGGGTCGTTTATACGTTAACGCCGGTCTGGAAACACGGCGTGCTCATTACGCGAACGCGACTACACGCTTGGAACGCTTGAACATCCACACAGCTCCGTGTGTGTGTGTGTGTGTGTGTGTGAGGTTTAACGTGAGGGCCCCGCGACAGCCACTTTAACAATCGTAATGTATGCAGAGAACCCCTGTTCAATTAGCGTGTCACACTCGCCTGAAATGTTGATCATTAGTTAGTAATAGAGCTGCGTGCGCCGCCTCCACTCCGATGTACTCGTGCATATATATATATATACGGTACACGACGCGGCGGTAATGGGAACGCTATGTTCTCCGCGCAATGTCGCGGAACACTCGTTACCGGACTAATTAAGCAAAACCGCTAAAAGCAAAGGGATGAGGACGAACACGTACAGCTCTCGTCTCTTGCCCTTTTTTTTTTTTACAGAACGACTGACGTGTTCAGGATGGTGCACGATGATGTGTTTACGCGGGAACATGTTTAACATTCGCGTACTCGTTACAATCGAAAAAACGCTCCGGTAACGCGCTACGTACACGCACGCACGCCATCCGAGAAACTCTCTAGCCGACTGGCTTGCTGAATTTATTTTTTTATTTATTTATATATTTATACGGCCGGAAATCTCCGCTTTAATACAAAGCGGTGAACTGAGTTTGACTTGGTGGGGTTAAACATGGCGAACGAAAGCTTATAAGCGTCTGCACTCGCGGGCGAATTCCTCTGCCCCTTTTAAACGCGGTATAGGAACCGACGCAATCCGGAGGAAGCGGGATGACGCTCGTGTTTACCCGGATCATGAGCACGGCCTTCCTGATGTCCCTCACGCCGTCGTACACCAGACGGGACGCGTCGATGAACTCGTTCTCGTCCACCGGCTGAGAATTCGCGCTCAGAGCCTCCACTGCTGCTTCCACCTGCTCGGTGAAACGTGGCATCACTGCGCACACACACACACACACACACACACACACACACACACAGAGAGAGAGACGTTAGCAGAGTGCTAAAAACACAAAGATTTTAACAGTTAGTATACCACAGTGCTGTTGCATTCTTGATTCTGATTGGCCGGAAGCCGTCAGGACGACAGTTTAGATCGTAACGTAGGCAAACTTGCTGACGTGTAAGTGGAATAAAGACGTCGTCGGGCAGTTCTAGGAAAATAACCAACATCAGGGCGCTAACAGTGACTCCACTTCATCACACCGCCCAGTCATCGATCGTTTCTTTCCCCTCGGGCAGGACACACCCACACGCCGCCCCTTTCTGAGCTCCTGATCATGTTGAATCCAAACGCCTCAATTCGAGCCGATTAAGAAGCCATTAGAGAAGGTGGTGTGTGGGGAAAGACGTGTGTTTTACTGAGATCAGACAAACACGCTCGGAGAAACGACAGTCAGTCGTCTTTGTCTGGAACTCGAGTGGGGTTTAAACGAGCTACACCGCAGTACCGTGATCCTACAGTAGGGGGAATCACTGACCGGTGTCGGTCAGGAGTTTAGTGGCTTCCAGAACTTTCTCGGTGTACACTCCGGGCTCGTAGTTGTCCATCTCCGAGGTGACGACGTGGACGACGCGGGCGGCTCGTCCCCGGATGGCGCCGGCCGTGCGGTCCAGCCCGTCCACGTCCCGCTCCTGCAGAGCGATCACACACTTGTTCACGTCCTCCAGGATGTGGTTCTCTGAAACACGGGACAAAAACCAGACAAACCCAGTCAGCACGGCGATCCGAACCACGCGTGTACACAAGTAAATAAACAGTGATGGAAGGACTGTTTGAAAATGGATTTCTACCAGTTTGGGGGTTATTTGTTGTACATGTAATTAAAGAGCAGACGCTCGGGGTAGACATCGACTTCTTTTCTCATCTGCTTTCGCTTTATTTCAGTTAGAACACAACGTTATTGGATACGACGCCGACCTTTCACTACTCCCTCCTCAAGTGCACTGCGTTACGGTCTAGCTCGAGAGAAAACCCGGAAAGGCTCGTTCGTTCCGCCCGCGTACGTCAATCCGGCTGAATACTTCAGCTCAACCGGCATCTTCGCAAACATAAAGGGCCGTCGATACCGACAGCGCGCCGCGCCGCGCCTCGCCCGCTTTTGTCTGCACGCCGAAAGAGGCTAATCGAGCGCTCCGTGCGTGGTGCGTGCGTTCGGAAGAGCTTTAAAGGAGCTGACTAGACACGAGCGCAATCGTTACTCAGAGCCCAGAGAAGACGAATTACAAGCCGACTCAATCTACTTAATTGCTCTTAAAAGCACTTTCTCCGAGGACGCTGATGGAGAACCGAAGGTCTATTGTGCTCCTGTGTAGCGAAAATCATTTCTACTAACTGGGGTTGGGGGGTATTTATAACTCTGACAAATATGCCACCGATATGCCACATCTGCAGCTCAAACGCGGTCGACCTCGTCTCAACGCGCGCATCACATCTGCATCACAAATCGTCTCACTACACCTCGGATTGGCCAGGTGGTGTCGGTGTCTTGTACTGTAGCAGCAGGTCTGAGAACAGTATTAAACCGATGCGCTCGTTCTATACGGCGCACGGTTGCTACGGTAACGGCCGACCCGAGGTTTTCGCGCGAGGACGGGGTCGGGTGTCCGCGAACGCTAGGCCGGACATGTGAACGGGAATCTTCCGGCACGAATCACGGCAGCGTTTGAGGAGGTAGCGCTACATGTTCTAGATGCTTTATGAGATATAAAAAAAAAAAAAAAGAATTTAAAAATAGGCCTACTGAACCACCTGAAAGAAAGATGGGGGGGACACTATCAAACAAGCACAGTTGGAGTAAAATCAAATAAGGTGAGGGGAAAAAAAAATAAAAAATAGAAACGGTCCTAGACATACACTGAAAAGCAAAAATCACTGTTTCCCTGTGGCGTCTGGATGTAAAGAGTAAAAATTACCCACTGCTCAGAACCTCGGTCTCGAGCGGACGCTTAACAAAAGCAATTTCCTCGCGTCTGAACACCACGACGAGACATAAAAAAGCGAGAAAACCTTTCAGTACGCTCGCGAACAGCGGGATGCTTACCGGATACAGACAGGAAGTCGTCGATGGAGGTGATGTCATCGACGGCGTCCGTCAGCACGCGCACCTGCTTCTCCCACTGCTCCTTAAACAGATCCATGTTATCTTGGGCCACCTTGCTGTTGGGTTTGGCAGCCAGAGCCAGCGCCGCATTAATCACCTGAAACGACCAATTAAGAGCGATCACGGTGCCGCTCGAGCGCGAAAAACACGTCCGAAAAGACGGAACACGCAGAACTTCATTAGTACAACCCGCGTTTTTTTTTTTTTTTTCCTT
The DNA here is from genome assembly GCA_012411365.1 of Ameiurus melas. Taxonomy (NCBI): domain Eukaryota; kingdom Metazoa; phylum Chordata; class Actinopteri; order Siluriformes; family Ictaluridae; genus Ameiurus; species Ameiurus melas. The sequence goes on along the minus strand of CM022764.1, from coordinate 25,010,164 downwards.
CTCCCTCCAAACAATAATCCAGCTCTTACAACTGAAAAGCAAAGATCTGTTACTCACCACGAACGGAGGTAATGAAAGTGGAGTGTGTGTGTGGGAACGTGAAAAAGATACCTGAGGACACAGGGCCTCCAGCTGCATAGCGGCCATGCGCACCAGCTTCACGCCCTCCTCGTTGTTGGAGATGGAGCAGGCCAAGTTGGCGACCTACGGGTGCAGAAACGCTCGTTATACAAACAGGATCAAGGCTGTAGAAGACCGCTGAGTGTGCGCAGGATTCGAGATGTAAAACCCGAGACACGACCCGGCTTCCTGGGGGGTTACCCGCCCCCGCCCCCTCTCTCCGAGAGCAGCGCGTTTCCTATAATTCACCCAGCTGAATGGATGAAGAGAGACTCGCAGTGATTAAATCACCGCTCTGCCACACAGCTGCTACGGTCACTGTCCAAAAAGCCAGCAGAAGGAACGCTGAGGCAAGCAGGAGCTGTTCCTGCTGGCAAGCGTTCACTGCTGGAGAGTAAATTCTCTCACGTCGAGTTAAGACGCAGCCAACATGCGCGCCAAACCCCCCCCAAATAAACACAACTTGTATTTGCCAAGTTAAGAGAAGACTGGTCAAATTTACCCGAGTGAACGCAAACCCTCGGTGTTTCTTGGCGCTGGACGGTTCTGCGCATGACAAACGGGTTCGTCTTAAATCTCTCAGACGAGCTCCTCGATCAAAACGGTAATCGTGGCCTAAAGCGGCCCCGTAGGAGGAGTCGGACGCGTTCGTTAAAAATCCCTTCAGCATAAATAATTCTGCCAAAATAAATAAATAAATAAATAAAGATGATAAAACGCACTCCCGGACAATGACCGTGAAAATGACTGGGCTCATGGAGAAATGGGTCAAACGTCTGATAAACAAACAAAGAGCGGCCAAAAGGATCCTGGGAAAGCGATCAATCTTTCAGCATGACCCACCTAAGGGAAACGTCCATGAATGGACGGCATACCGTTCGAGGGAAGAGAGAGAAAAAGCTTCGGGACAACGCGGTCCGATACGGGGGGATCGAACTACCTGAAACACGCGAGCGGAGCTGGAATCCGAGAGAAGACGCACGCATAAAAGCTATCGGCGACAATCGGGCACGCTAGAAGCCGGTTCCATCGAGAGGCGAGACGTACGAGACTGGAATACAACTAACCAGATGTGTGTGGGCTGCGGGAAAAGCACCAGCTGTGCAGTGCTGCCTTGCCTGCATGCTTTTTCACCAAGAGAAATATGGACAACTTCAATCACCCGGGGGGACGAGGTGCAGAACATCAATATTTCTGCAAATCAGAAACGAATAAATAAAAACGCGACAGGCGATTTTAAAAAAAAATACAATTTTAAAAAGACAGTAAACCGAGATATTCAGAAAGGCGGCCGCGAGTTGAGAGACGTGACGAAAACGTAATTAAATTGATTAAAAGGACGGGACGAACGAATTCTCAAAGCGAACGCGTTTCCGAGCCTGCCGTCGCGTTTTCGGAATTCTCCGTGGTGGTTTATGAGCCACCGTAGCGCGACGGAACTCTGCATTCGTACATCACGGGTAAGACCTGCCCGGTCCATCCCGATGCCCCACCTCTGGATGGAGCGCTCATCAACTGGAGATCGCTGAGGACGGTGCCGCTTGGACCGCAACCACCACATGCAGTTTAGCACTCGGGTCTCCTTTCGTGAACACTGGACTAGTTCAACAAACGGACCTTAATGAACGTTCTTTTACGGTCACACTCTCCGCTGTTCCCCAGATGAGGACGGGGGCCCTTCCGAGTCCGGTTCCTCTCGAGGTTTCATCCTCACATCATCTCAGGGAGTTTATCCTCACCACCGTCTCGCTCAACAGAGATGACTTCACACATTTAAAATCTCCACCCAGCGTTTATATGTTTCAGTCAAGCTGCTTTGAGACGACGTCCGTCGTTAAAAGCGCTTCACAAATCCAATAGAATCAGAAATGAACATCTAAACGGAACGCGGCGGAGATGCGCACAGTTCCTATAAAAACGGGCTTCGTGAAACCTGGACCGTTCTCACTGATATTTCATGTATATATGTATTAAAAGAGGAAGATGATTTGCGAGTGCTGAGCTTCGGAATATAAATGAAGGAATTTGTTCCATCACGGGACTCCGGGAAACACGTCAGATCAGCAGAAGTTGCTGGAAAGTGAGCAACGACTAAGGTGATGAAACTCCAGAGAGAAGTGGAAGCGTGTGTGGGCTGCGGCCGAGACGATCGAAGCGAGCGCGCGTGCCCGCGTCCTAACGCCACACTCCTCGCGTCGGCTCGTCCCTTCGCCCGTCCGCACTCGGCGCTCCGTTGTAATTGACCTGATCCGTTTCGGATTCTGCCGCGTCAAGAAGCGCACGCCCGGGGCGTCCCCCGTGCGAGTCGTTACGACTGAAACCGTAGCGTTACCGCAGCGGGCTGCCGTTCTAGAAAATTCATCAACACCTTCAGACGTGAGAATCGAGCGCCGTTTAATTCTCGCTCCCGGTCCGAGTCGATATAAAGTGACTAACGAGTCTAGTCCTCGTGGCCTCGAATTTAAGCCGGCGAAACTTTCTCGGACCGCTAAAGGGTACTTGGGTCGTTCGTTTAAAGTGGTGGGGTTATTTCCTTTCATGTCTGAAGAGCTGCTCCTTCCACATCAGCTACCTTCCATCTTCAAGCCCTTAAGAAAAGTGTCCTCAAATCAACGAGCAAGTACCACGTACAGTCTACGCCCGCTCCATGCTCGCTGCCTACGCCGGCTCACGCCACCGTGGAGATGTTGCACGGGTTCGCGTGATTACTGGGGGAGAACGAGCAAACGCCGACATGCATGTGTTTACTACGTACAATGAATACATGCGCGACACCGAAATATCGTTAGCATACGAATTAGCATATTCCAATCGCGGATCATCAGGTGGTGAATGACCGCGATGAGACCGCCTGACGGGACTCGAACCCCCAGCCTTGGAAATGCTAAGAAAACAGTCTAACCACTAAGCCACCCCCCAATAATAAAGTGAATCATTTTAATTCAACACACACACTCCAAAATGAAAAAAATCAGGACCTGCCCAAACTTGGAGAGCATAAGGACCACGGCGACACATCTACACAGCAATTACAGTCGCCAGACTTCCCCAAGTAGCTCATCACGCACCATCTTTAGGCTAGCCAATTAACGCTGGAGATTTTCCCGTGCCTGTTGATTTATCCCCTTCTAGGTCTATACATTTATATATAATAGAGGACTACGACTGGGTGGCAGGTTTTTGCACATAGGGAGAGCAGACTTTTTCCACAGTGCTGATGTAGACCGGTCTCGGGTGTGCCGAGGTATAATAATAATAATAATAATAATAAAAGAAATAGCCTGGCTCAGGGTTCTCACGCCTGGAAGGCAGTTTCTGCAGGGAAGGTGCTCGAAGGCACCGTTCAGAAGCACAATAAGAACAAATCAACACCAGCACACTGTTCATTTTCAGCTTGCTCCACCCAACCCCCCGGCAGCACCGCTGCTGATCGGGGACGAGACGCGGAACGCGCAGGGGGCTCACGGTGATCACTTTCATCCCTGCTGCAGGAAAACCGCTCCAATACCATGAACGGTAAAAGGAAGTGAACGAATACGTACACGTTGAGAGACGGGAAAAGCACATAACGGAAAGCGTGAATATATTTCCCGTTGCCTAGGGTTGAAAAAAAATAAAAAAATGAGTGGCGTAGCCGTCAGGCTTTCCATAGGGACTAATAATAAATAAACAATTACAAACTGAGTGCAGAGTAAGTAAAAAAAACATCCTTCTGACTTGGGATCTATAGGTGTGTGGGGAAGCGCACACACACACACACACAAACACACACACACACACACACACACACACACACAGTGCGGCGTTTTAATCCTGCTACTGGACTCGGGCTGCTGTAGGCGACCCAGCTGCAGTCAGCACATCACACGTTGGATTTGCAGAAACACTTCAGCTCCCGGCGAGTGCGGTGGCCTCTACTCTATGCCCCCCGTGTTTTCCATCACTTTTCCGTCGAGTTCTCGAAACGCTGACTCAGCCGTGCTCGACCTCCTGTGGGGAACGGGACGCTAACGAATGTCGCAGGCTAGTCCCGGTCTCGCATGCCACGCCCACTCAGGCCACAGAGCAAGGGAGAACGTCGGTCTGCCGAGGCGGCCTCGAGCTTCGGGACGTTCGACAGGTCGCGGTCTGGTCGGTTCTCCCATGCACTGGAAGGACGTGGCCTGATCGAAAGCAAGGTCTAGGATACTGAATGAAAACGCGCGTGAATTTCCCCCGAGGCAACATTACAGTGTACTCGTCGTTGTCCTATGTACTATAAAATACACGCGGTTGTATACAGCGTTATGTTCTCACACACCTCCAGCCCCCGGGACAGCATTACGTACTAAAACCCTAGGAATTATTTTTTTTTTTTAAGAAAGAAGAGGAAGTAAGCTGCAGAAGCCGTTACACAGAAGGAAGAGCTCGCCTGTCCCGTTCACATCGGCTCCAATTTGTTGTTTGTGGTCACAATAAGAAACTCCATGTCCTAGTGTTGAGACAATGAACAGTTCCCTCGAGACGCCACTTAACCTTGGCTACAGGGTAGATTTTGCTCCTCTGGCTGAGGCTTTAAAAAAAAAAAAAAGGGATTGGTGGTCGTGACTGCCCATACAAATGTGGCGATTTGTGCCGCTGGCGCAGTGCAGGCCTTCGGAATTCGCTACAGTGCCACCGTGAGACCCCACACGCTTCTGGGCGGCGACGCGCGCATAAAAAGGTCACGGTTCACGTGCAGATCAAGTGGGCCGTGATGGGGAAATTAGCACGGGTTCTTGCAGCAAGAGCACTCCGAATGGAGCTCGGATGTCATTACGACTCCTTTGATTTCATCTCTGCGTTAATCGTTATGGAATTATCCGGCCTAGAGGAATGTTTTCATTTGAACGACCTCGGGTCAAGAGTCACGGTCGCGCACTCTATCAACTGCAATTCAATCACCTAACCGAAGGCGATCCAAACCGGGTGTACGGTCGGGAACACGTGTCCGAGACACGTCCGGACTCGACCGGAACCTCTCGCTTTCTCAGGAAGCCCCAGGCCCAGACACGAAGCCCGCCCCCAAATTAATGACCCGCTCGAAAAGTGGTTCTGGTCGAGAATGCTCGTTTGTGTTTGGACACGCCTCCCGTCAGTCATTTTATAGACACTGTACTCAACCGGTCACAGGATATCCTGGGGGCGGAGCTACATGGACACATTCAAATGACTTAATCTTGCGCAGTTTCTGGTCAAATACGTATAAAGAAGTGGACCGCGTGTAGACCTAAAGGACTCGGCGAGCACGGAACCACCCGACGTCAACGGAAAAGAAAAACTTTCGAATCTGGTAAAGGAAATCGTTCACGTTAGTGGTTTCATTAAAAAAAGGTCATAATTACAGCAGACTGGAATTAGGAGGCATTTTATTTAATCCGGGCTCAGTTCTGTTTTGTTCTGCGCTTAAAAGAGTTTCTCTCAAACAGCACGCTTCCAAGAGACGGATCCTTTATAAAAGAAAAAAAAGAAAAGAAAAAAAAAGAAAAGCGTGCACCAGTGAAGGAGCGCGTTCTTACCTCGATCAGCTTGTTGGCGTGCTCGCGGAAAACCTGGGCGTAGTCCTTCACCTCCTTCTCGTTTCCGTTTTTGGCGGCTTCGATGAGGACCAGCAGGGGAACGTTGGTCTCCAAAAACGAGTCGGACACGTGGTCCATCACGGCCTTCCTCAGCTGAAAACCCACCCCCACACACACACACACACACACACACACAATGATCGAGATGTTTATAAAAATGCAAAAAAAAAAAAAAAACATTCAAAACGGTCACATGACCAAAATATACGGAACCACAGAAATGATGGGTGTGCGCTATTACAGGAAAATAATCAAGGTTGTGTAGTTATGGTAACCACCCCAAAGTCATCCGTCTATCTATCTTTACTTATAAGCATCAACACGTTCCGGCCAATCAGAACTGAGAATTCCACAGCGCTGCGGTATAAACATGTGACTAGATTGAGGGCAGAAAAGATACGATCCGAGTTTGAGGGCGTTAAACAAACCTGTCTGCGCAGGTCTCTGGTCTTCTTCGTCATCCGGTCGATGGCCGTGTTCAGGGCGTCGCTCCTCTCCTTGCGTCCAGCCTGGGAGACGAGACGGAAAAAGGGGAAACGCGTTAAGTGAGCATCGGCGCCTTCGGTTATACCCGTCGCCATACTGGCGAGCGGAGCACGGGCGAGATGGACCTTTTCATCATTTTACACGGAGCACGAACAGAAATGGAAGAGAGAGAGAGAGAGAGAGAGAGAGAGAGAGAGAGAGTGAGAGAGAGAGAGGAAAAAATAAATAAGTGCTAGAGAGAAGGAAGGGATCAGCGTACATGACCAGTAAGAATCACTGCGACTTTAAATAAGTTCACAGAACTAGTAAGCGTACAGAAATATCTAAAGCACGGGAACGTCGTGTGAAAGTAAATATCTTAAACTCGATGCTGGCTGGCTAGCTCGTTGCTAATAAAGTACACATACGAGGAGTCTAGTCCGTATGGGAAAAGAAAAATCGGTACAATATTAAATAAGTAAATAAAACTGAAACCTCTTTTACAGGTTTTAATCTGCGGGCCATTTCCCTGCCCAAATTCTCTTCCCTCGCCTCACGAGCGGTGGATTTAGCCGCTAAACGACACGTTTCTTATTCCGCTGTCATTTAAGCATGTCCTGCTTTGAAGCCGGTCCTTTGAGGGAAAGGTGTTTATTTAGCGAATTTCTCTCCGAGTCCCTTTAGCGCAGCGATGCACGCGCCTGCCAGTCAGTTCTCGAGCCGGCGGAGCTGCTTATGAGGCGTGCGCCGTGCTCTAATGAGCTTCTTGAGGGACGGGATGATGAGAGACAGCAGGAACGGTGCCGGTCACGGCCGACGGGCTCAAAGAGAGGTGCTCGGATTCCGTAAAAACGGGGAGGCATTTCAGCGAGACGCTCATTCGGCGTGATGGGGAACGTGACTGACCGGAGTGGACCGTTACGGATATAGCGAAGACGTCTGGTGAACGGCGGAAGGAGCACGAGGATCTCCTCACCGACCCCAAAAACCGTAACGGAGGGGCGCGGTCCGATTCGGAGGGTAACGCCGAGACGTGTCCGACGACGATCTTCGCGGAAGGACACCGCGTGGGGAAAGAAAAGACGCCGGCAGCAGATCCGATAACCGTCTCCACGGGCCGAGTCACGAGCCGTTACTTCCAAATCGATTCTCCTGCAAGACGGCCGTCTTAATTGGGCAAGCGCTAGCCTCCTCACACTTACTTAGCAGATGTTTTCACACAGTTAAGCATGATCAAATGGAGAGAGTGTCCATAGGGGACGCACATCTCTCTCGCTCCCTCTCTCCGTTTAGAATGAATAAACACACAGCAAAATAGATGGGACACATCTGAATAAATCCTGCCTTTCGAAGAAACTGGGGAAATATCTTAAGAGTTAATGAGCGGACGAAAACGTAGCCTCCGTAGTGTTGGTGAACATCGGCTGAACACTTCAGCCTGGGCGTCTGCTACATTTCGTACTACTATCTCCCACGAATCCGCAAAGCCGGCGAGAATTTGTGACGACGTTGTACACTCGAGGTTATTCAATCACCCCCCCCCCCCCCATATCCCACAAGATGTGTATCTGGCCATTAAAAAAAATGAAATAAATAAATAAAAAATAAATAAGGAGCACCTGCTCTCGAGATCCCGATGCACACCTGTGACTCTCCCAGTGCCAGGACCGGCTTGTCTTTTTCTTATGAGCGAACAGGTAACTCGAGCAACCTGTGCACTTCCTCCAGAGCACAGCACGAGGAGGATACGCCGAAGAAAGACGACGTAATAGCGCACCAGGTCATTTTTAATATCGGGTGTAAGTAAGGGAAAGAAGAAAGGGGGGGGGGGGGCAAAAACACAACAAGAACAACAAAAAAAAAGCCCCATGTTATTTGTTCACAGTGTACAGTGAAAGTGCAGCTGCGCTTTCAGAATCCGTCTATTTTAATCCACGATGTGGCAACAAAATGGATCATGGGTACAGAAGAGGCTCCGCAGGACGTCCGCTAAGGCGCAGGCCATATGTTGCGAGCATCACTTTACACGCGGCCTCTCAGTCGCCGTCGGCACACATTGAATAAATAAATAAATAAATAAATAAAAAGGAGAGTGGGTTAGAAGAGAAGGGGAGAGAGAGGAGGGGGGAGAGAAAAGAAAGAGAAGAGCGAGATGATGACAAGGCTTTGTCAAGCACCCAAACTAGGTTGTAGCTGAAAGGACTGCATTCTTCCAAAGTCTAAACACTGACCCGAAATCTTCCACTTCACTGAACTCGTACAAATAAAAAATAAAAACCAGAAGAGGGAGAATAATAAAAAAAAAAAAAAAAAAAAACACAAACACACGAGGGGGAGAGCCGCATGCAGCTCTCAGGATTAGTCGGTCGGTCAGAATGGTCTATTAAGTCCAGCGTTCGAAGTCTGGTCAGCCGTGTCGCCATCACCGTGGTAACACGTGAAGTACAGGACGGCTTTATCAAAGCCGAGACCGAGGGGAATATAGACCGAGTGAACGGGTGCAGGCCGACTAATTGCGAGAATACGGGATTACCGGCTGCCTCGCCAAATTAAACACGGGTTTAACGTCGAAGTACACACACACACACACACACACACACAAAAAAAAAAAAAAAAAAAAAAAAAAAAAAAACCCCAATTCGCTTCGTAATGAATTATAATGTAAGAAAAGAAAAAAAAAAAGACAATGTAAGGGAGCAGAAGGTTTTTAAGAAGAAAAAGGTGAAATGGAAATGCATTTATAAGAACACCATGACCACACACACGAGCATGGATGATTCATTGGGAAGCTGTACAGTGTTCGTTTCAGCTATGAATTTCCACAGAACCAGTTTGTGAGATCAATATTCTGGCGACCCGCGAGAGAGTGAGAGAGAGAGAGAGAGAGAGAGAGAGAGAGAGAGAGGGGGAAGGAGAAAAAAAAGCTGGGAAGGAAAAGATGAATCAAATACACAAGCACTACATGCATGTGCGAGGAAGGGAGAGTGGAAGACGGAAACAAGCGAGAGAGAGAGAGAGAGAGAGAGAGAGCACACACACAAGAGGGAGTGTGAGAGCGCGCAAAAGAGAGAGCACACGCAAGAGGGAGCATGAGAGAGAGAGAGAGAGCGCGCGCGAGCGAGCTGTGAGAGAGAGAGCGCGAGAGAGAGCGAGCTTGTGAGAGAGAGAGAGAGAGAGCGCGAGCGAGCGAGCTTGTGAGAGAGAGAGAGAGAGAGAGTGAGAGAGCGAGCGAGCGAGCTTGTGAGAGAGAGAGCGCGCGAGAGAGCGAGCTTATGAGAGAGAGGGAGAGAGAGAGAGAGCGAGCGAGCAAGCTTGTGAGAGAGTGAGAGAGAGAAACAGCAGTGATGATCGATGCCAGTCTGCCACCACTCTGTAGCAGTGAGAGGCTGCAACAAAAGCGCGGAATAAAGGCTCTGCTGCTCTCGTCTCCAGTCGTCCCTGCATCTCTCCGAACACAACGCAGCCCCGACACAAGGTGCTGGCTCTGCCTGCCATCAACAAGTTACGACTAAAGGACCCTCAGCCATTTAAAAAAAAAAAAAGGGAGTATTTACTCTTCAATTAAGCAACTGAGCTGACGACATTGCGGTGGAAAGGGAAAGGGGAGGGAAAATAAAAGATGGGGAGGGGGGGCGACACTGTTCGCGAGGGTCGCGTTGGATACAAATCAATTTGAAAAAGATTAAAGGATTCCTGGAAGCAACAAGAATGCCGGACCTTTCTTAATTTGGGAACTGGATAGAACAAAAAAAAAAAAAAAAAAAAAAAAAAAAAAAAAAAGAAAAAGAAGAAAGAGAAGCTACAAGGGAATTAAGAACAAGAAACAAAAACCAAGATACACGGACAAAATCGTACAACATGGATCTTGGGAATGTGCTTCAGAGACGGCTTGGCATTGCTTTAGTGGAGAAGACCTTCGTTCGTTTCGTATTTACTCAAAAGGCTTTTTTCCCGTTGGATTTCCCGTCCATCTGGCTGTTCCAAGGCTCTACGGAGAAAGACAGTTGAATGCCACCGTCAATGTCCACAAAAGAATGGGTAAGTTAGCGTTTTTATTCACGGAGCCTGGACCTGAATAGGAAATGGATTGAAAAGCAACGGGGAGGGGGGCCGAGGGAGCGAGGGAGAGAGAGAGCGGGGAAGATTGGGTCGCGGGGGTTCCGCTGACTATCCAGAAACATCCATGTACTTAAAAATGTCGTCTTTCTTCCCATTTCGATCCTACAAAATCTAGATATGGATCGACGCAGATTATTTGCCGTAGTGCAGTGTAGAGGAGTTGGTGTTTATTTTTATTTTTGTTTGGGGAGGGGGGGGGGGGATAATGTTCCAAGACGGAGTATAAATAGAGGAAAAGATGTACCGAGTCGAACATTTCACTGAGTAATATGGATCATGCTTGGCATTCACTCTCATCTGAAATGGGCAATGCCTTACAACTGAGCTAAATATATTGATTTATTTATCTTCATTCTAATTTACTCAAAAAAAAATAATTATATATATATATATATATATATATATATATATATATATATATATATATATATATATATATATATTAAAAATTTCAAACATTAGCAAGTTAAAAACGTACAAACCAAAGCTGAAAATCCCGTTCTAAACTAGATAACCCTACATCATGGACCCCCCCCTCCTCCCCAAAGAGCCGTTGCTGTTAAGATTGAAAGACATTAAAAGATGGAATAAATAAATAAATAAATAAATAAAATGTTTCCATGCACTGCAGAGATCAGATTTGCCTCCCCTGGGTTTATTTTCTTATCTTTAAACCCACGCAGGTTTCCATTCAAGGTGGCCATTGGTGGGACAAGCACCAGCGGCACTTTGTGTGATCAGCATGCTACTGTGCCTGCCTCTCACATCATGCACGGCCTGCCCTCAGAAATGCCGCTGCGAGGACCTGCAGTTTTACTGCGACACGCAGGGACTCCTGGCGCCCCCAGATGGCGTGGACAGAGGAGCCCTCGGACTCTCGCTCCGGCACAACAGCATCCACGAGCTAAACCCCGAGCAGTTCTTCGGCTTCACCCAGCTAACCTGGCTCCACTTGGACCACAACCAAATACTCAACGTGCATGAGGATGCCTTCCAGGGGCTCTACAAGCTCAAGGACCTGAACCTGAGCTCCAACCGCATCACCAAGCTGCCCAACACAACCTTCATCCACCTCATCAACCTCCAAATCCTGGATCTATCCTTTAACCAGATGACCGCGCTGGAGCCCGAGCTCTTTCACGGGCTTCGGAAGCTCCAGATCCTCCACCTGAGGTCCAACTTCCTGCGGACCACACCCGTCAGGGCCTTCTGGGACTGTCGGAGCCTGGAGTACCTTGGGTTGAGCAACAACCGGCTTCGGAGCCTGGCTCGGAATGGATTCGCCGGGCTAATAAAGCTACGGGAGCTCCATTTGGAACACAACCACTTGACCAAGATCAATCTGGCCCACTTCCCGCGTCTCGTCGCCCTCCAGTTCCTCTATCTCCAGTGGAACAAGATTAACAATTTATCATGTACCATGGAGTGGGAGTGGACCACTCTGGAAAAACTGGATCTAACTGGGAACGAGATACGCACGCTAACCCCTGAAGTGTTTGAAACTTTACCGAACCTAAAGGTTCTGCTGCTGGATAACAACAAGTTGGGCAGCCTTGATACCCAAACCACGGATATGTGGAAGTCTCTGAACACCATCGGGTTGTCCAGCAACCTTTGGGAATGTACAAAAAAGATTTGCAACTTGGCCAGTTGGCTTAGTAAGTTTAAGGGTCGATGGGAACATTCCATCCTATGTCACAGCCCTGACTTCACACAGGGCGAGGAAATACTAGACGCTGTTCATGGATTCCAACTCTGCCAAAACATCTCGGCACCTGTTGTACTGACCAGCACCACGATGGAGGCCACGTTACCCCAACAGTTCACTAGCTCCTTTTTTGGGAATATGCAGACGCCGACGCAGGACTTCTACCCGGAGGATTTTGGGAGCTTTACCATCGTCACCACAACTACCACGACCACTCAAACCCCACAAACTACCATGGCTACCACCACAGTGGATGGGGAAAACGTTACCGAGGACTACGGCGCGATGGACAACACCCTACTGACCCACAGAGTCATCATAGGTACCATGGCCCTTTTGTTTTCGTTCTTTCTCATCGTTTTTGTAGTGTACATCTCACGGAAGTGCTGCCCTCCGACTCTACGGCGGATCCGCCACTGCTCCGCCATTCAGAACCGGCGACAGATGAGGACCCAGCAGAGGCAGCCGATGGCGGACCTGGCCACACAGGTGCCCTATAACGAGTACGAGCCGACGCACGAGGAAGGTGCGCTAGTGATCATTAACGGCTACGGGCAGTGCAAGTGTCAGCAACTGCCTTACAAAGAGTGTGAAGTATAAACAATATTTATTTCTGCCGTTTATGGGTTTCGCCATTTCAACCATTTCGAAAGATACAGGGTTTGTTTTGGACCTTTCGGAAATAAAAGTCAGCATTGATTCTTTATACTGGTTTTGGAAGAAAACAAATTAAATCATAATAATAATAATAATAATAATAATAATAATAAAATCAATGAAAACCGGAAGGTCATGAGAACGGTATTGAAACGAGATGTATAAAAGAAGCTCGAGTTTATTTTTATAGTACGAAAGCAAAAAGTTCATATCAAGCTGGGGCAATCAATCTCAGATGGTCATACGTGAGATTCGTCATTGCGTTATTAGTCGCTTATCCAGCAGCACAGAAACGACGAGAGAGAAACAAAGCCAAAATCATCTTGGAACGCTGAGGTCCAGAAGAAAAGAGAAAAAAAAAATAATAAATGTATGAAACTGCATTCTTATTCTGATAAATGTTCCGATTTTATATTGTAGTAAGACGTGCTGTTGCATATGATGCACAGAAAGAGAGAGCCGGGTTTTTTTTTTTATGGTGCACGTTAAGACTACACTATAGATCTCACTTCACTTTGAAAAAAAAAAAGAAAAAAAAAAAAAAGAAAAAATGGCTGGTTTATGGTTGGATTTAAAAAAAAAAAAAAAAAAAAAGGCATTTTTACTCATGTGTTTTGTTTATTTTTTAAATTATGGAGGAAGAGCACTGTAAAATTGTACATCACATCTAGCGTACGAGCCTAACGAGGGAACTCGACCGGTCCCCCGGTGACCTCGTCAAAATAAATCTGTCATGTTGATTTCTGTTTGATCTAGCCAAGATTTCATTTCATCTAACGAGAACACTGTATGACCTTGCGCTTGTTTGGGGGGGTTTGTTTTTTTTTGTTTGTTTGTTTTTTTTGGGTTGTTGTCCCCCCAAGTTACACCCCTCCATCTCCAAAATGTGAAAAGCTTAGCACTGTGTGTGAAAAGGCTAATGTCCGACGCGTTACCTTTTTTGCTAACTGTCTGGCTCGCTCCATCTACTGTGACGTCAGCAGGGATTAAATAAATGTTACAGACATTTGCTCACTTTTACCATTATGTATATGCACATTCTTAACGAGTTGAAGAAAGATTTAAAAAAAAAAAAAAAAAATGGCTCGACAGGCTCGGATATACTCGAGCCTGTCGAGGACGTTCACTGTGACTGTTCACTGCTGCTTTACCCGTTGCATCGTGGCGCAAAATGACTGTAGAGATCGTTCACGAGACGGTCGAGGAAAATGAATCCTCCGGCAAACGAGAACGGGAGAGGGAGAAAAGATGCGAGAGACTTGGCAGGGAGCAGAAATACACAGATTTCACCCCCTAAAAAAAAAAAATAAATAAATAAATAAATGACAAAAATATTCTCCCCCAGGCTTGGTAATAAAATAGAAAAAGAGAAAAGGAGAAAAAAAAAAGAAAAAAAAAAGCAGAGACTAATCACATGTGACAGGTTGAAGATTGAACCAATTAGGGACAAGCAAAAAAAAAAAGAATGTAATATTCTGTCACCCACACCAGTGCTCCAACACGATTTAAACTGCTTGAGCATTCGACTGAGGCACTCGCATATACGACTGAAGAAAAAGGGTTTGCTTTTCTTGGTTCTTTTTGTTTTTCTTGCTTTGATTGACGACTCCCGAGGCTGTGTTTCAGAGAGGCAGGGGCTACGCGGGGTTTTCTTTAATCGGAGGAGTTTGAGGATACCGCTGACGAGGTGGGGCGGGGAGGCGGTGAGGAGTGACAGAAGGAGAGAAGAAGTGAGAAGTGTACGAGGCTCCTGAGAGAGAATCTGCAGTCTCTCCTCTAAACCAACACGAGGAGAGGAGAGAAGAGAAGGAACGGGACGAGGGGGAGGGGGAGGGGGGGTGGGGTACACGCACATCGGTATGCAGCAGAGAGGATGCGCATTAGCATCGGGATGAAGAGCCGGTAGGGCAGCGCAGGGAAGATCAGATCTGCGTGCTCCTCTGTGAGGTTGAGGACAGGAAAGTTGGGACGGGAGACGGCGTAGTGCTCAGGAAGTCGGGACATGGAGGATACCGATCGCCATCCTTCAGAGTAAACTGCGATTGGGGCTTTGGCAGCACGTTTGGATAGTCTTCCGAGGCACTGCTTGTCAGAGGAGAGGTATTTTTGGCAGCACTTAAAATAGAAAAGGAATCGGGCAGTGAGGACGGAGTAATTACCCACAACAGCACCGAGACACCCCGACAGGTGCTCACACTCACCCTCACTCCTTCAGCCAGGAACACACACACCCCGAGACCTCACTCCTCCCATCAGAGCAGGGGGAGTACAAGAGAGACAGACATGGGGAGGAAAGAGAGGGACAGACAGACCGAGACAGAAAGACACGGGGAGGAATTAAAAAAAATTATAATAAAGCATGATTAAAAAAAAAAAAAAAAATTGAACTAAAGGAAGAAGAGAAGGAAAAAAAAAAAAAAAAAGAGAATAAATAAAATTAGAAGGAAACATAAGCAGGAATAAAGAAATCTATGAAAGGAAGGGATGAAGGAAGGAAGGATGAGATCTCTGCAGATCTAAAACCAGGTCCTCTCGGTGTAAAGCTCGAAATCAAGAGGAGAACGTCAATACTGAGAGAAATGTGGAGGGCAACGAGCCGACACAGCACATCCTTCTGTTACAAACCCGGCGTAGAGACGGCAGGAGAGAGCGAGAGAGACAGACAGACCGAGATAGAGAGAAGAGCCTGACCGAGAGAGAGAGAGAGAGGGACTCGTGCTGATGACCCACACAGTTCCACATGATCCATGTTTTCTTACATTCCGATTTCCCTGGACAGTGAGGTCTGCAGATTGCAGAGACGAGGGTTTACCTAGACACGGCCATGCACCGCACCCCTCCCCCAAACCACACCCCTACTCTGCTTATCGAGGCTCCGCAGCCCACGGTGTCGTGCGTCCGTTCGCACCCTCGCTCTCGTAGCGCTCCGTGCGTCCATCCGTCCCGCTTCGCCTGACCCCTCTGTGCAGACCGGACGCTCCTTTCCTTTTTTCTTCCCCCTCCCCCCGCTCCTTTAGACATATATTTTTAAATAAAATGCTACAATTCATGATTTGTGAGCAGCTTATGATTCAGTCAATTTAAATCAGTGCTGATTCGGAATAGCTTTAACACCCCAGACCGAGTCCTGATACAGAGCTGCACTTTCGGAATAATGTTTCATTATCAATCTGAGCGGCGTGTCCTCATTAACACGGTGATTACAGAGCAGGATCTCTCTCTTCCATCTGGACCGTGGGCGAGGAAGGAGTTCAATCTGAACGAAACGGATCGCGACTCCGTTCCAACTCGAGCACTTCCTCTGCCCTTTGGAAGCAGGATTAGAACATTTCTGGCATCCGCGGTTTGCTCAAGGCAGAAGCGCTGCTCGAACCCTGACCCGCAGTCTTTACTCGCTTCACTATGAATGTTTCATGACCGACGTGGGATGGAGATCATCTCCGTTACTGGTTCATGATTTAAACAAACACTACACGAGAGAGAGAGAGAGAGAGAGAGAGAGAGAGAGAGAGAGAGAGAGAGAGAGAGAGAGAGAGAGAGAGAGAGAAGGCAGCGGTGTTTGGGAAAGAGCAGAGGGTCTGCTCAGGGGAGGCGCCCGGGGGGCGGTTATTGAACGCTGTTCTTTTACAGTCGCAACCGAAACGATTCGACCCCCGGTGCAAATCAGGCTCATCGTCAGAAACGTACAGACTTTCAGCTGTTTGCGGTGAACAGATCAAACAAATGCGATTGGAACAGTTCGACACAGCGAATGCGTCACCTGGTTTCACCAAGTTCAACTGAAAACGCGACTTGCGACTTCTCCAGTTTCAAAACTATTTCACCCCCTACATGGAAAGCATCTTTCGTACTTAGTAGAGCGTCCTTTACCGTTATGACCTTCTGCAAACGAGATGCAGAGCTTCTGGCAGCGCTCCTGACGAATCTTCTCCTGTTCCTCAGGAGCAATGGCCCCCAGGTCAGTAATATTCTTGGGTTTGCGTGCTGCAGCCACCTTCTTCAAATCCCACCAGAGATTTTCGATGGGGTTCGAGTCAGGTGACTGTGACGGCCCTGTAGAATCTTCCAGGACTACTTCTGCAACCACGCCTTGGAGGAATTTGAGGTATGCTTGGGATCATTGTCCTGTTGGAAGGTCCAATGACACCCAAACATCAGCTTCCTCACAGACGGCATGATGTTTTCTCCTAGGATTTCCCGATACTTCAATGAATCCATCTTTCACACGCTACAGGTTTCCAGAGCCAGAGGACGGAAAGCAGCCGCAGAGCATCACCGAGCCTCCACCATGCTCGACTGTGGACAGAGTGTTCTTTCTTCATTCTCCAGACATACCGCTGCCCCATCGTGCTGAAAAGCTCCGGTTTTGTTTCACAGAACAGAATCCCAAAACTTCTGTGGATTATTGATATGATTTTGAGCTCAGTCATGGAAACCTTCTGCGTTTAGTACGCGCCTTACTGTGCTCACTGAAACCTCAGTGCCTGTTATCACCAAGTCTTGCTGCAGGACATTTGCGGTCACTCGAGGGTTTTTCCCCCACATCCTGCCTTCTCACAAATCTCCTTGCAGCCGTTGACAGTTCCATTTTTTTCATCCAGGTATTTCACACATTTTCTGCCCCTAGCCATTTCAGGCATTTCATGTGTTTTAGCTCAAGCACACCTGCTGCAACTAATGAAGCCCTTGATTAGTTTACATCAGGTGTGCTTGAGACAACACCTGTTTTGCATACTTGTGCTGTTGTGAGGGATTCTATTCAACTGGAGAAGTTGCATTTTCAGATGAACTTGGTGAAAGCACTTCGTCGCGTCGAGCTATTTCAACCGCTCTGGTTTGATCTGTTCGTCGCAAACAGCTGAAAGTCTGTACATTTCCACGATAAACCCGATTTGCACCGGGGTGGAATAATTGATGAAGATGGTGAGAGAAACGGACTTGCAACCAATCAAAGTTATATTTCACCTGTTCGATGCTCATCTGAACCGTTTCAAGCTAAAACCATGGCTTCAACACGAGTCTAAAGAACTCGGACCTTCATGACTCGCACGATGACATCGTCGCTTTATAGCGTTCACCGGACAAACACGCGCCAATTCGTTTTTAGACCACATGGCATCGTCTCCGTTATTAGACGTGCATCTCCTGCACCACCATAAGAAACTTGAAAGAACAGAACGAAGAACGTTGACGTGTGTAGACGCCGTGTTCTTAATCCTCCGATTGAGAGATCTGGATGGTTTTGTGAGCAGCAGTTAAGCTGAATAATCCAAAAGAGAGGAAGAAAAAGGCGCAGAAAAAGGGGGCGAGAGAGAGAGTGGGGGGGTAATGAAGCTGAACGGAGTAGATTTTCTAGAGGACACTGTGTGTGAGGGTAAGAAGAGGGGCTTTGTGATTGCTGAGCCTCCAGGATGCGCTGGATCTCCCCCTCCTCTTCCCCCCCATTAGCTTTTCAGACGCCGCAAAAAGGAAGCTATTAACTCTAGAGGTCACTTTTTAATTGGTCACGGCCCTCCGTGTTGGAGGTTTGTCCCTTTCGCTGGGAAATGAATGCGGTGGAGATTCGTGTGGATTAACGCGCTCTGGGGAGAGCGGACGAGCGAGGAGAGCCATTTCTTTTTCTCTCCATTTCTACTGTACTGTGTATATTCCATTACGGAGGTCATTTCAGACAGAAGGAAAACCCACACACACACACACACACGTCCACATCCGAGCGTGCGCTCAAGCCCTGGCCCAGATTTCTCCCCCGAATAAATCAACACGCGCAGTAGTAATACGCGAAAACGTTTCGCTGCAGACGTGAAAAGCCGTGCATGCCAGAATCTCTGAACTCTAATACCAGCCAAACGGCTGCGCTGACAGCACGTGTGTGCCAAATAAAGGACTTCCTCCCTGGAGTCCCCGTGATTGAGGCCATCTAGGCGCACACGCAGCACGGCTTCGTCCCCCCCCGGGGACCCGGACTAAACGTTTCGAGCTGCTCAGTATAATTTCGCTCTCTCGCACTCTACAGATCTGTTAACGGGCCTCGAAACCTGACGACCCACTACAGCCGCTCGCGTTGTGTAAAGAACACGTCAAAAACACGCTGCGAGTGGTCGCCACGCCGACGCCGAGCGCTTTCTAATAACCGGTCATGAAGCGTTCTACTCCTCTTAGGACGCGCTCAGGTCGGACGTTCACGAAAACCCGACACTGGAGACTCCTTCCGCGGCCGTTTAAACACACGTCCTTAAACCCGTCCTAGTTTAAGTCTCTGTGCAAGGCGTTGCCATAGAAACGTATTCAATAGGGCACATTAAAGCAAGAAGCCCGCGATTTGACGCCAGCGTCAGAAAACCCAGCACGGGTCGACCAATCAGAGTCGAGGGCTCTATACATAATCTTTGACGTTATTAATAACGATGATTAAAAAGTGCTGGCATTAAGGGGGGTCACGTGAGGATTCGGTCCGCAGTGTAACGTTCTCGACGCTGGGTTTTTTTTTTCTCCCTCAACGTTGTGCCATTTGTATTTAAAACAGGAGAAAGGGGAAAAAAAGAAAGAAAGAAAGAAAGAGCCACACTGATGAATGCGAGGCAATCGGGGAACTACATTACACCACGGGGTATGTTTATTACACCACGCATCGTGTAGCTCGAGTATTAATTGCCTCTTTGTTTACGAGACAGAAATTAGTCTCACTTCCCTTTAAAGCATCATTTCCCCACGGAGAGCCCGACGACGTGTCTCGCGCTGCGGGACGCGACGAGGACGGGACGGGTTCTTCGGTTCTCTCTACTCGCGGCAGGGATCAAAGCCGGACGCGAGCCTCCGTTACTCCCGCGTGGCCTGGTCAGCAGAACGGACCGAAACGGACAGGTGGATAGAGGTCGACGCTGAAGACGTCACAGCGATGCCGAGTAAAAACCGAAAGGGCTCCAAAAATAATAATAAATAAATAAATAAAAACCCCAAGAAGCGATCTCTCAACACTACGTTCATTTCATAAACGTACCACTCGGTGTGTGTGTGTGTGGTAGAAAAAAACAACGTGCTGTGAAAAAGTATCTCCCCCGATTTCTTCAGTCTGTGTACCTCTCATGCTAAATAGTTTCAGGAATGAAAACTAAATCCCGAGATGAAACGAAGGCAGTCGGAGTAAACACTACAGGGTTGTTCGGATTCATTTTATTATATTTACCGAAGCAATAAAATGATCTAATACCAACTGTGTGAAGATGTATTCGCCCCCGTAGTTACCAAGTCCACAAATCTATAGACGCCGTTCACAACGGGGTTCAGCTGGACTAGACACGACCGGGCCGGATTACTGCGAACCCTGTTCTTGCATAGAACTTTCTCAACTGCAGGAAGTTAAAAAATATAAATAAATAAATAAATAAATAAATAAAAAAGGAGGTCTTACCCAGTAACACACTATGCCACAACTGAAAGAAATTCCAGACATGAGGAGGAAGGAGGTGATCGAAATAAAAGTCAACCTGGGAAGGGTTAAGAACCCATGTCAGAGGCTCTGGGACTCGAAAGAACCGCAGCGAGAGCCTCCATCTCCAAATGGAGAAAACCTCAGCACTGGGCTTTCGGCCACACCCGGCCATCTTTTAGTTCAGTTAGAGGGCGGACGCTACGATTAAAAACCGAACGCGTCTGCTCTTTCCTGCTTCAACAAAATAAAGAAGTGAAACCCCTACAGAGCGAGTTTACTCGGGTCGCCTTTGATTTACGCCGCGTTTCGTTGGAAGATCGAAACCGATTGAGTACGAGACACACACGAACAGAAGAAACCAGCGGCATACGGCGACGGAAATAACGGCACTCCTCCGACCACGGATACATCAGGCCTCCACGCGGCATCGATACGCCTGCAAACGATACCGCGTGCATGCGTGTGTGTGTGTGCGTGAGATTAATGACCGTTTTGTAAAAAGGGTACGCGAGTCAGTCATGACAGGGCTTCAATAAAAACACCGTGACAAAAGCATCACATTTGTTCTGCCCATGGTCACCAAGGAAACAGTGTTTAGTAAAAACAGATCAGCATATGACGAGTGTCTAACAAATCTCTCGCTTTCCAACTCCCCCTCCCTCTCCCCCTCCCTCCCTCCCTCCCTCCCTCCGTCCGTCCTCCGAGGCCGACCAGAAAAGCTTTCATAAGGTATATCCAAAAGCCAGTATTAAATATTTCATTAGTACAAACACTTCTCCGTTTTATTTTTTTCTCCCTGAAAGATTTAAAAAGCCTCTCGTATGCGGCGTGACGGCGTTTGACGGACAGGGCCACCTCGATCGACCCGGGTGGGTGGGGGTTTACAAAAGCGCGTACGGAGGGTCTATTTTGGGGCGCGAGGATGAGATGAGAGGACACTTCGCCTCTCCGTCCTGGAGAACAGCTTGTACCGTTCCGCACGGAAGACCGAGACGTCGGCGCGTTACCGTTTCTAAAGTGACGGCTCATTCACGGGGACTCGTACGGTGGATAAATAATCCAGTTCTGGGTGATCACGGTCTTCCCCTGTTTTACTCCTTACACACACACACACACACACACACACACACACACACACACACACACACACACACTCCACGACGACATGTGGCTCATCACCGCCCACTCACACGCACTAGGATTACTCCTCTTACTGATCACATGACTTACTCCAGCGCTCCATCTGCTCCACAGGTGACGGCGCGATCACTTTACTTTCAGAGACACACAACCGGGCCACTCCGAGCACTCGGCGTTAAGGAAACGCATTCAGAACCGCTCGCCCTGCTCCGCAGCCCTGGAAAAAGCGATCGGATTTATCGCCGAGCAATTCACTTTGACCTCTCTGAGCGAATAAGGTCTGACCGAGCTGGGAATCCGACCCGAGGAGGTCGTGCTCCGCCTCCGCCGCAGCTCGTACCCCGACGCCTTTTTTTTGGACCGGACCGTCGGGGAAGCGAGCTTAACGGTATCCGTTAGCGAGCGTCCGCCGCGGCCCGCCGAGTTCAAGGACTGCGGCTTCCGTTACGAGCGTCCGATGAATCTAGAAAATGCTTACGAGGAAGGGCGTATCGATCCGGACACGGACTCATCAGCAAAACACCTCCCTAATGTATTTACGGCCTCGCGCATCTAAGAGCCTTCCCTCGCTGGATCGGTGGCCGAGCCAAAGCGCGCGCGCGCGCCCGCCCCCGGGGCAGGTTTAAACAACATGCAGAAACGTCAACACGTCTTCCACGTGAAAAACGGTTGCCATGTCTACACTCTTAATAAATTAATAAATAAATAAATAAATAAATAAATGATGAAACTTTTGCGGACTATCTGCCGGTAGGAAATAAAGCTGATGCGAAAGGTCAGTGAAAGGATGCTGGTGGTTTGGTCGCTCGCTAGCGTGAAGGCAGAATGCGTGAGGTGCGTGTCTGGACGACGGCGGCGGCGGCTTCACGGTCGGTACGCAACGTTCACTGACTACGCCTTGTGTTCTGGCCTTTAAAACCATTTCATTATATCCATGCTTAGTCAATTAGGATGAGAATTAATTGGCTGAATCTATTAAAAACACTAAGGGGAAAAAAAACGAGGGTGTTCGATACATCATGCACTCGCACATGACCTTTTCATTTTACACGCCTCCTTGACTCAGACACGCTGGTGCAGGAGGACCGAACGCGCACAATGGCTCTCATGAGGACACGCGCGGTCGACGCCCAACAGGGCGTGGAGGAACACAGCCAAGTAGGGCTCGGGCGTCTGGGAGACGCTACATCCGGCTGGATTCTCCCGTCCTCAGGGGCGCGTCGATCGCCATTAGTGGGGTCCGCTCCCGGCGAGCCATTTGGCACAGCGCCGTACCACGTTCTGACAAAAATCCAGCCCCGTTACGGCCGCAGAGACCATAACCACGAAGGCCAGAAGAGGACGCCGCCGACCAGGAGGGTGCGGAAGTGCACGGTGTGACATTTCTGTAAGAGACTCTCTCTCTGCTCAATCTGGCATTTCACCTCGCCATCATTGGAAAAAGCAGAAGACAGACAGGAGACGGACCGGTCGCCGTGGGGAAGCGGTGCACTTCACGATGTAGAAGCTCAATAGTGATCTGCAACTCGCTCATGCCTCCAACCTCGAACAAAGAGTGAGAGAAGAACCGAGGTTCAAGTGCTGGTCAGGGTGAAGCGGTTTAATCCAGTCACGTGAGCAGATGATTACTAAAGGGGAGATTTCTGTTTGAAGGGCCCGAGTGAAGAACAAGAGCACTACTTTAATCACAATACAAACGTGGAGATGTTCAGGGTTAAGAGCCGAGTTACGACACGACACACTGCGGTGTGGAGAACGCGTTTAAAAACCCGGTTCACATCCAGCACCAGGCTGTTCTCCACGTTCCCCTCAGAGTTCCTGTGCACCGTCAACATCGGCAACCAAGAGTACCGGAGACGGCTAGCCGATTCTGCTCAGACGGAAAGAGAAAAGAACGATGTCGTGAAAGACAGACAGCTAGAAAGACAGACAAGAAAGACAGGACAGATAGCTAGAAAGAGAGACAAAAGAAAGACAAGACAGACAGCTAGAAAGAGAGACAAGACAGACAGCTAGAAAGAGAGACAAGACAGACAGCTAGAAAGAGAGACAAGACAGACAGCTAGAAAGAGAGACAAGAGACAGACAGCTAGAAAGAGAGACAAGACAGACAGCTAGAAAGAGAGACAAGACAGACAGCTAGAAAGAGAGACAAAAGACAGACAGCTAGAAAGAGAGCAGACAGACAGCTAGAAAGAGAGACAAGACAGACAGCTAGAAAGAGAGACAAGACAGACAGCTAGAAAGAGAGACAAGACAGACAGCTAGAAAGAGAGACAAGACAGACAGCTAGAAAGAGAGACAAGACAGACAGCTAGAAAGAGAGACAAAGACAGACAGCTAGAAAGAGAGACAAGACAGACAGCTAGAAAGAGAGACAAAAGAAAGACAGACAGCTAGAAAGAGAGACAAAAGAAAGACAGACAGCTAGAAAGAGAGGCAAAAGAAAGACAGACAGCTAGAAAGAGAGGCAAAAGAAAGACAGACAGCTAGAAAGAGAGACAAGAAAGACAGACAGCTAGAAAGACAGACAGACAGCTAGAAAGAGAGACAAGACAGACAGACAGCTAGAAAGAGAAAAGAAAGACAGCCAAAAAAGAAAGACAGCCAAAAAAGAAAGACAGATGAGAAAGACAGCCAAGAAAGAAAGACAGCTAGAAAAAGAAGACCGTAAGAAAGAAGAATAAATGCTGGTTCCCTCTCTCGAACAGAAAGTGAGGGAGGAGGAGAAAGGTTTAAAGGGCAGGAGGGTTTAGGAGTCAGAAACTGTACCTGCAGTAATCGAGACCGCGAGCAGCTTTAACGCCGAGCTGCTCGACTTCACAGACGTTACAGGAAGATCACGCGGACCTGGAAGGACGTTCCTGCCTTCGCTTCCCAACTCTACAACTCCAGCCTCGGGAAACCAAATCAAATCGGAGAACGTCATTTCCTGAAGAAGCTCAGCACAGTGCTCGCTAGACTCAGAGTGGAAATGCTCACCAACATCAGGGCTACATAAATACAGAGCTGCGTCTCCAAGGTCGTTTGTAGGACAACGCTGTAACCTCGCGCTCGGCGTGATGGGACTGATTAAACTGTATGAGGAGCTCTCGAACGAGACGAGCCAGCGCCAAAGAGACCCTAACCCACACACACACACACACACACACACACACACACACACACACTCCGTTCTGATTGGTCATGTAAACCACACGTCTAGACTTACACGCTCGATACATTTCTATCGCAACAACTCCACAGCGTTTAAGGAAGGAGTCTCCAGTGTCAGCGCTTCATAACAGACAGCAGTTTCTGACCGAGAGTTGTCTCAAGGGCTTCATCTCACCACCCCGCCTTGCATCGTTTACTCAAACAGCACGGCACACAGATTTATTCCTTTACTTCAAACCTGCCACTGGCAAAGGGCACCCGACCCCAGAGTTACGACCGCACCATGTGTTTAAAAAATACAATACATTAAAAAAAATAAACACACACACACTTTAGTATCGAGAGAGCAGGGATTTTAGTTATTTATTTATTTATTTATTTATTTATTTTATAAAGATTTCAGGTCAAAGTGAAATCTGTTTTGGGGGATTCAGAGGCAATTATTCTGAGCTCAAGCTCCGACAGGAAAAAAATAAATAAATAAATAAAAATAAATAAATAAAATATTCACTTCTCTCCCTGGGCGATTCGTTAGAAGATTCAGAAGGAGACAATTACAGCTTTCTCAGAACCGACTTTCCCACATTAGCTGACTAAACTGTAGGAATAATACTAGGAAGGACCAGAGTGGACTGTTTTTTTTTGGGGGGGCGCCAACCCGATAGAGAGACATAGGAGAGAGAGAGAGAGAGAGACAGAGAGAGAAGGAGAGACAGAAGGAGAGGAGAGACAGAGAGAAGGAGAGACAGACAGAGAGAAGAAGAGACAGACAGACAGACAGAGAAAGACAGGCAGACAGAGAGAGAGAGGGGAGACAGGGAGAGAGAGGGAGAGAGAGAGAGAGAAAGAAAAAAAAAAAAGAGAGAGAGAGAGAGACAGACAGACAGGCAGACAGAGAGAGAGAGAGAGACAGACAGACAGACAGGCAGAGAGAGAGAGAGACAGACAGACAGACAGAGAGAGAGGGGGGAGACAGAGGGACAGAGAGAGAGAGGGGAGACAGAGAGAGAGAGAGAGAGAGAGAGAGAGGGGAGACAGAGAGAGAGAGGGGAGACAGAGAGAGAGAGAGAGAGAGAGAGAGACAGAGAGAGAGAGAGAACCGTATGTGCAGGAACTGGTGTTTATTCATTGTGAGGACACAAAGCAGGATGGGATCGAGGTGAGGTGACCGCTGCTGGAAACAGTCAGAGGTGGGCTTAACCAAAAAAAAAAAAAGGGGGGGGTGTCTTTTCACCATCATCCATCATGTTCTCTTAGTTAAGGTGGAGATTATTTCAGAAATAGGCCAGGGAAGTGAGGTCTAGTTAAACGACGACAGGAAAGACGTGACCCAGATACGTTTCGGTGTGAAGGACGGCCCGTCTAGCTGCTTCAGATGAAAATTTTATGAAACGAGATTTCAAATCTGTTTGATGTTCGCAGGCCACGGGTTAAAAAAAAAATAAATAAATAAATAAAAATATCACCGCAGTGCCCAGGTCCTGGGACAGGGTTGTTGATTGATCAACATGAAAACGCATCATTTAAAATAAATAAATAAATAAAAAGACCATGACGACATCGCGGGCCTCAAATCCCCACCTTGGCCTTATCCGCGAGTCCGAGGCGAGCGGTGCAGAGCGGGAGGCAAGCCGACGAGTCGGAGAGAAAACAAAAAGGGCCGATCTATTTCACCCCACGCGGGGACATCCGAGGAGACGTCCGCTGCGATAAGGCGTCCACGGTGGCGGGGAACAGAAGAATTACCCCCCCAAAATGGATATCAAACCTCCTCTCAGCGGGAACATCCGTACTGAGCCATCTATCTTTATTTAAACGCGTGTCGAAAGAGCATCGTATTACTCAACTGTGCGGCGGGAATAAATAAAAACATCGACCGAAACGACCGTAAATCCTGAGCAAACTCAAAACCTGACGTCTAAACGGCGTCGTCCAGCATGTGCTTATCTTATCCTACATGAACCAGAACCATAAAGGATTTAATCCGGAGGGGCGCCATAGAGTCGCTAATAAAATACATTAACGACATGCTAAAATACATGGCGGAAAAAAATTGAAGGGGGGGGTGAATACTTACGCAAAACACTGTATGGTGTAAAGACTTCGGCGAACGTGTTTTCTTGGTAACGCACTGGAGCGCGTTTGTGCGTGACGTACGTATGCTTCAATGAAACTCCCATAAACACGCACACTCGAGTAGAGCTGATGACGTTATTGGGTGCTAAGCTGATCTCTCCTAGTCGGAGACACGGGACTAAAGCGTTTCAACCATCGTGAAGGGAGAGAGTACGTGTACATGGACAGCGGTAATCGGATCATTGACCTTATTCTGAATGAGACAATATTCCTTAGACAAGATTAAAGGCGGTTAGACGAGTCGCGTTTAGAATGCTCCCTTCACGCGTTCTAGAACAGAGATCGAATAACGTCACATCACGCCGTCCCCTCCGGAATGTCACGTATCGACATACAGTTTGGTCTTCGTTATGGTATTTCGGGTGTTTGTTTTTTACGAAAGCTTCGAGCGCGGTTAATTATTAGTCGTGCTGTACGTGCGAATAGACGACTGCTTGAAGCCGTGGGCTGCGTCCCAAACCGCGTACTTACCTGCTATATAGTAGGAGAAATACGTGTATCTGAGCTACTATGTAGACGGGAAGTACGCGGTTTGGGACGCAGCCGTGCTGACGTACGACGTTTAGGCGAGACAATAAGTCACCTAGAGACAGTCTTCTCACAAATCCTGAAAGCTACTGCTTAACTTTATTTTTTTTTATTTATTTTTTTTAAGATGTTAACCGGCATCCTGTATACATACACACACACACACACACACACGACTCTAAACAACGCATGAAGGTCATTTTTTTATAAATATGCAAAAAGGCCAAGGTGATGTAAAGCAGACACAGGAGCACGGAGCTCGCTTAGCATTCAGCGCAGGGACAGAAGAGCGCTGTACATAACCTTCAACTGGCTTCAGACGATCAGGAGGGTTAATTTTTTTGTTGTTGTTATCGTTCCTCTGCTCACATGGCATTTCACCTCCGAGGCTCAAATGTTCGCTCTGAACAGGCATCGAATCACGCTGAAACGACAGCAAGGTCCGAGCCCGTCGACGGGCGAGATCCGCACGCCAATACGCCCCGTGTTTTACCACGGACCGCTAATGGATTCGTCAGCTACTCGGTAAAAGCACTGCACGGATAAAGCGATCAGCGGACGAGGGGAGGGGAAGACTAATTACCATTAAGAATAGGGCAGTGAGTGAAGAGACGAGAGCGGCGGTAGCAAGCCGCTTAGCACGTGTTAACACGACTGGGGGTGGAGGGGGAAGAACGGCGCCGAGTGAGCGGCGAGAGGATGTTCTCCTGCCGCCGCCGGAAACGCACTCCTGACGAGGTGCAAACGCCGGTTAACATCTGGAGCCCGAAACGCCGCCTGAGCAGAGACCGGCTTCACGGCCCCTGGAAGAGTAGTGGAGGAACGGGTAAGTACTGGTAAGTTCGACGGTTAGAAATATTAAGTGCGGAGAGATCCTTCAGAGATTTCACACACCATCCACCGAGCTGCGTCACGAGTACTTTCACACGAGGAGATTCGCACTAATATGAGAGAGAGAGAGAGAGATTTCCCCCCCCCCATTTCCTCCCGAATGTTTATATCCGTTTCCTCTCAGGGTTCCACGTACATTAGTTTCTACTTATTTATTTCTGTAGTTAGAGTTGTACTAATTTGTCTGTACCCAATCATTAGCAATACAAATAATATGTCATAACAATAAAACAGCCTTTTGACTTCACTTTGACTGAGACAGGACAGACAGACAGGACAGACAGTCAGACAGGACAGACAGACAGACCGACCTACCATGGTGCAAGTGTAACTAAGATTGACGGGATTTCTTTTTTCCTCCCTTCTGCCAAACAAAGCTCAGAGCTGAGCAATGTCTAATCAAATCCTAAACCCCTCAGAGTGAAAGCCTCGGGGGTATTAAATAAGCCTCGGGGGTAGTTATGCACTTGGAGGATTTCCATGAACCCGGGGTAAATGACGGCAGTCAGAGTGGCTTCAGCAGGACTCGAGTGTAATTAATAAAAAAAAATAAAAAAAAAAGTCACTGGTGAGGACTGGGGGACAATTCAGGAGAACAGGCAAGTGATTCAACCACCCGGAATCCTCCAGAACATGCGAACGCCTCCACTTCCTGCAAGCTGCTTCCAGGCGCTCAGGCACCGAAACTCTTCCACGTTGACCGCTGGTCAGAAAACATCTGCCAAGCAGCTTCTTCCCGTCATCCATGTGAGCGAAGCAACTCGGAGAAACACGACCTTCCATTTTTTTTTTTTTATTTATTTATTTTATTATAAACCAAAGTGACATCCTTCGCGGGACACGTCCTCGGAGATCTCCACGTGCGCGGGCGACGTCTGAAGCCGCGTGGCATGTTTTGGCTCGCGGGGTAAAAAGACCGAGCGTATCGGCGACGCCGGGATGTCAGAAGCGTGTGCTCAGAGTCAGCGGGGAAGCGGCAGGTGCAGATGCAGGCCTTCGAAGTGGAAGGAATGTAAATGTCCGTCGCTTTAACGTGTCGAATCGTTCAGCTACGCGCGCCGCGTACGCCGGCCGCCACGAGGCTGGAGATTTCCGAATGGATTATCAAGCATGTGTGAAGGGAAAATGAACACGGCGCAATGGAACAAATTGGTGTGTATGTTGGGGGGGTTTAATATTTAACATATAAACTGGGTAACATTTTGTTTCGCGGGGTTTGGATCCAACCGCGATGGAGATGTAATGCTGTGAAAGCTTATAATAAAATCCGATCAAACCCGATTGGCCGAATCGATATAAATCCGCGGTACACACAGAACCCGAGCGCGCGTCACAGTAGTAAAGGGACTCCGTTTCAAGTTATCGCCCCCGTCCGTGAACACTTCCATTTTTGCCGAGCGTGTTGCTTAGCAACCAAAGACTCCTGCTAACCGGCCACAGTGTGGCGGAAGAACGGTCCGCTGCGAGTATTATTAACGGTGACGCCTGCACGGACGACTGGATTCTATCGTATCGCTTTATAAAACGCCCGACACGCCCTGACTCGGGATCAAATCACTGTAGCGCACGTCCTCTCGAGACTAATCTCGTGATTGAATGACGATGATGAGCGAGATCATGTTACAGAACAGAGCTGGGTCTAAACCTCACAGGGCCAGAAAAATCTCCGGGAAACCATAACAATGAGCCGCGGTACTGATCCGCTGATTAGTTACCTGCTGCTTCCGAACCAGCCGAATCCCGCGCTTGAGAATCCCACGTGCCGAGAGGAGACTCGGCCAAATGAAGGCTAATGAAGTCTACTAGGATTCGCCACACACACACACACTCGCTTAAAAAACGTTTGGAGACGAGTTCAGGCCTGCGACGCGGTCATGATGATGTAAGGCTGTGCTCTGGACGAGCCGCTGAGCCCGTCGTTTTAAGATCGTTGCCGTTTTCTCAAACTAAAAGTACCGTTAGTGCAATCAGTGATGATGATGTGATGATCGGTTAAAGCTTGTCTGGATCTCATCACCATGCAGACGGACAGGAACGCTACACCACTGATCATTTCTGCAATCAGGAGCTGGGGCACGCTCGTGTTCTATTACAGCTGGGAAATATTTCAATAATAATAATAATAATAATAATAATAATAAAAAATAACACTCGGCAAGAACGCCTCCACCTCGAACACGTCTCGTTCCTCCGGCGCATCGGATACCCCTTCGACTAGATCGCAAAACTCTCAGACACGTCATCCTGTCGGGATCAATTCCAAAGTGAACCGAGAGACCGCACCAACACACCTTAGAGGTGGAAGTACACCACTGATTTACAACACAAAAATCAAGTGAAAATATATATCGTAGACAAAGTCTCTTTAAAAAAAAACAATAAGCAACATTTAAGGGGGGAGATGGGCGCTAAAACTTTACAGCTGCTTCCAATCATTTTGTAATTAGTAAAAAGAACACTTAATTAAAAAAAGGACTGGAAGCAGCTGATCATGCATATATACACACCTACAGACCGACCCCTGGCGATGCCACCATTAACCCCGGACTAAACCCCCCCAGCTCTACACCATCGAGCCCGGTTCACAGATCAAATCCAGCGTAAACACTGACGCCAGACAGCTACAACCATTTCTCGACGTTAGAAGTGCCGTGTGCTTGCCGAGCATTATGGGATATTAGACTAGCGCTGCGACGTCACCGCAACCACCGTCGAGAAGACCTCCGTCTCATTCCTCGTACACCTACACGACAGGCGTGCCCGAGGACAACCAGCAGGAATTCCGTTCGTTTGGAGACGACGAAGGCGGAGACCGCGCCGCCCTCATCGCCACGGAGACGGATACTCCGAGACTCTCGTTAGTTCCTGATATGATGAGGTGTGTGTGTGTCTGATCAGCCCACCCTGACTGGACACAGCCCCCCTCACACATTTGAGAGACTTCATCTGGACTCCGTGGCATCTGGCGGCGTCGGCACGTGACACGGCTGCCTGCGGCATGCCCGCGGTGCACTCTTGGCTACCGGGGCGGTTTTGGACACAAGCAAAGATTTGCTATTCCCCCACCCCCACCTCCATAAACTTGTACGTCTTCTTATAAGAGTGACCTGATTAGGTCTTTATTCCACATCGAAGTCATAAGGGGAAAAAAAAAAAAAAAACCCCATTGTGATCGTTTGTGTACAGCATGTGCAATGAAGCTCTTATTCCAGATCGTTTCCCTGCCCATCATAAATAAATAAATAAATAAGAAGAGTCCAGGAGCGCCCGACTTTCTCCATGTGTGAGTAATACATTGTGCCCTTCTGGAAAAGACAGCTTCATTATAGCTAACAAGATTGGCCAGTGACTCCTCAAAGCAGACAGAGAGAGAGAGAGAGAGAGAGAGAGAGAGAGAGAGAGTGTGAGAGAGAGAGAGATAGATAAATAAAGAGCTTCACTGCGTGAAGTCTACGCAGTGGTGCAGTCCGAGCGGTGACTCGAGGCCTGCACGCTTTACGCAGTCTGAGTAATGAGTCTCTCTGCATCGAAAATAGCCACTTCACATCTCTCTGCCAACAAACTCAAGCACTAAAGATCACTTAAAAAAAACAAAAAACAAATAAATAAATAATAAAAAACACATTGCTCCATCACTAGAGCAGACTTCATCACACCAAGTTCTTGCCGGTTTCTTAAGTCGTAGGGGTGCCAATATTAATATTTTGAGTCGGGTTTCGTTTTTGAAACAGCACTCCTCGTTCGAGCGAGACGCGTTCTGTTCACGCCGAGTCCGTACCCGTGTTTCGGTTACAGTAGCGTGGTCGATCCTCACTAGGACGTCATCATACGTTGCAGATTTGACCTCGGGGCTACGAGCACGGAGCATAAACGCTACACCGGATTAACTGGGAAACGCGTGCGGAAAGCTCGCCGAACACGAGGGCTGTTGGGGCGGGAGAATTTATTACCCATGATCCTTTAGTGTAGACGCATCTAGATGTTCCGGAGGAGATTTTCTGAACAGGCGAGTTGTGCTTACTGGGATTTTCATGGTGCACTAGATTGTTTAAAACATGGCCTGCTTTTAGAAACTGATTGGGACACACACACACACACACACACACACGAACTGAACGGATGTTGGAAGATCCACCACTAGCGAGCAGCTAAAGCCGCGTCCCGTCGCCTTCTCCGCGTGAGCAGCAGCCGCGTGACTCTCCTGAAGGAGAGCTCCCCTCTCGGCATGAACGCTGCTGGCGTTCCTCCATGTCTAGATGAATAAACAGGAGGCCAAGCGGTGATGACCACCCGTCGTCTGTACTCATCAACCACGATTCATCAGGGACACGTGGCTGTGTGTCAATCAAACCTCTCTCCCCCTCTCCCTCACCGAGGGGGATTCATTATATTCCGTGTTTAATGAGAACGTGACCGGGTTATCAGGCGGAACCCACTGGTGACGAAGCGGAGAGGATTTCTCAGTTAAAATCACATCTCTGGCAGGCAGACGATTCAACAGACATCATCCGTTAGTGTCGCGACGTGACGCTCGCGTAATAAAAATCGCCAAATCCCTACGCCGTGCCGTTAAACGAGGCTTTAAAGGCTTATTCTGAAGAACAGCACGGATAGTCCGGGTTTAAAAAGATTTACTGAAGCACGAGACCGGAGCAGCGATCATTTTACTTTCACGGCTCGAGGTTTCGCCAAGGAACAGTCGCCAAGGCAGGTCTGGGTACCTTCAGTGCCACGTAACGGGATCGATCGCGAAACCGAGAGAAAGCAGGACGCTGGTCCGCCCTTTTCGATTTCTAACGCGCATGATCGACCCTCAAAGAAACGAATCCGAATCCCTCCACACCGCGCTCGCTCGGACGCACGGACGGCTTCTTGGCGTCCGCGCTGGCGAGCTAAAAGTGTTACAGTAATGACAGAGGCAGTGACGGGAGCTTAGGGCGCAGGTTTGGAGTCGCACGCAACCTGCAATAAACCATCTGGGACGTGTCGGGGAGAGAGAGCTGCGGCGGCGGCGAGCAAAGCCAAGGACCACAGCTGTCTCGTCTCTCACTCGCGGGCCAATTCAGAGATTGGCAGATACGGAGAGTGTGAGAGAGAGAGAGAGAGAGAGAGACTCCAGCACATGCTAGATCAGTCTTCCAGCAGCGGCGGGGTAAGTTGTCCGGCATCGAAACAGACATGGCGCCGGCACGCCACCTCGCCCTCTCGTTATCGCCCGACGGTTTTAATCACTCGGCCAGTTCACGTCGGATCAATCAGAGGAGACCGGGGATCAGACAGGGCTCGAACCGCACCGGCAATTTCCTCGTCACGTGACGACTTAAATATCAGGAGGTAAATATCCGACTTAAAAGAAGAAGAAAAAAACACTTCAGAAGAACACAAGGACGAAACGCCGTCCTGACTGTGTGTGCGGCACTGTGCGTAGCTGCATAATCACACACACACACACACACGATGGAAAGGCCACGTGAAAGCTGTATAAAACTGAAACGGGGCGTTATGCAGAGCGGACAATTTTACGGGAATGCTGGAAACTTCGCGACGCTACAAAAGTCGCAATAAAACCTTTATGCTTGCGTGAGCTGTAAAAAATAAGAATAATAATAATAAAGATCATCTTACAGGTAAAGAGATGATGAGATCGACTGAAATAAACGGAGAGAGAAGGAAGTCGGTTACGGTTACGTCCTTGTTAAAGCGAAAACGTCGGAAAATCTCCATTCAGCATCCGCGTTACTATGACGACAAGCTAGAAAGCACCACGACGGCCCCTCGATCGAATAAACCTCTCCCGTCGTCGCCGCCTCGTGTAACCGAGAACGTGGGTCGTATGAACTGCAGCAGGGGGAAAAGAAGCGAGGGAGGGAGGGTATAAGAAGGAAGGAGGAGAGTACGTACGTTGCCCATGTACTCGGAGAGCAGGTCCTGCAGGGCCTGGCGCACGGAGTTGCACTCGGCCACGATGCGCTCGCGCCGGTCGTCACGCGTGCAGGACGAGTCGGCCATCAGCGCGGCGCCGCTGATGATGCTCTCCAGGCGCTCCTCCAGCGACGGGCGGAAGCGGTCCTCGCTGAAGTTCAGGGGGTCCACGATGATCTGCTTCTGTAAGGGGGTAAAAACAGAAATAAAACAAGTGAGTAAGCGAGAGTGCGAGAGAGATTAGTAAGAAATCCAAGCGCACGTTCGAATCCGATCTCATGAGCCACAAGAACAAAACGTACAGGTTATTGGGCGAAACGCTCTTAAACTGAGCACGGAGAAAACGCGACAGAGAGAGAGAGAGAGAGAGAGAGAGAGAGAGAGACCGACCGGATGTCGTGCTACACACCTGAGCGAGATCCCCACCCCCCGCATGTTCTCTCCTGAAGAACCGCACCGAGCTGGAGAAC
Organism: Ameiurus melas; assembly: GCA_012411365.1. Classification (NCBI taxonomy): domain Eukaryota; kingdom Metazoa; phylum Chordata; class Actinopteri; order Siluriformes; family Ictaluridae; genus Ameiurus; species Ameiurus melas. The sequence goes on along the minus strand of CM022764.1, from coordinate 24,975,823 downwards.
GTTCCAGGACTAAATCTGCTAAAGCGAGTTTGCTTCTCTAGGACGATTTAAACGTTTACACAAAGGACGAGGCGTCCGAGACGAACACGGGTGCGACGTGTCACGTGAGGAAAGGATTTTGACTCGGGTAAAGTTCACACCGATTAGCTGCGTTCACCCTCGCTCGGAATACGCCACACCGGACACTTCCCCTTTTAAAAGGATCTGCCCTGACCCGGGTCACAATCCCAGGGCTGGCGCAGAGCTTACCGAAGCCTTAAGCGACACCTTTACAGCGCGCGCCTGCAAATCGCGCCGGATAAAAATCGCTCGCCAAACGAAGACGCGTGCATGTAAACGACTCCCGGTGCGTTTGTTCGGGGAGGACGCGGCGGGTTTAGAAGTGCCAGGCGCGGTCTGACGGTTAAACGGTCTCGTTTAACTCTTCTGCCCTGAAGACCGTTACAGAACAAAGCGCCGACACTGGAGACTCCTTCCATAAACATCTCCTCAGTGGAAAAAACGCTTCACTGTGCAACTCATACATTATAAAAAGCTTCAATCTCGGCGTATTCCGATCAGTTCCGGTTTTCCTCGCTCGGAATAATAACCACGACCCCATTTGACCCGATGCAGAGGAAAAACACTAAGTCTCGTGCTGGTGGATGACATTTTCAGTTCCGCTCGGCGTCAGCGCTGCTTCGTAAACATGTTTGGCTTTTCTACTACAAAGGGCACGGCGAGGTTTAGCAGAAACGCATACTGACTGAGCGTTAGACATTAATAAATAAATAAATAAATAAAATACTAAATGTATACACGTGTACGCGGCCCAGCCCGCAGGAGCCTTAAAACCGGACCCGAAACCACCAGCTCGACCTCCTTACGCCTCTTTAACGGGCGTGGCACGTCGTTACGGTGATGCTCCCATCGACTACTCCGACCGTCCTAATGTCAGTTAATACTAAAACATCAGCGTGGGTCCACAGAGTACAAAGAAAAGGCTGATTTCGGAAGAATAAACTTCCTCTCTGTGCCTCTGAATTAGCAGCGAGGCAGCAGTGGAGCCATCACCTAAAATAAAGTGAGTGTGCAGCCCCGCGTTGCCATGGCAACAAGCCTCCCTATCGGTGACTCACTCGCAAAGTTGCCTCGGCTGGAAATTAGGCAGTGAGAAGCGAGGTGGAAAACGTGTGTGTGTGTGTGTGTGTGTGTGTGTGTGTGTGCGCACAGTTTCTGCATGGTCACCAGGAAATTACACACACACGGAGCAGTGGCTTGATTTCTCAGGTACCCTGCCAGATGGCAAAGTCTGTGTGTGTGTGTGTGTGTGTGTGTTCAATCTTCCTACTCGATGACTTTTCAAGGACCTTTGGGTGTCGATAAGAGTGCAGAGAGCCGGTCTCTTCATCTCAAACACTCTCTCACACACACACACACTCACACAGAGAGAGGTTTTCTGTAGCAGCTAGAATCTAGAACACTGAACGCGTCTGACGAACACGCCCTTATTCTCCCCACCGCGGTCGCGCTCCTTCAACCCGAATCCCACCATCAGCAGACTTGTACTCGGACGGTGAGGGAGACGGCACACTCCGTGTTCTGCTGCAGGACGAGGTAAAGATCTCGTCCCGCCCACCTCCAGCCTAAACGGACGGGTGTAGGACGTGGACCAGACCGACGCGCTCCCGGAGGACGGGGACGAGACTCACGGGCAGAAACCACCCGCGTCGGAGCTGAGGAGGAGGAGGAGGAGGAGGATGGACTCGATAGCGAAGAAAGGAGGGAGACAGAAAGAGGGGGCAAAGGGAGGAGAGCGAAGAAAGAAAAAGATGGAAAAAAGGAGGGAGAAAGGTAGAATGAGAGAGAGAGGACGGGCAAAAGGTGGGACTGAGAGGAAAGTGGAGAACAGAGAAGGAAACTTAAATGGAAGGGGATGAGGGACGAAACAATAGTAGTGACCGAGATAAGACGGGGGCAGAGGGAGAGAAGGAGGCGGAGAACGATGTAGAAGAGAGAAGGAAACCGTGTGTGTGTGTGTGAGAGAGAGAGAGAGAGAGAGAGAGAGAGAGAGACCTCAAGCTCCGAGCTGACCGTTACTGAATCCCACTCTCACGTTGAATCTTAGTGTTTGGTTGCCGGCAATCAATGTTCAGCTCAGATTGTGGTCAGAGGAGAGCGCGCGCACACACACACACACACACACACACACACACACACCTCCGCGCTGGATGATGAACGGCGTCTCGTTCGGCACGTGCGGCGAGTCTGAATGAGAGCGTGCGCACGTTACAGGAGGACTGTGGGTGGAGCACGTCTCTGAAGGTTTCACCGCAATCATGCTCTTCGTTCATTCACTCGCGTCCTCGTACGGATTACGCCTCATTCAGCACAGAAACACCGCTAAGGGGATAATTACAGCTCCGCTAATCAACTCCCGGTCACCTGCGCGCGGATAAAGAAGGAGCCAGGGGTTTAGTTTTTTTTTTTTATAAATAGGGAATTTGATCCAGCTTCGCAAAGATGGAAGAGATGAAAAACATCTATATTATTATTATTTAGATATGTCGTTTGCTGTGCAAGATCTTTACGCAACTGTGTGACGGTATTTAAATAAATAAAAATTTCATATGTTTATAAATAAAAAGGAACCTCTGTTTTACATCTAATCTATCCTCCAGCCTTTATGGACTCTCGGGGAGTCGGAGATGATTAGTGCCTGCAGAAGGACATCATTCTGGTCAATTATTAGTTTCGGTGTGGAGCTCAGAAAAATACGTCCTCCTCCGAACCGTTCATCCCAAATCACCTGGAGAACAAGACAGGAACATCCTGACCGAGAAACACTGTTCTACCATAGTGCTGCTGAACTCTGGGTTCTGACTGGTCCACACACACACACACATGTACGTGTCATGCGAAGTACCACTTGAAGCACAAGGGAAGAAAAGTAAATGTGAACACACTTCGGTAGCAACACTGAAGCAGGTAAGGACATCCTAATCATAAGGAGGGCCATTAGGTCTTCAGCAAGGTAGATCTCCAGGAACAGGGTTGGTGACCACCGATGTCGGAGGTTTGCACTGAAATCATCCACGAGACAAAAAAATAAATCCTCCTCGAGAGGAGAAAGACCGGAGCTCTCGAACTCCTCGAACTCTCATCAGTTTCCACCCTAGGAAACCAAGTTCTCCACTGCGGCCAAGTCACAACGCACGACAAAGGGCCTTGACGATATCTGGAACGACGCACGCGTTCGTCGTGCGGTGCTGAAGGACGACGCGTGAACACGATAAACCGGCCGCGTGCTCGAGCGGTCCCGATCGACGAGAGCAGAGGTGGAAGGAAATCGAGATGTTTTACACGCGGCATGAAAAACGGCGCTCTTCTTATAAAATCAGCATTCCGATTTTTCCCATTCCCAACAGTAAAATTAGAAATATTAAAATAATTAAGGAATTGTTTCATCCACAAAAAACACGGGTCACCAGCAGGGGGCGATGAGAGAATTTCTGACCAGATGTGGGAAATAAATGATGGAGTTAGAATTGATTATAACTCCAACTAAACAGATTACGATCCACAAGAAGCATTGTTCGGTAAATGGAACCTCTCCCCGGCAAAAAGGAAATGCAGACGGAGAGGGAACGCGGGGTTTTTCCATTTATACTCCTATTTGAAAAGCGATAAAAACCACACAGAGGACCCAAATCATGCGCCGTCTTCTTTTCCTTTCCTTGAAAACAATCCGCGCCCTCCTTCCGATCCCCTCGGCACCTCCCAGTTGAGAACCACCGATTTCTCTCATTGCAGATAAAAATACAAAACAGAGCTCTCACTTAACAGGCGTTTATGGAAGTCGCGCCGTTGTACGAGTATCGCCGTGGCAACGGGGTCACAAACCGGAATACGGCTAAAGCGCAGCTCTTCCTGTGTGTGTGTGTTTTGGGAGTGCCAGGTCGGTGACCTGTGGAGCACTCGATGAGAGCATGTTCTTGGCATGTAAAACTGAAATCAGGGCAGGAATTGAGCGTGGAGTCTCAGGGGGGTTTGAGACTGCATCAGACTCATCCGGGCCCTCGCCAGGGGGTCATTATCCCCTCCAGAGACCCGCGGAGTGCTGCCTGACAGCAAGAATGAGGTCTAAAACAGACGCGCCACACACACACACACACACACACACACGGGCGATTAATCCCTTGACAGCCGAAACAGTTGGAGCCTTCTAAGCCACTGACAAAGATGGCGAGAGAGAGAGAGAAAAAAAGAAAGAAAAAAAAAGGAACACTTGTTTTGGAGCGATGGGGATAATTGCAGTGTAAGAGAGAGAGACAGAGAGAGAGAAGGGGTGAGGGGAAGTTTGAATGACGGGGAGACAAAGCAAACAAGCCGCAGTCCTGAAGCCGAGCGAGGGACTGAAGGAGAGGCAGAAACGAAGTGAGAACACGAGTCACGTCGTTGCACCTGCACGACTAACGCCGTGTGTTCAATCATCTCACGCACAGGTTTAAAACCTCCGCAGCGCTGTCAGCTCGGAAGGCGCCGATCGCGTTCCTAAAACAGCAGCTCGGAACATCGTGCCCGCCGGAACGCGGCTTTGTATTCAACGCGCTCGCCCAGGTACCTCCTCGTTGCTATAGCAACAGCTGGCCGATCTCACGCGCGACGCACGGACGCTCTCTTTCTCCCACTAACCGGACGTCACGTAAACCTGTCGCGTGTTCGGTTTATGGAAGGAGTCTCCAGTGTTAGTAAAACGTTCCACCGTGGGAGAGGACAGGAGAGAATACGGATCAAACGATCCGTTCTCACTACGTTTCAGGATCCTGTAAATCTTTAAATAAAGAACGACAAGCCGAGGTGATAGAAAAAAAAAAAACTGCGTACATACATTAAAACTTACACTTGTAAAATAAAAAATCAAAAATTAAAATTAAACAGGGAGAGAGATGAAGAAAGGCTGGGGAGAGAGAGAGAGAACAGCTGATTACACCTAGTGACGACTTGCTTCCGGCACGCTTCACGACATCAGACTGATCAAAAGCATGAATCGATCTTCAATAAATACTTATTAAACATGACCGTTTGCTGTGGTATGAGAGAGGGGAGAAAAGGAGAGGTGAGAGAGAGCGGGAGATAAGAGAGAAAAGGGGAGGTGAGAAAAGGAGAGGAGAGAGAGAGGGGGAGAAAAGAGAGAAAAGGAGAGGAGAGAGGGAGAAAAGGAGAGGAAAGAGGGAGAAAAGAGAAAAGGAGAGGAGAGAGGGAGAAAAGAGAAAAGGAGAGGTGAGAGGGAGAAAAGAGAAAAGGAGAGGAGAGAGGGAGAAAAGAGAAAAGGAGAGGAGAGAGGGAGAAAAGAGAAAAGGAGAGGTGAGAGGGAGAAAAGAGAAAAGGAGAGGTGAGAGGGAGAAAAGAGAAAAGGAGAGGTGAGAGGGAGAAAAGGAGAGGAGAGTGAGGGGGAGAGGGAGAAAAGGAGAGGAGAGAGAGAGGGGAAGAGGGAGAAAAGGAGAAGAGAGGTGGGGGGAGGGAGAAAAGGAGAGGAGAGAGTGAGGGAGAAGGGAGAAGAAAGAGAGGAGAGAGTGAGGGGGGAGGGAGAAAAGGAGAGAGAGAAAGTGAGGGGAGAGGGAGAAAAGGAGAGGTGAGAAAAGGAGAGGAGAGAGAGAAAGGGGAGAGGGAGAAAAGGAGAGGAGAGAGTGAGGGGAGAGGGAGAAAAGGAGAGGGAGAAAAGGAGAGGGGAGAGAGGGAGAGGAGAAAAGGAGAGGAGAGAGTGAGGGGGAGAGGGAGAAAAGGAGAGGAGAGAGTGAGGGGGAGAGGGAGAAAAGGAGAGGAGAGAGTGAGGGGGAGAGGGAGAAAAGGAGAGGAGAGAGTGAGGGGGAGAGGGAGAAAAGGAGAGGAGAGAGTGAGGGGGAGAGGGAGAAAAGGAGAGGTGAGAAAAGGAGAGGAGAGAGTGAGGGGGAGAGGGAGAAAAGGAGAGGTGAGAAAAGGAGAGGAGAGAGAGGGGGAGAAAAGAGAAAAGGAGAGGAGAGAGAGAAGACAGACAGAGGATAAGCGCTCATCTCATCTCTCCTATTCCCTCCATCCACAGCAGGAGAGGTGAATCCGCTTTGCAGAAGTGTCCACACTCCAGAGAGCACTCGAGAACCTGCGGGTCCGACGGCGCGCTCGCCGGCTCAGACCGGCTCGCGCTGCGCTCACCCAATTAAGAGCTTCATCCGTCTCGACGGAACGGCTCCATCCATCCTGGGTCAGAGATACTGCTCGCTAACGGACAAGGACTAATTAGGGATGGAACAGATTAGGCAGGCTGTTGGAGCTGGGCTTATCTCCAGAAGGCCCGAGATACTCACTGGAGAATAATAACGGCTTTAAGAAGAAAGAAAGAAAAAGGTAGAAAGTGACGAGAAGGCGGTAAATCCGGACGCAGCGATGGGTCCACGGATGAGGGTCAGTGTATGGTACGGGATGACGAAACCCCGCGAAGGACCAGAGAGTACGGGAAGCTCACCGAAAACGTTCACCTAATATAAATGACCTCCTCGACCAGATCACCTGCACGCTTCCGCCTACGAAACATAAGCCCCGCCTCCTGCACAGGTCATGACGGCTGTCTTTAAACTGGTGAAGCTACGCGCGCGTTAAACACGTCCTCTTCGTGGAGCACTCCGGTGACGAGCGAGTGAGCCGACGATGCGTGTCTGGTAATTACAGACACGTCAAAAACACGACGACAACAGGACGTCTCCGTCAAACAGAACAATCGATCCACCTGCAGGTACTGTTCCCGCGGATCTCAGCAATCCTGCAACAATCGCACGTTGTTTACTTAACAACGAAACAAAACCCACAATGATAAAACGTGATTAGGAGAGACACGTGTGAAGATCCAGGCAGAGCAGTGGATTATCTCGGTGCAGACAGAAGAAAGGGAGATGATGAGCTGCCTAATTACCGCAAAAAACTACACAGGGTCTGTAAACACGCGAGCACACACACACACACACACACACACAGGCGTTCGAGTACCGAATTGGGCAACACGACTCAATTTATGCACGTCGCCCAAACGTGGGTCTTTTCACGCGCCAAAACACTCGGCGTAAGATTCAATAAATGCAAACAGACACGCGCGCGGTCTTCCTCGCCAAACCGCCCCGAAGCGAGTATAAAGAGAAGACGTACACCGGAAATAAATAAATAAATCAGTCAGACGGGGAGGAAGACGGTAGACGGAGTACTCACGTCGAAGTTGTTGAGCGCGCCGGCGAGCTCTCCCGGCCCGGTGTGCTGGCCCAGGCTGGAGTCCTCGGTGCTGACGCCCTGAGCCGTGTTGGAGATCCCCGAGACGGCCTGCTGCAGCTGCTTGTAGATGAGCTCGCGGTTGGCCTTGTAGGCGGCCACGTCCGGGTGCTGCAGGCAGGCGCGGGACGCCGTGTACAGCAGGGGGACGTTTCTCTGCAGCACGCCGCGCGCCGCCGCCATCTGCTCCTTGTGCTGCACGTCCTTCAGCTCCTGCACGACGTGGAGAACGGTCGCGACGTTACACTTCACTCAACCCCGGTGACCTTTTCACCCTAACATTTCTTCACCCCTCTGCATTCACGCGGGGGAAAAAAAAAATAATAATAATGATAACGACGAGTACGTCGCACACGAGCCCCGGCGCCCGCTCGCGCTTGTGTTTAATGGAGAATGAAGAGTTGCGGTGACCCGGACTTGCCATACGAACAGCATGCATTTAGATTTGATGGAGCTCCTCGTGGTCGACCTACATAATAAAAGGTTACTCTCGCTCTTAAAAGCCTCACACAAATCAGGCCATTAGCGTACAGCAGCATGCTGCCGCTTTATTCCGCTCTCCTTTCCATTAGCTAATACGTAAACCTGGGCCGTTGTCCTATTTGAATAGAGCCGTATACGGCTCTTTGCTCGTCACGGCGAGATTTTTCGCTCCTGTATTATAAACCGGGTGCTCGAATTCCTTCTGAAACCGCATTAAAAAAAAAAAAAAAAAAAATTGTTTAATGACTCGGAAGACGCGGCGGCGTTAATCAGCCTCCAGTCGTGTACTGCTCGGACAGGACGCGCGCGCTAGCTACACCGAGGTTTGGGATTTGAACTCGTTTACTAAAATTTCCCGTTGAACGAACATCTCGTCGAGTTTATCGGATCCGCTACACCGTACGTCCGGGTCACGCGACGTCACGTGACTTCTGAATCTTCGGGGTGGGAGATCTAGCGCTCGATATTTTCGGCACCGTAACAATCGCACGACCAAAAGCGAGAGAGAGAGAGAGTCTACTCGGTTCAATGACCTTTATTTACTCACACGGAAGACAGGAAGTGCTCCGCGTACAAAAAAAAAAAAAAAAAGCAACTTCAGCGATTTCTCACGCCGGCCGACACGGTTCACACGAGTCCAGAGGAGAGGCGGAGACGTTCTCAGAATGTGCATGGACGCTTTTAATCGACGCTAATCTCCGAATAGAGAGAAGAAACCGCAGATATCCAAAAACACGGATTGTGGGAAGGATTCGAGAATGGACACGCTTGTTATAGAACTACGACTAGCAGCAATAGAACTGGTTTTAGCAGGACTCGGTATCGGTATTAGATCAGTACTATCAGAATACGGTTACAGCTGTATTTTATTTCAGGTGGCGTATTGTTAATATTACTACTCAAATGTATCATTTCATATATTTTAGTAGTAGTGCTGTTAGCATCGTTCTGGCCATTATTAGCATTGCAGTAGAAGTAGCGTTCCAGTAGTCGCGCCATTAGCGTTTCAGTAGCCGTTATTATTTAGTACTCTACAGTTTTTCGCTTCTGTAGCCGCATGTCGTGTACGGAGCAGACCAAGCTCTCGGCGACTAGGATTTTAAACTAATTGTGTGACTCCAGCGAGCTGAAAGCGCGCACACACACACACACACACACACACACACACACACACACACACACAGAGGTGTTGCCGTGTTGATAAATGAATCAATTTCGCGAGCAGCAGTCAGACTGCAGCACCCAGCAAATGACCAGCTTAATTACAGACCCGGCGACGCCGTGTCCCACCCGAGAGGAAAGGCGAGAATAAGAATCGAACACGCCGTCTCGCTCCGTGCCCGACTGGTGAAATAATAATTAGCGTTGTTAATCAGCGCGCCCTGGCTGATCTCGGCTCTTCTTCTGATGCGAGGTGATGCCACGCGGAACGCCGACTGCAGACGACTCGATTCGCGAAACACACGGATAAATTCTTGCATCGACGTAATGGGTTTTTGTCACTCTGGTCGCCCCGAGCGTGGTTCTCGTTCCCCCACACCTCTCGAAGGAGATTAGTCATGCTTATAGGCTGCAGTTTGGTGACTAAACACCCAGAATGTGATTAGATCTGCTGATTAGGTTGCCTGTCTATCCTCTATTCTGTGTCCGTCTCTTTGAGAACACGCACGTCACGTCACGTTTTGACGCGTGTCCCGTCCGAGCGCGCAATCTGACGCAAGTAGAGGACTTGTGGAATGTGCTTTCGAGCCTGGGCGCGGTCCAGAGAACCACAGAACGGTGGACCGGGGTTCTCTTCGACCGAACCGCGCTGGGCCCTGGATACAGAGCGACGATTCAAGTGTTTTCCTGTTTCGACTTCCCCCGATGCCGGGGAAAGAGCCGTTTCATAGCGCCGAAGCGGCGTGATTAACACAAACTTACGCTGGACGCTGCGAAAAAAAATAAAAAAAATCCATCCTCGGTGGCTACAAATAAGCTGCACAATGACATAAGAAAGCAAATCTGTGATAAGCCC
>CM022764.1:24893551-24961051 GCA_012411365.1 Ameiurus melas | reverse complement strand
TTTCCAAAAGCAGCCAAAAAAAAAAAAAAAAAACAGTGTCCAAGGCAACTGTTCCCAGGTGTATTATTCTGTAGCATCATGCTGTAAGCCACACCCCTAATCTACGACGCTTAACCCTCGGTAGATAAACCGATCCCAGGGGGGTCTTTTCTCTCCCGAGGGCGGGATCGATACGGACACTCGCCCGAGCCCGATAGGATCAACGTGTCTTTAATAAACTCTGGCCCGTCTCCGCTCTTGATGAAAGCCTCCGGCTAGCCGCGGAAGTCTCAGTAAAAAGAGAGACGCGCGTGCTCTGTTCTCGCCAGGGGTAGTGGCAGTACATGATCCTTCATCTGCCATTAGAACGCCGCTACAGTATCGACAAGCACTCACTCCTCCATTAAACCCCTCGACGCCGCACCAAACGCGTGACGCGGCGAATACTTTTCCTCTCAGGTTCTCTCTATAAGCCAGTGCTCTCCAAAACAATGGCATTTACAAGATATATGCACTCGAAACATTCTCTCTACACCACCGATACGGATCGACTAACTTTAAACAACATTGGATTTTCCGTCCAATCAAACGCTCGCGAGAAACCGAAATGCCCCGCCCACAACCAAATCGAAATCCCCTTACCAAAAGGCGACGCTGTCGAGCGAGAGAGAGAGAGAGAGATCGCATCAGGTGTTCTAATTGCAAGTAGGTAAAGAAGGAAAGGTCTTGAATCCGTTCACTTAATATCCTCAACTTCAGGTTGTTGGGTTTTTTTTTTAAAGTGGGAGGAGCTACTCATTACGTCCCACTCCGACTTCCTGTTTTGGTGTAAATGACCTCAACACATCGAATAACAGGCACTTCAAAGAGACTTTTTTTTTAAAACCCTTTGTAAAATACCGTGAAGAGTAAAAAAAATAAATAAATAAATAAATAAATAAAAAGAGACCTCGGATTAAGCCTCGCACTCGGAACAAAATGACCTGGATTATAAACTTCAAGCTGCGAGCCATGAAGACCGGACGCGTCACGCGCAGTGCTCCTGGGATAGCGTCTGCATTTCACGTCATGAGGCCTAGGCGTCCTTAGAGCTACCAAAACGTACTCTAGATTTCATTTATTCGTATCTGATCCATCTTTTCAAAAAGGTATAAAAAAAATAAAAAGCTATGGTGTATAAATAATAGCAGGAAGATCTCTCCATTATAAAAGCTTTCAGATCACCCTGGGCCCAAAATATTCTTTATACAAGACGTATTCGACTTCCTTACGTGCGCGTCTCGATCGCCAAAGATACGGATCTCGAGCCCTCGACCCGGCGTTCGAGTTCTCTGTAGTGAATAAGCGTGGTCTCAGCAGCCCGGCGATACGATCGGGAATAAGCGGTAGAACAGCCGGACCACAATCGTAGCTTATCTGCCGGATCTTTAGCCTGCGTGCGGACCGTTTCGGAGGGAGTCCGAGCGTCGCACAACCCTGACAAACGATAGACTTTCATCGCGGCGTGCAGAGCGCACGCAACGAAAACACCGGGTCGTTCTCGGCTCGTGGCGGCCATCATGATGAGGCTGAAAATAGCCGTAAATGGGGTTTTTTTCCCCCTTTTCTTTCTTGGGGGCCGGTGATTTAGCCACGGGGGATGAACAGACGTCGTAAGCCGCTAGAGACTGACCCCCGTGTGAACAGAAGCGTCATCGGCAGCCTGGCTCTGAATTCCGTACCGACGGGAGAGAGTCCCAGATCGAATCTCGCACAGCAGAGCGTCGGAGCAGACTGCTGGCGTGCGCTCTACAGTACACACTCGCCCTGGCCAACACCACCCAATAATTCACACTGCAGCGTGCAGATGTCAGACACGTTACTCCCAACAACACTAAACACCCTGAAGCTGCCCCAGTTTGGACCGAGACATTCCAAGGACATCTGAAGAGGAGAAGAGCGTGAATGAAACAAAACTCTCTCCAATGAGAGGTCATAAACGGTGACTACGTTTACACGGACAGGAGTACGCTCTCAGAGACCCGGGCTGCGATGAAATCTTAGAGACTACATAAAACTAATTCATTCAAATATCAACTCTCTGTAGCACTCCTTACACACACACACACCGGCCATCAAATATGGACGATCAGGACGTGTTCAACTTTAAAATAAGTGTTCGTTCTAGGAGCGTTTTATAACAGCAGCGAGGCTCCGAATCACAGGTTCATATCAACGCCTGTGATCGTTTCCACGGTAACGGCTCATTCGCCGTTTCCCGCAGGGAGGCAGACAGATTTACGGAAGGAGTCTCCAGCGTCAGCGCTTTCGCAACAGTCTTCAGTACAGCAGTGTTTTACCATTTATTACAGTTTCTCTCCAACACACACACACAGAGAGAGAGAGGGGTGCTCGTGATGGAATGACGGTTTAGATCTGCAATAACAGACGTGATGACCGCTTTCTTGTCTGTTAAAATGAAAAGAAATTGAGGCGCATCGGCAGTGTAAGAGGAATAAAACACTTCAGAGCAGGCTGTTACAGGAAAACGATCAACTTCAGCATGCTAACAGCTCCACGCTGATTATCGTCTCGTGGTTCACGCTGATCCCTAAACGCCGACGAAACCGAACTCCTTACCGCCGGGTTCGCTTTCGGATCGGAACGAGTTGCCCCTCGAGCAGGAAGCGAACTCTTGACCCTGGCAGGATCGAGTAACCGAAGTGATTTCGCACCGAGCACGCTCGTGGTTGCGGAAAAAAAACAAAAAAAACAACAACAACAACAACCACACCACCAGATGTGACTTTTCCGATTCCGAAAAAAACGTAGATATTCGTCGTACGCAATCGTTTCTAATAACGGTAACGAACCATTCTGCGTCGCGTAAGGGACACGCTAACGCCTGGTTAACGCAACATGCTGCGTACGCTAGCTAGCGACGCGTGGTGATGTGTGCACGACGCTACGGAAAGACCCCCATCGGCCTCCTGAGGGAGAATCCGAGTGCCGAAAGCGCTGTCGCTCCAGTCACCTGGAGATGATGCGCATTGTTTAAACACACACACACAAAATGAAGGAGCGGTTTCTGAACACAGCGCCTCAGTCGCATCGCATTAAAATCAACTGGCTTTTCAGATATTCATAGCAAACAAGCCAGGAGCAAAACAGGGAGCAGGTGAAGCCGACAGAGGAAACTGTCTCACTTAACCTGCCTCCTCCTCCTCCTCCTCCACGGGAAAGCAAAAGAGGCGTGTAATGATGCAATCAACCAGACACGGAGACGCAGGGAAAGTGGTGCGACCGGTTTAAAACTAAACACAGCCGCCGTTTATGTGAGCTAGCAAATCAGATTAGGAACAGATCTTGAACGGGTTCGGTGTTCAGTCTTGTTTACCTGGAACCCTGGCGTGTTCCTCCACACGGTGCAGGTGGGAACATGCACACTAAATAAATAAATAAAAATCCACACGAAAACAACCCGGAGTGAATAAGTGGTGCTCTCTCGTGCCGGATTTGAGCGGTTTCTCGCGACTGTAGTGGGAAAGTGATTCGTAACATAGAACGGCTCGACAATTCGCAGGCAGCGCGAGCGGCCATGTTGGTTTGCCGTCACGGGGAAGGAACTGGCGGGGAGAAGAGGTCGACGAGCTGAAGTTTCAGGTCGAGGGAGGGGTGTTTTTTTTTCTTCTTCTTCTAATTGGAAATGCTCGCGAGGAGCGTGCGTGCGTGCTCGGCTGTGAAAAGCGAAAGCACCTAGATACGGCCGGAAGAACGCGTCTTATAAACTGTATTTCTGAAGAACCGCGTCAGATAGCTGGGACTTTTGATGTCCATCACTCCCCTGACACATTCCACCTGAAACGTAACCTCGAAACAAAAACAAAACAAAACACCCGTTTGATTTCACAAACAGGAAACTGCGAAGGGAAGTGAACGAGAGCAGGTTTAGGAGAGGAGAAAAAAAAATAAGAAGGGGGGTGAACAAAGGCAGCTTTTTCTGCATTCCGAAAGGCCACACGAGAGGAACGCACCTTGCTTGCGGACGTCCTCCACGGCGGCGGTGAGCTCCTCTTTGAGAAACTGGCTCTCCTTGGCGATCTTCTCGCCTTTCTCCAGGAAGTTCTGCGTGGCGCTCTCCACCGAGGCGGCCAGAACGTGCGCCTTTTTGGAGCGCCCCTTCTTCTTGTTGGACGGACCCTTGTTGCTCGAGTTCACCAGAGTGGTCACCTAGAACCGAGGCGCAGGTTATTTAAACAGGAACAGTCTGGAAAGTGCAGGACGCACATCTACACCTCAAAAAAAAAAAAACACACAGAATAATCCACCACGGTGCGGCGAAACGAAACGAAAATAAAAACGCCGCCTTCTACCGTTGCCCGAGCTCTACCTGCGTGACGAGCGGCTCCAGGAGTCTTTCCACAGCCAGCGTGCGGATCTCCAGACTCTTCGGGTCCCATTTGAAGTTGATGTTGGGAGTGTTAATGGCCGTCATGTTCTCGGGAGGTTCTGCGAAGGGAAAAATGAATAAATAAATAAATATAGATTTTTGTCCACGAGAACGTCAGCACCTGTTCACGCTCAGGAAATGAATCCACATCCCCTGACCAATCAGAATCGAGAGTTCATCGGCACAGGGGTATAAGCAGGCTAAACGTACCGCCCGGTGTTCTACATTCGGGTTGAATGTTGAGAGAGAGACGACAGGAGAGTGGGAGTGGGACTTCTCCGGCATATTAACCCTCAACTCCGTCACGCACCGGCGTCCCGGCTTAGACGGCGAAGGCATTTGGCATGTCCGTGGTAGTAATAACATCTATCGTAGGTGCCAAATGTCACGACCCGTCATCTAACCCAGACACCCAGAGCTCCTACACGAAACGTGTAAACGGTTCGCGGGTCTGATACGGTCTGTTAAAAACGTGCATCGTCGGTATTTTCTCTCATCGCATTCTTTCTGGTCTAAACCCAAGACACAAGAGAGCGCACAAGAGGCTTCTTCTGTCTGATTTCCAAGAGTAGAGTCGGTGAACAGAGACAGAACGCCTCGATGCGCCTGGTTTCCAAGCCGAGCTTTAAAGAAGACCTTTAGCGATTCCATGCACAGCGCACTTAAACGCAGCGACGAGCGCCGTTTCTCTTCAAAACTCCCTGCTGTCGTCTTGCCTGTCGTCATGACCCGCGTCTTAATTCGAAAACACCGACGACTTCACATGTAAACAAAAAGGAAAAAAGAAACTGTTCACTAATCTCGAAACACCTCTCTGCGGGTTGATGAGGTCATTCGAATATGTACACGCTACCTGTAAGAGGAAAAGCGCTTAGCGTCATGTTAATCTGCGTGGGTACTTTTTATTTTTATTTATAATATATATTTTAAATTTACACCCCCCCCCCACAAATTCAGTTAACCAATTCCCACCAACAGGCTAGAGGGCATATACGTGCTTCGTCGAGACACGCGGAGCCGAAATACAAGTCTTTCGGCGCCACTCAAGATCCGATCTATCGAATGGGTGTCGATATTCAGCCTCGATGGCGGAATACCGCTATCGCCAGTGTCCGTCGCCATCCTCCACTAACCCGCACACCGGTCTACGGGAGAGCTCACGACGTAGTCGTGTGATGCAATCAGCTGGTGTGTAAACGGTACCGAGAATACACCTGGTCAAGCGTAACGCGGAAAACAGAGGTCGGGCCGCGGACACCAAGGGACACCGAGATCGGACCACGGACAGTCAGGGACGGGCCTCGACCACCGAGGTCATCCCGTGACGCCGTCCAGCTCGAACTCAAAGCCTTCGCCTTGAACACAGAGGATAAACTCCGTCACATCCACTCTCCCGAACATGCCGTCCATTCCTAAGGGACTCCCAAAGCAGAAATAACTCAGGAGAAGACATCAGACATTAACCAGGAACACATCATCATCTCCCAAACGCCTCATAACCCGTTAAATAGTGTACAGATCCGTATTACCGGGCGCAGGGAGGGGGTTTAGAGTACCTCCCCTGAACCTAGGTGCTTCAAAACCCTCCCATTAAAACACGCTCTAAACTCCAGGCCGAGCGAGCTTCTGCGCATGCGCGGACTTGTAACCATGTAACGTTGGCTAGTTACAATATTTCGCACAGCGCTCAACAAAAACCCGACACATTGAGCAACTGTAACAGATTCTAAAGCGGGGGGAGGAGGGGGGTTCAGAACTCTAATAGAATCCTCTCCAAAGCCGAAAGGACTCGATAAAGTCGGTGTAAAAAGGTTAAAAAGCCGAGCGCGAGCCCGTGCGCGAGCCCGTGTCCTGCCCCCCCCCACCGGGGCAATTCCCACAACACGGCCCAAAAGGTTCAGAACCCGTTTCCCGGGGAGTTGAAACATCAAACACGCAGTTAGAGGACACGTTAAAACACGGAGGAAGACCCACGAATAGTGTTCGCTTTTAATTATAAACTTACCAAACAACAACAACCCGTAAACAATGTGAGTGACGCGCTTCAAAATGGAGGATTAAAGCATTCCCGTCCTGCTGAAAACTTTTAACACCCCCTCCTCCTCCTTCGCGCTTTCCCCACGCAGACAGAACTCACCAACACACCGCAAGGCGAAGAGAAGTCCCACGCGCGCAGCTTTAATCCCTGTGGGTGTCTAAACACGGTCCAACGAAGCCGGACGCGGAAAGTTGGCCCTGTTCGGAAGAAGTTTCGCTGAGAACGCGGTCGTGCTTTCCCTCACACCGCCGCTGGGATCAGCTATGGGAGGAGGGCGCGGTGGCCAGAGTGGATGAAACAACGCGGGGGGATTTTATACCGCGCTGGTGCTTGTTACAGGTTTGCTAACCGAGTTGCCAGATTGTCAACTTTATTTATTGTTTATTTTTGTTGTTGCCTTTAGTTTATTGTAGTAACACAACCTCTTTGCGTTAAGAATAGATTTTTACGTTTTTATATTTGTATATGGTCCTTTTTTTCCCCTCTCTTTTCTCACACTGAAGTTAGCCCAGCTTTACAAATGTTGGGGGAGGGGGGATGGGCCAGGAAGTTTAAACATCACAATCTGGCAACCTCCTGACCGCTTCCTGGATTCCGGGTTTGTGACGTCACGCTGCAAATCCAGACACGCTTATCAGGTGAGATTTAGGGCGCGGCTCACAATGAAACTCACACACACACACACACACATACTCCCACACACACACACTCACACAAACTCAGACACACACAGGATGTAAGGGGCTTAGTCACAGGCTTTGGTCAGGACGTGTTTATTTTCAAAGTGGGCGTGGCTTAACTTTTAGAAAAGTGTGGGACAAAATAATTACAACCCACTGGAAATCACATGAAATCGCACTCTTTAATCACATGAAATACAGAATGTGACGTTTTGAGAATAGATTGAATCCATTTCATTATTTTTTTTATTTAATGTTAGAACTTTTTGTAATGTAAAAAAAAAAAAGTCAATGACAGTATCTGTGTATCTGTAATCAGGTTTAAACCAGAAGTGGGCGTGGCTTCAGTGCCTGAAATGGAAGGGGGGTTCTTTCTATCTTTCTTTCTTTCTTTCTTTCTTTCTTTCTTTCTTGAAAAGAAATCAAGACAGATGTGATCAACAACAAATTCAGATGCAGCCTTCCTCCAGGGGAAAAAAGACGTGTTTCTAATGCCAGGTGAGAACAGGGGCCTCAGTCAGGGTCTGGACCCTGTGTTCAGATCCAGCCCTCTCTACACTGCTTCACTGTCTCTCACAAGTTTTATTCAGCAGCTCGGAACAGTCCAGAAGAGAACGTGTGAAGGACAATGGGACAGTAAGGGCGAGGTGAGAACCCAGGAGGGGGGGGGGGTAGTCACTGGACACTCATTCAGATGCTAAAATTAGAGCTTCTTATGCAGGCGTCTGGCAGAACAAGAGAAAGAGAAACAAACAAACAAAACCCCGGGTTTAGTTTCTGGTCAGTCAATAAAGCTTAAATCTTTTAAACTGCAGAATAAGAAGTGAAAGAAGGTGCATGTTTATATACCTTGGAAGCTGGTAAAGGTATTCAAATATCAGTTCTATATATTTGAATTATTTACACACCATGTTCCATTCATCTTCTACCGCTTACTCCTTCTTCAGGGTCACGGGGAACCTGGAGTCTATCCCAGGGAGCATCGGGCACAAGGCGGGGTTACACCCTGGACATGGTGGCAGTCCATCACAGGGCACAATCACACACACACTCATTCATACACTACGGACACTTTAGACACGCCCATCAGCCTACCATGCATGTGTTTGGACTGGGAGAGGAAACCGGAGTACCAGGAGGAAACCCCCGCAGCAAACTCCGCACACACAGTGGGAATCGAACGCCGGACCCTGGAGCTGTGAGGCGACCGTGCTAACCACTAATCCACCGCGCGCCCACACAAATATTTGTTATAGATGTTTATTTGATGACTTCTGCATTAGCGACTCAGGACAAAAACGGTACTTTTTTCCAAAACAAAACCAAAAAAAAAGTTAGGTATAAAACGTTTGTATGCGAGTAAAGAAAGCAGCACGTTACACAACGGACCAGGTTTCAGACAGAAACATAATGAAGCCTGCCAGGTTTCGCTGCGAAGAAGAAGAAGAAGGAGAAAAAGAAAGCAGAAACGAGCGTGACAGTCTTCTAAAGGCTCCAGAAGAACTGCGTCAGATTCTCCAAGAGACTCGGTACAGCTCATTAAACGCTTCGAAATCTGCACAAACTACACCTGAGACTACTCATGCTAGGGTTTTTTTTTTGTTTTTTGTTTTTAATGCAAAAAGTATTCACATCAATTTACTGCTCTTTGTGGTTTTTTTTTTTTCGGTTTTTTTCAACGTAGAAACATTGAAGTTCCTTACTTTTACAGCATCTACGCTTTACGGCATTCCGTCGCAATGTGTCTGAGACTTTCACAAAAAAAAAAATAAGAAGCCTAAACACAAATCTAAAAAAAAGATCCGATCTTGAGAATATAGATATAAATTAGGCCAAAGGTGAATCGCCTGGTGATTCCAAAGGGAAAAGAGACGCTTAGAGTACGCTTATCAACGTAAAAGTTCATTTACTTAAAAATTGCTCATAAAATCTGTATTTTTGAGATTTGAATTTGAAGTTTATTTGTTTTTGTTTTTTTTGTGGGGGTTTTTCTTTGTTTGTTTGATTTTGGAAAAACAAAAAAACTTTAACCTGTCATTTGAAATGTTACACCCTAAAAACCACGGGGTTAAAAACAACCCTAAAATGCCCAGGGGTTCAGGAATGACTCATCTGTCTCAACAGCATGCCGTATGTCCATGTCTAAAACTGAGCACGTCTGTGATTCATCTCAGCATCTATGCAATGTTTTGCCGCCTTTATTCTTTTAAAAATGAATCATTTATGTTATTATTAGGCAACGGTACAGTCCTTTGTTCTTTATTTTATTTAGGTGTGTTCTAAAATGGTGTAAAATGTCTTGGACCGCACTATTGTGTGGACAAGTGCTGGGTAGAACTGAGACGTCCACCCAGGTGATTAACCCTGGAAAGCTCTACTGGGATTATCTGTAGATAAGATCTGGAGTCACTGACTGCAGTTTCCTTATCTACATCATAGAGGATGGGAGTTATCATGCAGGCTGGTGGGAGAATGTTCAGATGTCTCTGAATGACACACACAGATCAACCCAAATCGGGTCATTTTCAGCCCAACGGCTGGGGAAATATAGCACAGAACACGTTTTCGGTTAAACTAACCGTTGTTGATTTTAACCCAGCGAAAAGCTTGCGACGTTTTTGTTGAACCCCTTGAATCTCGATGGCTTCGTTTCAAATCCACTGTGTGTGGTGTACAGAGGCAATATGACCAAGACTGTGCCGCTGTCCCAATACTTATGGACCTGGCTGTACATGTCGAATTTTTACTGATTTACTGTTTACTTTTCTTCATGAATAAAGGGCGGTGAACTTTTTTCTTCTTGGTTCTGATCAAGAAAATGAACAGCGCTGCAAGGTCAGTAGACTGACTCATAAAGTTCTCTCGCTTAATTGCAGTTTATTTCTCACAAATCAGCTCATTAACTGCCAAAGTGTATTCTTTTCACACGTTACCCTTCAGGTGCATCTCCACTATGGGGGAAAATGCTGCGGAATAAATAAATAAATAGATAAAAGTGGAAATGTGTCTACAGAACACAGTTATCTATCTATCTATCTATCTATCTATCTATCTATCTATCTATCTATCTATCTATCTATCTATCTATCTATCTATCTATCTATCTATCTATCTATCTATCTATCTATCTATCTATCTATCTATTATCTATCCTACATTATCTTCTTCTCTCTTCTCTCTATCTATCTTTTCTGTCTATCTATCTATCTCTTATTATCAATATCATAAACCGTCTGTCTGTCTGTTTATCTATCATATCTATTATTACAATTATATTGTCCAGGTTTCCTTCCTTAGAAATAACACAATTTCATTTTCCACAGTTGAAGAGACTTTATTTTCGTTTTTATTTAGCAGTCAGGTGACACACGAGTTGTCATTTTCACAGCTCTATTGAAACATATGAACAGAAATTAGAATCTGTATCATTTGTATCTGAGTTTAAATCTACGCTACATCCTGAAATGTTGCTGTATTATACGATTCTGTTTTTCACAATCCTCCCTTTCGCCTCTCATTTCTTGCCGGGGCCATGAGGTGAGGAGGCATCTCCGCCCGCATTTTTATCTCCAGGACGCAGATTCGAATCCAGTTCATGGATGGAGCATGTTGGTAATACACAGTGTAATAACTGTCCTGTTAAAGAAAAACTAATGGTCACATGATCAAACAGAGATATGATATTATATATATATATACATACATACACACACACACACACATATACAAAACTTAGGAATAAGGAGAATAAGAATGTGAATTGACTAAATTATAAAGAATAAAAACTTGATTAGGTAACGTATATAAGCACTCTATACAACCGCGCTGAGCAGAAAAGCATCTCAGAACACGTCAAAACTTGTGTTTAAGGAGCAGAAAAGCACATCAGATTCCACTTCGGTCAGTCAAGAACAGGAATCTGACGCTCCAGTGGGCACAGGACCAGCAACAGTTGAAGACTGGAAACAAAACCCTCACCTGGTCTGATAAATCTGGAGTTTTGATGTAGAGGGTAGGGTCAGAATTTGGCATCAACAGCCTGAATTCATGACCCCAACCTGCCGTGTGTCGACATTTCAAGCTGCTGCTGCTGGTGGTGGTGTTAAAAGGAAATTCTCTTTTATCATTTTATATTTTATATTATGTACCCTCTTATATTATGAACTGCTCTCAAATATATGATGAATGTAATCATTTAGTTCCCTCTTTGAATACGCTGATCAACTGCTGTCCTTGATTATATTATTATGTACTTCTGTGTCATCATGACATGGGACTTATTTTGTATCATAACTAAGTGCTGTGTGTTTTGACTAAATCTGTCTGACACTCGGACCTGTAGAAAACGTCCACGCAGGGCTGTTGTCAATGTGTACACTGTGTATAAATACTCCTGTTTTGAATGAATAAACCGGAAGTCTCTTTTGAACACGCTCATATCCGTCAGTGTGTGTGGGCTCATTTCGGACTCTCCAGGAACGCCTGACTCTGCAGCAAACCACACTTTCTAGCTCATAGCAACATAGAACTAAAAGGAACTTAAAGTTACTAGAAGGTAATGGTAAAACAAGCTGAAAGGCATAACGGAGATCATGCTCTGGGGAATGTTTTCTTAATACAAATCAAACATCGGTTGAATGCTAAAGCATGTGTGAGGAGGAATGCTGACCGTGTGCATTTATTTATGGACGCAATTTACCCAGATTTCAGTGTCCTTCCACGACCTCTGTCTTTTCTGACTGCAGCTGGACAATTACACTGAGCATCCTGTTTAGGAAACTAAGGGGTCCATTGACCAAAAAGTGACACATTTTCAGGTTAATTAAACAAACTGTCGGATTCATATCCATATATCAGAATACTCACCGAATTTTATTGAAGAATCTTGGTACAGTGTCATTACAGGAGGAGTCCTGACTTTCACTGTGGAAAATAAAAAAGAAAGTTGAGTGAAGGGTTTAACTTCATTTACATTACAGGGGGAGTCCTGACACAGACTGTGGAAAAAATATATAAATAAAATATATCAGATTCCACATGATGATGTAGTGACTAATATTAGTCACTACATCATCATCATCATCGTCATCATCATCATCATCACCGTCATCATCGTCGTTGTCATCGTCATCATTGTCATCATCACCATCGTCATCACCGTCATCATCATCATCATCATCACCATCATCATCACCATCATCACAATCACATCATCATCACCATCATCGTCATCACCGTCATCATCATCATCATCACCATCATCACAATCACATCATCATCACCATCATCGTCATCACCGTCATCATCATCATCATCACCATCATCACAATCACATCATCATCACCATCATCGTCATCAACATCATCATCATCATCGTCACCACCATCATCATCATCACCATCATCATCACCATCGTCCATCATCATCATCATCATCATCGTCATCATCATCGTCATCATCACCATCATCATCGTCATCATCACCATCATCACCATCATCATCATCATCATCGTCATCATCACCATCATCATCACCATCATCACCATCATCATCACCATCATCATCATCACCGTCATCATCGTCATCATCACCATCATCACCATCATCATCATCATCACCATCATCATCATCACCATCATCATCATCACCATCATCACCATCATCACCATCATCATCATCATCATCACCATCATCATCATCGTCATCATCATCATCATCACCATCATCATCATCATCATCATCATCATCATCATCATCATCACCATCATCATCATCGTCATCATCATCGTCATTATCATCACCATCATCATCATCACCATCATCATCATCATCATCACCATCATCACCATCATCATCATCATCACCATCATCATCATCATCATCATCATCATCATCATCGTCATCATCATCATCACCGTCATCATCATCGTCATCATCATCGTCATTATCATCACCATCATCATCATCAACATCATCATCGTCATTATCATCACCATCATCACCATCATCATCGTCACCATCACCATCATCATCATCATCACCATCACATCACCATCGTCATCATCATCATCATCACCATCATCACCATCATCACCATCATCATCACCATCACACACCATCATCACATCACCATCATCACAATCATCATCATCATCACCATCGTCATCATTGTCATCCTCATCCTTATGTTAATGTAAGTCTTATATCCCACCACATCATTAATAGTGTTTTGAGCTAGAGTAGCTAAAGAAGTATTATATGAAGTATATATTTCCATCTCCTATTGGTTAATATCACTGCGTTACCTGGACTGCTTTCACACTTGGGGGAAAAAAAGTTTAACACAAAGTGACGTCAAGTGTATCTGATAAAGGCTAGTAATTCAGTCCCTCCAGGATTTTGCGATTGCAGGACCCAATTAAAAAATCGAGCTTGCAAATTTTTTTTCAATTACTGCAGATACGGGTCATGTGACGTCATCACGACGCGCATGCAGCCAAAGCCGAAGATTTTTTTAAAGTGCTGATCACCTGAGATTTTCATGCGCAACAGTCTCCACAGTTTACACAGAAAGATGAACAAACAAACAAACAAACAAACCATCCAGCAAGTGACAGTTCCACAGGTAGAAACACCTTGTTGATGAGAGAGGTCAGGAGAGACGGTCCATGTGGTTTTGAGCTGACAGGAAAGCTACGGTAACTCAAATAAGCACTCTATAGACCGCGCTGAGCAGAAAAGCATCTCAGAACACGTCAAAACTTGTGATTAAGGAGGAGAAAACCACATCAGATTCATATCCATGTATCAGAATACTCACGGAGCTCTGAAGTATGGCAGTTCCTGTACAGTATAATTACAGGAGGAGTCCTGACATTCACTGTGGGGAAAAAAAATAAATATATATACATATATATAATATTAGTCGCTACATAATTATCATCCTTATGTTTATGTCAGTCCTATATCCCACCACTTTATACCCATCATTAATAATGTTTTGAGTCAGAGTATCTTAAAGAAGTATTATATAAAGTGAACACCCTCGGTGTCATTTCCAGCTTTCGGATCACAATCCCAAAACTGATTCCAGGGAATGTGCACAGAGGGCTTTTATATTCCTGTAAATGAAATGGCATTATTTTTTGCAGCTGGAAAATGACACCAAACATCCTGGTAGAGAAACTAAGGCAGAAAACAAACAAACAAACAAACAAACAAACAAACAGCGAAACATTTGAAACTTTATTCGATTCTCAAGAGTCTGAGTTTATGTCCAAGAGACATTTTTAAGAAGCTTCGGTCATTAAAACTCGGCACATCTTAGAGGTCAGTGTCCTACCTTGTGCCGTTTCTTGTGTTGTTGATGGGATGTCCAAGAACAGAGCTCAGGAGAAGTGCGCTGAAGAACCAGACAGGAAGCATGTTGACTCGCCTTTCAAGCGGACCCTTACTGAATCGAATGAATCAAGTGTGTTGCATTTATACGCCTCAATCACTCCCATACCTCCGTACACCCCTGTTATCTCACATTCCTCTGTTTGTGATTCAGGAGAACCGGTGCTGAAGTTTCTCACAGTCACGGAGAGGGTCAGTGTTTGGACAGGACAAGGACACGCACATCACTGGCGAAAGAAACACTGACCCACTGTTCAGACAGACGTGAGAAAGGGTTCACGGTTTCCAGGAAATACACTACATGGACAAAAGTTTGTGGACACCTGACCATCACGCCCATATGTGGATCTTCCCCAAACTGTTAGCACAACGTTTGAAGCACACAACTGTACAGTGGCAAGAAAAAGTATGTGAACCCTTTGGAATTTCATGGTTTTCTGAATAAATTGGTCAGAAAATGTGATCTGATCTTCATCTAAGTCAGGGGTATTGACAAATATAATGTGTCTAAAAGAATAACACAAAATAAATTGTGATCCCTCATGTCTTTATTGAAGACGCTCATTCAACATTCAAAAAGGCAGTGGAAAAAGTAAGTGAACCCTTAGAATTAATAACTGGTTGACTCGCCCCCCCCCCTGCCAGCAATAACCTCAATGAGGCGCTTCCTGTAGCTGTGGATCAGACCTGCACATCGTTCAGGAGGAATTTTAGCCCATTCTTCCTGCAGAACTGCTTTAGCTCGGTCATATTCTTTAGATGTCTCATGTGTATGGCACGTCTCTATTGGGTTGAGGTCTGGGCTCTGACTCCACTCCAAAAGGTGGATTTTGTTTTTCTGAAGCCATTCTGTTGTGGACTTGCTCCGGTGTTTTGGGTCGTTGTTCTGTTGCATCATCCAACTTCTACACAGTTTCAGCAGACGTACAGACGTTCTCACATTATCCTGAAGAACTGTCTGATACACTCGGGAATTCATCTTCCCCTCAGTGATTGCCAGCTGGCCAGACCCTGATGCAGCAAAGCAGGCCCAAATCATGAGTTTCCTCCACCATACTTTACGGTTGGGATGATGTTTTCATGATGATATGCCGTGCCCTTTCTACACCAGATGTAGTGCTGTGTGGTTTTTCCAAATAGTTCAATCTTAGTTTCATCAGTCCACAGAACATTTAGCCCGTACCGCTGTGGAGTGTCACTGTGCTCTTTTACAAACTTCAGGCGTGCAGCAATGTTCTTTTTAGTAAGCAGTGACTTCCTTCGTGGTGTCCTGCTGTAGAAACCCTGCTGGTTCAATGTTTTGTGTATTGTAGACTCATGAACAGAGATGTTAGCCAGTTCCAATGATGCCTTCAAATCTTTGGCTGTCATTCGGGGTTGTTTCTTTACCTCAGTGATGAGTCTTTGATGTGCTCTTGGTGTCATTTTGACTGGGCGTCCACTTCTTGGTAGAGTAACAACAGTCCCAAAGTGTCTCCATTTGTAGAATGTTTGCCTGACTGTAGACTGGTGAATTTCTAAAGTCTTTGAAATCACTTTGTGACTCTTGCCAGCTTTATGTAAATCAACAATTCTTGATCGTAGATTCTCTTAACGCTCTTTTTGGCGAGGCATGGCTCACATAAGCGTGTGCTTCTTGTGCAGAGCAAACTCAAAAAGTTTTTATCAGTTAAAGTAGCTGTACTCCACACCTCCAAACTCATTTTTCTTAACCAGACTCCAGGTGTGATAAAACCCGACTCCAATTAGCTTTTTTGAGGTCATTAACTCAAGGGTTCACATACTTTTTTCACAGGCACTATGAGGTTTTTTTGGTTGTTCACAATAAAGACATGAAAGACACATTATATTTGTCAATACCCCTGACTTTGATGAAGATCAGATCACATTTTATGACAAAGTTATTCAGAAAACCATGAAATTCCAAAAGGTTCACATACTTTTTCTTGCCACTGTACAGAATGTCTTTGTGTGCTGTAGCTTTACATTTCCCTTCACTGGAACTAAGAGGCCCAAACCTGTTCCAGCATGACGATGTCCCTGTGCACAAAGCGAGCTCCATGAGGACATGGTGTGTTAAGGTTGGAGTGGAAGGACTTGAGAGCCCTGACTTCAACCCCACTGAACACCTCTCTGAGGAACTGGAACTGGAGCCTCCTCGACATCCCAACATCAGTGCCTGACCCCTACTTTACTAATGCTCTTGTAGCTGAATGAACACAAATCCCCACAGCCACGCCCCAAAATCTAGTGGAAAGTCTTCCCAGAAGAGTGGAGCTTATTATAAGAGCACAGAAGGAACAGGTCAATCGAATCACTCCTGCTCTCCGGACCTGCCCCGATCCATGCTGATGCCCTTGTTCTGGTTGGAGTTCTCATCACCTGAAAAGCCACTTGCTGCTGCTGAGGATGGTCTCACGTGGACAGCCTAAAGATCACCCTGAACATGGCGTAGGACTGCGATTGCTCATTAGGGATTACTTTTATAAATAAATGAACGGCATCAAACTCAATGACGAAGACTGTGCCGCTGTCCAAATACTTATGGACCTGGCTGTACATATCGAATTATTACTGATTTACTGTTTACTTTTCTTCATGAATAACGGGCGGTGAACTTTTTTCTTCTTGGTTCTGATCAAGAAAATGAACAGCGCTGCAAGGTCAGTAGACTGACTCATAAAGTTCTCTCGCTTAATTGCAGTTTATTTCTCACAAATCAGCTCATTAACTGCCAAAGTGTATTCTTTTCACACGTTACCCTTCAGGTGCATCTCGACTATGGGGGAAAAATGCTGCGGAATAAATAAATAAATAGATAAAAGTGGAAATGTGTCTACAGAACACAGTTATCTATCTATCTATCTATCTATCTATCTATCTATCTATCTATCTATCTATCTCTATTATCTATCTATTATCTTTTATTTATCTATCCTTTTTGTCTGTGTCTTTTTTCTGTCTTTGTTGTTGTTGATTTATTTTCATCATGTGCTTCAGGTTTCCTTCTTTAGAAATAACACAATTTCATTTTCCACAGTTGAAGAGACTTTATTTTCATTTTTATTTAGCAATCAGGTGACACACGAGTTTTTTCACAGCTCTATTGAAACATATGAACAGAAATTAGAATCTGTATCATTTGTATCTGAGTTTAAATCTACACTACATCCTGAAATGTTGCTGTATTATACGATTCTGTTTTTCACAATCCTCCCTTTCGCCTCTCATTTCTTGCCGGGGCCATGAGGTGAGGAGGCATCTCCGCCCGCTTTTTTATCTCCAGGACGCAGTTTCGAATCCACGTCATGGATGATGCATGTCGATAATGAACAGGCTAAACCCATAGGATATAACCTGTTAAAGGAAAAACAAATGGTCACATGATCAAACAGAGATTTTATATATATATATATATATATATATTTAAAAGAATGTTTAAGAATGTGAATTGACTAAATTCTAAAGAATAAAAACTTGATTAGGTAACGCATATAAGCACTCTATACAACCGCGCTGAGCAGAAAAGCATCTCAGAACACGTCAAAACTTGTGTTTAAGGAGCAGAAAAGCACATCAGATTCCACTTCTGTCAGTCAAGAACAGGAATCTGACGCTCCAGTGGGCACAGGACCAGCAACAGTTGAAGACTGGAAACAAAACCCTCACCTGGTCTGATAAATGTGGAGTTTTGATGTAGAGGGTAGGGTCAGAATTTGGCATCAACAGCCTGAATTCATGACCCCAACCTGCCGTGTGTCGACATTTCAAGCTGCTGCTGCTGCTGCTGGTGGTGGTGGTGGTGGTGGTATAATGCTCTGGGGAATGTTTTCTTAATACAAATCAAGCATCGTTTGAATGCTAAAGCATGTCTGAGGAGGAATGCTGCCCGTGTGCATTTATTTATGGACGCAATTTACCCAGATTATGATGACTACCTCTACCATGATAACGCGCCATGTCACAAAGCACAAAGTCGTGACAATGAGTTCAGTGTCCTTCCACGACCTCTGTCTTTTCTGACTGCAGCTGGACAATTACACTGAGCATCCTGTTTAGGAAACTAAGGGGTCCATTGACCAAAAAGTGACACATTTTCAGGTTAATTAAACAAACTGTCGGATTCATATCCATATATCAGAATACTCACGGAAATCCATTGAAGAATCTTGGTACAGTTTCATTACAGGAGGAGTCCTGACTTTCACTGTGGAAAATAAAAAAGAAATAATAATAATAATAAGAGGAATAATAATAAGAAGAATAATAATAAGAATAATAATAAAGAATTATATATATATATATATATATATGTAATAATATTAGTTGCTACATCATCATCAGCATCATCCTCATCAACATCGTCATCCTTATGTTTACGTAAGTCTTATATCCCACCATGTTATACCCATCATTAATAGTGTTTTGAGTCAGAGTATCTTAAAGAAGTATTATATAAAGTGAACACTCTAGGTGTCATTTCCAGCTTTCGGATCACAATCCCAAAACTGATTCCAGGGAATGTGCACAGAGGGCTTTTATATTCCTGTAAATGAAATGGCATTTTTTTTGCAGCTGGAAAATGACACCAAACATCCTGGTAGAGAAACTAAGGCAGAAAACAAACAAACAAACAAACAAACAAACAAACACACAGCGAAACATTTGAAACTTTATTCGATTCTCAAGAGTCTGAGTTTATGTCCAAGAGACAAGACCGTGTTTACTTTGAAGGAACAGAGCTGATATTGCTTGAGTGAGCTCGTACACGGGAATCTTCATCATTACTAAAAGAGGAAAAAAACACTCAGATATTTTACAGAAAAAATCCAAATTTAAGAAGCTTCGGTCATTAAAACTCGGCACATCTTAGAGGTCAGTGTCCTACCTTGTGCTGTTTCTTGTGTCGTTGAGATTGACGGGAAATCCAAGAACAGAGCTCAGGAGAAGTGCGCTGAAGAACCAGACAGGAAGCATGTTGATATATATATATATATATATATATATAATAATATTAGTCGCTACATCATCATCCTTATGTTTACGTAAGTCTACCACTTTATACCCATCATTAATAGTGTATTGAGTCAGAGTATCTTAAAGAAGTATTATATAAAGTGAACACTCTAGGTGTCATTTCCAGCTTTCGGATCACAATCCCAAAAAGAGTCAATTCGCTGATTCCAGGCATTGAAAAGAGTCAACTCCAAAACTTTGGAGTCGATGCCACACACCTAAACGAACTTAATTTAGCGTCAGAGCGTTACAGTTAGCGGGACAGACAGAAATGGTGTAAACTTACTAGCTCTGGTCGCTTGTGTGAACTGACACAAGTGCTTTTTTTATTTATTTATTAATCTCCTGACGAATCAGATCTCAGGTCAAGGCTAAAGTGCTGGTTCAAAAACGAAGTTAAGGAGAGAATGTGCACAGAGGGCTTTTATATTCCCGTAAATGAAATGCCATTTTTTTTGCAGCTGGAAAATGATACCAAACATCCTGGTAGAGAAACTAAGGCAGAAAACAAACAAACAAACAAACAAACAAACACACAGCGAAACATTTGAAACTTTATTCGATTCTCAAGAGTCTGAGTTTATGTCCAAGAGACATTTTTAAGAAGCTTCGGTCATTAAAACTCGGCACATCTTAGAGGTCAGTGTTCTACCTTGTGCCGTTTCTTGTGTCGTTGAGATTGACGGGAAGTCCAAGAACAGAGCTCAGGAGAAGTGCGCTGAAGAACCAGACAGGAAGCATGTTGACTCGCCTTTCAAGCGGACCCTTACTGAATCGAATGATCATCGCGTTGCATTTATACGCCTCAATCACTCCCATACCTCCGTACACCCCTGTTATCTCACATTCCTCTGTTTGTGATTCAGGAGAACCGGTGCTGAAGTTTCTCTCAGTCACGGAGAGGGTCAGTGTTTGGACAGGACAAGGACACGCACATCACTGGCGAAAGAAACACTGACCCACTGTTCAGACAGACGTGAGAAAGGGTTCACGGTTTCCAGGAAATACACTACATGGACAAAGGTTTGTGGACACCTGACCATCACGCCCATATGTGGATCTTCCCCAAACTGTTAGCACAACGTTTGAAGCACACAACTGTACAGTGGCAAGAAAAAGTATGTGAACCCTTTGGAATTTCATGGTTTTCTGAATAAATTGGTAAGAAAATGTGATCTGATCTTCATCTAAGTCAGGGGTATTGACAAATATAATGTGTCTAAAAGAATAACACAAAATAAATTGTGATCCCTCATGTCTTTATTGAAGACGCTCATTCAACATTCAAAATGGCAGTGGAAAAAGTAAGTGAACCCTTAGAATTAATACCCCCCCTGCCAGCAATAACCTCAATGAGGCGCTTCCTGTAGCTGTGGATCAGACCTGCACATAGTTCAGGAGGAATTTTAGCCCATTCTTCCTGACAGAACTGCTTTAGCTCGGTCGTATTCTTTAGAGGTCTCATGTGCATGGCACGTCTCTATTGGGTTGAGGTCTGGGCTCTGACTCCACTCCAAAAGGTGGATTTTGTTTTTCTGAAGCCATTCTGTTGTGGACTTGCTCCAGTGTTTTGGGTCGTTGTCCTGTTGCATCACCCAACTTCTACACAGTTTCAGCAGACGTACAGACGTTCTCACATTATCCTGAAGAACTATCTGATACACTCAGGAATTCATCTTCCCCTCAATGATTGCCAGCTGGCCAGGTCCTGATGCAGCAAAGCAGGCCCAAATCATGAGTTTCCTCCACCATACTTTACGGTTGGGATGATGTTTTCATGATGATATGCCGTGCCCTTTCTACACCAGATGTAGTGCTGTGTGGTTTTTCCAAATAGTTCAATCTTAGTTTCATCAGAACATTTAGCCCGTACCGCTGTGGAGTGTCAATGTGCTCTTTTACAAACTTCAGGCGTGCAGCAATGTTCTTTTTAGTAAGCAGTGGTTTCCTTCGTGGTGTCCTGCTGTAGAAACCCTGCTGGTTCAATGTTGTACGTATTGTAGACTCATGTACAGAGATGTTAGCCAGTTCTAAAGATGCCTTCAGATCTTTGGCT
This sequence comes from Ameiurus melas, assembly GCA_012411365.1. NCBI lineage: Eukaryota > Metazoa > Chordata > Actinopteri > Siluriformes > Ictaluridae > Ameiurus > Ameiurus melas. The sequence continues at coordinate 24,939,455 of CM022764.1, read as the reverse complement.
GTCATTTGGGGTTGTTTCTTTACCTCATTGATGAGTCTTCGATGTGCTCTTGGTGTCATTTTGACTGGGCGTCCACTTCTTGGTCGAGTAGCAACAGTCCCAAAGTGTCTCCATTTGTAGAATGTTTGCCTGACTGTAGACTGGTGAATTTCTAAAGTCTTTGAAATCACTTTGTGACTCTTGCCAGCTTTATGTAAATCAACAATTCTTGATCGTAGATCCTCTGAGAGCTCTTTTTGGCGAGGCATGGCTCACATAAGCGTGTGCTTCTTGTGCAGAGCAAACTCCAAAAGTTTGAGGGGTTTTTATCAGTTAAAGTAGCTGTAGTCCACACCTCCACACTCATTTTTCTTAACCAGACTCCAGGTGTGCTAAAACCCGACTCCAATTAGCTTTTTTGAGGTCATTAACTCAAGGGTTCACATACTTTTTTCACAGGCACTATGAGGTTTTTTTGGTTGTTCACAATAAAGACATGAAAGACACATTATATTTGTCAATACCCCTGACTTTGATGAAGATCAGATCACATTTTATGACAAAGTTATTCAGAAAACCATGAAATTCCAAAAGGTTCACATACTTTTTCTTGCCACTGTACAGAATGTCTTTGTGTGCTGTAGCTTTACATTTCCCTTCACTGGAACTAAGAGGCCCAAACCTGTTCCAGCATGACGATGTCCCTGTGCACAAAGCGAGCTCCATGAGGACATGGTGTGTTAAGGTTGGAGTGGAAGGACTTGAGAGCCCTGACTTCAACCCCACTGAACACCTCTCTGAGGAACTGGAACTGGAGCCTCCTCGACATCCCAACATCAGTGCCTGACCCCTACTTTACTAATGCTCTTGTAGCTGAATGAACACAAATCCCCACAGCCACGCCCCAAAATCTAGTGGAAAGTCTTCCCAGAAGAGTGGAGCTTATTATAAGAGCACAGAAGGAACAGGTCAATCGAATCACTCCTGCTCTCCGGACCTGCCCCGATCCATGCTGATGCCCTTGTTCTGGTTGGAGTTCTCATCACCTGAAAGCCACTTGCTGCTGCTGAGGATGGTCTCACGTGGACAGCCTAAAGATCACCCTGAACATGGCGTAGGACTGCGATTGCTCATTAGGGATTACTTTTATAAATAAATGAACGGCATCAAACTCAATGACGAAGACTGTGCCGCTGTCCAAATACTTATGGACCTGGCTGTACATATCGAATTATTACTGATTTACTGTTTACTTTTCTTCATGAATAACGGGCGGTGAACTTTTTTCTTCTTGGTTCTGATCAAGAAAATTAACAGCGCTGCAAGGTCAGTAGACTGACTCATAAAGTTCTCTCGCTTAATTGCAGTTTATTTCTCACAAATCAGCTCATTAACTGCCAAAGTGTATTCTTTTCAACGTTACCCTTCAGGTGCATCTCCACTATGGGGGAGAAAATGCTGATAAATAATATATAAATAAATAGATAAAAAGTGGAAATGTGTCTACGAACACAGTTATCTATCTATCTATCTATCTATCATCTAATAAAATTTTTTTTTTTTTTTTGTTTTTTTCTTTATCATTATCGATTTATTTTCATCATGTGCTTCAGGTCTCCTTCTTTAGAAATAACACAATTTAATTTTCCACAGTTGAAGAGACTTTATTTTCATTTTTATTTAGCAATCAGGTGACACACGAGTTTTTTCACAGCTCTATTGAAACATGAACAGAAATTAGAATCTGTATCATTTGTATCTGAGTTTAAATCTACACTACATCCTGAAATGTTGCTGTATTATACGATTCTGTTTTTCACAATCCTCCCTTTCGCCTCTCATTTCTTGCCGGGGCCAAGAGGTGAGGAGGCATCTCCGCCCGCTTTTTTATCTCCAGGACGCAGTTTCGAATCCAGTTCATGGATGGAGCATGTCGTAATAAACAGACAGGCTAAACCACAAAATCAAACCTGTTAAAGGAAAAACAAATGGTCGCATGATCAAACAGAGATTATATATATATATATATATATATATATATATATATATATATATATATATATATATATATATATATATATATATATATATATACATATATATATATAAAAGAATGTTTAAGAATGAGAATTGACTAAATTATAAAGAATAAAAACTTGATTAGGTAACGCATATAAGCACTCTATACAACCGCGCTGAGCAGAAAAGCATCTCAGAACACGTCAAAACTTGTGTTTAAGGAGCAGAAAAGCACATCAGATTCCACTTCGGTCAGTCAAGAACAGGAATCTGACGCTCCAGTGGGCACAGGACCAGCAACAGTTGAAGACTGGAAACAAAACCCTCACCTGGTCTGATAAATGTGGAGTTTTGATGTAGAGGGAAGGGTCAGAATTTGGCATCAACAGCCTGAATTCATGACCCCAACCTGCCGTGTGTCGACATTTCAAGCTGCTGCTGCGGTGGTGGTGGTGGTGGTGGTATAATGCTCTGGGGAATGTTTTCTTAATACAAATCAAGCATCGTTTGAATGCTAAAGCATGTCTGAGGAGGAATGCTGCCCGTGTGCATTTATTTATGGACGCAATTTACCCAGATTATGATGACTACCTCTACCATGATAACGCGCCATGTCACAAAGCACAAAGTCGTGACAATGAGTTCAGTGTCCTTCCACGACCTCTGTCTTTTCTGACTGCAGCTGGACAATTACACTGAGCATCCTGTTTAGGAAACTAAGGGGTCCATTGACCAAAAAGTGACACATTTTCAGGTTAATTAAACAAACTGTCGGATTCATATCCATATATCAGAATACTCACGGAAATCATTAGATTGTAGTTCATTACAGGAGGAGTCCTGACTTTCACTGTGGAAAATAAAAAAGAAATAATAATAATAATAAGAGGAATAATAATAAGAAGAATAATAATAAGAATAATAATAATAATAATAAATGTATAATATATATATATATATATATATATATATATATATATATATATATATATGTATATAATATTATTTGCTACATCATCATCAGCATCATCCTCATCAACATCATCATCCTTATGTTTACGTAAGTCTTATATCCCACCACACTTTATACCCATCATTAATAGTGTTTTGAGTCAGAGTATCTTAAAGAAGTATTATATAAAGTGAACACTCAGGGTGTCATTTCCAGCTTCCGGGATCACAATCCCAAAACTGATTCCAGGGAATGTGCACAGAGGGCTTTTATATTCCTGTAAATGAAATGGCATTTTTTGCAGCTGGAAAATGACACCAAACATCCTGGTAGAGAAACTAAGGCAGAAAACAAACAAACAAACAAACAAACAAACAAACACACAGCGAAACATTTGAAACTTTATTCGATTCTCAAGAGTCTGAGTTTATGTCCAAGAACAAGACCGTGTTTACTTTGAAGGAACAGAGCTGTATTGTGGCGTACGTTAACAAATAATTTAGAAGCTTCGGTCATTAAAACTCGGCACATCTTAGAGGTCAGTGTCCTACCTTGTGCCGTTTCTTGTGTCGTTGCGAACGATGGGATGTCCAAGAACAGAGCTCAGGAGAAGTGCGCTGAAGAACCAGACAGGAAGCATGTTGACTCGCCTTTCAAGCGGACCCTTACTGAATCGAATGAATCAAGTGCGTTGCATTTAAACGCCTCAATCACTCCCATGCCTCCGTACACACCTGTTATCTCACATTCCTCTGTTTGTGATTCAGGAGAACCGGTGCTGAAGTTTCTCACAGTCACGGAGAGGGTCAGTGTTTGGACAGGACAAGGACACGCACATCACTGGCGAAAGAAACAGTGACCCACTGTTCAGACAGACGTGAGAAAGGGTTCACGGTTCCAGGACCTGGATGTTTTACTGATTTCATTCTCTCACATGCCTTGTAACAAAGATCACCCTGAAGATGGCGTAGGACTGCGATTGCTACCTACGAACGAGTTTTTGCTCTCGTCTCCATCACTGAACAGTTGATAACGTCAACACAATAGACTTCATATTAAAACTATAACGAGTTCAGAAAAGACTCTGATGCTGATATTCGTGCGTTTCTCATAAGCTCATAAGTTCCTGGTTACACACTTGCACTTTTGGACTATATAGTACACAGTTAGAGAAGAGTAATGATTTATAATCGCACTATCCGGTGTCACCCAGATGAGGACGGGTTCCCTTTTGAGTCTGGTTCCTCTCGAGGTTTCTTCCTCGAAGTTAAAGGAGTTAAAGATTTTGTTTTCCTTTCAAAAGAGTCATGGGTAGACCTGCCAGCTATTATCTCCCAACTGCAAAATCTGATCCAACTTATCCTATATGAAAATATATAAGTTGTAAGTAATATAAGTTCAGGTGGGCTTGCGATTCCGGAGTTCGATTCTCCATGTGCAGAGGTTTTATTAAAACAAAACACACACAGTCTATAAAGCCAGGTAAAAACTATCAAAAGCACACAGAGGTTAAAACAAAGTCCAAATCCAAGAGAATAAAAGATGATGCAAGGGTCAAGGTACAGGAACTATGCAACCACGTGAACAGACGCTCAGAATTTGGAAGACTCGAGGCAAGACTTCGTGTTGTATATGTTCGTTCCGGTGACTGCTTTGATTGGACAAACAGCATTATAAATGTGCTTTTATTTAGTATAACAGCACTACACAGTCTGAGTTCGCTACATTAAATTCAAATTCTAGCGATAGTTTGCTACATTGTTGGGCTCTTGAGCAAGACCCTTAACCCTCTCTCCTCCAGGGGGCGCTGTATCATGGCTGACCCTGCGCTCTGACCCCGACTTTCTGACGTGCTGGGGTATGCGAAGAAAAGAATTTCACTCTGCATATGTATATGTGATCAATAAACACTCATTATCATTAATATCGCATTTTATTTTTATCGCAATTATACTGAATATCGAAACAGCTGTGATCATCTGCAGCCTCGTGCCTACATCCGAATCACAGCTGTGCTGATATTCAGTCTAACACCACTCTTGCTTGTGCAATCTTGCTTAAGTATACTGTGCACACACACACACACACACACACACACACACACTAGTGAAGTGGTGAAGAATAGTGTTTAGGACTCAGGGGGTGATGTTACAATCAGTCATGGAGGACGCAAATGGACACGGTGTGCACTTCAGGTCGAGTGAGCACCAACAGGGATTATTTTGCCTCAGTACCCTCAACACACCCCAACAGCTTTTCACCTCTACGCCCTGGCTAACTCCACTGTGAGCACTTCAAAGCTATCTGCTTTCCCATATCATTCAACAGCCTCTTCCATACCACATTCAGATGTACTATAGGACTGTCATTGCCTGATAAACAGCTCCCCAGACAAGTGCAAAGGCTTTTTGCTTTGCTCTGATATTCAGTTTATTTCACACAAAACCCCCCACACCTAAAGCACCAAACTTGTCAAGTTTTATTTTATTATTAACCGAGAAAGCATTCGCATGGGTTACAGCCATATGGAAACACGACAGCCTGGACAGTACGTTGTATGAATGTTTGTCGTTCCTCTTGCCGGTGAACTTTGACCCTATACCAGATGGCACAGAAGTAGATGAGCGCCTCCTCAGCACTTGTCAGTGACAAAGAAGCACGGCTGAAATGAGACCATGGCATTGCGTTGCTGTTTTAAAAAAGCGCCGCGTTAGAATTAGCATGCAGTAATGTTAGCGTGCTGAATCGCAGCATGGATGAAAGCATAAAAACAAAAATGCTTATTTTGGTACCCACTAGTAAGGGAAATTAAGCATACACGTCTCGCCAACGTCAGCACAACATACACAAGATACATCTCAACGCTATTGCATGCAGCTCGTTGGCTAACTGGAAAAGGGCCAGAACAAGGTTGCTTTGGATCACTCTAAATGCCTATTCCCCTTTTTATGGCTTTATGAGTTGGAATATTTGCTGACTGTAGTCAGTCGTGCTGCTTATTACACGGTGGGAGTATAGAGGGGTTGTTGTCTTTAAAAAAAAAAAAACAATTCATGGGTTTAAAGTCAGTCATTAAACCCAAGGATGGCTGAAAGAATTTTGCAAATGAGGCTGTTGAAGTGTCCTTGAAGTGCAACATACAATCTAAAAAAAACGCTGGGTTGAGCCTTTTGGGTTGTTTAATTGGGTTGTTTTCTCAGTCTTGGGTAGTTTTGGGTAGTTATGTGTAAAGTGGCTGGGTCATTTTCACTGACAGTTAAATCGATGCACCCCTCCCCCACCCCGACGCCTCAGCCCAGCTCCTCAGGTCAAATCAACTCAGTTGGGACTGTCTGAATTCTCCTCAGGTGGAGGTAGCGGTTTTCACACAGACAGACTGTGAGATCTATTTTGGAGAAACAAGATTCGTGTCAATATATTTCTTCATAAAACCATTACTGTACACTAGAAAAGGCAAAAAATGTGCCATAACAGTCACTAAATGCACCGCTATCTCCGCTAGCTTTGGCGTACGTGTTTGTAACGCCCACTGGATCGTAATTTGGTTTTTTTTTTATGTTTTAAATGTCTCCTTTGTTCAAAATCTGACATTTTAGTCTTAAATATATGACTACGTTGAGTCATTTACTTCAAAGTCGATATATAAACACCACTTTAGCAGCTGTGGCAATACACTTCTGAACACCTTCTTGTGTATAAATAAAGGAAATACCATGCTGACATATTTATTTATAATGCTGTATATTTGACATTTTCAAAGGGTAAAAAATAACTCTGACTATATTAACCCACTTATGAAATAAAATGAACCCAGCATTTTTGAAAAATTAAACCTTCCTTCGGTTGAAAAACATTCCATTTGCGGGGTTAAAATGAACAACCCCACTTGACGGGGTAGTTTAGCCCAAAATGTGTTCTGTCCTATACTTACCCAAACGGGCTAATGTTTTTAACCCGCTGTTTTTTGAGAGTGTATATATGCAAGACATACTATATAACCACCCTGTTTTATATATATATATATATATATATGAACATTCTACCACCAGCCTGCATGATACCTCCTATCCACTATGATGTAGATAAGGAAACTGCAGTCAGTGACTCCAGATCTTATCTACAGATAATCCCAGTAGATCTTTCCAGGGTTAATCACCTGGGTGGACATCTCAGTTCTACCCAGCACTTGTCCACACAATAGTGCGGTCATAAAATAAAAGAAAGAACAAAGGACTGTACCATTGCCTAATAATAACATAAATGATTCATTTTTAAAAGAATGAAGGCAGACCTTCTCAGACCTGGACATACAGCATGCTGTTGAGACAGATGAGTCATTCCTGAACCCCTGGGCATTTTAGGTCAGAGGTCATTATTAATGTGACCCATTTGGGGAAATGAATGTTAACTATGTGTTAAAAAATATATATATATATTTTTAGAAAGACTGAGGTCCTGACTGACCACGTATAGTTTACAAATCCAGACCCACACACCAATAACACTTCAAAATGTATTTAAGATTGAGTGATTTATTTGATACATTCATTGGCTTGTGTAACTTTAGTAACTCGCTACCGTCGATCGGTGTTGGGTCTATAAGCTGTAAACTGAGCAACACAAACAACCTGCTAGAACTTTCCACTGTATAAATGTATCTCGTTTGCCATGAGTCTTAGTCCCCTGCCTAATATTCAAGTTGACTTTGGGATTACGCAGATTTATTTATTTATTTAAAAAATGTAATCCATAAAAATAAAAATGAATCGTTATTAAACCAATTAAAAAAAAAGAAAAAAAGAATAACATCATTAACTGGGGCTGTAGTGGGTGTTAATTGCGAGGAACTAAATGTGCTGTCTTATGCAATGTGTTACGATTAGAACTTTATTACATGGTTAAGGCTATGGCTTGTCCAGCCCAAAAGGCTATAAGTGTTGGTGGTGATTTCTCTGGATCCTTGCTTTGAGCATGCAGGTATCTTGTGTTAAAGTAATGTACGTAAACATTTACAAACCCTTTATTGCAGTATTTATTTCAGTATCCGAAATAATACTCATTCTTAGGACTTTTGGGGCTCATGCTTTATAAAGTGAGTACTATTTATTCTAACGATCAGTAACCGCAATAAATCACCCTGTCAAAGATCGGTCCAGAACAGACAAAAGACAGAAAAACACGAGTCGTCGTGTAGAATTAAGGCGTAATCATCTGTGCTGAAAAAAAACCCCAACAAATTCCTGCTTATAAACTATTTGTACATAGATAGCTGCCTGAAAACGTGTTTAATGAGAGCTGGTGTCGTAAAAAATTATTTAGATTCTAGATTTTTACATTATATGTTACCATTTGTCCTTTACAGGGTAGTTCTCCAAAGTAGACCAAACACCTTGTTATCTCTCATGTCATTCTGGGCCGTCTGTGGTGAATGTTCTCACAGTGTTACTGTTTGGACGAAACACACATCTTGTTAGTTAGAAGAGAGAGAGAGAGAGAGAGAGGGAGAGAAAGAGAGAGAGAGAGAGAGAGACAAAAAGACAACAAGTTGGTTGATTAATCCACATCACAGTGAGCCAGTGTTCAGAGAGTCGTGAGAACAGGTTCAAGCCCACAAGTCAGTGTGAATGGCCTTGGATGGTTTGGTGTGTGGTGTTTTGGTTGTCTAAAACTAGAGGTGTTCTATTGAGCTGTGGTTTGTAAGATGGAAAAACAAAGCGAATACTTTGTGAGGCACATGCATATGCAACTCCCACAACTCAATGTGTGTGATGGTAATGCTCCACAGAAGAGCAAAAACAGCACCAGGCCCTTAGACAAAGTCTTCTGTGCGATTCAGATTAAAATTATCCATTTTAGATTTGGAAAAAAGTGCAACACTGAGAATGGGCTGCATGAACCATCACATACAACTGCTGCAATCTCATGCCTACAGATTCCTACAGAAGTCTTCTTGGTTGCTTCCATTTTGTGGGATGTAGACAAAGAAATCAAGAAAGCTGGCACAAATGTTTACAATCCCAGCAACTCTTGTCCAGATTTCTAGAAGTACATCTTCTCCTGTGTAGTTTGTGGCAAGATGTTTGTCAGTTTGTCAAAAGATCCATTGAACCCCATCCTGTACCCAAAATAGTTTCCATCTCTCAATGCTGCAACATCCCTGGTCCCATTTCTTGGTGGACATGCTCACAAACATTTCAGTCTCCAACGACCGTACTGGGTGTGGTTTATCCTCCACCATACTGAGTGTGGTACATCCTCCACCATACTGAGTGTGGTACATCCTCCACCATACTGGGTGTGGTACATCCTCCACCATACTGGGTGTGGTACATCCTCCACCATACTGGGTGTGGTACATCCTCCACCATACTGGGTGTGGTACATCCTCCACCATACTGGGTGTGGTACATCCTCCACCATACTGAGTGTGGTACATCCTCCACCAACTGATGTGGTACATCCCACTGGGTGTGGTACATCCTCCACCATACTGAGTGTGGTACATCCTCCACCATACTGGGTGTGGTACATCCTCCACCATACTGGGTGTGGTACATCCTCCACCATACTGGGTGTGGTACATCCTCCACCATACTGCGTGTGGTACATCCTCCAGGATATTGGGTGTGGTACATCCTCCACCATACTGGGTGTGGTACATCCTCCACCATACTGGGTGTGGTACATCCTCCAGGATATTGGGTGTGGTACATGCTCCACCATACTGGGTGTGGTTCATCCTCCACCATACTGGGTGTGGTACATCCTCCAGGATATTGGGTGTGGTACATGCTCCACCATACTGGGTGTGGTACATCCTCCACCATACTGGGTGTGGTACATCCTCCAGGATATTGGGTGTGGTACATGTTCCACCATACTGGGTGTGGTACATCCTCCACCATACTGAGTGTGGTACATCCTCCACCATACTGGGTGTGGTATATCCTCCAGGATATTGGGTGTGGTACATGCTCCACCATACTGGGTGTGGTACATCCTCCACCATACTGGGTGTGGTACATCCTCCACCATACTGGGTGTGGTACATCCTCCAGAATATTGGGTGTGGTACATCCTCCAAAATACTGGGTGTGGTACATCCTCGACCATACTGGGTGTGGTACATCCTCCACCATACTGGGTGTGGTACATCCTCCACCATATTGGGTTTTGTACATCCTGCACCATATTGGGTTTTGTACATCCTCCACCATATTGGGTTTTGTACATCCTCCAGCATACTGGGTGTGGTACATCCTCCACCATACTGGGACTGGGTGTGGTACATCCTCCACCATACTGCGTACGGTACACCCTCCTCCATAGTCGGCATGGTTCCTCCTCCACCATATTGGGTGAGGTACCTCTTCCACCATACGGGGTGTTGTACATCCTATCTCTGTAAGGGGTTATCTCAGGTCACCACCCAGAGTCTAAATTCCTGGTGGAGAGGCAAACATTGTGAGGTGGCCTATATTTATCTCAAGAAGGCCATCACAACTCATCTCTTCCATCATTGGACCTTTCAAGATACTATTCTGCATCAATTGTCTGTCCTCAACTTTCTTGTTGGTTTTGTATATCACCCAACTTTCATGTTTCTCTCCTCAGGTCGGTGGTGTTTGGCTCTCTGTAAGAGGCTGAACTCCTGGTGTCAGCAGCTCTTGCCCTTATGGTGGACTGAGTCTTCTGGTTTTGGCATGAGAGTCCTCCTGGACACGCATAAGAGAATGGGACAGCTTCAGGATTTGGTGGAGAAGATGTTGTCTGGAGAATTGATGTTGTGTGGAGGAGAGATCACTGCTCCCCATCAGGGATATGTATGTAAGAATTAACGACCTCCAGATATTTAGAAGACCACTGGACCTTCTGACATCAAGATCCAAAAGCCATCCCCATGATGTCATGTCATACCAACACCTCAGCCATGGCACATAGACAGATGGATTCCCTTCAAGAGTTCAGCACATACCCATTACTTCTCCTCCTTTGTGTATTAACACCCATAACTTACCAGTCTCTCTTTTGGTGTCTTCATCTACAAAGCTTTGCACATTACAACGTGCTTGCACTTTGCCCTATAATCCTGATCTGCTCTGCTATGTGCAAGTGCCTCTCATGACACCATTTCCTTAAAAATTAAATCAGGTAGGCAAGATCTAAGCATTTTGTCTGAATATATTCCAAACATAAGGTTGATATTAGCATAGAAATGAATTGGCTATTTATATTGCAAAGGAAGACTTGTGAGTCCAAGAGCCCATGTAATAAACTTCAATATAAATACAAGAACTAAATAAACTATAAACTGAGATAATACAATTTTGAAACAGCCCTTATAATACCATGGGTTTCCCCAAAGGGGAAATGCTGGCATAAGTCGAGGTTGTGTTCAGAACCGCTCTGCACCACAGCGCTAATATTTGTTAACTGAAGTGTGCACGGTGATGTCAGGGGATGCACCTGACAGGCTCTCAGCCTCCAGAAAGTCCAATACCAATGTGAAGCTTAATGAACAAGTCAGTGGGAGCTCAAAAGGAATAACTGACTTATCGAGTGGGCCAGCTGTGTTAGAAACAAGCATAAAGGCATTTATAAAAGCTGTATAAAATGATGACCACCATTTGCAAACATTTGCTCCTCGTTTCCATTAATATGCTGATTTTACAGCATGCTTATCTTTTACTACATCACACGTCTGTGCCTTACGTCGCTCAGTGCTCAGGTTTCAACATTCTACCATGATGTATGCCTTCTTGTCTGAGAATTGTATTCGTGTGTTATACAAATATTTACAGCGTTGCTGTTGAACTCTCCATTCTGATTGGCCAGAAGGTCTTGATTAACTCACAGGTTTATATTAATGCGCTCGTTCTAATACGTTATCGTTTCTATAATAACTGCTCATTGACTGGGACTTGTGCAGCAGATAATTGATTTATTTTATTTTTTTTGCTGATACGATGATGTTTTCTGTGAGGAGTCGTTCATTTAACGTTGACGTAAGGAGTCTCCAGTATCAGCGGAAAAGGCTTCACTACAGGTTTTCTCCGTAACATGACAACATGGCGAGGAAATGACCGTTTTTCGCTGCTATAACATGATTACCGGAACAAACTTGTTTTAAGTGCATTAAGTGTAACTATAAACGGATAAAAAGTATGGCGTGTCATTATTTAATCAAGAGAACTCATTAGCGTTAACAGCTTGCTGTGGTATAAAGTATAAAGCACTTTGGGAAGTCCTGTTTTTGGAAAATAATCAACAACAAAGGTAGTGTGATGAAGAGTTACCATTACCACCATGAGGTTCATAAATAATAATAATAATAATAATAATAATAATAATAATAATAATGTTAGCACGTTCTCCTCACACCTCCAGGGTCCAAAGTCCAGGGTTCGAGTCCCACCGTGGTCCTGTGTGGGTGGAGTTTGCATGTTCTCCTGCGGGGGTTTCCTCCAGGTACTCTGGTTTCCTCCCCCAGTCCAAACACATGCATGGTAGTCTGATTGGTGTGTCTAAAGTGTCCGTAGTGTATGAATTGGTGTGTGAGTGTGTATGTGATTGTGCCCTTCGATGGACTGGCACCCTGTCCAGGGTGTACCCCACCTTGTGCCCGATGCTCCCTGGGATAGACTCCAGGTTCCCCGCGACCCTGAAAGGATAAAGTTCTAGAAGATGGATGGATGGATGGATAATAGTAATAATAATAATAATAATAATAATAATAATATAAATAACGTATTATTATTTTCCCAAACTGCTGCATTCAGTAAGGCAAGGCACAAGGTGGGAAAAAAAGAACAAGCATTAGAACTACGGTTCTTTGGAAATAATTAAATATCTCTATCATGATAGAATAAGCCAAGGGGTTGTAATAGCATTTGCATACAGTGAGGAAATTGCTTTACAGCGAGAACACAGGACATCATCTGAAATCAGCAGCTCTGGAGTATGAAGTGCATTAATAACAATCACAAATTGTTCTTCATGCGCTGCAGGAAAGGGGGGGAAAAAATCTACTCAATTAGATGGCGAGCGCATCTGTTTAGCCCTGAAGCTAAACGCTAGAAGATTTATTTTAGCCTTTATTATCCCTGTAACATATTCTCGAATTATCCTCACTCGGCTCGTTTGCACTCTTTGATTACTCGCTGCCGCGTGAAACAAATTGGTTCGGTCACGTATGTGTAGCTGGGTCTGGGGTGTCAAGAAGCTTCTGCAGTACTCCTGCAAAACATTCCTAAGACATAGAGCAAATGAGATGGTTGTATACAAGTCGTGGAAAAGGACAGATTTGTGGTAGACAGTGCAAGAAAGACAGAAAGAAGGAAAAGAGAGAGAGAGAGAGAGAGAGAGAGAGAGAGAGAGAGAAAGAAGACGGTACGTAATAATTCCATCAATAATTCTCACACGTAATGAACACAAGAACATGTGTCAATATAAATAATTAATGAAGGATCTGAGTTGTAGCTGGCGGTGGGAGGGTGCAGTCGGCCTCACTTGGGACTACGGAGTGAGTGTCTTGCAGCATGAGGAGAGGAAACGGTGATGATATCGAGTTCATTCTGCTCCTCATCACTTCAGATCAGCTTCCTTAGCCCTGAGCACTAATAAGCTCCTGCACAAATCCAGACTCTGTCCAAAAACATCAGACCTGCAGGACCACTAGCTTTAGATTGGAACACAACCACTCGCTGCTCCTGATAACGGCCATAGCATATCTGGGCTCTGTCTCAAACACAAACACATGACAGCCCTGGAGGCTCAGTGGCATTGGACTGGAAAAGCAACGCTCACTGTGCTCTAATAAGAGCTTCAAGATATCTAGCCCCCAAACACACACACACACACACACACACACACACACACACACACACACGAAAGCCAATAGTCATCAGCCACTGATGGTCTGGATTGGAAATGATCCCTGTGCCCAAATAAAGCTCTATTAAATTTGGGCTCTGACTCAAACACAGATGAAAACACTGTTTAAAGGGAACTAGTCCTGGATTGGGACAGCACCACTATTTGAGCCCTGTTAAATTCCCTAGCATTCAATGCAGGATGTGTTCCTGCCTCAGTCCAAGTGTTTCCAGGATATGCTCCAGATCCGCCACAACACTGATCAGGATAATGCACTTACTGAATCAGAACCAGTTAATAAATTCCCTACAAAGTCTGGGTTCTGTCCCAAACACACACATAAACACACACACACACACACACACACACTGATTAACTCTCAATGGATGCTGGCCTTGGATTGAAACAGAACCACTCATTATGCCCCAGTAGGGGGTTTACAAATAAAGGCTCTTTCCCAGAACACAAATAAAGCCACCCAGAGAGGTGCTAGTCCTGGAATGGCTCACCACCTACTGTGTCCTAATAAAGGCCCTATTGAATTTGGGCTCTGCTCCAACACACCCATCAGCCCTCGAGGGCCACTAGCCTTGGACTGCAATGGTGTTGCTCATTGCACCTTAATAAGCCCCTTTGCAAATTCAGGCACTGTCCAAATCAGAATTGTAAACAAGCATCAAGCATTGTGAAGGGCCACTAGCCTCAAACTGGAAAAGCGCCTGTTAAATGGTCTAACAAATCTGCAAGCACTCATCAGGCCTGAAGGGCTGCTAGCCTGGGATTGGAACATCACCTCTCATTACCTTTGCAAATCTGGGCCTTGTCCCAAACACAAATGCACAGACCCATTAACCCTAGGCTTGGACTGAAATAGCACCACTCACCGTGCCCTTGTAAGAGCCTTTAGAATCCCAGATATAGCTTGTTTGCCTTCACAAATCTGGGCCTTTTCCCAAACACAAATGCAAGCATCCCTTAACCCTAGACTTGGATTGGAATAGCACAGACCATAGTGCCCAAGTAAGTGTTTTTACAAATCCAGGCTTTAGCATGGGATTAGAACATCACCTCTCATTGCTTTTGCAAACCTTTCCCTGTCCCAGACACAAAGCACACATCAACCATAGGCTGGGATTGAAACACCACCGCTCTCTGTGCCCTAATAAAGCCTTTTAAAGACCTATGCTCCATCACTGGATTGAAACATCATCGCTCATTACCTTTGCAAATGTGGGTTTTGTCCCAAGCAAAAATTCAAGCACCTAATACCCACAGGCTTGGATTGGAATTTGCACGAGCCACAGTGCCCTAGCAAGTGCTTCAACAGCCCAAGCATTACCTTTGCAAATTTGGGCTTTGTCCCAAATAAAAAAGCAAGCACATATCAACCTTATACATGGATTGGAAAACCACCACTCACTGCACCTTAATTAGGACTACCACAGATTCAAACGCTGTCCCAAATTCCACTCACTGCATAATAATAATAATAATAATATTACATTTACATTATTTGGCAGACGCCCTTATCCAGAGCAACATACATTCGCCTCATTTACACAACTGAGCAGTTCAGAGTGAGAGTTCAGAGCGCCCCCTGGAGGAGAGAGGGTTAAGGGTCTTGCTCAAGGGCCCAAAAGTGGTAGCTTGGCAGTGCTGGGGCTTGAACTCCTGACCTTCTGATCAGTAACCCAGAGCCTTTATCCACTGAGCCACCACCACCCCATGTCACTACCAATCTTGCCTAAATAATGTATATAAATAACCTCAACTAAATAACCCTACACCAAAGTCGCAATGCAGCTGAAACCGAGGACCAAACTTGTGAAGCATGGAACTAATGGCTGTTCTAAAGTTTTATGGTCCAAATCGAGACATAATGGCTTCACATAATGAATCCTGTTAAGGTTTGTGTTGCTTTTCTGTAGAGGGGAAGTGAGGTATGATTTACACATCACATGAAGTGTGCTATAAAAAGCAAAACGCACAACACATTAACAGGATGCAAACTCCTGAGTGCTCGACACAGCACGACGCTCTGAAATGATTCTGGGGACTGTAATATAGTGGATGCCTTCTACAGAATAGGGGCTTCAAGTCAAGACAACCCCCAAACTTTAGTGCATACAAATGGATTTCAAGTTGTGGGATAAACAAGAGAGTGAGTGGGCTATGAAGCTGATGTAACACTCAGGAGAGAGTCGTATTTTTGAAGTGTGTGAGTTTAATCGAGGGGAGAAACGCAGTCAGTCTCCTGCATTATTAAATCGTGTTTGTGTCAGACTCGGATTGTGTTTGATGGATAAAGTTATAACACTACCGCATATACAAAAAGACAACATGTCAGGACGTCGACTCTGGCTCACCATTAACACAAGTAAAGCACGATTTCATTAACATGTCAGTACTGAAGTGGGTAAAGGAGATGACTTTTAAAGTAACTCCTACACCTACATGTATCCAGTGGAACTTTGAATTTAATTAAACAGACAGTGGTTAGCACGTTCGCCTCGCACCTCCATCACATTCATTCAGTACCACATGTGTTCATTCAGCACTGTACGAGCGACTTCTGTTGTGTAAGAAAGAATTTAGCACCTCAAGAGTGAATTCAGTACTATAGGTGTTAATTCAGCTCTATTTGCGCGTGAGTCCGGCACACGAATGTCCGTTCTTCATTGCAGGGGTTAATTCAGAACTGTTAGAGTAAACACAGTACCGTAGGTGTTAATTCAGTAAGGTAAGAGTGAATTCAGCACCTGTAAGAAGAAACGAAGTACTGTAAGAGTTATTTCAGTAGCGCTGGTGTTCATTCAGCACAGTAAGGTAATTCAGTACTATAGACATTACGTTCAGTGCCACAGGTGTGAATTAATCACTGTAAGAGTTCAATCAACAGAATATGTGGTAATTCAGCACTGTAGGCATTAATTCAGCACTACAGGGGTGAATTCAGTACTATAGGTCTTAATCTAATGCTAATTCAATGCTAATTTAGTGTTTAGTACAACTTTTTATTTGATCATTGTAGAGACGAATTCAGTACTGTAAGATTAGACACTGTAGGTCTTAATTCATCAGATTATTCAGTTGACTCAACACTACAGTATGTGCGTTAATTCGGTACTTTAGGCACTGTAAAAGCGAGCCACCAGGACACAAGCTTTATTTTGGTAATAAAAATAAATAAATAAGTGAACTGTTCATTAAATTAAATGCCATCAGATGCACACTCTTTTGCAAAGACAAAATTCTCAAGGACTGTCGGTCCATTTTATTGGCAGAAATTGCGACCACGCAAATGCCAACGATGCGACCCTGTGCCCTGGGAGCTGCATTAGGCTCTTTATTAAGTGAAGTGAATGTGAGCAGCGAAAACGGAATGAAGCTGATGTTAACGCTCTTTAAATGCTGTCGTTTCTGGGTTGTTACAGACATTTTTCGTCTTGACATTTAACAATAAGCCAGGCTGCAGAGGATAAATGTAGTATTTGACATCATTTCTCATGCAGTGATAAAAACCCGGGGTCTGTGGCTGATCAGCCATTGGCTTTTCTCACTACACACTGACAGCTCCATTTCGGGCGCTGCTCTATATTATTCCTCTACTGACTAGTACGGACTAAGAGGTAGGTGAGACTCTAGGGCTCTTCGACGTAGTGATGAAACCCAACGCAATTCATATCCGAGTCAATCTCATGCAGAAATAGCTGTAAAGCGTCTTTGGCTTCTCCCGCTGCTGGTTCTGGAGATTCATGCTGAGCATCAGCTCCTGGTCTGTCTTGACACTGCAAAACATTGTAGCTTAAAATCCATCAGGGTTTTCAGATGGGCTTTTTGATTATATTGGACTGCGCTACAAGGGTATTAAATGTGCAACACTAGTGGTGCTCACCCCCAGGCCTGCAGTGCTCTAGTCTAATTCAAATACTACTAATATTTACAACAACAACTGTATTACTGCGACTAACATTAACAACTACACTACGTCTACTATTACTATCCATCCACCCATTTTTGTACCACTTATCCTACGCAGGGTCACGAGGTCCCAACCCAAGACAGGCCACAATCACACACACATTCACACACCCATTCACACACTAGGGACAATTCGGAAATGCCAATCAGCCTACAAAGCATGTCTTTGGACTAGGGGAGGAAATGGAAGTACTACTACTACTATTACTACTACTACTACTTCTACTACTACTACAAAAATGAACTATACATTATAACTATACTACTACTACTACTACTACTATACTACCCCCCCCCCCACTACAATAGCAGCCACTACCACAATACTCACCCTACCATCACACTACCACACCCTTACCACTGTTACTGTATGCTACTACCTACTACTACTACTACCACCACCACTACCACTCACTATACTAATAACAACAGCTACTACTACTACTACCACACACTACCACTAACAGAATAACAGCCACTACTACTACTACAAATAGAATAACATCTACTACCACCACTACCACTGCTACCACAATACAATAACAGCTACTACTACCACCACTACTACTCCACTACTACTATACAACAACAGCCCACCACTACTCACTATTACTAATAGAACAACAGCTACCACTACCACTGTTACCACCACTACCACACCATACTCACCACCACTGCTACCACTACCACCGCCCACCACTGCCACTACCACCACCACACCCACTACAATACCACTATACCACTGCTACTACCACTATCCTTCACCACTAATAGAATACAGGCTTACTACCACTGTTACTAGCTACCACCACATACTACTGCTACCACTACTACTAATATCATGCTACTACTACCTACACTACTGCCTACTACTACTACTACTACTACTACTACTACTACTGCTACTACTGCTACTACTACTACTTCACTACTACTACTACTACACATAATCTCCACCATACTCCACTATTACAATAACAGCTTACTACTACTACCATACTACTACTAATAACAGCTACTACTACTACTGTTACTACTACTACACCTACTACTACACACCACAGCTACTACTACTGCTACTACCGCCACTACTACTATAATAGAATAACCAGCTACTTACCATACTACTACTAAATAGAATAACTCTACTCACCACTACACTACTACCCATTAATTATCATACTACTACTCACTACCCTACTACCTTCATCATCACCACCACCTTACCCATACTAATACTACTACTACTACTATCTCACTAATACAATAATACCCTACTACTACCACCACCCCCCCTCACTACTACTACTCACTACTACTACTACCATAATAATAGCTACTACTCCACTACTACTACTACTACTACTACTTACTACTCGCTACTACTTACTACTAATACAATAACAGCTACTACATACTACTACTACCCTACTACCACTACCATCACTGTTTGCTACTACTACTACTACCACATACTACTACTACTACTACTACTACTTACTTAATACAATAACAGCTACCACTAACTACTTACACTAATACTACCACCACTCATCATTACTCATCACTACTCATACCACTACCACCACTATGCTACCACTACTAATACACAACAGTACTACTTACCATTACTATACAATAACAGCTACCACTACCACCTTCAATCACACCACTACCACCACTTACTGTTTGCTACCACTACCACCACTAATAGAATAACAGCCATCCACCACTACTGTTACTCACACTACTACCACACCACGCCACTACTACCACTACCACACACTACATTACTTACTCACTACTACTACCACTGCTACTACTCACCACTACTAATCAACACCACTAATACATCACTAATACCTACTACCATCACTACTACTACATACAATAACAGCTACCATCACTACTCTACTACTAATAAACAATAAATACCACCACCAATGTTACCACACTCATCATCACTTCTACTACTACCACTACCACTACCACTACCACCACTGCCACCACTACTACTGCCACACTGCCACCACCACTAATAAATAACAGCTACCATCACTACTCACAAAGAATAACATCCACTACATACCACAAACAGAACAACATCCACTCACTACCACTACTACTACCACAATAATACAATAACTACTACCACTACCACTACTACCACTACTGTTCCCACTACAATCGCCACCACTCATTACCACCCATAATAACAGCCACTACTACTTACTATTACCGCTACCACTACTACTCACCACTACCACACCATCACTACTTACCACTACCACTCACTAATAAATACACCACCACCACTCTGTTACTCCATACCACCACCACCACTAACACTGCCACCACCACCACACCACCACTCCACTACTACTAATAAACAGCCACCACCTCACACCCACTAACAACATCCACACCTACCATCACTACTACCACTACCACTAATACAATAGCCACCACTACTATTACTACCACAATCATCACTAACACACTAATACAACAGCTACCACTACCACTCTACGCTACTCACTAATACTACTGTTACCACTACCACTACTAATAGAACAGCCACTACTACCACCACTACCACCACCACCACACTCTACTACCTATCACAATAACAGCTACTACTACCAACTGCCACCACCTATATATAATATAATACATACTACTACTACTACTACTAATAATAATATAATAATACACTACTACTACACTACACTTACTACTTACTACTATACTACTACTGTTAATAACTACTACTACTACTACTACTACTAATACTAATACAATAACAGCTACTACTACTACTACTACTACTAATAATAATAATAATACAATAACAGCTACTACTACTACTACTACTACTTACTACTACTACTACTGTTACTGCTACTACTACTACTACTACTACAAAAATGAATTATACTACTATAATTATTCTACTACTAAAATCAACTAATATTAACTATACTAGTACTACAAAAAAATTATTAGACTACTATAACTATACTCCTACTAATAACAACTGTGCTACTGCTACTAACATTAACAATCATACTACTACCACCATTACTACTACTACTAAAATGAACTACACTTCTATAACTATACTACTACAACAAAAATGTATTATATTACGATAACTGTAAATACTAGTAATAACAACAATTGTACTACTGCTACTACAAAAATTAATTATACTATTATAGCTATACTATTTCAACTATACTACTACTAATAATAATATTAAAAACAACTGCAACTAACATGAACAACTATACTCCTACTACTACTACTACTACTATACTACTGCTAATACTAATATTAATGACAACTACTAATATTAGAAACAATACTACAACTATGAATGTTAAGAACAATATGACTATTACAAATAACATTAACAACTATACTCCTAGTACAAATATTACCAACGACACTATTATTAATATTAATACTACAACTACTAATACTTATGATGAAGTCGATCCATTCATACATTCCACATAGAAGCTTTATGGATTCTGTGTGTCGACTGGAACATGGTAGTCAGGATAGTCCCGGAGGCTTGTCCTACTCTAAAACATGCACACACAGAACATTTTGCAGACCAGCTGCAGGATCATGCATTATTCAGTGCTAATGATAAAGCATGAGACGACTCATCATGGCTGCCCTCTCAGAGGTGTTCATTAAACAGTAGAGTTAATTCCACAGTTGTATGGGTTAATCCAGTAATGCTTTGCTACACAAACATCATAAAACCTAATCCAGATGTAGTGCTCATTACATAATTACACGTTTCAAAGATTTTATGTACACACCCATCTGTGTAATGCATCTGGAGGACTAACACTGATATCCACTAGAGGGCAGGTCAAAGCCGATACATCCCTGACTCGTTCGTTTCCGTGGTGCTATCTAGCGGATGTATTTATCACTGTTAAGATGGATGGAGATGTCTATTCAGATGAAGATCGACGTGGACTAGTTCCGTTATATTCTCGATGTATATTCAAAACCTTCCTCCATTTTGTTTTCATGGTTTCATGTATTTTCCTGGTCTGCTGCTGTATTGTCTTTCCCCTTTGTTTTTGCTTTCGCTGTCACGTCACATGCGTATGGCCAGCACAAATGAAAATATACATACAATTATGGTGTCATCACGTGCACTTAAAGTTGCTATTTGCAAGATTTGGAAATTTCGCCCTCTCAAAACAATAAGTAAAAAATGTTATCGCAGGCTACAGGCTGAAGAACATTCGGTGACGTGTGTTGTGCTGCACCATTCCCACTACACAGATTAAAATGACGGTTGCAAGACACAATTAATACACACTTAATGAGATTTCAGAGCAGCATCCCAAACCACATTCTACAGACTAATGGACCTGATTGAATACGATCTAAAAATAACAGGGGCTTATTT
Source organism: Ameiurus melas (assembly GCA_012411365.1). Taxonomy (NCBI): domain Eukaryota; kingdom Metazoa; phylum Chordata; class Actinopteri; order Siluriformes; family Ictaluridae; genus Ameiurus; species Ameiurus melas. Next base: position 24,917,211 of record CM022764.1, on the reverse strand, counting down.
GCATGTTCAGTGGGACAAATTGCGAGCACAAACAGTTCATATGGTGCTGGTGATTTACAAAGAATAATTGTGTAAAATGATGTCACATGCTAAGCAGAGGGAGGAAACAACGAGTAAAGGGGATTGTTGCAAACTGAAGCTGAAAATCGTACACAGTGTTGCCAACTCTTGTAAGGGGAAAGTAGCTAATGCGTTTATATGTCACTAGATAACAACACTGAGATTAGAATATGATTTCTTTTAGAAAGGAGAATGCAAAAACAGTTACAGATGGATAACTTGCTTTTATTGGTAATTATCAGCAAGAAGAGAGTTTAAAATGAAGAATTATGAAGCAAAGAGTGAAGGTAGGACATGCAATGGTGATCAGTGAGTGGTTGTTGGGGACAATAGTAATCAGTGTTTGGACGTTGAGAGCAGTGGTGATTAGTGATTGGTTGTTGAGAGCAGTGGTTATCAGTGATTGGTTGTTGAGAGCAGTGGTTATCAGTGATTGGTTGTTGCGAGCAGTGGTGATCAGTGATTGGTTGTTGAGAACAGTGGTTATCAGTGATTGGACGTTGAGAGCAGTGGTGATCAGTGATTGGTTGTTGAGAGCAGTGGTTATCAGTGATTGGACGTTGAGAGCAGTGGTGATCAGTGATTGGTTGTTGAGAACAATGGTGTTGGTCGTTGCGAGCAGTGGTGATCAGTGATTGGTTGTTGAGAACAGTGGTTATCAGTGATTGGACGTTGAGAGCAGTGGTGATTAGTGATTGGTTGTTGAGAACAATGGTGATTAGTAATTGGTCGTTGCGAGCAGTGGTGATCAGTGATTGGTTGTTGAGAACAGTGGTTATCAGTGATTGGACGTTGAGAGCAGTGGTGATCAGTGATTGGATGTTGAGAGCAGTGGTTATCAGTGATTGGACGTTGAGAGCAGTGGTGATCAGTGATTGGTTGTTGAGAACAATGGTGATTAGTAATTGGTCGTTGCGAGCAGTGGTGATCAGTGATTGCTTGTTGAGAACAGTGGCAACCAATGAATGGAGAGTGCATTAATGTTTGACTCTTTTTAAAAAATAAAAGTCACTAATGCAGTGTCAAAAGTCAGCAGATGCAGCACTATGTTGGCAACACTGCAGGTAAAATGCCTACTGAAAGCAGTGAGCGTAGTCAGAAAAAATCTAGATATTATGTTGTTAATTAGGTAAATACAGATGAAAACATTTTTAAAGCCTCTGTGTGAATTTAACCTAGCCAGACAGACCACACCCACAAGAAATAGACTACAAGTGACTTGATTACCTGTCGGGTGAGATGAGATTTCATAACCATGGATTACAGTAGAGAACATCCTTTGTGCTATGGCTTCTCTTTGGAAATCCCACAGCAGGATCCTGAGATAGGAAGCAAAATAAGTGAGACATTCATTTCCTGTTTAGCTGGATAAGCCTGATGTGTGTGTGTGTGTGTGTGTGTGTGTGTGTGTGTGTGTGTGTGATGAATTCTCCGTGACTCAGACTTCATGTTGAATATTGGAGTTGTGTACGTACGTTCATGTTCTGAACTGTGTGAACTTCTGCTCTGTTCACCTCTGTACTGAGCACTGCAGGAAAGTTTATCGAACATTTGCTAGCAGCGCGGTCTCAAGAGCGTTCCTCATAATAACAAACAGCGACGTAAAACTCAGGCTCGATGACTCCACACGAGTGTGAACAGTGTATCTGCAGCGCACGCTGAGTGCCTCTGTAGCAGTGATAGAATAAACAAGCAGATTAGCTTGTATGATGTATTTCGTGTTCACTTGCTCATACTAACGTAGCCAAGGTCATACAACACACAACCGCTTCCTCTTCAGCGGTAGCTCAATAACCTGAGCAGCCAGTCAAGTCAGAAGCTAATAAGTCAGCTAACATTCGGCTAGCTGTTTTTAAACCGGGTGACGGAACTATCGTGTGATCGAAACCATTACACATGTTAGCCACTGGGCATTTCCTAATGGAAACCATTAAAAAACTCTAGCTAACAATAGGATCAATATGATTTCAACAAGTATCTACTTTGTGATAGAGGGAGTGTTTTTTTTTTTTCCTTTTTCTTATAAATTGTTATCAATTCCGGACGGTGGGTTTGAGGAGAGCAATAAACAGCTGAGTTTAAACGAAAAGGTCCCCCTCTCTTGCGTGTTTTTGTTTCCGCTATATTCTTGCACACCTAAAAGGTCTTATCATGCCTTATTGGAATTTTTTTTGTAAAAATTTTTTTGTTTTCGATTTGAACGGTTATTCTGAAGTAGTATTACGATATTACTGACTATAGATTTATATATTATACTACCTATAATATTATAAACGTATGTAATATCATAATTAGAGTAATAATTTGCAGTAATGCAGCAATACGGGTATTACAGCACAATAAAATACAGTACAAACCGACCAAATGATTTGAACCGACATATCTGAACCGGATCCGTTGGACTCGGAGGAGATGTGTAACGTAATTATTGCTTTATTGTCGTTCTTTTTAATAGAGATGAGATGCTTTGCTTCAGGTCTGAGGGAGTCACATCATCTTCAGAACCAAGACCCAAAGGAGAGGGGAAAAAAAAAAAACCCAAAACAAAACAAAACTATGTTTCTATCGCTGCCAAGTTCAGTGATAGCATTCACAGGTCAAAATCCAAACCTCACACTTCTTGGGGATTTCAGGTTCAGCAGGTCGACACTCTCCGTCTCCAATCAGAAAGTGTTGCACTGCACCGGTCCCCTCCTGCCCTCAGTCCTCACACCCCTTTACGAACATGTTCACAGCTTCTTCACTCTTTTCTGGAAAAATCTGCCAGCTGGAATGCCTGTGGTCGTGCCTGAGCAGCGGCGAGAGAGCGTCGGGCGTGTTGATGAAACAAACGCATACACGTATACACAAACACCCACACGCGCACACACACCCAGGGCTATTGCGTTACACAGAGATGTGCAGCAGGTGTGAGGAGCCACAGACGGGTGTGATAAAAGTGCTGGAGGTGAACCATCACACTCTACAATAACAACACAACAGCAATGTGGAACAATACAGAAAATTCAACATTCTCAGGTCTTATGCGCCCAACTCTCGGGTTTCTCGCATGCTTGAACATTTCAAGTCGTATTTATATTACAGACATGACCATAAGTCTGCTTATTTAAAACAGTGACACACAGTATTTGAAGATTGATTGGTTGGTTTTGCACTGGAGCTACACACGAGGCTACGTACATCTCTAACAAATAAGGAAGGCTTCAAGTCTGAATCGGTACACGCTGTACACGCCCATATCAGCTTTAACAACCCGTTCATGCGGTCTATAAATGAGCAAAATCACATCCCAGAGCTAAAAACTATTGTAGTAAGCACATACAGTGATAGCCTCAGGAAGGAGGCGTGGCCTAAAGTTCACAGCTCGTATTTGTTTTATATGCTTCATTTTTTTTTTTTTAATCCAGGCTTATGAAATTGTTTATGTCCTGAGCCATAAAATGTCTTTTGAGGCGTGTGTGTTTGCTCGACGCTTAACAGATTTTTTTCGCTTACTCATCGGCTAGCAAGCTACATTAGCCTGGTCGCTCCAATGTCACACCGAAGAGGCAAATATCAGACAGCGGACACGTCTAAAATTGGGGCAACCGGAACGCTGTGTACGTTCACACACTTTCAATTGGATTTGTATGTTTAATTTATGTCTTTTGATGCTAACTGTTTTTAGCAGCACTAGCCAATCAGACAAACACGAACATGGGTGGAGACGTCTTGTCGATAAGATGACCAGACTGGTTCGAGCTGTCAGGAAATATATAGTAACTCAAATAATCATTTATTTCCAACCGTGGTGAGCAGAAACGCGTCTCAGGATGCACAAAACATCAAACCTTGAGGTGGATGGGCTACAACAGCAGAAGACCACCTCTCCCACCCCTGCACCTCTGGTTTTTAAATTAAACATTAAAATGCTGTACAGTTCATTCACCCTTGGACTGTATCTCACTATGTATACAACGTTTCCAGGGAGTATAGTGCACTTCAAATCTAAAGGTAGTAAAGACGAACGTTCCAGAGAAAGAAGAGGCGTTTTCATCAGCTTTCAGCTTCAGCAAAACTTTTCACTTTTAATAAAAAAAAAACAGATTCGTGCAACAGCGGGTAGCGTTATCATCTCTCCGGTTCAATCCTGAACTCGAGTTCAATTCTGGGCTCTCTCGGTGTCCCCTGGGTTTTTTTTTCCTCAGGGTTCTCTGGTTTCCTCCAACCTGCCAAAGACATGCCAGTAGGGGTGTGAATGGTTATATATATATAGAGGATTTAACATGACGTCATTTGAAACAAACAAACAAACAAAAAAAACCCCCAAATAATAATATATTAGACGCACTTACCGAGCTTCCTAATAAACAACAACAACAACAACAACAACAACAACAGAAAATCGTGCAAATAAAAAAAAATATGTTTCATTTGAAACAGCACACAGCACAGGACTATGTTATTGTGTGTTTGTATTCACAGGAAGGCAAAACAATAATTCGACTACGACCACTGAGGCATCTGCAGCAACCGGAAAGAATCCAAATCCTGTTTCTTCTCCCAGAATTTTTCCGTGACAGGCATGACATTCAAAGTACCGAGCTAGATCAAGCTGTCAGGACCGAGGGAGGTATAAAGACTGGAATAAGAGAGAGAGAGAGAGAGAGAGAGAGAGAGAAAGAGAGAGAGAGAAACCAAGAACAAGCACTGATGCTTAGTACCTCAAGAAGGAAATAGGATTTTCCGATTATAGTAAATAGGTCCACGTTCAGACTAACATGACAAATACTGCTGAAGACGATCATTAAAACGTTAGCATGATACAAATGAGACTCGTCATTCGTCAGCGTTCTTCTGACAATAGCAGAGTGATTGCTTTGATAAAATTGCTCTTTTGTTCCAGAAACTCTTCTTAAATGTCACGGCAGCGTGAGAGCGGTGACTCCTGGGTAATCTGCGGCCGCGTCAGGACTTGCCCTGGGACGGCCCAGGGGTGTCTGAGGTGCGATTCTGAAACACAACCCGAGCCGATAAGCAATAAAACCCGGACTCATCGGCTCATTTCCCCACAGCGTAAACAATCTGGGGCTTTCTGACAGCTCCGTCTGTCCTCAGTCACGCCGAGGTGGCTCCCTGAAAGCGCCTGTCAAACACGCTTCATCCTGCTCTATGTCAAGTTATTAGCGGAAAAGGAGGAACCTGACAGCTGTTATTGTCCTCTCGCAGGCGGTTCCAGCTTTATTTTCATTCAATCAGAACGAGGGCAGCACTCGAGTGTGATCACCTGACAGCGGACGGAAGCCTGATCATGATTTCGCTGCCGTTCAGAATTTCGAATATTGCATGTCCTTTCATACTGCCAGGTCTCCAAGGGTTTTTCTTGTTTGTTTGTTTGTTTGTTTTTAAATAATACAATAAAGCAATGTTGCAAATGTCCAGAAACATTTATTGGGCTGGAATTTTCTTAACTTTACTTTTTTTTATTTTTTCACATACAGTGCATGAGTTTACTTGAGGTTAGCTGTGATTGCATAAGTACCCCCCACCCCCCACCCCCCCATACCATTACTGCGAAAGCCCTTACACAGTGTGAATGCAAACAATTTTGCCGTAACAAGTATAACACATTAAAATACACCTGTTCTTGGAAGACCTCAGAGCTTTTTTTTAGGGAACATATATAAACAAACAGCAACATGAAGACCAAGGAGCGATCAAAATAAAGTACTGGTAAAGTATCGACCAGTGTTTGGTTATACAAAATATATCTGAAATTATGCACCATTAAATCAGTCTAAAAAAACAAATATGGTACAACAGCGACTAGAAGAGGCGATCCACCAAATGTCAGTCACTACTAGGCTACTGGGTTAAAAAGGGGATTAGTCAGAGAATCAACTAAGATCAATAGGATGCTGCCACCACCATGCTTCAACACACACACACACACACACACACAAAGAGGAACTGATTAATCCCCACTTCAATACCGTAAGCTATTTGTTTCCAGAGATTCAGACATACAGTATTATCCAACTTAAATTCATATCAATTCCAGGTTGTACCAATAAAATATACAGGGGAGAATACTTATATAAACCACTGGGGTATTGTATGGGTGTATACTGTTGTGCATGTTAATTGCGCTTGCTCCGATTAGCATTTTATTCTTTATTGAAGGAATGCGAAAAGGTTGAAAGCACTAGCTCTAATCGGCCGACTCAAACGCTTAGAAAAGTGATCAACGCTCGCCGTGTGTTTAGTAAACAACCGTGTGAATAATACTAATAAACTCATTATTGCTTCGGTCACATCTATAATTACTGCAAACGGTGCAAGAGGAGAGACGTCCGTCCGGATGAATGCACTTTAATTACAGAGTCAATTTAGCTGTAAGGCCTCTTACCTAAACAGCACAAAGAAACATTTCCTACTTAATGACGGTATCAGATATAAAAAAGAAAAAGAAAAAGAAAAAACCTTTTTATTTCATACAAAATGATGGATAGAAGAGGGGGGGGGACATCCCGTGACGCAAAGAACCGCCAATGTTGTCCAGTTTCAACCGGTTTGACAATATAAACCTCGCAAAATAATGAGGTGACATTCAAAACAGTCTTTTGCTCAATTTTATCCTCCCTACAATCTCCCTCGAATATGTACAACCATGAAAGGACATTTATTGAAAAAGGGAACATTTATTTATTTATTTATTTATTGGGGGAGCTGTGCCACGGAAAAGTGATTTAAACCTGTCAGCTCCTGTTTGTAGAAATAGAGTTCTTATCTGATTCAGGGAAACATGGCTGAAGAACCCAGATAGAGACAGAGACTGATGTGGAAAATAACCCCAGAACATAGAGGACATCGACATTCAAAAGCTGCATTAAGGACAAGTTGTTGTCTGTATGCGAGATGAAAAGCTGCTTTCTCTGATTATGCTTTCCCTTCAGTCTAGCTGCTGAATCGCAAGCAGCACATTTAATATTCACCGTACTATTCATATAGCCTATACAACAGCGTTATTGAATTCTCAAATCTGATTGGTCAGAAGGGTTAATTTTAACACGAATGCGTTTCTATAGTAAAAGAGAACAGATCGCTATAGTGACTGCTCGTATAGTTCATATTAATGCTTTCCTTTTTTTTTTTTTTTAAAGGTAGAGCTGTGGTCCTCGAGGTTCGACTACAGAGTATATCGTTTAAATGTGCACTTTGTGGAAGATTCATATTACTGATACAGATGATGTATCTTTGAAGGTACTAACCCAAGGACAAATGTTTCTACCATATAATGTACAGTAGTCATAAAATCGTAAATGAATCTGAAAGAGATGGAACAAGAAGACAGAAAAAGAGAGAGCCAGAAGGACAGGGACGTACCTCAGTGCACATTAAGAACACTCATAATAGCGTTTTTTAAAAAAGCCTTGAAGCTGGAGAAGCTCTCCCGAGGCCTGTTCTTTGTCGAGAGATCGTCACGCTAGCTGTAGAGCGCTGATCACGTCTTTGCTCGTGACCCATCCTCCGTACTGACTGCCTGTGCCTTGGTAAATGTTTCATCCAGACGTAGAGGCGTACAGTATACGCACTCGAGTGTAGCATCCGAGGTGAAAAATTCATGCGAGCAGATGTTTAGTTTCACGTCCGTCATGGGCACACGTGCTAATTTCAAAGGACGTAGCGTTGCAAAGGGTGTCAATTATGCTTAAGTAAGAGCCGGGGTATTTTAAATAATTTCTTTTGCATTAAGTCATGTTTGCGTTGCGAGATTTGGGAGCATCGTTCCCCATTGCAATTATCTCACGCTGAGTAACGGGAGTCAGTTCACCATGCAGAGCAGCTGCTTGTGGTTAAAGCGCCGAGGCTCGCAGTGAGCCATGCGGTGTGTCGCAGGATCTGTTCAGATCACGGAGATGAAACGGGACAAATCTCCCCCCGCGCGCTCTCGTGAAATCATGAGCAAACCCAAATCAACGAACTACTATTTCCTTGTCTAACGAATAAACTGAGGAGAAAACTGATTCATCAGAAATGGCATCAGCGTTCTGCTCACTACAATCTACAGTGTATTTATGTGGCATCGGTGGTAACGTGATTCATCAGACCAGGTCTTCCATTTCTACGAGCCCGTTGTAGGAGCTTTCGGCGGTGCACAGGGGTCAGCACGGGCATTCTGACCAATTTGTGCTACGGTAGTGCTTCCGTGCGATCGGACCAGACGGGCTAGCCTTCGCTCACCACGAGCATCAATGAACCACGGGTGCACCATGACCCCGTCTCTGGTTCACTGGTTGTCTTTTGGTAGGTACTAACCTGACCACTAACCACTCGGGGTAGACACTAACCCCTGCATACCGTGAACACCCGGCAAGACCTGCCGTTTTGGAGATGCACTGACCCTGTCTTCTAGCCATCACAGTTTGTCCCTTGTCAAAGTCACTCCGATCCTTACGCTTGCCCGTTTCTTTCTGCTTCCAACACGTCACCATACTTTGAAAATGGACTGTTCACTTGCTACCTGATAAATATATCCCACCCCTTTGACAGGTACCATTGTAACGAGATAATCAATAAATTGACGATGCCTACTAGGCTATATTCTGCAGAGGCAAGTATATTTACAAGTCTTTCCGGCTCTTGTTGTACAAAAACAGCTTATCATCTGTCAGAATAAATGTGTTTATGTGTATTCATTTGGCAAACACGTTCAAACAAAACAAATTAGAAGCAACACAGGATCCAATTAAAGCTCCGAGCAGCCGAGAGCCGACAGGTCAGCTTTTGTGGGATTTAAACTCACTCGCGAACCTTCTGTTCATCACCGTTGAACTTTTAGCAGTAGGGGTTCATTGCCCAAAATAGAAGCGCATAATTTAATGAGTTTCCAGTTCATTACGTTCATTAAATAGTTGCATGAATCCAGTATAAATAAAAAAAAAATTCTACTCGCAATAGAAACATAAGTCATGGATAAATGTGCACGTAAAGCGGATATGCTCTAGCAATTGAGAGTATTTGAATGCAATATGTTGAATAAGGGATAAACAAAGGGACAATCTCATTAGTCTATAGTGCAACGTGCACGCAGACACAGTAATAACTGAAACCATTTCAATGCAAATTGGCAGAGTACTGGGACAACCTGAATCATCAAACAGCTTGCGGAACAAAGCTGCCCATATGTTGTTTGGCTCTGAAATGATTTCACCTGTTTATTTTTTCTCACTCTGGAGCTGTCTGCTTCTGCGGTAAAGGGTAATTGGCAGCCAATCACTCACAACATACTGAGAATTGTTCTTCATATGGTGGTGCAATCTCAAGCCAAATGGAAACAGACAAGACAATGGCAGGTTCAATTACGGCAACGTGGAAACAAACCGGGAAGAGTTCATGGCAAATATGGAGAAAATACATGGATTGTATTACTTATTACCTACTTGGTGACCGAGGTCATATTTATCATCCCACACGGGGTCACGGCGAAATAATTCAGCTTTGATGAGCCAGAGGTTGGTTATTTTTTTCAGCATTTCCAGATATCTGGTGGGGGGATAGGCATAGGAGATCAAATCACGGCCAAATCAGAGGCAATCATAAACCAGGTGATCTGAAAGCTGACGGCCGAACCGTAACCGTACCTGTTAATATAACTGTTTTACCACTGTGCTGTTGAATTCTCAATTCTGATTGGTCAGATGTGTCCAGTGTCAGTGTTTAACAGCCTTAACCTCCCTTTCCCTCTCCCGCTCTCCTTCTGTCGAGCCACACATGATATTATGGAGATGCCAGTGATCCTGACCCTTTCTACTCTCCAGACCTGCCTGATCCATCCTGATGGACCTCTGGATGGAGCTTTCATCAACTCTAGGCTACATTCTGCCACTGAGGATGACCCAAGCAGTGCAGCCTGAAGACTGCTGAGGACGGTACCGCTGGAAGTACGATGGAAAGGGTTTTGAAGATCGATTCCATATAAAAACCATAATGAACTTTCTTTTACTTTCACAACTATCCGTCGTTACCCGGATGAGGACGGGTTCCCTTCTGAGTCCGGTTCCTCTCAAGGTTTCTTCTTCATATCATCTTAGGGAGTTTTTCCTTTAGGTTCTCCAACACAGGAGACTCTTCAGGACAGAGGAATTTCCTGTTGTTGGTTTTTCTGTAAGGTGACAGGTGCGGTAACTTCAAGAGAGATACCAGAAGAGAGGCTACTAAAGTAATAAATGTTCATACAGTAGCTGGTATAACATCAGTGATAACAGGAGCTAACATGATCTTCAGCATTAAATGTAACTATGAATGGATAAAACGTATGGTGGTCTTTAATAAATAAAAAATTGGAACGATTGTTAAATCACAGTAGTATTAGAGACGTGCATTTACAGGAAAATAATCAACTTCATGCTAGTAACAGTAACGCACCATTCTGTCATTGATTGTTTTCCCAAATTTTTCCAAAGTTCTACTTCTTACTTGTTGCAACATGTTTTGCAAAGACCGTCATGATGCTGGACTTCCAATGTATATGATTTGCGAGAGGTGGATTTCAAAGTTTGGGTTTTGGGCCATTCGGTTGCTTGGAAACCGGGGTTTTCATTTGTAAGTAAATGAATGCCGTCACACTTCATAGCAATTTGTACAACTCAAATCCTGGGAAATAATTACAAAGGTAAAGTTAGGGTTGGGGGCGGGGCTTGCGTAGCGTTCATACCGTTCTTATGGTTTAAGATTTTGAACACAATTCCCCCACATCATCATGTCTGAAGTAATGCCCTTGAGTCTTTTCATAAAAGCTTTTCAGAAATCGCACAGGTCAATGGTGTGAATGGAATTTATCACGTTGAGAGGAGATACTTTTTTTGTGTGTGTACTCTACCACTCACAGGTCAAGTCCTCAAATGATTCTGAGGGGTTTTTTTTAGTTGTTTTTTTTTTTTTTAACAAAGGTCAAACTCCTCATGTCCCGAGTGGACGATATTAAACACATGCCAGCAAATATAAAAGAATTCACCAGACACAGGACAAGCGAACAATTGAGTCTGTATCCATGGAAACTGGGGACTTGATCCTCTTCTTTCCAGATGACACTTTCGTGGGGTCTAATTTCTGTCTGAGAGCTTTTGAAGACCCGAAACACAGAAACAATCGCTCATGGACAATCGACGCAAACAAAACCGATAAACTTGAAAATCACCCTCAATTACACAGACGCGGTTCAAGACGCCATCTTGATCCCCTCGCGCTGTTCCCACTCAGCTCCCTCTTTACCCGGTATTTGATTTTCTTAGAAAGGCTTTGCTTTTTCTTTTCCCTCTTTGACTCGTTACTTTTGATATATTTCAGAAATGATGCTTGGGTTGTCTTTCTGTCTTTACTCCTTTCTTGACTAAGATTCTAACAGGAAAATGTCAACTTGGCATAAATATCAGTGAGGAGATAATTCAGCTGAGATTAGGTCAAATGTCAAAGTTAATGATAACATTACAATCACATAAGCCTCGTGAGGTCGTGCTAGCCAGGTAGTGCTAGCAGCAAATGTAGACAAACTAGCAAGTTGTTTAACAGTGATAGTTTTTTTGGTTTGGACAAAAAGTAATGAAATAGCTAACGATAGCAGCAGTTATCCAAGAGTGACCTGTTCCGTTAAGTTTTTTTGCCACAGGAACGTCACTTAATGGTTTGTGTTTTCTCCGTCACATGAACAGCTAAATTTTTTAGATCTTATCAACTAAGAAAGTGACATACGAACGAACGGTTATAGCTGCTATAACACATCCATCCATCTTCTACCACTTAATCCTTTTCATGGTCGTGGGGAACCTGGAGTCTATCCCAGGGAGCATCGGGCACAAGGCGGGGTACACCCTGGACAGGGTGCCAGTCCATCACAGGGCACAATCACATACACACTCACACACCCAATCACACACTATGGATACGTTAGACATGCCAATCAGCCTACCATGTATGTCTTTGGACTGGGGGAGGAAACCAGAGTACCCGGAGGAAACCCCCACAGGACGGGGAGAACATGCACACTCCACACATACAGGGCCCCGGTGGGAATTGAACCCCCGACCCTGGAGGTGTGAGGCGAGCGTGATAACCACTAAGCGACTATTTTTTTTCCCTATTTCCTAATTAATGCAGTAAATAATGTTAGCTAACAGAACCTTAACGTAAATAGTTGCCGAATTGTTACCAGCAATTATAGCAGTTGTACAAACTAGCTGATGTTAGTGCTGAGTGCTGAGGTGAAAGTGAGAGAGTCAGCTAATAATGTGCTTAGCAAAATATCAACAGACTGAGCACAAGTGTAAAATAAGACCGATAGCGATGTATCTCCACGTACCCAATCCGGAAGAATGAATCATCACAACCGGCGCCGATCTTCAGTAGCATTGCCAAGCACCGAGGAGTTGGAGTCGTTAATGTGTCGAATGCGACGACATTATAGTGGACAAATACCCGTTCATACACAGACACACAGCAGACATTTATCATCTCTGTACATCTGCTGGGAGAGGCTCTGGGTCTCTGTGTTGTTCTCTCTATAATGGAGCCCCTGCATCATGATCTGCCATCATACACCTCCGAGGCCCGTTCTGGATTCCAGGTCTCCTCTGTGATCCATCACAGCCTTCCATTCAGAGTTCACACACACACACACACACACACACACACACACACACACACACTCGCACGAACACTCTAACAGTCCCATGGTGCCACTGACATTGCTGTCATCTTGTGTTTAGACACCATCATCACCTCCATTACCGTCATCTCGCTCGCAACGCTGCAGGATGACGGCCAGTCCTGTAGCTGTGCCGCTTTATGTGATGTGACACGCCGTAAAGCGCTGGGTTTTCATTTATTCCTCAGCTCCAGGAGGATGATAATCCTTTTCCTCGACATGTGGATGCATTTCCAGCATATCTCAAGTCTTGGTTTTCAGTCACATCTTCTGAGCACTGCTGTAACCTCATCCTATCCTGCGGTTATCGCAGTTGTCACAACATCACTTGATTTGACTCGCAAATCTGTCCTTGAGGGCCTGTGTTCTCATGTAAGTGATAGTTCCACAGTTGGGGTTCTGTCAGGTGTGCCTAAGGGGCAGGGGCGGAAAAATAAAAATGGCACCGCCTACACACAGTGAGGCCTCTAGATGGCACATTTACTCACAAATAAGAAAACCTAGAAAGCACTTTGTCCCCTTTTCTTGCATGCAAGTGAACCTTATAGAGAACTGAATGGGCACACGGTAGGGCAGGTTATCATGTTTTCTTGCATGAAGGTGAATCCTATAGGGCACTGCATCACATATTTTCCAGTGAAAGGGCACTCTAGGGGGCACTTCCTCAAGTTTTCCTGCACATAGTGGCACTTAGAAGGCACACTTTCTAATTTTCTCAAATGTATGGCATCCTATTGGGCACTGCATCATATATTCTCCATAGGAATGGCACCCTAGGGGGCACTTCATCAAGTTTTCTTGCACATAGGAACACCTAGAGAGCATTTCACCTCATTATCTTGCTTATAAGGTAACCTATATGGTACTGTATCATGTATTTTCCTCAGAAAGGGCACCCATAAGTGCAATTTATCATGTTTCCTCACATGTAGAAGAATCCTATAGGGCACCGTATCATGTAGTCTCCACTGGAAGGGCAAACAAGAAGGCACTTCATGTTTCTTCACGCATAGCGGCGCCCTAGAGGGCACTTTATCATGTTTTCACACATGAAGTGGCACCCTAGCGGCTTTTTTTCCCCTTTGAAAAACAGCCAATAGGGCACTTCATCACATTTTTCCATTATAAGGGCACTCTAGTGGGCAATTTATCGTGCTTTATCTACCACAGGGGCATGGAAGTGGGTTCAAACTTCAGAACTACCCAAAAGCCACTGCTGGGCCTTTACACAAAAACGTTAACCCTCAACTGATCATATATATACAGTGGTGTGAAAAAGTGTTTGCCCCCTTCCTCATTTCCTGTTCCTTTGCATGTTTGTCACACTTAAGTGTTTCGGAACATCAAACCAATTTAAACAATAGTCAAGGACAACACAAGTAAACACAAAATGCAAATTGTAAATGAAGGTGTTTATTATTAAAGGTGAAAAAAAATCCAAACCATCATGGCCCTGTGTGAAAAAGTGATTGCCCCCCTTGTTAAAACATACTATAACTGTGGTTGTCCACACCTGAGTTAAATTTCTCTAGCCACACCCTGGCCTGATTATTGCCACACCTGTTCACAATCAAGGCATCACTTAAATAGGAGCTGCTTGACACAGTAAGGTCCACCAGAAGATCCTTAAAAGCTACACATCATGCCGAGACCCAAAGAAATTCAGGAACAATTGAGAAAGAAAGTAATTGAGATCTATCAGTCTGGAAAGAGTTATAAAGCCATTTCCAAAGCGTTGGGAATCCAGCGAACCTCAGTGAGGGCCATTATCCACAAATGGCGAAGACATGGAACAGTGGTGAATCTTCCCAGGAGTGGCCGGCCGCCCAAAATTACCCCAAGAGCGCAGCGACGACTCATCCAAGAGGTCACAAAAGACCCCACAACAACGTCCAAAGAACTGCACGCCTCACTTGCCTCAGTTAAGGTCAGCGTTCATGCCTCCACCATCAGGAAAAGACTGGGCAAAAATGGCCTGCATGGCAGAGTTCCAAGGAGAAAACCACTGCTGAGCAAAAAGAACATCAAAGCTCATCTCAATTTCTCCACAACACATCTTGATGATCCCCAAGACTTTTGGGACAACATTCTGTGGACCGATGAGACAAAAGTGGAACTCTTTGGAAGGTGTGTGTCCAAGTATATCTGGCGTAGAAGGAACACTGCATTTCATAAAAAGAACATTATACCAACAGTAAAATATGGTGGTGGTAGTGTGATGGTCTGGGGCTGTTTTGCTGCTTCAGGACCTGGAAGACTTGCCGTGATAAAAGGAACTATGAATTCTGCTGTCTACCAAGAGATCCTGAAGGAGAATGTCCGACCATCTGTTCGTGTACTCAAGCTGAAACGAACTTGGGTACTGCAGCAGGACAATGATCCTAAACACACCAGCAAGTCCACCACCGAATGGCTGAAGAAAAACAAAATGAAGACTTTGGGTGGCCTAGCCAAAGTCCTGACCTGAATCCTATTGAAATGTTGTGGTATGACTTAAAAAGGCCGTTCATGCTCGAAAACCCTCTAATGTAACTGAATTAGGACAATTCTGCAAAGATGAGTGGGCCAAAATTCCTCCAGGACGCTGTAAAAGCCTCATTGCACGTTATCCATAAGCGGCTTGGTTGCAGTTGTTGCTGCTAAGGGTGGCCCAACCAGTTATTAGGTTTAGGGGGCAATCACTTTTTACACACAGGGCCATGATGGTTTGGATTTTTTCACCTTTAATAATAAACACCTTCATTTACAAATTGCATTTTGTGTTTACTTGTGTTGTCCTTGACTATTGTTTAAATTGGTTTGATGTTCCGAAACACTTAAGTGTGACAAACATGCAAAGGAACAGGAAATGAGGAAGGGGGCAAACACTTTTTCACACCACTGTATATCTGCATTGTATTTATCTTCTTTCTGTTCTCTTGCTTAAGAGTGTACAGTAAACAGCCATGACTGTGTTTGATGTTTTCTTACAACTGTATGTATTTTTGAGAGCAAGTTGAATTATAGTCATGTCGCAAATCAGTTGATCAATTCTGATTAATCAGAAGATGTTGATTAATTCTCTATAACAGTAACTCTGAGAGTAGCACAGCTTCAAAACACAGGTTTATATTAATGCGCTCGGTCTAACACGTAATCATTTCTATAGTAAACTGATTCAATAATTGATATGGTGGATTTTTTTTAATAAATAAAAAATTTGCTGTGGTATAAGAGGAATAAAATACTTCAGGGTCTGCAGTTAGAGGAAAATAATCAAGTATCAGTATATTGATTCGTATCAATATATTTCTTCATAAAACCATTACTGTACACTAGAAAAGGCAAAAAATGTGCCATAACAGTCACTAAATGCACCGCTATCTCCGCTAGCTTTGGCGTACGTGTTTGTAACGCCCACTGGATCGTAAGTCGGTTACTCTGGGGTTTTTTTTTTTAATGTTTTAAATGTCTCCTTTGTTCAAAATCTGACATTTTAGTCTTAAATATATGACTACGTTGAGTCATTTACTTCAAAGTCGATATATAAACACCACTTTAGCAGCTGTGGCAATACACTTCTGAACACCTTCTTGAGTATAAATAAAGGAAATACCATGCTGACATATTTATTTATAATGCTGTATATTTGACATTTTCAAAGGGTAAAAATAACCCTGACTATATTAACCCACTTATGAAATAAAATGAACCCAGCATTTTTGAAAAATTAAACCTTCCTTCGGTTGAAAAACATTCCATTTGCGGGGTTAAAATGAACAACCCCACTTGACGGGGTAGTTTAGCCCAAAATGTGTTCTGTCCTATACTTACCCAAACGCTGGGCTAAAAATGACCCGATTTGGGTTGTTTTTAACCCAGTGTTTTTTATAGAGTGCGTATCGCAAGAAAAGTGATGAATTCCGTCAAAGAAAACAGCATTCCACAACAACAAAAACAACAACAGCAACACACAATTAGCAACTTAAGACTTGCCATGTTTCAATGCTTGGCTCCCAGCTCCCCTAGGAGGGGCTGCACAACGGTGGCCTTTAATTTGATTGTGCACTTAATTGCGTTTGCCTGAAAGCAGCGGCATCTGTTTCATCCTCTTCCAAGCAGTCAGAATGCAGACACGGTCCCAGGCGTGCCGCCTTCTCCTCACCCTAATCATCCTCTCTTCAGGGAGAAACACAAGGCTGCGAAATTAAATCAGCTCGCCGACTATTTTTACCGCTATCAGGAGATTCGAGTCGCAGTCGATCCAGACGCCTTCTGAACGAGGGAGACAAAGAAACTGATTATGTGAATGAAAGCAAAATGCACAGGTAAAAGCCTACATCGGTCTGGTGCTTTATATTTCGTTATTTATGTCTCTGTGAGGAAGGAATTCTCCATGTACCAGCAGCAGCGACAGCAGCAGCAGCTGCAGCGGCGTACGATGGTGCCGTTTTGGGGGAATCCCTTAAGGCTTTATACAGACTTGGATCTTCTTCACTGCATCTCAAATGACCAAACCCAGTTTACGTCTGGCCTTATCTCACTTTGAACACACTTATCTTTCTAATTCACATACATCCACAGAGGTGTGTGGGGGAGGGGATGGGAGTGGATGGGGGAGGGAGGGGATGGGGGGTGGGACTGTACAGATTCTTCAAAATGAAGAATGAAATACTTTGTATGCATATGGCACAGACTGGGTATGAGGACTTTCTAAAAAGAAAAAAAAAAAATTTTTATATATATATATATATATATATATATATATATATATATATATATATATATAAATAAAAAATAAACAATAATAAAAATGAAAAAGCGCAAAGTTTTCAAGTCGTACCCTGCATTCACAATTAATTTGTTTCGGGTTTGTGTGTGTGTGTGTGTGTGTGTGTGTGAAAATGTCGCAACTGCTACAGCTCTCATTGGTAGGTGTGGCCTGTCAAATACTTGTTGTTGTTGTTGTTGTTGTTGTTGTTGTTGTGATAATGAGTGACATTAGCAAAAATGTACAGTAAGCGCCTCTATAGACAAATTAACAATAAACACAAATGAAGTACCGCGCTAATCGTCGTGAACACTGGTTATTTATTTATTGGACGTTTGTACTAGCTTCACTGGCACTATAGCAAAGCAAGGTATCCGTACTGTCTATACACACTCACCAGCGGTACTGACGATGTCTACGAGTTCCTTCCACGTTTCTACGTGTCTACATTTAATACCAGTTCTTTCTCCTTGCCGTTTTCTTTTCTTTTTATTTTTCCCTGACCCCTCAACGGCGATCGTCTTTGTTGGACTAACAGCGTACAGTCTTTTTCTGGCTGTTCACACGGCCATGTCTGTGCTCTGTGCTGCTACTGTAAGTGCAGCAGTACAACTTTCATTATCGCGTCATCGTTAATAGATAGAAACAAATCATTGGTCATTTTTACCGTGAACAATGTTTTTTAGAAACACTCAAAAATAATTCATAGCATTGCTAATCGTGAAATTCTGAACAACTAGTGATATATTGACATGCTATTAGAGGAATATAAGCAACGGCAGGGTGGTGGTGATGAAGCAGAGTTACTGTTGGAGTTTTTATTAAAATTTTCCAGTAACAGCAGTGCTGAAGTTTACTCCTCTTACACCGTAACAATTTGGCAATGATTCTGTTGTTTTATTTCTTAAAGAATTGCACAAATATATATATATATATATATATATATATATATATATATATATATATATATATATATATATACATACAGTGAGGGAAAAAGTATTTGATCCCCTGCTGATTTTGTACGTTTGCCCACTAATAAAGAAATGATCAGTGTATAATTTTAATGGTAGATTTATTTAAACAGTGAGAGACAGAATAACAACAAGAACATCCAGAAAAACACATGTCAAAAATGTTATAAATTGATTTGCATTTTAATGAGGGAAATAAGTATTTGACCCCTCTGCAAAACATGACTTAGTACTTGGTGGTAAAACCCTTGTTTGCGATCACAGAGGTCAGACGTTTCTTGTAGTTGGCCACCAGGTTTGCACACATCTCAGGAGGGATTTTGTCCCACTCCTCTTTGCAGATCTTCTCCAAGTCATTAAGGTTTCGAGGCTGATGTTTGACAACTCGAACCTTCAGCTCACTCCACAGATTTTCTATGGGATTAAGGTCTGGAGACTGGCTAGGCCACTCCAGGACCTTAATGTGCTTCTTCTTCTTCTTCTCTCTCTCTCGGAGTCAGTAAGACTAAAAACACGACATATTGTGTTACAGAGAATCCAGAATGTATAAACTTCTCTGTCCTGAAGTGCTGACACTGGAGACTCCTTCTGTAAACCTAAAAAAAAAAACTTCTTGACAGAATGCCTCCGCATATCAGATGTTTATGATACGCCTGTGTAAGCTTGGACGAGCGTATTATTAACTTTGTGATTTGCCTCGCAGATGAAACTAGGTATAATTTCATTTCTTACACAATTGTCTGTAATTGATTCTTTTTATACAGATTCTATTTCATTCTTTTTTCCCTTCGCATTTGGAAAGAAATATCTAGCAAGCAGCCCGTCGATCATCTCGGTCCGACAGGGCCATGTCGAGTTTCCTCCCTCTCAGACAAGTTTATCTTCCGACCTCAGACTCTCCAGGTCGTGCTTTTGAATTGGACAAATTTACTTCATTCGTAACAAAAAAATAAAATAAATAAATAACAACAACAATGACACGCTTCGAATCACCTAGCACTATTTAGCAATGTAAAACCGAACTTCATCTCCGTCTCCTGCCAAGTAGCATGACAGAGTGATTGGTGACGCAGGCGTCTGCTCTTGGCATTTAAGCAGCTGTTTCACAGTTCACACACAGGCTAATGTCTTCCTCGCATGAGGTCTCACACTATGGAGAGTAGTATGCCATCGCAGTGGGACGAGGTGATGATGGATGAAGGGTATACCATCACTCCATTGGGTCTCGCGTTGGTTCTGCTGCATTTTAATGTTGGGATTAAGTATGCCTTGTAGTGCGCAGTGTGAGATTGGATCTCATGTGAGAGAGAGAGAGAGAGAGAGAGAGAGAGAGACAGTAACAGAGACATAAATAAATAAAAAGAGGGTGTTAAACCGAGCCACAGGAGGGACCACCTGCTGAGCTCCGACTCCACGACGCAGCTTTTGTACGACTCCACTTCCTGCTTGCATCATCATCATCATCTCTAAACAGAGAGAAACGACAAAAGACCGAGCCAATTTGTGCAAATCCTCAGAGACCTAACAAACTGCGAAACCCACACACCAACGCTTTCAGAGACGCATCATCATCATCATCATCGAGAGATCGAGAGATCGAGAGAGAGAGAGCCCGAGAGCGAGAGCGAGAGAGAGAGCTCTATTTTCTGACAATTTCACACTAGTATGAGCAGCTACTATCTACAGAGTGTGTGCATACGCTGTGTGTCTATTCATTTTTAACGGCGTAAACCGGCAAGTTCTGAACAGAATGTACGTCCATCTGGCTGCAGGCTGGGAAAGAAATCATTCATGTTAAATAGACTGTGATATGGCAATCATGGAAATCATTTGTACGGCACACACTGCTGTGAGTTCATTCAATTAGAGAGCGTCGCTATCTCTATCTAGTCCTGTGTTCACTCAGATCTGTTTCCAAAGGTTCCTAAGGTCAAGCCAAGGGCTCATGAGGTCACCAAAGATCATACCTCCAAACAGAACAGCGTCGATGGGACTGTATCTCGAGCCGAGCGATTTCTCTCGGCCTGACATCGCGGATGGATGAAAACCTGCTGTGTATAGGAAATGTGCTATTATAGGAAAATAACCAACAAACGGGGTGGTGTGCTGAGGCAGACGTGTATCACCCTGAATTCGATATGATAACAAGTCACCAGCCTCTCCATTGAAGTTAATAAGACAAACAAATCACAGCTTTTCATGCCACCGAACACCGTGGACCATAAAGGTCGCCCAACAGAGATATTACACGTGTTAATTCATCGATTAGAACGAGCGCATTAATATCATAAAGCTGCTGGATAATACTGAATAATGAGTTGCTTTGAATTATTTCTTCTTCTTCTTTTTTTTCCAGAATCAGCACGATTGTAATATGTCGCAACTTTTATCTTGCAGATTTTCCTATATTTATCACAGTGACACAAGCCGGCGCGGTCTATCTCCCAGAATCCTCGGCTCTCGCGTTGTGCCGCTGAAAGGGAAGCAGCGTTTGCAGAGCGGATATGAGTACCTGCCCTCCACGACCTTTCTGTCTGTGTGTGCAAACACACCGATGCAGTGCAGGGTGAAGTAGGAGACAGAGATGCAGGGGGTGGAAAACACACTTCATGAAGGAGTTAATGGTGCAGAAGATCCATGAGACATACTATATGAGTTCAAACAAACAGCCAGCCTCAGTGACGCTCCTAAGACATGTTGCTCAGTGATGCTCATGAGGTCTGTTATTGTAGTAGCCCTAGTTAACCTCTAGATGGTGACACTTCGACAGCTGGTGACCAGAAAGAGCTCGTTAATATGTTTCTGAAGACCCTGCCCAAGTTCTTCTGGAGATGTTAAAATCGGATCAGACAGCCTCTATTAGATTTTTAGATTTTAAAAAAAGTGCTCTATGACCTCAATGTCGTGACACACGTTTCTTTCTAACATTCCATTTTTCATTTCTTTTCACTGACATATTAATACCGAAGACATCAAAGCCAACGTTTACTAAAGAACATAGACATACTTACACACTGCACGTGTGTTATTATTCACGTGGTTGTATTGATCACATATGCACACTTTGAATTCACATTGTGGATTATTTTCTTATATCTGCATTTCTCGAAGTATTAAATCACGTAATGATGCCGCTATGCTTGATTTTTATTTATTTATTTATTTTTTTTACTCATATCCATGTTTATAGATATTTCCCTTCTATTTATTGTCATCAAAACTGCATATTTTCCGGGAGTTGTGTTTTTATTTTGGTGATTAAAACGGGAGACTCAGTGTCCCTCTCTGCGTGTCTCAGATTGATGAAATGTGTTTTATAAACAACCTCGACGTTATTATTTTTCCCAACGTTACAGTTTGTCAGTGACACACAGAGAATATTCACACATCAGTGGAGCAGAAAACTGCATCAAGGCACAAGAACGATGTAAACACACACACACACACACACACACACACACACAATCAGACGGAGGCAGATATCACGGGAGATCGTTAACGCTACAGCAGGGAGACAGTTACAGAAGTGTTGGCACTCTGCATTTCAGTTTCAAAGCCAAGCGTTCTGTCACTCAGCGCTGGGGAATAAGGCCACGTGTGTACACACAAGCGCTCCTGCTTTAAAGACAGCGAAGAAACAACGCGCTTCTCTCCGGACTCACAGACGCTGTGGAGCAATGCGAAGAGTTCAAACGCAGCACGTTAACACGTAGATCATTTCGAGTTCTGCTGTGTCAAAGCTTAAATGAGCGTTCTGCTGGATTAACCTCCAAACAGGAAGAGGAGGTTCTGAGGAGTGTAACACACGCACACACACAAACACAAAAACATGCACACACACACACACACGCCTTATATTTAAATACAAACATGTACAGTTGCAGTGAATATGACTCAACCCCAGGTTTATTGTTACAATTGACCCGTTTGCGATGAACAAATCAAAGCGAAGCCAGTGAAATAGTTCAACACAACGAATGCTTCAAGTGGTTTGACCAAGTTGAGCTTATGTAATGATTTCTCCGGTTTCAAAATGATTCACCCCCTTCATGGAAGCATCTTTAGTAGAGCGTCCTTTACTGTTATGACCTTCTGCAAACGAGATGCAGAGCTTCTGGCAGCGTTCCCGAGGAATCTTAGCGCATAGCGCATGAACAATGGCCTCCAGTTCAGTAATATTCTTGGGTTTGTGTGCTGCAGCCACCTTCTTAAAATACACACACACACACACACACACACACACGCCTAATGATCAAATAGAGTCATGTGGTAATGTATAATGGTATAACACAGACAAACACACACACACACACACACACACACATACACACACGTGCCTAATGATCAAATAGAGTCATGTAGTAATGTATAATGGTATAACAGACAAACACACACACCCACACCCACACCTAATGATCAAATAGAGACGTGTGGAAATGTATAATGGTATAACACACAAACACACCCACACACACGCACATGCACACACATGCACACGCGCACACACGCAAACACACACACACACACACACACACACTTATAATGCTCAAATTGAGACATGTAGTAATGAATAATAGTATAACACACACACACACACACACACACCACTCTAACACAAAAGAAAAAGAAAGAGATCAGAGGAAGATAAGATGAAAGAGAACGTAACAGAGAGGTAATGAGAGAGAAAGAAAACGGAGAGGTATGTGAGGACAAAATAAATTGCGGAAGAGACAACAAGCTAAAGAAGGGGTTTGGGAACCTCAGAGAGAGAGAGAGAGAGAGAAGAGGAACGACGGCACCAGAGGAAAAGATAGGGAGAAAATGACAGAAAACAACATACACCGAGAAAGAAAAGGAGAGAGACAATTATCCAATTTCAAAAGGACAAAGAAAAAGGAACGAATGGGAATGAAGAGGAAAGTGAGAAGGAACGTAAGTAAAGGACAGAGAGGTAAACAAAATGAAAATACAGAAAGCATACCAAGTAGAAAAGCTTTTTTTTTGGAAGCTAATAGCCATTAATGATCAGATAAACCCCATTAAAGAGCCCTTAAGGAAAGCCTTTTCTCTGAGAGTGTACTGCGTGTAGTTCTGAGAGTGAGGGATGTACTGTAAGTCTGGATCAGTGATGAGTTCTGAAGCGTTGACGGAGTTACTCCAGAGACACACTGAGACCTTCTGTTTGTTCTAGGTT